>OW028731.1:3438089-4638089 GCA_932294345.1 Pandemis cinnamomeana
TATCACTACATAGTATAAAATAAAGTCGCTTTCTCTGTCCCTATGTCCCTATGTCCCTATGTATGCTTATATCTTCAAAACTACACAACAGGTTTTGATGCGGTTTTTTTAATAGACAGAGTGATTCAAGAGGAAGGCTTTCAAAAATCGGGCCCTTGCTAGTTTCAAAAAAAGACGCGTAAAAGAGCCCTTGCCGGTCTATTTGCAAAATAAAGTTTTGAGTCTTTGAGTTTCGTTACTTTCCTGAGCCGTCATCAGTCGTTCGCCAAGGAGGCCCGCGAGCAGTGCGACCTGCTGCACTCGATGTTCCGCAAGATGGACGCCCTCTACAACGAGCTGGCGGAGTACTTCGTCTTCGACCCGCACAAGTACACGCTCGAGGAGTTCTTCTCGGACATCAAGACGTTCAAAGACTCGTTTGCGGTAAGTTTTTGTGTTTAAACTCGTCGCAAAATAAAAGGCCCGTTTTGACAGTTCACGCCCATGAAGTTCTGTATTTTTAACCGATCGAAATGTTTTGAAGGTAATTACATTTTTCATTGATGGTTACCGCCCACTCCGCTAAGTGCTGTGAATAACGATTTTTTTCATACTGTCCACAGACTATTAATAATCGGTTAAGGAAAAAAATAAATCGATCAATACATATTTTTAAGGCCGACTCGCACTTGGCCGGTTTTATTTCTTTAAAGACTAGTGTTTGGACAAATTAATTACTGATTTCTTTTGGTGATTGAGTGAGTGTTATTGTAACAAAAATATTAAATGAAAGAAAGTTGACGTATCGTAACATTGTATCATTTCAAAATACTTACAATATCAGTTTAAGTTAAATTTTCTTATTAGAATTTTAATCCAATGCACTTTACAGTACATATTCAAATCGATCAAATACTCATCCAAACTGGAATCGATTTATCGTGAGTATCGATTACCGAGTCGTATGGTTACATCACTAATTACGCCGCGAAGACAAATGTCAAAACGGGCCTTTTATTTTGCGAAGAGTTTAGTTGGTTTGGGCATGTAGAGCGGATGGATGAAAGTAGACTAACTAAACAGATCTATAAGCAGTGCCGGCGTTAGGGGGGGGGGGGGGGGGGGGTTCGATGGGGTGACTGCCCGGGCGCCAAATTTGGGGGGCGCTGAGGTCTGGGGCCTCGGCCTCCTGGCTCACCGGCTGTGTACCCTCAATACTGTCCTTAAGTGGGCGCCTAAATATTACTGCCCGGGGTGTCAGTGGCCCTAACGCCGCTGCTGTCTATATGGGGAGTGTGAATGGTTACGTTGGGAGGGGAAGGCCTAGAAGGACGTTTCGAGACCAAATAGGAGTTTTGGACAAAGGTCAGGTCAGGAGTACCCGAAACCGACGAGCATGTATGAAGATATTGATGACTGTGGATGAAGCGAAAGAAATATGTCAGGATCGTAGCAAGTGGAACAAAGTAGTCTCTGCCTACCCCTATGGAAAAGAGGCGTGACGGTATGTATGTATGTATGTAAAAAAAAAGAGCTCTTTTCAGCCAGAGGTGGCCACATATGATATTGTGTTTTTATTTTATTGATTAACTTTTAATAAATAAAGGAGAAAAACAAATGGGAAAAGTGCTTGATGATTTTTCTATTGATATAAATAACTATCCTTAGCTACAGAATAATGTTACAGATTTTTTCCGTTGAGCCGAAATGCTTTTATAAAAATAAAAACATTTTACTCGGTCTCTGGTCGGTCCCATAGCAGCTGATAAGAGGCACGTCCCTAACATCTCTTTTTTTTTAAAAGGCTGCTTGTATCTGTGGTACACAATGACATTTGTCACTGACGTTGATAGCACAGCTCTCTCGGAAGCTAAAATAAGCAACGGCTAAATGGCGCCGTAGAGACACACACACAGAGAGAGAGAGCGAGAGAGAGAGAGAGAGCGAGGAGAGAGAGAGAGAGCGAGAGAGAGAGAGAGCGAGAGAGAGAGAGAGCGAGAGAGAGAGAGAGAGAGCGAGAGAGATAGAGAGCGAGAGAGAGAGAGAGAGCGAGAGAGAGAGAGCGAGAGAGAGAGAGAGCGAGAGAGAGAGAAGCGAGAGAGAGAGCGAGCGAGAGAGAGAGAGAGAGAGAGAGAGAGAGAGAGAGAGAGAGAGAGAGAGAGAGAGAGAGAGAGAGAGAGAGACGCACACACACAGAGACACACAGAAAGATACACACACAGAGACACACACACACACACACACACACACACAGAGAGAGAGAGAGAGAGAGAGAGACAGAGAGAGACACAGATAGAGACACATAGATAGAGACACACAGAGAGTGACACAGAGAGAGACAGACAGACAGACACACAGACGACATCAAATTTATAACACCCCTCTGTGCGTCGGGGGCTTAAAAAAAACATTTTTTTTTTGTAACAGGCGGCGCATCAAGACAACGTAGTTGCGAGGGAGACGGAAGAGAGGGCGCGGCGAGCGAGGGAGGCGAGGGCGACCGCGGAGAGGGAGAAGCGGGACAGGCAACACCGGTACAAACAACTAGTCGACATGGACCAGGCGCAGGACGGCGTTATGGACAGGTGAGACACACACACACACACACACACACGGTTTAGTAGTGCATTTTTTTTTTTTTTTTAATATGAATAGGAAGGCAAACGAGCAAGTGGGTCACCTGATGGTAAGTGATCACCACTGCCCATAGACACCCGCAACCCCGGAGGGATTGCAGATGCGTGGCCAACCTAGAGGACTAAGATGAAATGCCTCTTGTGCCCGTAATTTCCCCGGCCGTCTTACTCTCCACACCGGAACACAGCAGTGCAAGCACTGCTACTTAGCGACAGGATTAGCGAGTAAGATGATGGTAGCGATCCGGACGGACCTTGCACAAGGCCCTACCACCCGCAAATTATAGCAGAGGTCGGCTCGAAGCTGATTCATGGTTGAGTATTGTTAGAAGGCCGAGTGCCAGCGAGTCAGCGTATGCATAGGACAGGGAATTAATGTAATCAAGTGTCCCTCCATGCTGGTCTGGGAGCAAAGGAAAAACGTAGAATGTACCAGTTGCTTCTCTACCCGCGCAGATGGTGAAAGCCCATCGAGGGAATGGGCGAAATTCTTAGGAATCATGTTATAGGCGATGCGGCTAGCAACCCATCACTATTATTATTCCTTTTTCCACCTATACGCCCACAATCTTGCTAAATGTGGCATGTAGGTATCTGTTACCTTAGGCCCTGTCTACCCCGTAAGGGATAAATACGTGATTAGTGTATTGTGTATGTGGACTTTTTTCTGAATAACGCTCTGGTACAGATAGAAAAATTCGAAGGCTTACTCACCTGCTATGGGCGGTGCACGGAATGATGAGGATCCGGGTTCGATTCCCGGCCATAGCTTTGCTTTTCGGATTTTTTTGCGTTCTAATTTTCAGTGTCTAGTAATTTTCATCATGTATTGTTTTTTTTTTCAGTTTAATGGAGGCACTACAAAGCGGTACAGCTTTCAGCAGAGAACGGCCGCGCAAGAAAGCCAACCCCCGGGTGGCGGGAGGTAAGAGATTGTTTGATACTAGCTCTTGCCCGCGACTTTGCATAAAATTAGTATTAGATAGCTAGTTCGTAGTACAACACCTATAAAAAGTTAGTGGCTAACATTCAATTGTGCGCAAATTATTTACCAAATTATTGATCCTCTTTTCACCCCCGTTAAAGGATGATTTCCGTAATAATAGTTATTTGTGTCACGAGGGAGCAAAATGATGGGTGTTTACGGCGAGGGCGCTACGAATCCAGAATGTAGCGAAGGATTCTACAATAGAATCCTGAGCGTAGCGAGGGATTCAAGTATTAACGCCCAAAATGAAAATAATTTGTCTCACACAACTTTTCACATCGAGCATTAAAAAACTTGAAGCAGCCAGCATAGAAAATGGCGACGTTTTACAAATTATCAAATCGAAAAAATTGCATTGGCAGAAAAACACTTAAAACATCCTTTTTGATTTCTCCCGTCAGGGAGCAAAAGTTAGTTTTCTCAATTAGAAGTGTCAAAATGAAAACTATATTTCATACCTACACATATCGAAATAGGAATTGCAAAATATGAAGCGAATGAAATATATAAATAAAGAAATATACGCAGTGAAGTTTGTAACTTCTGTTTGCTATTCAATAGAGTTGAATTGACATATTTTTGGGTCGCGGGCTCACAGTGGATGCAAGCCGCTTCCAACCATATACATATTTAAAATTAAGACCTTTTGTACACACAAAGCAATCAATAAATGAATATGAATATGAATATGAACCGAGGCAACTTTAGGTCTGTGGGGGAGGCCTATGCCCAACAGTGGACGTCAGACGGCTGATATGATGATTATGATGATTATTTGGGAATATTTTTGCTTTTCAACGTTCTATGTCTAGATATTGTCACACTATAGATGCATAATCATAATATCACATTATTGTCTTTTCATATCATAAGATTCATTATGCTATGTTCATTTCACGCGGCACTTAGAGGATTTAAGCGATGACGAGGGAATGGTGCACGGTATTTTGCACCTTATTGAAGGTATGTCTGCGTTTATTGCACCATGTATTGGTTCTGTTGGTGTAAAATCATGTCAATACGAAGGTTCACCGAAAAATGTTTCGCAGAGTTTACACTTGGTCGAATTTTTGATTTTATCAATAGTAAACTTATCCATTCAACTTCTCATTATCCTTTTTTAATAATGTTAATTAAAGTGGTTTTTTGGCTGAGTGAAATCGGATTCGGCGAAGTAAATATTCTATTAAAAAATTGTTTGGCGAAATGTCAGTGTTGGATAGTGAATCTTATTGTGTTTGAAACAGAGTCTCCGTTGCGATGCGGCCTGTGTTTGAGAAGAAGAGCTGGACAATACATCTTACAAGTTTATTATTAATTTACTATGTCTCTAGGGTCAATGTTTTAACACATATAAATGTATATCGACGGTTGTAAGACTCAATCTAGTATAATATACTAAATATACGAGATTGAAACAAACAGCTGCCGATTTAACGAGTAAGGCTAGTGTCTAGCTTGCTACCATAGGCTCTGTCTACCCCGTAAGGGATAAAGACGTGATTTATGTGTTGTATTGACAAAAGTCTTACTCGTCGTTTTGCTTGTATCCGTTATTTTCTGCTTAGTTATTAAGTGAATGAGATTTACTATCAAATTAATCAAGAATTTTTACTTCTTGATTTTTTTATGTTCACTTTTACGGTTTTACCGTTACAAATTAAATTAACATTTTTTTTTAGTAACAAGTTGTAACAGGTAGAAAAATTCGAAGGCTCTCCCGCCTGCTATGACTGGTGTAGGGGTATAGCACGCGTCACGGAATGACGTGGATCCGGGTTCGATTCCCGGCCATAGCTTTACTTTTCGGATTTTTCTATGTGTCCCAATTTTCAGTGTCGTTTAGAAATTTGTTGTATATTATGCTTTCGATGTTGTCACTCGTGTAACGTTCGTGTTTGTTGTTTAAAATTTAATTCATATACAATTACAATCTTACAATTTTTACAATCAATTAAAATTTTCACAATTACAAATTTTTTTTTGCTCTGTTACAATTTTTCCGTATATTTCAGCAGAACGTTAGACTAGTTGGCTGCCTAACCGGGGGGTAATTACCCACCATGGGGGTAAAATCGGTTTTTCGGGGTCATGAGTTGGTTGGCTTAGGGGGCGTCCATAAACTACGTGAGATGTTTAAGGGGGGGAGGAGTCAAATCTCATCTAATCTTACGTTGGAGAGAGGGGGGGGGGGGGGGGGGTCTCGGCAAATATCACGCAATTTTTTTTCTGATTGAAACAAAAAAAAATTATACTATTTTGGTCCATTTAATCCAGATTGTACATGCTTAAGATTTAATCTTAACTTAAGCGTAATCGTAATACGATTAAGATCATTCACTAATTCGTTCGTAAGATATTATTGGGACCGAGCGCGACGACAGCGCCACGTGATAGGCGGCCATTATGGACAATATTGTCACCGCTGTCAAACAAGAAGTAAGTAAATATTGTGAAAAATATTAGTGAAATCTTGTGTTATTTTACTATATTACACAATTTTGGACAATGGTAGTCAGTAACATTATTGCCAATAATATTAAAATTGTTGTTTTCAGTGAAATTTTAGAGGTTAGGTAACTTACTTTTTTTTTCTTACGGCTAATATCCACTTATTTCTTTGGTCTCTTTTCCACCATGGTCTTGGAAATTGGTAAAATTTACAGTCGCTATTCTTCTTGGTGTTATTACAATTCACAACAACACATCTTACCAGGACCATATTTTATCTCAAAAACGATTAGAAAATGTTTACTGCAATATGGATTTGACAGCTCAAGTCAGCGACAAAATAGTCAATTTTAGCCGTAGCGAGCGCTGTGATCGTTTAGGCTACCCCCTCCACCCGCTTTGCACTCTGCCAATACGATTAAGATCATTCACTAATTCGTTCGGAAGATATTATACTACACATCTAGGGAAGTAAACTAAGAAATGTCTATTAAATGTTTATTACTTTACTTCCCGTGGTGTGTATGCGATTTTTTTGCTCGACGCAGGCAGGAAGAGGCAACTTCGTTTAACGCAGCGGCGTTTACGTAAGAAAAATCTCTCGTGAGATTGGGGGATGGGGGAGGGGGTTGAATAAAATCTCACGACATCTCACCAGGGGGGGAGGGAGGTACAGAAAATTAAAAAAACACCTCACGTAATTTATGGACGCCCCCTTACCTTGCCGGATAAGCTCGTCTGTGGGGGTAAATCCGTGACCCTTAGGTCGTAAGGGTACTGAAAAGGTTGGCAACCACTGGATTAGTTCCACTGAGCATCTGTGAAAAGATTTTTAATTTAAATTTTTGATACATTTACCCCCTTATTTATAAACGCCCTGTAGGCTTCTGCTAACTTAGCAATCGCTTGTCCTTATCTGTCACTTTGACATTCACCTTTCACTGATAAGGACAAACGATTGCTAATACATTTTGCTTGCTAATATTTTTTTTATTTTCGTAAAGTTACATTCTATGGGATTAATCATTGTAATTGTAATCCCATAGAATGTAACTTTATTAAAACGTTTATTGTTTATCGCACTTAAAAATATCACTGCATATATGAACTCAATTTGTCTTAGATGAATATTATATGAGATCAAGGAACAAAATTAGGCAGTTGTCTTATTTTTTATACCTCGCATTTAAAAGTTAATTTTTGCGTAAAAAGCGCAGTTACATTCTACGGGAGCTGTCATCGAGAAAATAAATGATTTGAAGAACTATAGTTTGATATCTTGTCTACTATCGATTTCCGACTATTAAGTTAAGATTAGGAACGCAATTTTATGATTTTCGAAAAATTACCGTTAAATGGCTATAAAAGTTTCACTTGTTTCTTGGTTTCATAAAACCAGTTTTTTTTTCTGTTGTGTGCATTAAAGTACCGAGTTACTGAGACGTATTTGTTTGATTAATAATTTGTTTGCAGCCGAGCGGCGCGCGCAACTGAGTCGGTCTCGGTCGCGGTCCGGCCTCACGGGACCCCTCACTACAAGGGAACTGACCAAGTAAGGGTTCAATTTATAATGGTTTTATCGGGTGCCCAGTACGTTTAGCACTATGCGTACAAAAGTCGCGTCGCGCGCGAGTCAGATTGCCCGTCCTTTTCTTACTATTCGTTTTAGAAAGAGATGGGTAATCTATCTCACGCGCGACGCGACTCTTATGCTTGCGTGCTAGGCATACAGAATCCCATCGATATCGTCGGTCGTATTATTGCCTGTAACCATTGACTTACAATAAACAACTAGACTCTCAGTCGCTAACAAAGGTTCCTCAAGAAACGTCCGAGTTGCTTTGTCTATGTGTTGTGTGTGTCAACACATCGACTTAGACAGATAACATTAACATATTCGTTCAAATTGACACCTTATTTCGTGGCAGTAATGTTTAATATCAATGGCGTGGGATCGTGAGAAGTAATGACACGACGCCACGCGCTGGAAACCTGCCTGTCTCTTTTGTTCTCAATAGTAAGATTACGGTGCGAAAGAGACATATACATTGTTATCAAAGCGCGGTCGAAACACAACTGAACAAAAACTCTGAACAATAGACGCGTCGTGCAGACTTTTGCTTCGGACAGTTTTTGAGCGTGATTGGGAGTCTAGTTGTTTATTGTACGTCAATGCCTGTAACACAATTTCCTGTTAAGTTTCAGTAATCTTGAGCGTTAGTTATCTGTGATTCCGTCTCTATTTGTTACTGCGAAACAGACAGAGACGTCAGTTGTTCGTAAAACATGAAAATGTGACTTTTTTAGGAATTTTGTAAGTCACCAGAATGTAGTAGGTTAGGTTAGATTGGTTTTTGCTATATTTTTCTATTTTTATTTTAGTCTGTAAAATTGGTTTAATTTGAAACAAATGAGACTGGAATGCGCTTTTAGTTAACTTGCAACGTGTGTATGTAGGTATGTATGTATATTTGTCCGGGTGGAATATTGCGACTCCATTTTGAAGTAGTTATCTTCATCCGATTGAGCTGAAATTTTGCATACTTGTGTAAGTCAGATGACAATACAATAATCTGGTAGTGGAGTTCTGGTGGCCCAGCCAGGACCGTCTCCGCAGGAGGGAACTCCTCAACGGTTGGTCCGATTGACTTGAAATTTGGTACACATATGTAGGACGGATGACAATGCTAGTACAGTCAAAAAAGTTCGCTTAGGTTGTTTTTGAATAAAATTATTTTCTAAAGGGCCGGCAAGACGCTCTTAACGCCCTATGTTATGGGTGTCTATGGGCAGCGATGGGTGTTCAGTAGAATTAACCTAAACTGCTGAAGACCTTTGTGTAGATTGTTATTTATAATTACACATAAACGGATAACTCACTTATAAAAAGTCGAGTGATGCTCGACATGTTTCGGACTATTTCGTAGTCCTTCTTCCTGGAGCGCTCGCCCCGGCGGCAGCGAAACGAACACTGCGCGCCAGCGCTCTGTTCGCGCGGCTGCTCGACGCAACTGACAGCGGCGCACAACTACCCTCGTTTTCATCGTCATTTTTATTACTGTCAAATGTAGGGCAGCACACAACACTGATCACGTCACTCCGTAAAGGTTCGCTCACACTCACCGTTTGGTCATTATTTGGCGGGGTGCGAGTCGGGTTACCTCCACGTGTGGTCAAGAGCTGCGGTTCCTTTTTGGATCCGTCCGGGGGGAAGAGCAGTGCTTGATCCGGTGCACCCTGGGCATCGGCTAATGATTTCCTGGCAGTTTCTGAGGGATATCATTGACCGTTGGCTAAGAGCCCGACAGGGGGGGAGGGGGGTCTTTGACCATTACCGTACAACGTTGCCGACATTTTGTCACAAGATTTTTTAAATTATATTTTTGTTACTTTGACATTGGCGAAGTTGTCGTCGCTATAACGACTTGAAACGCCACAAATAAGAAGAAGAAGAAGAAGAAGAAGTCATTATTTAAAACAGTTTTCCGACTCGGGGGCACCGACCATCCGCTATCCCGGTTGAAATTGGGATACCGACTTATTTCAATGGCTTCACGTACTTTCCGCGTGAGTTATCCGTTTCTGTGTAATTATGTTTAAGTCTCGCAATAGTTTCATGTTGAAAGTAGATTATTATTTGTTTATTTAATCGCCATTTTCTTTTGTTTCAGCGAGTTGTTAAGCAACGCGTGATCCGTAGCTCATATCAAGTGATACTAGCAATAGTGTACTATGTGACGTAGTTTTATTGACTGCAAAGGTTAGACGCCTTGGACGTTTATACATTTATATCAATATTCCTTAGCAAAGGATCCCTACTCCAAGTAATATCTTCATATTCATCATCAGTCAAAAGACATCCGTTGAACATAGGCCTCCGAAGAGCGCCATAAAGACCGGTCTTCCGCGGGGTCCCGTGACCTTCACCAAATCAATAAGGTGTTGAGTTAGTAATTTTAAAATTGATGAATTAGAAATAATAGTAGTTATTTGTTTGTTTTTATTCGACTTCGGGGGAAGGAGACAATTGGCATTGTTCATTTTTTTTAAGCTGTGCTTTTAACACCTTTATTTGATAAAATGGACGATTTCAAGCAACTAATTTGAATATTATGCTTTTACGTAGCTTTGTTAATTAATAATAAATATTTTTTCGCTGTTTGATAATTCGTGTATTTAGACAGAATCCCAATCGCCTTCGTTCGGCTGGCTATAAAAAAAAACGGCTTTGTCGATTTGACAGTGACACGTGACAGTTGCCATAGGTAAACTTTTTTTTCATTTTTGTGGCAAACATTCGATGCTGGATTCTGTCTAAAAACCGGGTCGTTCGGTCAAACAAAGGTTCAAAGTACTTTTACAAAAATATCTGCAATCATAAAGTATTTTTGAAGTCGGACAAAATAAATCGGATAATTGATGGTTTTCCTCGAAATGGTTTTCGAATTGGAGCATACTAAAAAAAATTAACAATGCCAATTGGCTATATGCGAGTTGGGATATAAATGGCTTAGTCTGGAGGTTACGGTATTGGCGCATGATGGCCGACGATTTCCAGTAAACAGTGGATCATGGCGCGCTACCACGGTGTAGCGATGGCCATGCGTGGCCCACTGTGTACACGAAGTATTGGCGAATGATGGCGGACCATATGTGTTTGATGACAGCAAAATATCGCGGATTGACTGTACATTCTGTACATGACAAACTGGGGCTCGATTTTTGAGAGTGCATGTGTGAAGATGCCACTCGAAAGTGGTGAAAAATTGTGCTGAATTTGAAATACGAGTAGCATAGAAGATAATTACGGCTCTCGTTGATCTTGTGAACTAGTCAAAACTTTGATTAGAGCTGTAGTTTTGAAGATATAAACAGATTTATACCACTTTTGAGTGATGTGCTTACAAAAATTGGGCCCCTGAACCTCTCAATACTAATGGCATTTAGCAATATTTGGTCTGTCAGAAAATCTTCATTACCGGTTAATAATCGTGGCGTGCAATGATGATTTAATGATGGCCATGCATGGTTCAATGTGTACACGGTTTTTGGAGTATGATTGCGTCCAATCCTTATTAGTCCTTACTAATATTATAAATGCGAAAGTAACTCTGTCTGTCTGTCTGTCTGTTACCTTTTCACACTTAAACC
This sequence comes from Pandemis cinnamomeana, assembly GCA_932294345.1. Lineage (NCBI taxonomy): Eukaryota > Metazoa > Arthropoda > Insecta > Lepidoptera > Tortricidae > Pandemis > Pandemis cinnamomeana. The sequence continues at coordinate 3,449,295 of OW028731.1, forward strand.
GCTGGGCCGATTTAGTTGAAATTTGGTATACAGATAGTTTGAGTCCCGGGAAAGGACATAGGATAGTTTTTATCCCGGAAAATTGCATAGTTCCCGCGGGATAGCACAGCCCAAACCACTGGAATTTTTCAAATTTAAGGCGGAACAAAGTTCGCCGGGTCAGCTAGTAACAAATAAATGGTCCATTGTGTACCAGCCATAAATGTTAGTTTTTAATCAACTCTCCCGTATTTGATGTATGTATTCTGAAATAATTTATAAGCATCTTCCAATATCGCTTTGATGGTTTGTCCAATATTTGGACCAGCATTGGTCGTGGTTTATATTGGTTCCAATGTAAATTTACTATGTATATAAAGAAGTATACGATGCTGCGATTTTTTAAAACGCTTCTATGACGCTGTTTAAGAGCTATCTTTAGATTCGTGACGTCACCCGAACGTATGAGAACCTGAATAGAAATAACCCAAAAGTTCCGAAGTCTGAGAAAAAAAAAGTATTTTTTTTAATTCCCTAGCTAGCTAACTTGTTGGGGGAGATCGTGCGACGTAATCTAAGGATGGTTTTTCAGCTGCTGTCAATTTAATTGAGTAACAATTGGAAATTGAAAGCGCACCCTTATTCATTAATTGAACGTAAAGCATTTAAAATGCTAATTACTAAGTAAATATGGCCTTATACTTTTACTAAGCGACGGGTTTGTAGGTAGTTTTTGATAAAGTGGCCTTTGGAAGGTATTTGTATATAATTCTGGCGGTACCCGTCTTGACACAGGAAAGAGCGCACTAATTTCTGCATAAGGGTGGTATTCCGTCTATAGAATATGTTTGTTTTTGTCAAATTGAGTGACTTCATAAAAGTTACTAGAGACACCATTTGATCAAATCGGACCTAACCTTTTCGCCGCCATATCAAATACAAGAGACGTCGCCCATACGCCAGACTTTTTTATAGCGATGACTTTAAGTTGAACCTAAACCCAATTGAACGAAGGTTGCTTTTGCATTGAAGTAATGGACGTATATGTGTCGTTGGCGTCGAAAAACTCACAAATAATGAGGTTTTCTATTGGTAAAAAATAATCTAAATCGGTTCAGTACATTCAGAAATTACCTCCTACAACCTCACAAACTTCATCTGTTTATAATATTAGTAAGTATATAAAATTTAATTCGAAATGGCTACACAAATAATATGAAAACTTAAACCAGCTATAGAAATTGGATAAAGATATTGGATGGAATACCACCCTAAAGTCATAGTGTAATAGTTACTAGTGGGGTAACTCGATTGTCTGCCAGGGTAGGCTAATTCGCAAGTCCTAGGCCATTCTACATAGTTACAGAGGCCCCATTTTTGAAACCATATCACTCTAAAGTGGTCTGTATTGCCTCAAAACTACAGTACAAATTAAATTATCGACTAGTTGACTAGATTTATTGGAGCCGGAATTCTCTTCTACTCTGTACAGTCGCCATGAGATATATCGTAGCGGGCGAGGTCCTCAAATAAATAAATAAATATCTAATATTTCAATAAACTCGTAACATTATAACATCAGGGGCCTGATTTTTGAAAGGACGTGTGAAAATACCACTCGAAAGTGGTGAAAAATTGTGCTGAATTTGAAATACGAGTAGCATAGAAGACGATCACAGCTCTCATTAATCTTGTGAACTAGTCAAAAATTTTATTAGAGCTGTAGTTTTGAAGATATAAACAGATTTATACCACTTTCGAGTGGTACTTTCGAGTGATGTGCTTTCAAAATTCGGGGCCCAGAGATAGTTTATGGGGCCCGATTTTTAAAAGCACTTCACTCGAAAGCGGTATAAAACTGTTTATAACTTCACAACTACAGCTCTAATCAAACAACTGTCTGCCCCTACCGGGATTCGAACCCAGGGGCCCAATTTTTGAAAGCACATATATGTGAAAATACCACTCGAAGGTGGTGAAAAATTGTGCTGAATTTGAAATACGAGTAGCATAGAAAACAATCACAGCTCTCATTGATCTTGTGAACTAGTCAAAACTTTAATAAGAGCTGTAGTTTTGGAGATATAAGCTGATTTATACCGCTTTCAAGTGATGTGCTTTCTAAAATCTGGCCCCAGAACACGCAATTCGTCATAAATATAAGAGCAGCAAGCTTTCAGCAAAATCGGGACGTCAATGATCGTCAAAAGTATCGATGCAGTCAGGCTGATCATAAAGATCAGAACATTTGTGGAAAATGTACCTTAACTTTGTAACAAACAGTTTAAATTACAGTGAATTACGCATGCAAACGGTGTACTCTTTAATTTTGGCATGACGTATGAGCTACATGTGTATTTGTTTGAAATTCGAATCTATTATATACGTAAGGTTTATTTACATTTGACGGTTAGTGACGTACCGATTTTATTGACAGCTCGCTGCTCTTATATTTATGACGAATTGCGTGTTCTGATGTTATTAACCTTACTTAATGTTACGAATTTATTGAAATTTAAGTCTGCTCCGAAATATTTGAGGACCTCGCCTGCTATTATTTCTATATCAAATTCATTTTTGCGCCATTTTCAGACATGAGCTTTCAAAAATAGGGCCCGAGCAACGAGTGAGGCAAAGATGTGAGGGAAATGTATTCACGTACCACCGTAGAGCCCTGTCGCAATTGACAGGCCGCCGTCATTCAAACTTGAGTGATGACACCTTATTGGGATAGGGTTCTACGTGAACACATTTTTCTAACTGTACGCCTACTATTAGCGATTGTTGCACTATGGCATTGCTAATGTTACTGACACGTCTATAAAAACAAAATGGCGTAGTTTGTTATACGTCTTAGTGACGTTATGTGAACGTTAGAAGCCCGGTTTTGTGGCCTTTGGTGTAACGCGAAAGGATTTTATAAAATCAAGTTTTTATGATAATTTGCTGAATTTAAAACGCTTATGAATGTTATAAATTGTAGGTACATTTTTTATGTATTTTGGGATTGATCAGATGTTATTGTGTCTGATTATTTGTCATACAGAGCGGCAATGAAGGGCAGGTTTTCAATAAACATTCATAACTGCCCATTTTTTGTCGTAAACGCTTGATAGCAGCGATTTTCTATTCATATTATCTGCTCTTTTTTGTCGGTCTGTGTGTTGTTGGCCTTAAATCTCATTTTGAAAAGTTTGTAACGTATTTTTTTTATTCGCGATTGTAATTATTAATTTTAGTAACTACTTGATAATGATAACGTATGGTATGCATAATTATACACGATACATGTAAATATATTTTTGTAAAATGTTACAATTTTTAATTAATTATATGTTTTTTGAACTTACGCGTGTTTTTTTTATTTCTCTGTTAATGGAGCAGTAGTTGGTCACAGGAAGTAATAGTAGGTACCTACATACCAGATTTTTGCAAGAAAATTCATGAGAAAAATCATGTTTTTTTACCATTAATATTTTAATTCTACTAATATTATAAACCCGAAAGTTTGTAAGTACATTTGTTACTCTTTCACGCCAGAACGCCAGAACCGATCAGGATGAAATTTGGAATATAGACACATACACAAATTACGTCTTTATCCCTTACGGGGTAGACAGAGCCTAAGGTGGCAAGAGCTAGCCCACGATTAGCAAGATTGTGGGCGTATCGATGGCAAAAATGGAATCAAAATAGTGATGGGTTGCTAGCCGCATCGCCTATAACATTATTCCTATGATTTTCGTTCATTCCCTCGATCTTTTACCATCTGCGCGGGAAGAGAAGCAACTGGTAAATTCTATGTTTTTTACTCCCAGACCAGCATGGAACTATAAAAAATAGTATGAATTTGAAATGGCCTTTATTTTCTTTTGAACTGTATATACACGCTAGATTCCTGATAAATAAAACAACATCGTATAACATACACCTTTATTTACATTCCTTCCATCCCTTCACAATGGCTGTGCCGAGGCAACGCACTGTACAAGGAAACATCTAATAGTACTATTGTGATATGTCGGTCGTTGAGCGAAAGGGAAGCACCCGTACAGATGCCCTCCACTGCACAGAAATTCCATTAATTCTAGGCTTTACATCTTTAACTTACTTGTCCACACTATGATCACACGTGTTCACACTATGAACAAACGTGTTCACATTGTGAACAAACGTGTTCACATTGTGAACAAACGTGTTCACACTATGAACAAACGTGTCCACACTGGAGAAACGTGTTCACACTATGAACAAACGTGTTCACACTATGAAAAAACGTGTTCAAACTATGAACAAACGTGTTCACACTGTGAACAAACTTGTTCACATTTAATGGGAAAAGTGCTACATTACAATGAAATGTGATCAAGTTTGATTCTTTTGCATTTGTTCATTTGGTGAACCGAGGTTTATTGTTTAAGCTCATTTATTTCTCAAAATTATTTAACGGGCAAATTGTCGTGTGAAATACTTTTTTTTCGTAATGGACGACGTTCATTAATAAATTACCTCGGCGCTCCGCAATCACACATGCAAGATGGCTAAGTATGTGCGTCACATGTACATTCTAACGCATTCGCTGCCAGCTGTCAAACCCGAGACTTCTTCAGGTCTGTAAAATAATGACAGCAGAACTGGGTGAAAGTCACGAAAACGCATATATGCGTCGGTTGCAGTGATTGCGTTAATTCTCAAAGGTTATGTTGCAAAATAGCAAGAACTTGTATAAATCGAGACACCTTATTTAATAAATATCGTTCATAAAGCTTGTCAATGCTGTGAACACACAAACCTATTAATATTTCAGAGTACAGTGGAGATCACCCTTTATTTACTAAGCACAACACTGAGCTGTCGCTAGGCAGTCCAACTTAGTCCGAGATTTATTTTGTGAGAGCGAGAAAGAGCTATCGCTGCTCTTTCTCAAATTCTTGCAGGTCACAATTGCGCTCTATCTTTCTCCAACACCGTCATAATTTTAGAGACCGCTATAAAACGTCGCATGACGTCTCTCAAACGTCATCTATATGTATGTGTGTATGTAAACCCTTTATTGCACAAAATAAAACAAAACAAACACAATTTACAAACACTGAGGTACATCCACAAATGCAGACTTATCCCTTTAAGAGATCTCTTCCAGTTAACCTTTAAGAGGATGAGAGGATTATATTAGGGACGGACGAGTGAGTTTAAATACTGACTCTAACATTAAATTAATTAGCTACTTAGGCATTTTTTTTGAAAAGGAAGTCGCAACAAACCATTTAGGGAACCCCTATAGAACGTCGCATGACGTCTTTGGAACGTCATTCATAGAAACAACATGACGTTAACATGACGTATTTTCGCGTAGATTTTAAAAACACCGCAACGTCAAATACCTTACGCTGTGTTGTAAAAAAACGTCATTCTACGCTATTAGAGAAAATTAGAGCTCTAGTAACACATATCCGGATTTTGGTTCTTGCGTCTGTCGCACACGTGACAAGCGATATGTTGCGTCTCTCTCGCTCTCAATAACAACTCGTTCGAACCGGTTACAACCACCAAAGGCAGCCATTTCTAGTATAATCCTATTAAATATCGAGAAACAAAAATGCTAACATTTTCAGGTAAAATCCAAGTGCTCTATGTGACGCAATTTGTCATGAAGTTCTAACATATCCGTTTTTATATTAATAACATTTTAAATAGTCAAAAACTTTAATAAAATTGCCACATCAATGTCATTTTTAAAGTCATCATTACCAATGTCAGTCTAATGTCACTTATATAGATTGTGATGCAATAAAAATATTATATAGTTTTTTTATAACAATCATTTGTAGTATTTGATAATTTCTTAGGGTTCCGTAGCTCATAAATCTGGATAATGGTCCCAATAATTATTTTATTGCGGTAACGTAACAAAAAAAATCACAAAACGAAAGCAAAAATAAGAAAGAAACAGTATAAGCTTAGTTTTTTTTAATAATATTTTATGACATAACTCACACAAGTACGCAACGCCGTTAAATTAAAAAAAAAAACTACATTCAAGAAAAGGTACACAGATTAGAATGTTATTACAACTTTTATAAGATACAGAACCCTCGGCGCATTCTCGCCTTGTTTTTATACAAAAATATACAACTCTAAAATTATAGTTTTATACATAGCTAAATGTTTATTTTAACGATTTGCCAAGGTCGACGCACCAATATTACTAAATTTACATTGAATGACTTACTATTTACTAACCACTCCACAATTAGGTATAGACGATAAGTTCTAGAACAGTAATATGGTAAAAAAAAAGTTAATATAGAAAAACTTTACTCTACGGACGGCCACCCAAATTAAAGACTAGCTATCGGTAAGAAATAACTAAATATAGCGAAAACCGATCGAAAATAAATGAGAGATACGGATTTAACGCTATCCCGCGGTAACTGTGCTATTTTCCGGGATTAAAAACTATCCTGTCTCCATCCCCGGGACTGAAATTATCTGACTACCAAATTCCAACTGAATCAGTTCAGCAGTTTAAGTGAAAAGGTAACAGACAAACAGAGTTACTTTCGCATTAATAATATTAGTAAAAAAAATTGTTTAATTTTCGAATAACATTTTCTATTTCCCACTTAAATTATGATAAAGGAATCTCAAAATCAAAATCTCAAAACTTTCAAAAGGAATGTTAAATCAAACGCTTTGTTATTGTCAAATTATTACTTACTAGAAAATCAAGCTGTTTTTTTTTACATTCTAACTTTCTTAAGTAGTACAACTTATTTCGATAATATTAAAGTATTCTAAGCGACCCTAGCGCCATCTAGTATCGGATAGCTGAACTGTTGCGTCGCACAGGGAACTATGTAACGTTTTTGTCTATTGTGGCCACTCCTTTGTCATCTATGTAACTAGTATCTCATTTATCTTCGATCAGAACATAAAATTTCACTCACAACTGCCCTAAAACCGATAATATCAATTACATGGCAACATAAGCCCAATTTAAAAAGAACTTGAGTTTTTCAACAACAACCGATAGATGTCACTGCATCGTCACGCATAGATGGCGCTGTATATATAGCAACTTTAAATTGGCTCGACATCAGGAACCTTAAGAGAGTGCTGAAACGGGCCCAAAGCGTATCAGCATATAAAAATGCACAGAATTATCATCGTAAGGCTCTCACAAGGCCTCTCAGAATCAGTTCCCACGCGGGCCCAGTGCGGACTGGGAACTTCACTCACACACACCATAGAATTGCCTCGTAGGTGTATGCAAATTGTATCTCTATTCCTGATAGTAGTGACATCTATCGACTGTTAACAGCAAGCGGTGATCGATTTTTAGCGTCTCACTCAAAAACATCAATTAACCTTGTAAGAGGGAAGTGAAAAAGAGGTGTTATAGTCTTGTAAGTGTCAAATAATATCAATCTTACTGATTACAATAAAAAAATATAGCCTTGTATTTGGGACGGACCAGTGTCTTAAGCTTAAAATTTTGCAAACTTCGATCGAGCGTCTTTAAAGTTAACTGATGTTTCTGAGTAAGGCGTTTCATCATCGATCTCCACACGAGCACACAGGCACAATAGGTTATATTTACAAGTACAGTCAATGTCAGAACGGTTTCTGTAAACTTAATGTATGTGTGAAGTTTGCTGCTCATATTGTATCTTTCTGATTGGTTGAATGCATAGTGAAATTATTAATGGTTATTTTGCTAGGGATGTAAATCACTGCACACGGTAAAAATTAAGTTTACAGAGCTTTCTAATAATCATCATGACATAAAGAGAAAATACTTGGTTTTATCATTCATTCCATAATGATTACAAAGAATCGTTCCGACGAAAGTTAAATAAAAAAATACATTTTGTTCATTATTTGACACAGTTGGAATGTTTGTATCACAATCGTTGGTAAAGTAGAAAATTCAAAACCAAAAATACATTTTTTTTTAATTTAATAAAAAAAATTAGTAATCGAACCGTGTCGAAAAAACAAGTCTGAACACAGTTCGAGAAGTAATTTTTTCCAAACACTACATTAAGTTACATCGATACAATTTCTTTAATAATAATAAAAAAAATGTCTTTGCTATTTGTAAAAAAGACAATCTCTAACATATTCGTAACTGCTTAACAGAATAACTACTATCAGATTACAAAAATAAGCATTTACTGTTAAAATTTTAAAACGAAACGTACGAAAGAAATTATAAAATTATAACACCACGCCATGTATCGACTGATAGCAACAACTCGATAATTGTAAAAACTTTTTTTAATTTCTTCCAATCGTTTCGAACCGCTAAAATTATCTGCTTTTACCAGATTTCAATAATTTAACCAAATCGATTTTCTGAAGTATAGACTGTTTCAAAATTAACTTTAGTAAATCTCTATTGATAGCACTCGAGACGTCACACCACATGAAGACGTTTATTTGCGCTGGCAACTACCTAACATGGATAAACATTCGCTTTATGATTTGCTTTGCCTTTCTAAGACATCCCTTTAAAAAGTTACCTACTTGTTTGAAAACAACTCTTAAAAGCATGAGTAAGTAAATACAAGATTTTAAAATATCTAAAGTTTAAAACGTACGCCCATATCCTCATCGTATTCTGAAGTTTAGGCATGTAAGGGCCCAAATATCTCTGATGTTAGCTAACGATAGATGATTTCAGTACTGACTATTACAAGAACACGTTGCCTGTGGCATTCAAAAAGCGCCATCTAGTGGTGGACGCGCGAGTGATTGTCTAGCGGCGCGGCAGTTATCTCCGGCTGTTGAGCTCGTAGCCGTTGTCCTTGCCGGGGGTTTTGGAGGGGGGAGGCTTGGCTACGGCGTGCCCTTCGAGCCGTAGCGTACTTTGGCGGTGGGACGACCTGAAAATGTATAACATTGGTTAAAAAAAAACAATAATTACATACATACATACATACCGTAACGTCTCTTTCCCAGCGGAGTAGGCAGTGACTACATTGTTCCACTAGCTACGATCCTGACATGCCACTTTCGCTCCATCCAGATTCAACTATCATTTCATACAAGCTCCTACTGAAACTCGGTAGCGGCCCCTAAAAGTTGTTTTGGAATCCAAAATCCTATCGACACACCAGTATCACGATATTAATATTGACCGTCCAACGCATGCCAATCACATCCACTACTCAGTGGAGTTTGCCATCTAGCGTATGGCGTCCGTGCTGAGAGCCATCTGTTATCGCCTAGCGTCAAGGGCGTCGCCAGCCGATGGCGCAGGGGGGGGGGGGGGCAAGTTGACTTTACCTACTACAATTCATACTTTTCTCATTCTCTATGACTAGTCTAGGACTTTGGTTGCATTATATTCGGCAACTTTTTTAGAATCTCTAGGGGGGGGGCAGCTGCCCCTCCCTGCCCCCCCTTGGCGACGCCCTTGCCTAGCGTTAAACTTCAACGAGGAATGATACCGCCATCTAGCGTATGACGCCCGTACTGAGAGCCATCTGTTATCGCCTAACGTTAAACTTGAGCGAGTGATACATACCGTATTAGGCACGTGACCGCGAGCAGTATGAGCAGCGCGCCGAGCGCGGACAGCCCCCAGCCGAACGCCGCGCGGGCGATGGGCGGCGCGCGCGTCGCCAGCCGCAGCAGGGACGACACTTGCTCCGGCAGCTCGTCGATGCCCTGCGAGAGACAGGATGTTACATGGGTGCGTTAGAACGGGATGGATATAGGTACGTCATTTGGCCAGCTGCAGCAGCGACGACGCTTGCTCCGGCAGCTCGTGCTATGGGGGGAACAGGGTGTAATATGAGCGTGTTAGAGAGATGTAGGACGTCACTTGATAAGTTTGCCGTGTGGGTTGACCCTTCTAGTGGTCGCTTTGTCTTGAAACTGAGTATAGAATTTAATAAATATTCAAATAAAAAAATCATATAAATATGATCAATTAATCATCATAAACAAAATCACAAGGACGAGTTAAGTGTTTTGTGTAGTTTAGGGGATAGTTAAGTTTGTGGGATTTAAGTATGTTCTATGTGGCATCAGAGGAGGATGGGATTGCTGAAGAGATATAATTATATTTCGCACAGGCTTGGCTATCTTGGGCTTGAGTAGCAAGGTAAATGTTTTTTGGTCATTTGAAATCGACCTCCGCAAATTAACGCCTGGGGCCCGATTTTTGAAAGCACAGCACTCGAAAGTAGTATAAATCTGTTTATATCTTCAAAACTACAGCTCAAAACAAACTTTTGACTAGTTCACAAGATTATCATATGAGAGCCGTAATCGTCTTCTAAGCTACTCGTATTTCAAATTCAGCCCTATTTTTCACCGCTTTCGAGTGGTATTTTCACATGTGCTTTCAAAAATCGGGTCTCTGATCGAACAACTTATTTCTCACACTCGAGTTTGTTTATAAAGCTATCACAGTGCCCTTCGAAATGAACTGAATAAATATGTAAGGCACGTACCTCCTCGAACCAGAGTATGGGGAACACAATGTCGGGGAAGTTGGCGACCTGTTTGATGTCAATGACCTGCGACACCGCCAGGTTGATCTGGATGCGGGCGCGCGCGCGCATCGCTATTCCCATCTCCTGAAAAGAAAAGGTCAATTCAACTGCTGAAAGTCAAACTTTATTTTTATATCTTACTAGCGACCCGCCCCGGCTTCGCACGGTATATTATGCATGTATTATACATATAAACCTTCCTCTTGAATCACTCTAGCTATTAAAAAAAACCGCATTCAAATCCGTTGCGTAGTTTTAAAGATTTAAGCATACATACGGATTTGGGGACAGAAAAAGCGACTTTGTTTTATACTATGTAGTGATCTGTTGCGGAAAGAGAAAGCGGAGGCCTTTGTCCAGCAATGGTTCAATAAATAATATTAGTATTGTACATCTGGGGGCACGGTAGTGCCCCCGCCAAGTCGAGCAAAAAATTCAATGTGTAAAACACAATTTTTCTCACCAGTAATACAGATTATATTAAATTGATGGGTTAATGCGAATGCCAAGTCAATTTATTTATTTATACCATAAACGATTTATAATTTTGATATGAGCATTATATGTTGTTAGGTTAGTTAATTTCGTAATAACTTAAGACAGGAGGTATCTGGAGGTGGGGACTGAATAAATTAACCGACGTGGTATTACATAGATCTCACAACTTTTTACGGTAGAATAACTGAGTTGCGAGACTTGGTTTTTTTACAAGTTTATGTTAACACTGACCGGCTGGATATCAATGAAGAGTCGGTGCAGCTCTGGGTCCGGAGGCGAGATGCCTTCCACAGCCTCTCGCAGGCTCTCGTCGGCCAAGTAGAAGTGGGGGAACGATAGCATTATCGGGGAATCTGTGAACAAAAACTAGCTTATTTGGCATTTGTTTATCAATTTTCTTTAATAACTTTAAACATCTTACACATGGTGTTAAAAAACTAAACAGTAGCATCAATATTCAATCAATAACACCATTGTCGTTAGTTCTCCGTTCGTCATAGTTTATTTAATTCGCACTAGATGGCAGTAGCGCCGTGGAAGCCTAACGTTATCATCTATTCAACACTAGGTGGCGCTAGTCACAGTACAATGACACGTTAAACAAGCCAAAGAGCATATAAAACGGTGTCGTGAGATAAAAATAACAGTAGCAATAGTCCGCTGCAAGCGCACGCAGTCATTTATCGCAGTTCGTCTACTCGATAACAGATGGCGCCACTTACCGTATTGGCATAGAGACACGTTGAACAGGCCAGATGGCGCGCAGGGCGGGCCGGCGGGGCAGAAGCAGCGGTTGTGCTCGTCGGCCGCGAACACGTCCAGCGGAGGAGTGAAACGGTAGCCCTGGACTCCGGCGTCGGATTCCACGTCGCGGAGGTACCTGACCAAGAGAGAGAATTAGATAAGATTTTGTCGTTATCAATGTATTGTGAGTGGCTCCATCTATTGAGAGCCGCATAAAAACGTTCGGTAGCCGAGCTGTGAAATAATAGGGAATACCTAAAACACATTTTTTAATAAAATTAAATGTAAATAATATAAACAAATGCATTATGATGATTGAACTTCCATGTTGATCTGGCAGCTATGAATGAACATAGAATGCAGCAGATACTTCTCTTCCCGCGCAGATGGCAAAAGCCTATCGAGGGAATGGACGAAAATCATAGGAATCATCTTATAGGCGATGCGACTAGCAACTCATCCCTATTTTGATTCCATTATCCACGTATACGCTCACAATCTTGCTAAACGTGGCCTAGGTCTTGTTTACCTTAGGCTCTGTATACCCCGTAAGGGATAAAGACGCGATTTGTGTATGTGTATGTATATTGATGATTGATGTGCTTTCAAAAAGACTACAGGGGCCCGATTTTAGAAAGCACATGACAATGTGTGTAAATACCACTCGAAAGTGGTGAAATATTGTGCTAAATTTGAAATGCGAGTAGCATAGAAGACAATCACAGCTCTCATTAATCTTGTGAACTAGTCAAAACTTTGATTCGAGCTGTAGTTTTGGACATAATAATAATAAATAATAATAATAATATCTTGGGACAATTGACACCAATTGACCCAGCCCCAAACTAAGCAAAGCTTGTAATATGGGCACTAGACAACGGATAAACATACTTATATAGATAAATACATACTTAAATACATATTAAACATCCAAGACTCGAGAACAAACATTCGTATTTTTCATACAAATATCTGCCCCGACCGGGGATCGAACCCGGGACCTCAAGCTTCATAGTCAGGTTCTCTAATCACTGGGCCATCCGGTAGTCTGCTATATAAGTTAATTAATACCACAATATGCTGATTAATACCACTTTCGAGTGGTACTTTCAAAATCGGGCCCCAGGTATATTCCAAGATCAATGTTTTATCACACAAGCCCAAACAAACGAAACCAAACCCAATACCCGTGTGACGTCCGACATTATGTTGAACCATTCACAACAAACAATGCATAGTTAGATCGCAATAGGTCGTATGACACAATCGCTTCACACGTTACGCCACCAATGTAACCAGATATGCCATTGGCATTTCGCGTTACCCAACTGTTGTATGAAAGAATTATGATCGAATATGATCGAATATGAATCGATGCAGGTCTTGAGAGCTATGCTGTCACAGACAGGGTTAAGGGTGCGGCTCCACTGAGGCGGAGACGAGCGGAGCGGAGAGGAGACGTGTGGGGATCGACCAATCATATTACATGAAATCCACATCTCCGTCCCCGCTCTGTAATATGATTGGTCGATCCCCACACGTCTCCTCTCCGCTCCGCTCGTCTCCGCCTCAGTGGAGCCGCACCCTTAACCCTGTCTGTGACAGCATAGCTCTCAAGACCTGCATCGACAGCTTTATCATTCGAAAGCCAGTTTCCTTGCGGTTGTTAGCCATGTTTGGTTAAAATCGGCCAAGCAGTTAGAAGAATATCAGCTCTTTTCTAAAGTGGTGTAAGGAATTTTTGCTGACTGTACGTTATCCGTCCTACACATATGTACCAAATTTCAAGTCAATCGGACCAACCGTTACAAAGTTCCCTCCTGCGGAGACGGTCCCGACTGGACCACCAGAATTCTACTACCAGATTATTGTATTGTCATCAGACTTCCACAAGTGTGCAAAATTTCATCTCAATCGGTTGAAGATATCCGCTTCATATGAGATTGCAAGATTCCACCCGGACAAACATACTTACATACCTGCATAAGTTGCAAGTTTATATAAAGCTTGTAATAATTGTAAAATGGACCTATTACTAAGAAACACATAACTACTTACTTACTTACATTACATAAATCACGTCTTTAACCCTTACGGGGTAGACAGAGCCTAAGCTAACAAGACTTAAAGGCCACGTTTAGCATGGTTGTGGGCGTATAAGTGGAAAGGAACTATTATGATTTCCCTTTCCAACACATAACTAATACTTTATTAATACTTTGTTAACTTAAATTAAATATAAGATGTGGTATGTTTGTATTTACACGAGGGAGCGCATCGAACCGCGCTATCTCGCCAGTTATTACATAAACCTCTGAGGTTTCCAATAGTGGCTCAACATGTAAAAACCTTATTGTAAAACTTAAAATAAATAAAAAAAAAAACCCTCCATCCAAAAGGCAGTAGACCATACTCACTCCAAAGGCAGCAGTCTGCACAGATCCTTATCGTAGACCTTCAGGGTGTCGTTCCTGGTGATGTGAGGTGGGAAGATCGAACCATCAGATCCAGCTATGCTGTTGCATTGGTCGGTGGTCCAGTGCGGAAGACGGTCACGAGCATTGTACCGCTCGATGATACCGTAGCGAGACATGTCAGTAGCGCCCGTGAACATAGTCACAGTGTCTGATGAGGTGCCGTTTTTCTGGAAGGACCAAAGACGTTTAACAAGGAATTTATACGGCAAAGAAGGCAAAGGCAAACGAGCGGGTCAACTGATCCTGCAAATAATAAAAATTGCGAAAGTTTGTGAGTATGGATGTTCGTTTCTCTTTCACTAGACATAAATTTGAAGTTCCGAATGGGTTTGCCATAATTTTCGATGGTCATAAAACGCTTTTTTTTCAGAAACAGTAAGTATTTTTTTTAATTCATTATAACGTAACCTGACCTAACCTACTACATTCTGATGACTTTTCCAAAATTCGTGAAAAATGCACGATTTCCTGTGTTATTATTATGACCAAAAAATTAATACCTTCCCTGCCAACGCACCCAATCACACCCCTCACATAAATCTGTTTAGTTGGCCTTTCCATCCATCCTCTCTACGTGACCGAACCAACTAAGCATACCTACTTCTTTCTATCCTAGTCACTATTATCTTCTTTCACACGATATGATTTCTATCCTACCTAGTCACTATAAATAAATAAATATTTTGGGACAAATTACACCAATTGTATATTGTATTTCTTCCTATTATAATTCTACGTGTATCGAATGTGTGTAAATAAATGTTTCTCTCTCTCTCTCTCTCTCTCAATTGACCAAGCCCCAAACTAAGCAAAGCTTGTAACTATGGGCAGGCAACGGATAAACATACTTATATAAATGTAGATAAATACATACAACATCCATGACTCGGGCACAAACATTCGTATTCATCACACAACTGTCTGCCCCTACCGGGATTCGAACCCAGGACCTCTAGCTTCACAGTCAGGGTCACTAACCACTAGGCTATACGGTCGGTATATCTTCTTTCACACCAGCACATTCCCTTATCACACGATATGATGAGTGTATTACCCATTAACGTACAATAAACAACTAGACTCCCAATCACGCTCAAAAACTGTCCGAAGCCAAAGGCTGAACACGCGTCTATTGTTCAGAGTTTTTGTTCAGTTGTGTTTCGACCGCGCTTTGATAACAATGTACATGTCTCTTTCGCACCGTAATCTTACTATTGAGAACAAAAGAGACAGGCAGGTTTCCAGCGCGTGGCGTCGTGTCATTACTTCTCACGATCCTACGCCATTGATATTAAACATTACTGCCACGAAATAAGGTGTCAATTTGAACGAATATGTTAATGTTATCTGTCTAAGTCGATGTGTTGACACACACAACACATAGACAAAGCAACTCGGACGTTTCTTGAGGAACCTTTGTTAGCGACTGAGAGTCTAGTTGTTTATTGATTATCACTTATTGACGCTCCAAAAATCCTTCCAATAATCCTCCAGCACTTTGCACTTTGATATGCCAACTTGTTGTTTTTGAACAATTTAGTTTTCCCTCCTTTTTATTTTTTGTTTATTGTAAACTATTTAATTAATTTATGTATTTCTTTAGTTACACATAAGTCGGGTTCTATCTAAGTATTGCATTGTTTACGTAAAGGTTTATGAATTATGTAGTATAGTTTATCTGTGTATCGTTTCGTGAGTCATATACGGTTCTGGCTGAAAATCAGTGCTGCAGGTGTCTAACACCTCAGCGTAATGCTGAGCCAGCGACCGTTTCACTTTTGCGAAGACACACAACGCTGATGATCTATTTTTTATGTCGTATGTTTTTTTTTTTGTTTTACCTTGTTTATTTTCTATAAAATTGTGTATGTTATCTTATATTTGTGTGTCTTGCAAAAAGGAATAAATTTCTTCTTTCTTTCTTTCTTTCTTTCTTTATCACACGATATGATGAGTATTACCCCATAGAACAGTCCAAACTCCTCGTAAGGTAGCTTCTGCTCCTTGGGCACGACATCCTTGGCCAGCTTGAGGAGGGGGTCCTCGTAGCCCCAGAGCAGCTGCCCCACGGAGACCTCAACGAACGGCTTGATCTTCAGGATGTCCATGATGGAAGCCATGGCAAGCCGGAGGAAGCGGGCCGCGTGCTTTGACTGGGAGGTTGCGCTCTGCAAAAGGGAGATAGCATATTTTATTGAAAGAGAAAGCATTATATTAATAACTAGCTGACCCGGCGAACTCTGTTCCGCCTTAAATTTGAAAAATTCCAGTGGTTTGGGCTGTGCTATCCCGCGGGAACTATGCAATTTTCCGGGATAAAAACTATCCTATGTCCTTTCCCGGGACTCAAACTATCTGTATACCAAATTTCAACTAAATCGGCCCAGCGGTTTAAGCGTGAAAAGGTAACAGACAGACAGACAGACAGAGTTAATTTCTAAATGTCTATGAAAATTAGAACACATAGAAAAATCCGAAAAGTAAAGCTATGGCCGGGAATCGAACCCGGATCCTCGTCATTCCGTGACGCGTGCTATACCCCTACACCACCCATAGCAGGTGGGTAGTCTCCGAATTTTTCTACCTGTTGCTAACTGTCACGTGACCTTTGTTACTATGCGAATTTTTTGTCGCTAAGCGTCATCTGTTTGAACGATGTGTCTATACGACACAATTACAAACTCCCGTGGAACATCTACTGCTCACCAGGGACGAGAGAGTAGGCGTTGTTTTTCAAATGATAGGTACTATCAAATGAATTAAGAAATTTTTACTTCTTGATTTTTATGTTTACTTTTACGGTTTCACCGTTAGAAATTTAATTTCTAAAAGTCTGTGTAAATAAACAGCTTCTGCCCGCGACTTCGTTTGCGTAGAATTATACATAAAAACTTTCCTCTTGAATCACTCTATCTATTAAAAAAAACCGCATCAAAATCTGTTGTGTAGTTTTGAAGATATAAGCATACACAGGGACACGGGGACAGAGAAAGCGACTTTATTTTATTTTATGAAGTGACAAGCTTCTGCCCGCGACTTCGTCCGCGTAGAATTATACAAAAAATCTTCCTCTTGAATTACCCTATCTATTAAAAAAAACCGCATCAAAATCCGTTGTGTAGTTTTGAAGATATAAGCATACATAGGGACACGGGGACAGAGAAAGCGACTTTATTTTATACTATGTAGTGACTAGCTTCTGCCCGCGACTTCGTCTGCGTAGAATTATACATAAAAACCTTCCTCTTGAATCATTCTATCTATTAAAAAAAACCGCATCAAAATCCGTTGTGTAGTTTTGAATATATATAAGCATACATAGGGACAGAGAAAGCGACTTTATTTTATACTATGTAGTGACTAGCTTCTGCCCGCGACTTCGTCTGCGTAGAATTATACATAAAAACCTTCCTCTTGAATCACTCTATCTATTAAAAAAAACCGCATCAAAATGCGTTGTGTAGTTTTGAAGATATAAGCATACATAGGGACATAGGGACAGAGAAAGCGACTTTATTTTATATACTATGTAGTGATAGTGATAGTGATTTTGATGGCAAATAAAAGTTATCTTATCTGTGCTTAAAAGTAACATAACGCAATAGCGGGCAAAATTATTATAATTATATAATAGTTGCTAGTTAGGTATACATTGCAAATATTATAATTATAGTCATTACATACCATTTATTCACTATGACATTGACAATAACATGCAATGTAGTATGTTGCGTGTTTTTATATTATTTTTAACTAGCTTCTGCCCGCGACTTCGTCTGCGTAGAATTATACATAAAAACCTTCCTCTTGAATCACTATATCTATTTAAAAAAACCGCATCAAAATCCGTTGTGTAGTTTTGAAGATATAAGCATACATAGGGACATAGGGACAGAGAAAGCGACTTTATTTTATACTTTGTAGTGATTTAAATTAAGTACAATTTAAGTATTGTAGTAGCTTAACGTATTTTATTCTGAAAAAATGACTTTCCGCCAAGTTTCTTGCGGCGCATTCTTCTGGTCTTTCTGAATGCGCTGGTAGATTCAAAAAGACATATTATTAAGAAAGAGCCCTTGGCGGCCAATTTGCAAAAATAATTTTGAGTTTGATTTTTTTGTCACTACAAGTATAACTTAACTAGCCATTGCCCGCAACTTCGTTTGCATAGAATTCGTTTATCGCTATCCCGCGGGAATCACGCAATTTTCCGGGATAAAAAGTAGCCTTTGTGTTATTCCAGACTATAATCTATCTATGTTCCAAATTTCATCCAGATCGGCCCAGTACTTTTTGAGCCTATTCATTACAAACATACAAACATACAAAAATAGGTACAAATCTTTCCTCTTTATAATATTAGTATAGATAGTATAGATTAAAAATTAAAAAAAAAAAAAAATTATAGTCCAATGTCTTTGCGTGTGTCTCTCGGTGGCATCGTAGCTCTCAAGCGGATGAACCGATTTTGATACGATTTTTTCCATTGGAAAGCCAGTTCCCTTGCGGTGGTACTTAGGCATATTTGTCAAAAATCGGTCCAATAATTTGAAGTGTATCAGCTCTTTTCCAAAATGGTATAAGGCATTTTTGG
Source organism: Pandemis cinnamomeana (assembly GCA_932294345.1). Lineage (NCBI taxonomy): Eukaryota > Metazoa > Arthropoda > Insecta > Lepidoptera > Tortricidae > Pandemis > Pandemis cinnamomeana. The sequence continues at coordinate 3,468,098 of OW028731.1, forward strand.
ATTAAAATTGTTTTTTTATTTACGTAATGATTTCTCAATAATACGTGGGGGGTTGTTAATTTTTTGCAATTTAATGTTTGAAATTACACACCACACACACACAAATCACGTCTTGATCCCTTACGGGGTAGACAGAGCCTAATGTAACACGTACGTACAGGCCACATTTAGCAATATTGTGGGCGTATAGGTGGAAAATGGAATCAAAATAGTGATGGGTTGCTAGCCTCATCGCCTATAACATGATTCCTATTATTATCGCCCATTCCCTCGATGGGCTTTTACCATCTTTGAAATTACTTTTTGGAATTTATAATTAACCGTGGTCAAGTTCCTTTAACCTTCTTAAAAAGGAAGGTTGACTTGTTTTTGAACCTTCGACCCACCTTGACATTACTTGACATTGAATTTAATTATAATATAGGTTCGAGGAAGAGGTTTTTCTCATAAATAATTTATATTCTTACACATTAGTTTAAATTTATCGTTTATCATTAAAATTACTCACATAGTTAACAATAATTGAAACTCACGGAACTTAAAGGTCCAGTAAAGTTTAATTACTTAGTACTAGCTGTTGCACGCGACTTCGTTCGCGCATATTTAACCTTTTCAACGCCAACGACACATTGCAGCACCGCAGGTTCAACGCCAACGACCTATATCTAGTTTCCTTGCAACGGTTCTTGGTCATGTTTGGTAAAAATCGGTTCAGTAGTTGAAAGAGTATCAGCCAACTCTTTTCCAAAATTATGTAAGGCATTTTTAAAACAAAATTATATTATTCGAATTTGGGGGGTTTAAATTTTTACAAGCTTTTAATTAACTTCATTTGATAGTACCTATCATTTGAAAAACAGCGCCTTCTCTCGTCCCTGGTGAGCAGTAGTTCCACGGGAGTTTGTAGTTGTGTCGTACAGACACATCATTTAAACAGTAACAAGGTCACGTGATAGCTAGTAACAGATAGAAAAATTCGAAGGCTTACCCATCTGCTATGGGTGGTGTAGGGGTATAGCACGCGTCACGGAATCACGAGGGTCCGGGTTCGATTCCCGGCCATATAGCTTTACTTTTCGGAATTTTCTGTGTTCTAATTTTCAGTGTCGTTTTAATGTAATGTAAGTACAGTCAGCACAAGAGCTTGTATTAAGATAACATTTTTGATAGTTTTTTTTTAATTTAATTTAATTTTGTACTGCTTAGTCATCATTATTGTATAGGCCATAGGACGTCCACTGTTGGACGTAGGCCTCCCCCATACTGTACTGCTGAGTAATGAGTAACACGTCTTAGAATTGGTACCTAGAATCTAGTGTTAACACTTCAATAGAATGTATGGCAGGTTGTTGAACTTGCATACCATAATATGACACATAGCAACAGCCACACCAAGACCAACCTTATCCGTGATAGCACAAAAAACATTTTCCAATAACATGATTTATAACCGGTATAAAACGCTTAAAGGCCGAACGACTCTGTGTTTTATGCGTTCAGTTTTAAGGTATTAATTGGTTTGCTTTGTGAGCTTGCAAAACGCTGTTTGTTCAAGGCATTTTCTAATTATAAACAAGTGGTTATTTACTTAGGTCCGGCCTTGATTGAGAAGTAAAAGGAATAGTAAAGTCGTATCAGGTTTTAGTAAGATTTTAAGTTCAAATATGGGGTGAGGTCCGAGGGGAGGAGCAGCACTTGGTCCGGTGCACCCTGGGCACCGTTTCACATGTGTGAAAATACCACTGGAAAGTGGTGAAAAATTGTGCTGAATTTGAAATACGAGCAGCATAGAAGACAATCACAGCTCTCATTAATCTTGTGAACTAGTCACAACTTTGATTAGAGCTGGAGTTTTGGGGATATAAGCTGATTTATACCACTTTCGAGTGATGTGCTTTCAAAAATCGGGCCCCTGGTCTGAGAGTAAAGAAAAAACATAGAATTTTCCAGTTGCTTCTCTTCCCGCGCAGATGGTAAAAGCCCATCGAGGGAATGGGCGAAAGTCTTAGTCACTATTTAGATTTCCCTTTCCACCTATTCGCCCTTAATCATGCTAAACGTGGCCTTAAGGTTTTATGTTACCTTTAGGCTCTGTCTACCCCGTAAGGGATAAAGACGTGATATATGTATTATTTAATTAATTATCTCTAAAGTCAGAAGCAGTAACAGACTCGTTGAGAACAGTACAGATTGTTGAGATACGCCGATGCGTTTATGTTGTAAGGTGCAATAAACACACACACTTATATAAGCGCAAATCATTAACCCGCTTTGGTGTTATGTTGTAAAAAGTAGTATTGTAAGCGATATCCTGCTGTCATCAAACAATGACAGATGATGTTTCATTCGCGATGAGCTACTGTATCATGATACCAGCTATACTGTGGCGCAATGTTATCAAGATGGTGGAATTCATATAAATATTTTTAGGGTTCCTTACCCAGTCGCTTGCACTTCATAAAGACAAAAAGACATAGGGCGTCGGCACCAGTGTTGGACACTTTAAGCTGACAGCCTGACAAGCACCAGTAGTGGACACTTCATTCTTAATTTAAAGGGGTCCATGTCTATTAGTGGTGCCGACACCCTATACCAGGGGTGGCGAACCTTTTTTGGTAGACATGCCACTTTTTCACAAATAAAGTAATATTTGGCTCTAACCTTCCATCAAAATGTCATTCATATAAACTATTAGCTGTTTCCCGCGACTCTGTCTGCAAAAAAATAGTTTTTCGCAATCCCGCGGGAACTATGCAATTTTCCGGGATAAAAAATAGCCTATGTGTTAATCTAGGTAATTCTCTATCTCCGTTCCAAATTCTATTCAAATCCATTCAGTAGTTTTTACGTGAAAGAGTAACAAACATCCATCCATCCATACTTATAAACTTTCGCGTTTATAATATTAGTAGGACGTAGATTCCGAATCTTATGCCTGTGACAGGTAAGGATAGAAATACACGCAGAGGGAGACAGACATTATTGCCGTTTCGGCAAAAAAAGATGACTCCAAATTATTTTTTTCGTAATAACTTCGATCCCATATAACGGTTAGAATAGATGAAAAAACTATAGATAACGTAACGTTAACAAATGAGTGTGTATGTTTGTCCACCCACCAGCGTAGCGGTGTAACCGAATTATCATAATGTCCCGTTAACGCTAGTGATGTTAAAACAAAGTTAGTTAGTATCGATAGTTTAGAAGTCAGGTGCATCGACAGCTTGCGCTGCTGCGATCCGAATTTTTAAAAGTTACTATGTTGAAATTACCATTCGAACTTTGTGAAAAATTGTGCTCAATTTTAAATACGAAATTAGAAGAAAACTATAGCTCTAATCAATCTAGTCAACTAGTCGAAAAATTCATCAAGCCCATCGAGGGAATGGGCGAAAATCTTAGAAATCATGTTGTAGACGATGTTAGCAACCCATCACAATTTGATTCCCCTTTCCACGTACGCTTACAATCATGCTAAACTTGGCGTTTAGGTCTTGTTACCTTAGTAAGGGATAAAGACGTAATTTATGCAAGTAATTTTGTAGCAATTGCGTTCAAAAATCCAGCACCTCTGTTTCGGCTTGGAGAGTAAGACAAGGCAATGAAATTGATGGCTCACGTGCTGTCTGTTTTAAGCCACAAGACTCACACTCTTTTGCGAAGACACTTGTGATGATCTTTTTGTCATGTCTGTGTTTTTTTTTCTATAAGTTCTATAACATTGTGTACCTATATTCTGTTATATTTGTGTGTCTTGCAAAAAGGAATAAACGTCTTCATTCTTTTGCTCGTCCCACGTATCTTCTGTGTGGCTTGTGGTACAAAATCGATAGTCGATAAATGTCAATCATCGATATAGCGATTGTTTTGTAGCAGGCCTAAGCCGGCAAAGGCGATCGCACGAGAAACGGCCGTGACCGCGTAACCATTTAAAGCGTCCGCGTAAATAATGGAAACAGAAATGCATATAATTTTCCTGAGGAAATAGAAGTTCCTGTGATATAATAAAAAAAAACCTCTTTGAAAACCTCCTTCGCAATCAATCGAGCAGGGGCCCGATTTTTGAAAGCACATCACTCAAAAGTACCACTTGAAAGTGGTATAAATCAGCTTATATCCCCAAAACTACAGCTCTAATCAAAGTTTTGACTAGTTCACAAGATTAATGACAGCTGTGATTGTCTTCTATGCTACTCGTATTTCAAATTCAGCACAATTTTTCACTTTATCACATATGTGCTTTAAAAAATCGGGCACCAGAATTTGAAATATAAGTAGGTACAGCTCTCATTAATCTTGTGAACTAGTCAAAGCTTTGATTAGAGCCGTAGTTTTGGGGGTATAAGCTGACTTATACCACTTTCGAGTGGTACTTTCGAGTGATGCACACACACACACACAAATCACGTCTATATCCCTTACCGGGTAGACAGTATACCTAGTGTCAGCAAATTCTTGCCGTTGTCACCGACCATTGTAGTGTTAGTGTGATAGGTGGCCGATGTTCCCATTTTCACGATATGCGCAATACCTAATACCGGTTAATACCGGCTAATACCAGGTGTTTACCGGTTTACGCTTGACCGGAGACGAGTCAGAGAGCGTATCGCCGTACGATGTGTGCCGATCGCTTTCACGGACACCACAGACACAGTGGTGACCGAATGACGGACACAAATAGTACATTGGTGCATTTAACTATACATACGTACTGTCACGCCTCTTTCCCACAGGGGTAAGCAGAGACTACTTTGTTCCACTTGCTACTATCTTGACATACCGTAGTTTCATACACAATCATCAATCTCTTCATACATGCTCGTCGGTTCGACCTGGGGCCCGATTTTTGAAAGCACATCACCACCATTTCCACCTATACGCCTACAATCATGCTAAACGTGGCCTTAAGGTATTGTTACTGACTCTGTCTACCCCGTAAGGTATAAAGACGTGACATATGTATGTATGTAGGAATCGGGGAGGGAATGGGCGAGTCTTAAGAGTCATGTTATAGGCGATGCGGCTAGCAACCCATCACAATTTTGATTCCTCTTTCCTATACGCCTACAATCATGCTAAATGTAGCCCTTAGGTCTTGTTATTTCAGGCTCTGTCTACCACGTAAGGTATAAAGACGTGATATATGTATGTAGGAATCGCACGGCACGCGCAACAACTATGTTGATATCTTAGGAAGCTATGATGCGTTACAAGATCAACAAGCGGAACATTCGCCTGCTTTCGTACTATAGCTCATAACACTTGTACAATAAGGTATACTATGCGTTGATAGGGATTTATTGGGGAGCATATAACTGTGGAAGACAGCAACTCATGCAAGACTGGATGCAAGATATATAGCAGGTTGTTTATGGATGGAAACTTTCATGCTGGGATGGGTGGCAAAGAAAAAACATAGTATGTATGTATGCTAGTACCCCGCAATTTTCCGGGATAAAAAGTAGCCTATGTGTTATTCCAGACTATAATCTATATATGTACTAATATTATAAATGTGAAAGTTTGTGAGTATGGATGTTTGTTACTCTTTCACGATAGAATGGCTGGACAGATCTGGATGAAATTTGGAACACAGATAGATTATAGTTTGGAATAACACATAGGCTACTTTTTATCGCGGAAAACGATATACGAATTGTATGCAGACGAAGTTGCGGGCAACAGCTAGTGTACTATATTTATTGAAATGAAAACTTCCTTAGCGACGTTGCGCACTTTTTGGGATGGGTAAAAAATGTTAAACTCGCGTCAGTTCCTGACGGTCACGTGACCTGATCGAAAATTCGTAAGACGGAGGGAGTTGCCGCTGGGTCGTTTAGCGGCGCTGGGCGGTTGCGCGAGTGTGTGTTCGTTACACTTCTGCCGGCACTCCCGGAGTGCAACCCTTTATTTTTTAAATCATCTCCCACTCGCAAGATTCACAAGCTAAATCGCACTCACCAGCATGGGTATGTTGGGCACAACAACGGCGTCATCATCAGAACGCCCGCTGAGGTCCGCCCGGTACGTGTACGTCCTCTTGTAGTGGAAGGAGAGGGTACCGTTCTCGTTATCCGTTATATTCACCTTCTCCCAGTCTTGTCTGAAAGAGACATCATTATATTAATAATCATAGAGTTTTTCATTGAATCCTCCCTCCACTGCCAATAAAACACATAAATCCCACAAACTTAATTATCCCTTACACCACACAAACACTGACGCGTTTCGAGGGATTTATATGTGTTTTATTGGCAATAGTGGAGGGAGGGTTGCATAAAAACATATATATTTCACACAGGCTTGGTTATCTTGCACGTTAGTAACGGAGTAGCCAGGTAAATATTTTTTGTTCATTAATTACATCGCGTTCATTTTGACAGTTCTTGTATGTACGTGACAGCTAGCCAATTCCGATGCCAATTGTCAGCCCATACATGAACTGTCAAAATTAACACGATGGCGATTGCGAGCGAGTTAGACAATAAGCCTACTGGTTTCAGTATCTTACAAATCGGAAAATAAACTTGATTCATTGATAGCTATAGATAATAACTTGTGTACATATTAAGACCACTTTACGTGTCACGAGTCACGACATAGTATATAAGACGCAAGCGGTCACGCGACATAGCGTGTCAGGACAACTTTAATAACATACTATATCTATTCAAGTAGTCATCCACTTTAAGAGTTAAAAAATTATAACGTAACCAAGCGCATGACGGGCATATAGGAAATATTACAGCAAGAATCCAACTCATATTATTGTTGAACATCTATACAATACATTGGGCTTGAGATAAATATCTCTTAACCTCTTCGGCACCACGTCAAATACAAGAGATGTCACCCATACGCCAGACGTCTTTATTGCGATGCCTTAAATTGAACCTAAACCCAATTGAACGAAGGCTGCTTTTGCATTGAAGTAGTGGACGTATGTTATAGGTCGTTGGCGTTGAACCTGCAGTGCTGATATGTGTCGTTGGCGTTGAAAAGGTTAAAATGCGCGTTCAAACCTTCGCGCGCAACTACGCGGCCAGTGACCTTACTGGCTGGAAAACTTCCACATCACGCCACTTGATGGCGCCACTGCTATCTCCATCTTTGAATATACAAGCCGGCCGGCGTGTCAAAATGAACACGATGGCGATTGCGAGAGAGTAGGTTATAAGCCTACAGTATGCTTAGTGTAAGTTTTCCGTCACAAAACACGTCTCGATCGCGTTTGCGTTAAAATGTCAAATACTACGAGAACAGTTTGTTGCCGTTTCGATCCGCAAGTGGCGCTGCCAATTATTTCATAATAAATCGAGACGTTTACGTGAACGCGTTCGAGACGTTTTTATATGCGAAAACATACACTAGACTAGACTCTAGCCTCTAGTGAGTAGAGGCTCAGAATACAGCAAATGCCGGACTGGGGCCCGATTTTTGAAAGCACATGTGTGAAAATACCACTCGAAAGTAAGTAAGTGAGTATATGCTTTATTGTACAAATATAAAGAAACAGATACAATTCACAAAAAAATAAAAAAAAAACATTAATATATGCACAAAGGCGAACTTACCCCCATAAGGGATCTCACTAGGGAAAGAGTGATATAAATCTGTTTATATCTTCAAAACTACAGATCTAATCAATTTTTTGACTAGATCACAAGATTAATGAGAGCCGTAAGTATCTCCTAAACTACTCGTATTTTAAATTCAGCGCAATTTTTCACCACTTTCGAGTGGCATTTTTACACGTGAGCTGTCTAAAATCGATGCCTATGTTTAGTTTTCAATAATAATATGTTCCTCTGTGCTTAACCTTTATTTATAACTAGCTTCTGCCCGCGACTTCGTCTGCGTAGAATTATACATAAAAACCTTCTTCTTGAATCACTCTATCTATTAAAAAAAACTACATCAAAATCCGTTGTGTAGTTTTGAAGATATAAGCATACATAGAGACATAGGGACATAGGGACAGAGAAAGCGACTTTATTTTATACTATGTAGTGATAATAAATACCGTCTAATAGCTGCCAGTTTTTAATGGTAATTTAAATACGTGGCGTCTAACGTGTTGGAATTCGTAAACAGTTTAGGCGATAAGGCGCCACAAGTCACACTAACGCACGTACCTACACAACGCACGACTTAAGCTAAGGCTGTTCGCAAAACTGAAAAATTACTGTCGCAATTAAGTTTTTGTTCTTCTTCTTCTTCTTCTTCTTCTTCTTCTTCTTCTTCTTCTTCTTCTTCTTCTTCTTGATTGTGGCGTTACAAGTCGTTATAGCGACGACAACTTCGCCAATGTCGGTAAAAAATTTTAATTATAAAATCTTGTGACAAAATGTCGGCAACGTTGTACGGTAACACGGTCAAAGACCCCCTACCCCCCTGTCGGGCTCGTAGCCAACGGTCAATGATATCCCTCAGATACTGCCAGGAAATCATTAGCCGTTGCCCAGGGTGCACCGGACCAAGCACTGCTCTTCCCCCCGGACGGATCCGAAAACGAACCGCAGCTCTTGTTCACACGTGGAGTCACCACAGTTTTTGTTAATTTTTAGGGTTACGTACCCAAAGGGTAAAAACGAGACTTGATTTATTATAACCAATAATAATTTTCTTCCATGCTGGTCTGGGAGTAAATAAAAAATATAGAATGTAGGTACCAGTTGCTGCTCCTGCCGTGCAGATGGTAAAAGCCCGTCGAGGGAATGGGCGAAATTCTTAGGAATCGTGTTATAGGCGATGCGGCTCCCAAACCCGTAGGCTTTATTATCTAACGCGCTCGCAATCGCCATCGTGTTCATTTTGACAGTTCTTGTATGAATGTGACAGCTAGCTGTTTCCGATGCCAATTGTCAGCCCATACATGAACTGTCAAAATGAACACGATGGCGATTGCGAGCGAGTTAGGTAAAGCCTACAGCATGGAAGTGACACGTCGTCGTATGTATGTTAATTATAGAATTTACGCACTAAAAAAACACACAAACAGTTTGCGATTAGCCTAAATAACACTTGAAACCTGGTTTCATGATATCACCGAAGCAATTGATACGAAATTGCTACGGCTGTTAGCTTTAAATACATTTTTATCTGTGACTTATATTTTTGACTTGCCTTAACCTCGTAAGGCAAGATATTTGGATATTAGGACGTTTATTATAACGACCTAGTGTTGTAATTTGAGATCTTTCTTATTATTTTCATTTTAATATATTTAGAGTTGGAGTTCGATACCCGCCAAATTCAAGGATTTTACTCTAAAAGTATACGCATACTTAGACTGACACACAGGCGAGTAAAGTCTAACCGTAAGTACGCGAACTTACTCGCCTGTCTGTTACCCACACGTGAACTTAGACTGACACACAGGCGAGTAAAGTCGTCGAGCCGTAACTACGCAAACTTACTCGCCCGTCTGTCACCCACACGCGTACTTAGACTGACACACAGGCGAGTAAAGTCGTCGAGCTGTAACTACGCAAACTTACTCGCCCGTCTGTCACCCACACGCGTACTTAGACTGACACACAGGCGAGTAGCCTACGAGCCGTAAGTACGCGAACTTACTCGCCCGTCTGCCACCCACACGCGTACTTAGACTGACACACAGGCGAGTAATGTCATCAGCCGGTAAGTACGCGAACTTACTCGCCCGTCTGTCACCCACACGCGTACTTAGACTGGCACACAGGCGAGTAAAGTCGTCGAGCGGTAAGTACGCGAACTTAGTCGCCCGTCTGTCACCCACACGCGTACTTAGACTGGCACACAGGCGAGTAAAGTCGTCGAGCGGTAAGTACGTGAACTTACTCGCCCGTCTGTCACCCACACGTGAACTTAGACTGACACACAGGCGAGTAAAGTCGAGCCGTAAGTACGCGCACTTACTCGCCCGTCTGCCACCCACACGCGTACTTAGACTGACACACAGGCGAGTAATGTCGTCGAGCGGTAATGCTGCGAACTTACTCGCCCGTCTGTCACCCACACCCGTACTTAGACTGACACGCAGGCGAGTAAAGTCGTCGACCCGTAAGTACGCGAATTTACTCGCCCGTCTGTCACCCAAACCCGTACTTTGACACACAGGCGAGTAAAGTCGTCGAGCGGTAAGTACGCGAACTTACTCGCCCGTCTGTATGTGTATTAATACTTACTCGTATATGTAAGGGCCGAGCTCGTCCAGCACAGGCTTGCTGCCATTATTGAGGAACTCGTCAGCATTGGTCACGTTGTAGTAGCCTACGAGCCGTAAGTACGCGAACTTACTCGCCCGTCTGCCACCCACACGCGTACTTAGACTGACACACAGGCGAGTAAAGTCGTCGAGCCGTAAGTACGCGAACTTACTCGCCCGTCTGTCTGTGTATTCATACTTACTCGTATATGTAAGGGCCGAGCTCGTCCAGCACAGGCTTGCTGCCATTATTGAGGAACTCGTCAGCATTGGTCACGTTGTACACGTACACTTTTACGAAGGGGCGGACGGGGGGCCGCGCCCACCACTCAAAGGTCATCGAACCCGGCCGGAGAACAAGCTCCTGAAAAAAAAAATGGAATTTTCATAAGCATTGCAGGGAAGATCATACAGGGTAAAATTGTTTGGGAGTATTACAGCAGACGGTCGGTTTTGAGTTAAATAGCCCTGTAAATTTTAGTTCAGGTTAACTGGAAGAAATCCCTTCTTAGGGATAAGTTCGCCTTTGTACTATTTTCTGTGTATTTTTGTATTTTTTTAATTTTTATGTGCAATAAAGAGTTTACATACATACATACAAATTTTTTTCACGACGAATCATACATACATACATACCGTTGAGCCTCTTTCCCACAGGGGTAGGCAGAGACTACTTTGTTCCACTTGCTACGACCCTGACATACTTCTTTCGCTTTGAATAGTATCAGTAGGCCAAATAAATTTTAGTCCATAATAGTACTTTAGAAATGACGGCATAGCGCTCAGAGTTATCACTACATAGTATAAAATAAAGTCGTTTTCTCTGTCCCTATGTTCCTATGTATGCTTATATCTTCAAAATTACACAACGGATTTTAATGCGGTGTTTTGTAATAGATAGAGTGATTCAAGAGGAAGGTTTTTATGTATAATTCTACGCAGACGAAGACGCGGGCAGAAGCTAGTTTTATGATATAGTAACAGCCTTCTAAGCTTCATTCGCGCTGGTTCATTTCACATGTTTTTTTTCCATGGGCTTGTAGTCTATAGTGTTTGGGGCTTGTAGTATTAGAAGGGCTTTGCTCGTAGTCTCGAATCCAACTGGGATAAGCGTCAAAAGCAGTTAGCTGAGCCATGATAGCGATACAGTAAATGCTATATTTAGCCCATGGGTGCAAAACGAAGGTCGAAACCATGAAGTAATCATGACTGGAGACGGTACAGCGCATTCCCTTTTCCAAATAAGAATTTGTCAGAAAAATAATTTATAGGTAACATTCATTTTTAGTTCTGTATTGTTTTACAGATCAAATTAACCTTTTCGCCGCCACGTCAAATAGAAAAGTCACCTATACACCAGACTTCTTTATTGCAATGCCTTAAGTTGAACCTAAACCCAATCGAAGGAAGGTTGCTTTTGCATTGAAGTAATAGACGTATGTATAGGTCGTTGGCGTTGAGCCTGCGGTGCTGATATGTGTCGTTGGCGTCGAAAAGGTTAATCTTGTGAACACACACACACACACACACAAATCACGTCTTCACGTCTTCGTAATCTTGTGAACCATTAAAAAAATTGATTCGAGCTGTACAAAGTCAACTCCTGTTCTAGGTGGTCTGAGGTTGCAACCGAAACCCGTTTTACATGTACAGTACGTAGTACGTTTACCATCAGGTATTAAGTAAGGAACAGGTAAAGTAACATTGCTCTCTGAATCAATCACGTGCAAAACAGTTGCGTGTGTGCGACATATGTAGTTATGTAGGCCGTATCGTATTTAAAACTGAGGTCAAACAATCGGTCAAGTGCGAATTGGATTTACAGGCGTCATAAGGTTTTTGGTCATAATAGGTACATGAAATCGTGTATTTTTTTAGAGTTTTTAAAAAATCATCAGAATGTTAGGTTAGTTCTATCAATTCTAAAAAATATATTTACTGTTTCAGAAATAAAACTATTTATATCTAACGAAAATTATGGTTAACTGTACAATCATAACTTCAATTTTATGGGACAAATTATAGACCCATAACTGACATTTCTAAACGACACTGATTAGAATACATAGAAAAATCCAAAAAGTAAAGCAATGGCCGGGAATCGAACTCGGATCCTCGTCATTCCTCGACGCGTGCTACCCCTACACCACCCGTAGCAGGTGGGTAAGCCTTCGATTTTTTCTGTTACTAACTATCACGTGACGTTGTTGTTATGCGATTTTTTGTCGCTCAGCGTCATCTGTTTGAATGATGTGTGTACGACACAATTAGCAAGATTGTGAGCGCATACATGAAAAACAGAATCAAAACAGTGATGGGTTACTAGCCGCATCGGCTATAACATGATTCCTAAAATCGCCCATTTCCTCGACGTGCTTTTACCATCTCCGTGGAAAAAGAATCAGCTGCTACATTCTATAACACGATAATACAGACCGTATAATAGACTACAAGCCCATGGAAAAAAAACATGTGAAATGAACCAGCGTGAATGAAGCTTAGAAGGCTGTTACTACATCATAAAATAACTCTGAGCGCTATGCCGTCATTTCTGAGCGGTGCATTTATGGAATTTCTCAGGTACAAGTGAGGAATTACGACTAATTATTAATTTACTGCGTTTTTATAGCTTATAGATGATTAAAAATAAATGTCAAAAAACCTAGTGCCGCTTTAAAGTGGTGCCGGAAGTTAGTAGATACAATTTTTTTTTTCAATGTATGAGAAAAAATCTGTACCGCTCAGAAATGACGGCATAGCGCTCAGAGTTATTTTATGATATAGTAACAGCCTTCTAAGCTTCATTCACGCTGGTTCATTTCACATGTTTTTTTGTCCATGGGCTTGTAGTCTATAATGCACGCCAAGTATCCTACAGTCTAGTCGCTCACGCCTAGCGTTGCACGCGACCTGCGCACGAGTTGCGTCACGTTGGAAAGCCTAGATATCTGTGCAGTCATGAGCGACGTCCGAGCGGATGCCGGCCGTGTGGGCACATCAACCGCCTCACAAGTAAACCAAGACATCACAGAGCGTCTAGTGCAAGTTTTCGCATATAAAAACGTATCGAACGCGTTCACGTAAACGTCTCAACTACTATGTAAAAATAGGCAGCGCCACTTGCGGATCGAAACGGCAACAAACCGTTGTAGCATTTGTCATTTTTAACGCAAACGCGTTCGAGACGTGTTTTGTGACGGAAAACCTACACTAAGCACAGATATTGAATTATGTGCACTTCCATGCTGTCTGGGAGCAAATAAATAGGGATAAGTTCGCCTTTGTGCATATATTAATGTTTTTTTTTGTGAATTGTATATGTTTCTTTATATTTGTACAATAAACCATTTACTTACTTACTTACATTACCTACGCCTTTAAATTGCAAGATCATCATGAGACATAATATCAAACATTAAACGTGACCAACATATATTATATGAACCGTACAAAGAAAACAGTCGAACAGAGAACCTCCTTTATTGAAGCAAATAAAAACATTATCATACCACAATCTTGACATTCAAACTCAAACAAACACCTGTATCTATCGCGTACATAATCTCACGACATCGTGCAACCCGCCTAACAATACTCACACAAGCCAGCCATCCAATCGCGACCTAGCGTTCCACGCACACTCGCACGTCTCGTGCATACGTGAACGATGCGTATCTAAGGCAGAGTGCAGATCGTCGTGATTAATTGAGTAATTTCGCACATTCAACCGATTCTGTCGCAATTCGACCTCCAGTTTTTAAGATAAATATTTAACTGTTGTTATCCTCGACACCGTTAACGACGGTCATAGGTTTAACTGAATATTTAGCAGTTTTGAGATTTATTTTACTCAACTTACGTGGAGTCAAAGCACGTTAAGTTAGTAGATTCAATACAATACAATATAAATACTCTTTATTGAACACCACTCTACCAGACAACCAATAAAAGAAAGAAATAAGTACCCAGTAAGATACCCAGGGTGCACCGAACCAAGCACTGCTCTTCCCCACGGACTGATCCAAAAACAAACAGCAGCTCTTGATCACACGCGGAGGTAACCCGACTCGCACCCCTACATACGATGCAAGTTAATTACAAGCTTGTAAGAAAAATTGGCAGCGCCACTTGCGGATCGAAACAGCAACAAACAGCTGTCATAGTATAGGGCATTTCAACGAAAACGCATTCGAGACGTGTCTCGTGTCGTGTGACCGAAAACTTACAGTGGCCCGATTTTTGAAGGCACATGTGTGAAAATACCACTCGAAAGTGGTACAAATCAGCTTATATCTCAAAAGAAGCATGAAAGTAGAATAAATGCAGTAGAAATGAGAGCGTTAAGGAGTATGGAAGGTGTATCACTGAAAGATAGAATAAGGAACAGTGAGATAAGGGAACGTGCTGGTGTGAAAGAGGATATAGTGACTAGGATAGAAAAAAGTATGCTTAGTTGGTTTGGGCATGTAGAGCGGATGGATGAAAGTAGACTAACTGAACAGATCTATATGGGGAGTGTGAATGGTCACGTTGGGAGGGGAAGGCCTAGACTGACGTTCCGAGACCAAATAGGAGACGTTTTGGAAAAGGTCAGGACAGGAGTACCCGAAACCGACGAGCATGTATGAAGAGATTGATGACTGTGGATGAAGCGAAAGAAATATATCAGGACCGTAGCAAGTGCAATAAAGTAGCCGCTGCCTACCCCTGTGGGAAAGAGGCGTGACGGTATGTATTTATGTATGTATATCTCCAAAACTACAGCTCTAATCAAAGTTTTGACTAGTTCACAAGATTAATGAGAGCTGTGACTGTCTTCTGTGCTACTCATATTTCAAATTCAGCACAATTTTTCACCAGTTTCGAGTGCTACTTCCGAGCGATGTGTTTTCAAAAATCGGGCCCAAGTAAGCTAGTTCTCAATGGGTTAGAAGTTTTTTCAAACTTTCCAAAACTCTGCAGCTTTACGATCCGTTAGTCATCGACTGAGTCGCTATAGTGTAATGGACGGAAAATATTCCATGGTTTATGAATATTTATAATATTGTATTTGTATAGATTGTTTGTTCTCGATTAACAGTATCGACCGTGGCCCGGTCACGGTCGCCATGTAGGCATGTCATACGATAAAAAATGAGATAATTAAAAAAAAACCGGTCAAGTGCGAGTCGGACTCGCGCACCGAGGGTTCCGTATCATTATCTATAAATATCTAAAACCAGTGTAAGCAGAGCCCTGTTCCAAAGCAAAATGTACGCAGTGTGGGGTTACTTTATATTGGTCACTGCTATATACAGACATACATACACATTTACGGTTTTCGCAATTATTCTTTAATCTGTGCTATAAGACCTACCTTCATACCAAATTTCAAGATTCTGCGTTCACGGGAACTACCTTGTAGGTTTTGATTCCCTTGAGAGTTGAAAATTTGCGGAAATTTGCGGCATAAACGGCTGTATCTTTTGATTGCGTTGGCTTAGAAGTTTGATTTTTTCACAGCTTCAAGGGACAATAGACCTGAGTAATTGATATAAATTTCAGCTTCATACCTCCACGCGTTCCTGAGAAAAAGGGTCTTGACAGACGGACGGACGGACAGACAGACGGACAACAAAGTGATCCTATAAGGGTTCCGTTTTTTCCTTTTGAGGTACGGAACCCTAAAAAACGTTCCAATTAGGTACTGCCATTGCGAATTCTAGAACAGTAGGTTCTTTATATTTGAACTGATTAAAAAACAAAAAAAAAACTTTTTTAGTTTGGAAATCACTCGAAAGTAATATAAAATTGTGCCATATTTCAAATACGACAGAAAATTACAACACAAAAATTTCATTTCAGCTGTAATTTTCCAAATTTTTTCGACTTTCCAATGCGTACTTAAGCGTTTTCCAAAAAAAAGTCTATACAATATTTTTTTACAAAATTTAATTATTTTTCGTCTTTCTTTACCTTAGGTATACAAGAAAAAATGTCTCCCAAAACTTCCATTCCAGTTCGTCACTTTTTTGCTCGTCGTTTTTTTATATGTATGTAAGTGCAGAAGAAAAAAATCCATAGTAAAATCAGGGACTCGTGTTTTCTTGAATGAGAATGGATAGGGTAAACGATTCTGAGTAAGAAAAACCCAAAATAGCTCAATTCTGAAAAATTTATTGTGTTCATTTTTTTTTGAAAACGCTCACTTACTGAGATGGATGGTCTTTAAAAAATCGAGTGCACGAGTCTACACTCCCGTCATAATCTAACGTACCTACACGCTCACACCAAAACAAAACCGCCACACGAATACGGCACACGCACACAACTAAACTAATGTGGTCATTACCTGTCATATTGTTTGGAATAGAGCTCATAATCTTGTCATAAGTGATGTCTGGCGCCTAATTTTTGAAACGACACATACACACAGTCAGCCAGAGACTACTTTGTTCTACTTGCTACGATTCTGACATACCTCTTTCGCTTCATCCGCATTCATCAATCTCTTAATACATGCTAGCCGGTATCGGGTTTGAGACGACATCACTCGAAAAACCCATTCGAAAGTTGAAAACATCTGTGTATTACTATAGAACTTTACAGCGCGATAATGGTCGTCGTTTACGGATTTTTGCCCAATTTTTAAAAGCATATCACTCGATAAACCATTCCGAAGTGGAAAAATCTGTCACATGTGTGAAAATACCACTCGAAAGTGGTGAAAAATTGTGCTGAATTTGAAATACGAGTAGCATAGAAGACAATCACAGCTCTCATTAATCTTGTGAACTAGTCAAAACTTTGATTAGAGCTGTAGTTTTGGAGATATAAACAGATTTAGTGATGTATTGCTCAAAATTACAGCTCAAATTAAATTTTCGACGAGTTGACTAGATTGATTGGAGCTGTAATTTTCATCAACACGTATTTCAAATTTAATTTAATTTTTCACAACTTTCGCGTGGTATTTTCACATAAGTGTCAAATATCACACGACTAGTTTTGCACACCTTTTGTGGCACTTACACAAGTGATGTGCTTTCAGAAATCGGCCCCTGGGGCCCGATTTTATAAAACACATCACTCGAAAGTGGTATAAATCAGCTTATAGCTCTAATCAAAGTTTTGACTAGTTCACAAGATTAATCAGAGCCGTGTATCTTCTAAGCTACTCGTATTTAAAATTCAGCACAGTTTTTCACCACTTTCGAGTGGTATTTTCACACATGTGCTTTCAAAAATTGCCACCAAAAGCATTATCAGGCTGCAGTTTAAGTATAGGTACAGTTCTGTTGAGAGCATAAATATAGATATAGCCATCATGTCAAATATATGTGTCATCGGCCTTATATGGCATAAAGGTGTATAGATGTTTTTGACGTCTTTGTAATGTACATATACTTGACTGTTAATTCCTTACCTATCGGGGAACCTCTTCACATAAAACGTCAAAGTGATATCACATTACTTAACAAGGAAAATGGGGTGCGAGTCGGGTTACCTCCGCGTGTGGTCAAGAGCTGCGGTTCGTTTTTGGATCCGTCCGAGGGGAAGAGCTTTGCTTGGTTCGGTGCACCCTGGGCAACGGTTAATGATTTCCTGGCAGATTCTGAGTGATATCATTATCCGTTGGCTAAGAGCCCGACAGGGGAGGTGTCTTTTGACCGTGTTCTATCGTACAACGTTGCCGACATTTTTGTCACAAGATTTTTGAATACTGTATTTATTACTTTGACATTGGCGAAATCATCGCATCGATCGATGGGGCCATATTAGAAAAAGAAGAAGAAGAACAAGGAAAATCTTTACGATACATACTATTTTTAAAAACCAACTCAAATCTCACTATTTATCACTAATTTAATCCACTCCCTGTCTTTAATACCTTATCTTTTCTTTTTGCTTCTGATCAAATCCTTTTCTGTTATATGGCCTTCTTATTTTTCATTGTTACATTCTCACATTTATTTTATCTTAAGTATTATATAGTAATGTTATGTGTGTATATATGTATTATTTTATTTTATTTATTTAACTATGTATTATATTTATGTTGGTATTGTTGTTTTTATTATCCCTGCGTTTATCCTGTCTATTTGTTTCCGCCACTGAAACTATCTCCAACTTATTTCTCTTATTGGTTGTCTGGTAGAGATCGCTATTAAGCGATAAGACCGCCTACTGTCTACTTTGTTCTTTGATTCTGTATTGTTTTGTACTGATTTGTGGTGTTCAATAAAGAGTAGGTATTTGTATTGTATTGTTTTTTAAGGTTTCATGGTCGTCTGCAGACGTGAAGCTGAATATAGGTGTGATGTGAAAAAAGACAAAAGTGAAAAGTGTTTTATTTGTGAAACATAGGTGATGGCTGCATAAATACAGAGATGTTACATATTTTAGTGTTGCACTATGTTTTGCCGGTTGGCGTACAAAAACATTGGCTATTAAGTAGTATTAACAATTTAGGTCATCATTTAAATAATCGAGAACAGAATAATAGCATTTATTCGTAAGCAGGGTTAATAATTTACGTCTCAAAAGTAGTATTGGCAGTAGTTTAAATTCTATTGGTAATTTGTTATAAAACCTTATTGCAAGAGAACATACATTTTTACGCATCAAAGCGGTTTTCCCAGGAGCTGGGCATAAATCCTCCCCAAATCTTTGCCTCAAACGTTCGCTACTGTAATTGGCTTTTTTGAACAATTGTAGATTATTTTTTACGAATACTACCACCTCCAGAATGTAAATGAAACTTACATAGTCTATGAACAGCCGCACCCATGAGCCAAAGAAGATGGCGCATATGATGCCGGCGAGCAGCAGCACCACCGCCGACGCCAGCACAAACCCTGGGGACAAACAGACAATACAATGTTAATATATTTATCACATATTAATAGGCAAGAAACAAGGTCACCAATAGCCAAATTTCAAGTCAATCCGACTACTGAAAGTGGGTCAAATCTAACTTGCAAGATTTGACCCAAAAAACAATATGCAAGTTAAAATGTTAGAGAGGTCAGACAAACGAACTAGTGGGTCACCTGATGTCAAATGATCACCACTGTCCATAGACACCCGCAGCGCTTTGCGCGATGCCAGTGCGTTGTCGGCCCTGCAGAAAATTGTACACTCGCCTCTTAAAGGCACCCAGGTCGTAACTCGATGGTAAGACCCCAGCGGGAAGCTCGTTCAATTCATTATCATTAAATGACTTTTGCTTATTATACTTGTATTGGCGTCCACCCTTCATATACAAAATTTCAAACCAATCCCAAATTTGATTAGAGCTGTAGTTTTGGAGATATAAACAGATTTATACCACTTTCGAGTGATGTGCTTACAAAAATCGGGCCCCTGTATACGGTCTTGGAATGCACGGTCTGGAACAGACGACCTGGAGCCCGATTTTTGAAAGCACAGTACTCGAAATTGGTATAAATCAGCCTATATCTCCAAAACTACATCTCTAATCAAAGTTTTGACTAGTTCACAAGATTAACGAGAGCCGTATCTTTCAAGCTACTCGTACTTAAAATTCAGCCCAATTTATCACCACTTACGAGTGGTATATTCACACATGTGCTTTCAGAAGTCGGGCCCCTGATAATTCATCTATTACCTATACATTTATATATCAACTAGCTTCTGCCCGCGACTTCGTCTGCGTAGAATTATACATAAAAACCTTCCTCTTGAATCACTCTATCTATTAAAAAAACCGCATCAAAATCCGTTGTGTAGTTTTGAAGATATAAGCATACATAGGGACATAGGGACAGAGAAAGCGACTTTATTTTATACTATGTAGTGATAGTGATTGGCGACACAAATTATCAAAGGCTTTATTTTTGGTTTTACATATTATGTGAAAATACCGATTGAAAATGGTGAAAATTGTGCTGAATTTAAATACGAATAGACAAGAATAAAATTACAGCTTTATCTAATCCAGCCAACTTATCAAAAATTAAACTCGAGCTGTAATTTTGTAACAGCAGACACACCAAATTTTTCCACTTTCGATTGGTACTTTCGAGTAACGTGCGTTAAAAAACCGTACCGCTAACATTGACACAGATTCACTTTCAAACGAAACGAATGAGTTAACTTTATTTATAAACTTACATAACGGCCCTGCAACCTCAAACTCGCGCAAACTTCTTACGTATTACGGTACTTAGTCCCATTTTTGTTGCACGCAAAAACACAATTTTCGTGGTCAAAAACGTAGCTCGTTGGACCACATAGAACACGCAATAGCAATAAAAACATTCCTACTTGACGACAGTTTCAACAAGTACTGAAGTGTTATTTTATATGTCAAAATTCATTTGCAAGATTTGACCCACACTAAATACTAATATCCTAACACGGCAAGTTAAATAAAAGCTTGTAGGTAATAATAAGCTATTTTTACTGCTTCCGTTAACTGTACTTGCATTGTCATCTATCCCACACGTGTGTACCAAATTTCAATGCAATCCGACCACTAGAAGTGGGTCAAAGACTTGCAAGATTTGGCCCAAAAAAACAGGTCAACATACATACATACATACATACCGTCACGCCCCTTTCCCACAGGGGTAGGCAGAGACTACTTTATTCCACTTGCTACGATCCTGACATATTTCTTTCGCTTCATCCACAGTCATCAGTCTCTTCATACATGCTCGTCGGTTTCGGGTACTCCTGACTTGACCTTTTTCCAAAACGTCTCCTATTTGGTCTCGAAACGTCCGTCTAGGCCTTCCCCTAAGTCAAAAGTAAGTTAATAAGTAAATAAGTTAAGTTAAGTAAGTAAGTTAGTATGTAAGTTAGGTCTAGGGCTAATAAAAAGCTTGTAATTAACCATTGTTTCTGTGCTCTACTTTACACATTAAATCGTCGCAAATTACATCGGAAGTAATTGTCCAATAATGTTATAACATTTGACAAAAACCACAGCCGGCGTCTGAATAGCTACAATTGTCCATCTGACCCAAAACCCGAGTGTTGCAACCTTGCAACGAAAGCGAAATGAACGGAGCTGTTTTTAATATGGCAACGTTACTTTAATGACAGTTATGTCACATTTAAGGCGCGTACGTTCAACGGTATTGCGGTATCTTGTAAATAGAGCCGCTAGAGTAAGTTTACACAAAAAGTTTTTGTTACAAATGCAAGCTTTTTTGTTGCATATTCTGCATATAAATCGTTTATCGCTATCCCGCGGGAATTACGCAATTTTCCGGGATATTAAGTAGCCTATGTGTTATTACAGACTATAATAATCTATCTATGTTCCAAATTTCATCCAGATCTGTCCAGCCCTTCTGGCGTGAAAGAGTAACAAACATCCATACATCCATACTCACAAACTTTCGCGTTTATAATATTAACTAGCTGTTGCCCGCAACTTCGTCTGCATAGAATTCGTTTATCGCTATCCCGCAGGAATTACGCAAATTTTCGGGATAAAAAGTAGCCTATGTGTTATTCCAGACTATAATCTATCTATGTTCCAAATTTCGTCGAGATCTGTCCAGCCGTTCTGGCGTGAAAGAGTAACAAACATACATACATCCATACTCACAAACTTTCACATTTTATTAGTAGGATAGGATAATGTGTATCAAATTACAAGTCAATCCGACCAATCATAGCAGAGTTCCCTCCCGCGGCGATGATCCTTTCCGCGCCACCAGAAACCCACTAACAAATTATTTTATTGTCTCGTCATCGACTTACTCAAGCATGCAAATTTTCAGCTCATTCGGTTGAAGATAGAGATCACTCGAAAGTACCACCCTAAAGTGGTATAAATCTGTTTATATCTTCAAAACTACAGCTCTAATAAAATTTTTGACTAGTTCACAAGATTAATGAGAGCCGTAAGTATCTTCTAAGCTACTCGTATTCCAAATCAGCGCAATTTTTCACCGCTCTCGAGTAGTAGGTATTTTCATACACTTTCAAAAATCGGGCTCCAGATTGTTATATTGTCATCAACTTATGCAATCCGAAGTATGCAAAATTTCAGCTCAATCGGTTGAAGATATCTGCTTCAAATTGAGTTGCAAGATTCCACCCAGACAAAATACAATACAAGTTAAATAAAAGCTTGTGAAAACATGTTCCTTGTAATATTCTGTATACCTTTTTCTGTTTTGGTTGTTATATGTTGTGTTCAATGAAGAGTTATTGTATTGTATTGTATTGTATTGTTCCTCGCACGGCTCTGGTGGAAACGCAGCCAAATGTGTACGTCGGAATTAAACCAACCAACATAGGACCTTCTTCCACCCACTCGCTACCAGGAAGGGAAACAATAATACGCGATAGTATTTTGCAAACATCGCAAGACGCCTTTGTGTCGCGCCATACGAAGCTTGTTTTAGCTTGCGAGACGCAAACTGTCTTTCTTTGACGCATAACAATGAATTGGTGGAAAACACGAACTCACACATTGTTTTTACTAAGTAAAACTTGTAATGTTTGTATTTTATTACAAGTTACAAGCTTTATATTAACTTGCGTTGCGACGTATGTATCTAGGCAATGTTTGTCCGGGTGAAATCTTGAGACTTATTTTGATTGAGCTGAAATTTTGCATAAGTCCGATGACAATAAAATAATCTCGTTCCAAAACTCCAGTTCTGGGGCCCAATTTTTGTAAGCACATATGTGGAAAAAGTTATAATTCTGCTTAAAATATCTTCTAAACTACAGCTCTTATCAAAGTGTTGACTAGTTCACAAGATTAATGAGAGCTGTAAGTGTCTTCCAAGCTACTCGTATTTCAAATCAAGCACAATTTTTCACCACTTTCGTGTGGTATTTTCACATGTGCTTTCAAAAATCGGGCCCCTGGTGACCCAGCCAGGATCGTCTCCTCAGGAGGGAACTCTTCAACGGTTGGTCCGACTGACTTAAAATTTGGTTCTCACACATGTGTTACAATGTAAGTACAGTCAGCAAAACATCTTGTATTCAAAATGTATTTTTTTGACAGAAAGTTATCGTATCTAGAGGTTGGATGATAGTACAAAACTTGCTCTTTCCTTTGAATAATACACGTATTATACAGATGCATTAAGTATGTCGCATATAGTATATTATTTCCTTGACAAACTATGTTTTCTCATGATTTATAACCCATTGTTAGAGTTAGGCAGTTAAAACATGTAGGTACCTAACTTAATACGAGAGTTTAGGATCATTGCATCTCATATTTAATGTCTTCCTTACATAAGGTAGCATTATACCTATGGGGTAGACAGAGCCGAAGGAAACAAGACCTAAAGTCCACGTTTAGCATGATTGTGAGCGTATATCGAGGGAATCGGCGTAAGGAATCACATTATAGGCGATGCGGCTAGCAACCCATCACTATTTTGATTCCATTTTCTACTTTGGTTGGTTCTATTGGCTCTGTCTACCTCGTAAGGGATAAAGACGTGATTTGTGTACGTGTATGTATGTATGTATCACTACATACTATAAAATAAAGTCGCTTTCTCTGTCCCCATGTCCCTATGTCCCTATGTATGTTTATATCTTCAAAACTACACAACGAATTTTGATGCTGATTTTTTTAATGATAGAGTGATTCAAGAGGAAGGTTTTTATGTATAATTCTACGCAGACGAAGTCGCGGGAAGAAGCTAGCTATAAATAATAGTATCTTACGATAGGATGTTTCGTAACACATATTTTTATTCACGGCATTGCCTGTCACTGTATGCTACATGTTTTTTTTTAATTGTTTCAGCTCTGCACATTAATACATAGTGCCAAAGGCAATTTCGTTCAAACCAATGCTGCCTAAAATAACGTTCGTGATCACCTCAAGGTCGAACTCTAGGCGACGTGTTCTAAATGCCTTAGGTCAACAATTATCGGACGTACGTATATAATGTAAACATACACTGGACATAAATTATACTCAATAATACACGTACTGAATGGCTATACAGTGAAACCTGGATAACTGGGACTTCTAGGGACCTGAGGTACCACACCACCTCTTTGGGTGGGGACCACATCCCCAATTTCGAAATTCGGAAACGGACTAGAGTTGTGGATGTCGGAACTAGGATAACAGCTGATGGGGGCACTTGGCAAGACGGAACGACGACCGATGGTCGAAGGCGGTCACAGAGCGGCCAAGACTGGGTTGAAGTTCAGTGGGCAGACCATCAGCCCGTTGGTCAGATGACATCTGTCATTCGGCTGGTAAACTGTGGATGAGACTGGCACACCGGGCAAAGCGGCGGGAAAATGAAGAGGCCTTTACTCAGCAGTGGGTGGATGTGGGCTGATTAGAAAGAGGTATTCCACAGTATCTCAGATAGCCAGGGGCACGATTTTTGAAAGCACATGTGTGATAATAGCACTCGAAAGTGGTGTGAATCAGCTTATATCTCCAAAACTACAGCTCTAATCAAAGTTTAGAATAGTTCACAAGATTAATGAGATCACCACTTTCGAGTGGTATTTTCACTTTTGTGTTTATAATATTAGTAGGATTATACATATAAACTTTCCTCTTAAACGTTTTATCTATTAAAAAAAACAGCATCAAAATCCGTTGCGTAGTTTTAAAGATCAAAGCATACATAGGAACAGACAGACAGCGGAAAGCGACTTTGTTTTATACTATGTAGTTATGTCATTAACGAAACGATTAATTTCTAATATATTTAATGTTATCTTTATTAACTTCAAATTAATTATAACGGTACTCTCTATCAACACGATATTAACTTAGTATCCAAGTTTTCAACTGCATAGATAATGTCAAACAAATATTAGCCCTATGTTAGCCGAATACAAGACTCAAATTACAACTAACCAAAAGTTAGAATAGAACTTTTTTATTCTAAGAATAACATACAATGTTAAAAAGTTGTTAAAAATATATTATAATACAAGTTGGATATCTAAAAATATAGATAAACCATCTACGCTGTTTTTTTTTTTTTTTTTTGAATAGGAAGGCAAACGAGCAAGTGGGTCACCTGATGGTAAGTGATCACCACTGCCCATAGACACCCGCAACCCCGGAGGGATTGCAGATGCGTTGCCAACCTAGAGGACTAAGATGAAATGCCTCTTGTGCCCGTAATTTCCCCGGCTGTTTCAATAGGTGCTTATCCACTAGAGGCAGCCTCTAACCGAGGCAAGTGGAGACGTTGCCTCAACGCTGCCTCAACGTCTTAGGCAGAGTCTTCACTTGCGCGGCCTCGGAGCGAGGCAGCCGCTCGACCCGAGGCTGCCTTTAGTGGCTACTAGCGACCCGCCCCGGCTTCGCACGGTATATCATGCATGTATTATACATTATAAACCTTCCTCTTGAATCACTCTATCTATTAAAAAAAACCGCATCAAAATCCGTTGTGTAGTTTTGAAGATATAAGCATACATACGGATTTGGGGACAGAAAAAGCGACTTTGTTTTATACTATGTAGTGATAACATACAATGTTAAAGAAACTTAAGCTTTATTTTAATAACTATTAAAAATGTATCAAAAGTATATTAATACAAGTTGGATATCTAAAAATATAGATAAACCATCTACGCTGTTTCAATAGGTGCTTATCCACTAGAGGCAGCCTCGAACCGAGGCAAGTGGAGGCGCTGCCTCAACGCTGCCTCAACGTCTTAGGCAGTCTTCACTTGCGCGGCCTCGGGGCGAGGCAGCCGCTCGACCCGAGGCTGCCTCTAGTGGATAAGCACCATCGCATCGTAAACTGGGTTTCATATTTTTCCGGAATACTGAGGACCTAGGGTTACGGAGACGGGGACATCTGTGACCCCGATGATGATCTTCGAGAAGAATGGCGTGTTAAGTGTTCCTGACTTTGTAGGTTGAGCTAATGCAGTGTTAATTTGTCACCTAAGCAAAACTAAAATTAAATATTTTTATAGCTATTGTTTTCATTAAATATGACCAACGTTACAAAATAATTATGCAGGCGGTCAGCTTTTATTACAATGTAATCTCTAACTAATATAGTAAACTCTTGCTTGTATGTCTGCATATGCAGGGTAAGTAAGTAAGTAAATGCTTTATTGTACAAATATAGAGAAGTAGAGACAAATCACAAAAAAAGACCTTAAATATATGCACAAAGGCGAACTTATCCCTATAAGGGATCTCTACCAATTAACCTTTGAGTAAATGAGAGGAGCATTAAGCGAGAGACCGACAAAGAGTGAGTTTAAAATATCCATATAGTGAAAGCCACAATAGAGCGTACATCTCAAAATACAACAAACAATTCATAAATAAACTACTAAATATCATTAAACACATAAGTCATTGGAACGCCGAAATGATTAAAAAAAAATACTTTGAATGCTACACAGTCCTTTGCGGTTTTAAGACAACCAATGCATTCATAATTCAAACAAAGAAACTTACGAATTTTCCTATGACTCCTCGCTCGTTCCACATACTTCTTTAAAGTGGCATGCAATGCCATTTTGAAAAAAAACCGTCAAAAGGAACACTCTTCAATATCAAACAGTGACACTGGCCAAAAACAAAAAAAACAATAATCTGGAATCACTAACACTGGCCGGTAAGACACATCAAATATTGAAAAAAGAAAACAAATTCGAAACCCAGTGGCACGGGACGCGAAATTCGAAAATTTGATTGGTCAAAATAAAAACCGGGACGCCGTGATTGGTGGAATTTCACGGCATGATAACGCTACGGCGGCGCAAGAGTGACTGGCGGCCGAACAATGTTTTGTATCGTCGTTTTTAAACGAAGTATCTATTGGATTTGCGCAACCGAATTGCTAGGCCATTTGCCGGCTCTGTGGCGTGGAAAATAGTTTTTAGTTACGACAAAGCTTTTTTGCGAATTTAAATTAGGCAAATAGCTGAAATTAGGTTTTGTATTTTCTATAGATTGACGCTTAGACTAGTTTTAGGGTATTCAATGTTCCAATTTTGTTAATAACATTACTCGAAAATACCATTTCAAAGCGGTATAAATCCGTGTATTTCTACAAAACTACGTCTTTATCATTTACGGTGTAGACAGGGCCTAAAGTAACAAGACCTAAAGGCCACATTTACCATGTTTGTGGGCGTATAAGTTGAAAGGGGAATCACAAAGTGATGGCTAGCAACCCATCACTTTTTTGACTCCTAAGATTTTCGCCACTGGAAAACAAATTAATTCGACGCGGACGAAGTTGCGAGTAACAGCTAGTTTCTAGGGTTCCGTACCCCGGGTGCGTAACGATGTATATAAAAATTTTTGGTATAATATTAGTAGCAATAACGCTCATTTGATATAATTATTAAATCATATAACAACACTTAATATATTTACATATGACATAATTATCATTTCTTATAATGATCATTTGATATAATATCATTTAATATAACATTCTTTAAGTATAATGCTTATTTCCTATAATGAACTTATGGTATAACGTTATTTTTATAAAAAGTAGGTTAGGTTAGGTTTGAACTGCGTCCCCCAACAAAAACGAACTGCTATTATATATTATGATTTGTATATAAAATGAGCGTTATACCATATAATCGTTATAAGAAATAAGCGTTATACCGAACGATAAATATACGAAATAAATTTATATATTTTAAAATTATACCAAACGTTTATTATACACAATGAGTGATTATACCCTTTGAAATTATATCAAATGTTGATATATCGATAGAAAATATATTAAATATTTTTATATCAATCATTACACACCCTCCGTACCCCAAAGGGTAAAATCGGGACCCCATTACTAAGACTTCGCTATCCGTCCGTATGTCTGTATGTGTGTCCGTCCGTCTGTCACCAGGCTGTATCTCATGAACCGTGATCTAGAGTCTAGACAGTTGAAATTTTCACACATCATGTATTTCTGTTGCCGCTATAAAGACAAAATATTTTTATGTACATCTGCCCATGTAAGTAACTAACCAATATAAAATGATCTCACACCGCCTACATTTTGCTTAAGAGCAGAGCTCTACTAACATTGGATTTCATATTCACTTGCCAATTTTTTTCTATTCTATGCGCTCGGGAAACCATCATAATTTGATCCTTTAGCTAGCGCGCATTATATGGACTAAGGTGTCTTGAAATTGGCCGTATGTAGCCGTTGACAACAAGACACCTGACTCCTTACAATGACTAAGAGCGAAAAGGTCAAGCTATGTTTGTCAATTAACACTACAATTACTTTACAAACTCACATAGCAATAAAAGCAAGGCAATACACACACACACACACACACACACACACACACACATCACGTCTTTATCCCTTACGGGGTAGACAGAACCTAAGGTAACAGGTACCTACAGGCCACATTTAGCAAGATTGTGGGCGTTTAGGTGGAAAATGGAACCAAAATAGTGATGGGTTGCTAGCCTCATCGCCAAGGCAATTCTTGCAAAAAAGCCGTGGTAGCCTAGTGGTTTGACCTATGGCCTCTCAAGCAGAGGGTCGTGGGTTCGTGCCCGGGCTCGCACCTCTGAGTTTTTCGAAATATATGTGCGTTGAAATTTACCATGAACTTTTTGGTAAAGGAAAACATCTCGAAGAAACCTATACACATCTGCGAAGCAATTCAATGGCGTGTGTGAAGTTCCCAATCCGCACTGGGCCCGCGTGGGAACTATAGCCCAAACCCTCTCGTTCTGAGAGGAGGCCTGTGCCCAGCAGTGGGACATATATGGGCTGGAGACGATGATGATGACGATGAATATGATGATAATGACTCCATTCATCCATCCATGCTTACAAACTTTCGCGTTTATAATATTAGTAGGAAATAGGATAACACTTTACTACCTTAATATCATTACGTTCGATTATTTGTTTATAGAAATATTTAAATTGTATAAACACAAAAACTACTGTTGCCTTTAGAACCTTAAAAGCCATGCTTGCAGTTGGAAAAACGCCTCCACTTTGACAGGCGTTTCGGCAGCTATTCCCACGCTACTCCGTTCCACTCAGACACCTTAATAAAAACTGTTTTTCCGATTTCAATATTTAAAAAATAATGATGAAGAGGTTAGTAATAAAATACCTATGAAATGTGAATATTTTAATAATAGGTTTTTAGTTTTAATACGTCTTGGTACAAACTAACATTATAACAAGTTTTCGGCGAGTAGTCGTGAATTGGAACAAGTACCTACAATTAAAAAAAAAAGTAATACACACTAGTGCGCAAAAACGAACTTTGCGCACGCAAAACAGCCAAATAAAGGGCAATTTTTGAGCAACTTGTATTGAAAACCAAGTTATTACATAAAACGAACGTTGCGCAAACAACTAGGATATGTAATTACGAAATTAACAGTAACGATGCTAAGCAATTTTAAGTACAGCTCATTAAATAATGATCAAGTTCAAATTTTTTTGGCGTGACGCTCAAACGATTGGTAATAATTTTCACAGAATAACATTTGGCATATTTAATTGAATCGGGCGTTACTTCGCGATAATTATGAACAGTAAATATTTACCTTGCTACTTCGCTACTCGCGTGCAAGATAACCAAGCCTGTGTGAAATATATATATGTTTTTCAAAATGAAATTCCTCCCTCTGCCAATGAAACACACATAAATCCCACAAACTTAATTATCCCTTACACCACACAAACACCGACGCGTTTCGACCCCTCTACGGGATCATTATTAAAGTTTAATGAGCACAACTGTTACACATGCAAACCAACGTTGACCAACGACGTTGGTTTGCAGTTTACCAGCAAAAAAAGCTTAGGTATATCTAAAATGAAATTTTTACATACACATACACAAATCACGTCTTTATCCCTTACGGGGTAGACAGAGCCTAAGGTAACAAGACCTACAGGCCACGTTTACCGAAACACTGAGGGCGTAGAGGTGGAAAGTGGAATCAAAATAGTGATGGGTTGCTAGCCGCGTCGCCTATAACATGATTCCTATGATTTTCGCCCATTCCCTCGGTTTTTACCATTTGCGCGGGAAGAGAAGCAACTGGTACATTCTGTTTTTTCTTTGCTCCCAGACCAGCAAATTTTTAGGTTATATTTATTACATCTTTAAATTAAGAATGAAGTGTCCAACACTGGTACCATCATCTATAAGATATGGCAAGTCGTGCCTACACCGCACTTTGCACTCGATTCTCGGAAGAACCAGTGTTTGCCGTCAACATTCGTCATCCGCCATTTATTTTTAGTGCCTCTATTTACACGACACGTTAGCAGTACTTATGGTTTCGCACACTCTATATATCAGACTAGCTATTGCCCGCAACTTCGTCTGCATAGAATTCGTTTATCGCAGAAGTTACGCAATTTTCCGGTATAAAAGTAGCCTATGTGTTATTCCAGACTATAATCCATCTATGTTCCAAATTTCGTCCAGATATGTCCAGCCGTTCTGGCGTGAAAGAGTAACAAACATCCATCCATCCATACTTACAAACTTTCGCGTTTATAATATTACGTAGGATACACCATAGCTTACGCAAATGCTTCTACAGTAGGTACCCACAGTAGTAGGTACAGCACTTATCTGTCATCTTGTGCAAGAGTCTTGTAGCTGGCTTTTTTTAGGTAGGTATGTGTGTATGTCTCTATTTATATCTCCACTAGATTTTGCCTGCGACTTCGTCCGCGCAGATAAATCAAAAGTATCCTATGTTACTTGTAATACCTCCAAGAACATGTGTACAAATTTTCATGATGATCGGTTGAGTAGTTTTCGCGTCAAAGCGTAACAAACAAACTTACATTCGCGTAATGTGTGTTTCAAACATACACATACATACACAAATCGCGTTTTTATCCCTAACGGGGTAGACCCCTAAGGCAACAGGCCACGTTTAGCAAGATTGTGGGCAAAGGGAAATCAAAAGGGATATAGACGTGATATGTGTACGTATGTATATCTTCTACTATATAAAAATAAGTCGGGTTTTCCTTCCTGACGCTATAACTCCAGAACGCACGAACCGATTTCCACGGTTTTGCATTCGTTGTAAAGGTCTCGGGCTCCGTGAGGTTTATAGCAAGGAAAATTCAGGAAAAATTTCAACAGAAATGCGGGAAAATCTTTTTTCACATACAGCGCCATCTCTGATACATAGCATCCATCAACATACCATCTGGTGGCGAAACGGAGTTCGCCGGGTTTGCTAGTGTGTGTATGTATAAAAGTTATGTTGTTTCATTCAGGAGTCAATCACGCCTTTTTTCATTGTTGACACTTCCACACCAGCATTGTTCAAACCTCATATCGGCGCCCCGCCCAATTGTCGCATAATACTCAAATGGCAAGGATGACTTCACTAATGAACTGGTTAACATTTCCTGTGTCGGTTTTTTTTAATGTAAATCGGTCGGAAAACAGGCAAGTGGGTCACTTGTTGGAAATTTATAACCGCAGTCGCGATCAGATAAATCGCAGCGGGCTAGGTCCTCAAATATTTCAGAGCAACATTAAATTTCAATAAATTCGTGACACTAGATAAGGTTAATAACACCAGAACACGCCATTCGTCATAAATATAAGAGCAGCGACTCTTAAATAAATTCGAAAAGTACAAAATATCAGGGGCCCGATTTTTGAATGCACATGTGTTAAAATACCACTCGAAAGTGGTATAAATCAGCTTATATCTCCAAAACTACAGCTCTTATCAAAGTTTTGACAAACTCTCAAGATTAATGAGAGCTGTAAGTGTCTTCTATGCTACTCGTATTTCAAATTCCGCACAATTTTTCACCACTTTCGAGTGGTATTTTAACACACATGTGCTTTCAAAAACTTACTCACTCGAGAGTGGTATAAATCAGCTTATATCTCCAAAACTACAGCTCTAATCAAAGTTTGGACTAGTTCACAAGATTAATGAGAGCTGTGATTGTCTTCTATGCTACTCGTATTTCAAATTCAGCAAAATTTTTCACCACTTTCGAGTGCTATTTTCACACATGTGCTTTCAAAAATCGGGCTCCTGGTTTTGTTCATTCCTTAGTTAGGTAGTCGCATTCAAAAATTAATTAGTAGCCAAAAACTTATGAACATAACAACTTCTATAACTAAACTCTAACTTAAAACATTTGTCACCTACTAAAACTTGTTTCATTTTTATTTATTTTATTAAAAGTGACAGGTTGACAAAAACATCAAGTGACATTGAAAAAAAATCTATTTAACTTTCGTCTAAATATTTATGCAAGAGTTATTTATTATTTGAACGGATATTTGTTAAACTAACATAGTATCATACCAAATATTGCATAGATGCTGTATACTTTAGAAAAAACGGCCAAGTGCGAGTCGGACTCACGGACCGAGGGTTCTATACAAATTCGGTAAAGAAATATATAGTACAGCGACATGTAGGCAGTGTAAGGTCATTTTAATTACAAGCTTTTATTTAACTTGCAACGTATGTATGTAAGTATGTGTGTCCGGGTGGAATCTTGCGACTCAACTTTGAAGCAGATATTTTAAACCGATTGAGCTGAAATTTTGCATACTTATGTTAGTCAGATGACAATACAATAATCTGGCAGTGGAGTTCTGGTGGCTCAGCCAGGACCGTCTCCACAGGAGGGAACTCTTCAACGGTTGGTCCGATTGACTTGAAATTTGGTACACATTATGTAGGACGGATGACAATGCAAGTACGGTCAGCAAAAAAAGCTTGTGTTAAAAATGAAATTTGTAGGTATAGTCAACCGCCCGACATAAAGTATAACAAAAGTCGAATAATATAATCTGACTAGAAATAGATCAAATTCGACTTCCAAATTTTAAGGACACTTACAATGCAAGTCAAAAAAAACTTGTAAAGTATAAGTTAATTACTTACAATCAAAAAACACAAGACTTAATGGTATAACCATGACAGATAGACAGACGTACAAAGGCACCAGGTTAAAGTTTAAAGCCTTAACATACTTCATTGTTCCTGCGGTTATGTGGTTAAACGAATCGACCTTCGCTAAGCAGCAATACTGAAAGTTCAAACGTACAAAATATGCCATTTTATTTTTCTTTACAAAATTAATTTCTTTAAAAAAAAAGGATTTGTCAGTGATTGCTCCTTTTTGGAGTAACAAGTTCTTGTTAAAAATGTATTTTAACACAAGCTCTTTTGCTGACTTTTCATGCAAGTGCATTGACAATTGTCACTCAACATACACATATATGTACTAACTGTTGCCCGCAACTTCGTCTGCATAGAATTCGTTTATCGCTATCCCGCAGGAATTACGCAATTTGGCGGGATAAAAAGTAACCTATGTGTTATTCCAGACTATAATCTATCTATGTTCAAAATTTCATACAGATTTGTCGAGCCGTTCTGGCGTGAAAGAGAAAGAAACCCATTCATCCATACTTACAAACTTTCGCTTTTATAATATTAGTAGGATACAACATAGATTACCCAAATACTTCTACAGTACCCACAGTAGTACAGCACTATCTGTCATCTTGTGCACGAGTCTTGTAGCTGGCTTTTTTAGGTATGTGTGTATACCAAAATTACTAAAACCAAAATTATTAAAACTAATAATAAAATTAAGTACTAATCGACTAATCATACGTAAATAAAAAAAAATATGCCAAAAAAACCTTACATCATTTTGGAAAACACCTGATACTCTTCAAACTACTAGACAAGCCGATTTTTACACGCAATGCCACAGACAGATACACACACACACACACACACACACACATCAACTTCAAACTCATAACATTTTTTTAATTTTTAATTTTATTTAATCATTCAAGTCATGTTCATTACATAAATATCAAGATGTTACTGTGCAAAATGGAGGTAGGTACATGACACCCTGTCAGGGTATAAAATATCAACAATGCTTAATCTAAAGGTATCCCATTCTAATAATATTGTAAATAGTCATCCTTAATTATTCAGTTTAGGTACAAGTGTAATAATATTTATGTATCTAGACAACGTTTCAAAAATAAGTATCAGTATAATGGAATGTCTATTAAATCTAAGGCTCAATACAATGATAATTACACATAAACGGATAACTCACGTATAAAAGTCGGGTGATGCTCGACATGTTTCGGACTATTTCGAAGTCCTTTTTCCAAGAGCGCTCGCCCCGGCGGCAGCGACACGAACACTGCGCGCCAGCGCTCTGCTCGCGCGGCTGTTCGACGCAACTGACAGCGGCGCACAACTACCCTCGTTTTCATCGTCATTTTTATTATTGTCAAATGTCGGGCAGCACACAACACTGATCACGTCACTCCGTAAACACTGAAACATGAACAACTGAAACATGTCGAGCATCACTCGACTTTTATACGTGAGTTATCCGTTTATGTGTAATTATGATTGAGTCTCACGGTAGTTTCATGCTCAATACAATGGTTTATAAATAATGTCACATCCCTTCTGCGTCGGAGGTTACTAAGATAAAAACTCTTGAACATCTCCATAGCCATTTATAAAAATGAAAAACAACCACACCAAACAAGGAAACAGCGAGCAAACACGAAGCTCCGACAATATTTGTGAACTCAAGGACGGTGATACTTCCTGAGACGGACTGTAATTGACGAAGTAATATGCCATTAAGTTGTAAGGAAGGTATGAGGAAAGCGCAGAGAAACATGTTATTACTGTCAAAGGTCAATGTCATTCGACTTCTGTACGTCATTGAATATTCTTTAGCAACTCCTAGTCGATAGTTAATTAATAAGTTTATAACATTAAATTAAACTCCGGTTTCTTTTTGGTCCGGTGCACCCTGGGCATCGGCTAATGATTTACTGGCAGTTTCTGAGGGATCTCATTGACGGTTGGCTAAGAGCCCGACAGACCCCCTATTGACCGTATTACTGTACACGTTGCCGACATTTTGTCACAAGTTTTTTGAATTAAAGAAAGAAAGAAAAAGAAAGAAGACATTTATTCCTTTTTGCAAGACACACAAATATAAGAGAATATACACAATTTTATAGAAAATAATCAAGACATGAAACTATAAAAATCATTCCTAAGTAAAAAAAAAACAATTTCATGCCAAAAATGTCTTACATCATTTTGGAGAAGAGCTGATATACTTCCAACTGCTGGACAGATTTCTATAGAACATGGCTAAAAACCAGCGCAGGAAAATTGGCTTTCGAAAGAAAAATCCGCATTCCAATCGGCCCATCTCAAAGACATACACTCATAGACACACACACAGAGAGAGTGAGAGAGAAAGAAATCGACGTCAAACTTATAACACTCCTCTTTTTGAGCCGTGGGTTAAAAATACCAGTTTTAGTCAAAAACGAAAGTGGTAAATTGCACTTCGGGAGTGCCGACAGAAGTGTAAACTACATACACGCACATTCGCGCAAGCGCCCACCGCCGCTTAAACGACCCAGCAGCAACTCTCCCACCAACTGACGCATTTTCGATCTGGGGCCTGATTTTTGGAAAGCACATGTGTGAAAACACCACTCGAAAGTGGTGAAAAATTGTGCTGAATTTGAGATACGAGTAGCTTAGAAAATACTTAGGGCTCTCATTAATCTTGTGACCTAGTCAAAAATTTGATTAGAGCTGTAGTTTTGAAGATATAAACAGATTTATACCACTTTCGAGTGGTATTTTCATACATGTGCTTTCCAAAAATCAGGCCCCAGATCCGATTTTTGAAAGCACATGTGTGAAAATACCACTCGAAAGTAGTGAAAAATTGTGCTGAATTTGAAATACGAGTAGCGTAGAAGACAATCACAGCTCTCATTAATCTTGTGGACTAGTCAAAACTTTGATTAGAGCTGTAGTTTTGAAGATATAAACAGATTTATACCACTTTTAAGTGGTGTTTTCACACACGTGCTTTCAAAAGTCGGGCCCCCGTTCTACCTTCTCACCCGCAATCATAATCTCACATTCATGCAATCGTCTTTCACAAACCCCATGTACGTTACTACGAAATACGTTAACTATATATTATTGACACAATTAATCGATTTTCTGCGTACGCAGTCACATGTCCCTTGTTATTACAGGTGCCAATGTTTATATGCGCCGCCTGTCAAGGTAATCTATACAATAATATGTATTTGAATAATTTCGGTATCGGGTTTCACTCAGTTATTATAACTTATTAGACATACCTAATCATGTTTTTATTAGCCGGCGGCGCACTGGGCCCAATTTTTGAAAGCACATCACTCGAAAGTGGCATAAATCAGCGTATATCTCCAAAACTACAGCTCTAATCAAAGTTTTGACTAGTTCACAAGATTAAAGAGAGCTGTGATCGTCTTCTATGCTACTCGTATTTCAAATTCAGCAACATTTTTCACCACTTTCGAGTGGTATTTTCATACATGTGCTTTCAAAAATCGGGCCCCTGTTTACCCCGTTAAGGGAAGACGTGATTCATGTAAGTATGTATGTAACATTTTTTTGCTGTTCATACGTTTCTAGTATGATACGGTTGGACAGACAGAAACTACCGCTAGGAACGCTTACATGTTTTTCCGGTCACTGATTAATATGCAGCATTTGAAGTTGGTGCAAAGGAAATGGCCCTATGAAACATATAGCGCATTGGGGTAAATTCGTAATTGAGGTAACTTTAATTTCGAAACTCGTGGATATTCACTAAACGGGGAACAATTCTATAATCTAGCAACGCTTACCTAGAAGCTCCAATGTCTTTGGCTTCTAGATAAGCGTTGCCAGGTTATGAAACAGAGGCCCGATTTTTGAAAGCACATGTGTGAAAATACCACTCTGTTTATATCATCAAAACTACAGCTCTAATCAAATTTTCAACTAGTTCACAAGATTAATAAGAGCCGTAAGTATCTTCAAAGCTACTCGTATTTGAAATTCAGTTCCCCGTTTAGTGGATATCCACGATTTTCGAAATTCCCCCAATTTCGAATTTACCCCAATGCACCTTACGAATCTTTTGCTGGCTCATAATTTGTAAGGAACCCTCAGTGCCCAAGTCCGTATAGCGATGGCCAGTTCGTCCATCAATGGACAGATTCGTCACATACTTCAATACCCACACTATTACGCAAGCAGCTATTAACTTTAATTGACAGTTATATCACACAAATAACTTTCAAATAGTCTTTAGTCTTTACGAGAATGGCCAGCCAATTGGTACTGAACTGGTTTTCTTTGTCTTTCAGGTAAATTATTGGACATGAACATTTACAAGACTTTTTTTAACTTGCAATGCACGTATGTTTGTCCGGGTGAAATCTTGCAACTCAATTTTAAAACGGAAATCTTCAACCGATTGATCTGAACTTACTTACATGCTGGGGCCTGATTTTTGAAGGCACATGTGTGAAAATACCACTCAAAAGTGGTATAAATCTGTTTATATCTTCAAAACTACAGCTCGAATAAAATTTTTAACTAGGCCACAAGATTAATGAGAGCCGTAAGTATCTCCTAAGCTACTCGTATTTCAAATTCAGCACAATTTTTCACAAATTCGAGTGGTATTTTCACACATGTGCTTTCAAAAATCGGGCACCTGACTACGAAGCTGAGGTCCCGTGTTCAACCCGGGGATATTAAATATGTATAAAAAATACGAATGTTTATTCCTGAGTCTTGGATGTTCAATATGTCATCATATATGCATTGATCTGTATTTGTATGTATAGCCGTTGCCGAGTACATAATACAAACTCTATTTAGTTTGGGACTAGGTCAATTGGTGTCAATTATTCCAAGATATCTATTATTTATTTATTTATTTTTTTTTTTTTATGAGAATATGTTTATTTAATTAAGGCATTTCAAGCATGTAGGTTTGTATGAATATTTACGTGTTGCTAATTTTACCGATGCGTCATTTCATACTTCGTGATCTTTTACACAATTAAAAGAGAAATGTAAGAATAATAACACTTTTATTGTTTACAAAATTATAACCATGCAACGCAGCATGTGTATGGATGTAAACTTTTTACTGTGCAAAATAAACCTAAAACAAATACAATTGACAAACACTGAGAATACATGCACAAAGGCCTTATAGGGATAAGTAAGTGATATCTTCCAGTCAACCAATCAACTTCAATGTGTATATGCTTGTGTACATTTTTAACCGAGTTCAAAATAAACTTTTGGAAATCCTTAACGCGAAAGTTTGTAAGTATGGAAGGATGGATGAATAGATGGATGTTTGTTACTCTTTCATGCCAGAGCGGCTGGACAGATTTGGATGAAATTTGGAACATAAATAGATTATAGTCTGTAATAACACATAGGCTACTTTCATCCCGGAAAATTGCGTAATTCCTGTGGGATAGCGATAAACGAATTCTATGCAGACGAAGTTGCGGGCAACAACTAGTAATTATAATAATTTAGTACCTCCTT
The DNA here is from genome assembly GCA_932294345.1 of Pandemis cinnamomeana. Lineage (NCBI taxonomy): Eukaryota > Metazoa > Arthropoda > Insecta > Lepidoptera > Tortricidae > Pandemis > Pandemis cinnamomeana. Next base: position 3,506,674 of record OW028731.1, read on the forward strand.
GTTGACGGTGTATGATTATTGCAATATCATCGGAGTTATATTATGTCCAATTTAGCATAAACGCCATCCTAATCAACGATTTTCACATATATATTTTTTTAAGTTGTCGAAGTAACCTGGTGCAATTCACACTTACCGTCTTAAGACATTCTATTTTAATTGGCACTTAAGCAAATCCAGCATCCTTTGACATCAACTTCTCAAAGTTCGTTCGTCGTTACCCTGTCGGCGCTTACGCAAAAGCTACATAACTTAAAAAAACTTTTTTCAACCTGCCGGCGTTTAAGACAAATCTACAAAAATAAAAAATAAAAAACAACTTACACCACTTCCTCAAAAAGGCGCTCGTCAGCTTAGCACACAACTTATCACGGCCCTGCATTTTGTATATATCACTGCACTAACACAAACATATATGTCATCACACACTATATCCACGGTACGTGCGCGCGCGGCGATCGGCTGGCGGCGACTGGCGGCGTCTGAAACAAAGATAGAACTGTATCACATTGAGTTGTGCCAAGTTGAGCTGTGGAAGGTCGTGGGTTCGAGCTTGGACCTGGCGCCCAATTTTTGAAAGCACATCACTCGAAAGTGGTATAGATCAGCTTATATCTCCAGAAGTGCAGCTCTAATCAAAGTTTCGAATCTTATGAACTAGTCAAAACTTTGATTAGAGCTGCGGGCCCAGGGGCCCGATTTTTGAAAGCACATGTATTAAACATACATTTTCGAGTGGCATTTTCACATATATGCCTTTGAAAAACATGCCCCAGCACGTCTAGCACGAGAGCGCACTAGAGTCGCGTCGCGCGCGAGATAGATTGCCCGTCCTTTTTTTACTGTACCAACGAGAAAGAGACGGGTAGTCCAACTCGCGCGCGACGCGACTTTCGTGCGCTCTCGTGCTAGCGGGGCTGTTCGGACACAATGGTGATGAAAATAATAAGGAATCTTTTAGCAGTTGGTTGATTTAGTTTGATTAAACAATGCAAATTTTATGATACTCGTATTGTATTTAGTTCTGATTTCGTCCGCGATTTGTGAAATTCTAGTCGTCAGGAGGCTATAGCAATCCACTACTGGGGCCCGATTTTTGAAAGCACGTGTGAAAATACCACTCGAAAGTGGTGAAAAATTGTGCTGGATTTGAAATACGAATAGCATAGAAGACACTCACAGCTCTCATTAATCTTGTGAACTAGTCAAAACTTTGATTAGAGCTGTAGTTTTGGGGATATTAGCTGATTTATACCATTTTCGAGTGGTAGGTACCTTCAAGTGATGTCCTTTCAAAAATCAGGCTCCAGATTCTGCCACCTAACGCCCACCTTCCTTAGTTAATAACTCTGCCAATCAGATAACAAGTCAGCCATAATTTCAAACCCCAGTACTTAGTAAAACGCTAGTTTTATTTTAACTCGCTACGGCTTATCTCGAGAATGCAATAAAATTTGATTTATAACTTCAAAACGCAGGCATTCAACCTTTCAAATTCTAATATTAGAAAAAACGGCCCAAGTGCGAGTCAATCTCGCGCTCCGGGGTTTCCATACTAATTCGGCAAGTGAGTATATAATCCAGTGTTATCAGGTCAGGGGCCTGATTTTTGAAAGCATATGTGTGAAAATACCACTCGAAAATGGTAAAAAATTGTGCTGAATTTTAAATACGAGTAGCTTAGAAGACAATCACAGCTCTCATTTATCTTGTGAACTAGTCAAAACTTTGATAAGAGCTGTAGTTTAGAAGATATAAGCTGTTTTATACCACTTTCGAGTGGTATTTTCACACATGTGCTTTCAAAAATCAGGCCCCAGTTTATATTACTCATATAGAGACACAGACATCTCTAATCAAAGTTTTGACTAGGCCACAAGATTAATTAAAGCCGTAAGTATCTTCTAAGCTACTCATATTTCAAATTCAGCGCAATTTTTCACCACTTTCGAGTGGTATTTTCACACATGAGCTTTCAAAAACTAGGTGACATACTAACAGTGGAGTCTTAGTAGTAGGGTAACGTTTTTACCCTTTCGATATGGAACCCTAAAACATCGCGTCCCTTTTTGCAACGGACAAAACGCATAACATTCTTTCGGGTAATCAAACGATCTCTGGCAAGAAACAAGAAACAATGCTATAAGAAATATCACGACATATCATAAAACAAAATCATCCAATCGTTTATTTCTCTGTCGGTTCGTGATAAACTCAAAAACAACTGGGGGTCGATTTTTGAAAGCACATCACTCGAAAGTGGTATAAATCAGCTTATATCTCCAAAACTGCAACTCTAATCAAAGTTTTGACTAGTTCACAAGATTAATGAGAGCTGTGATTGTCTTCTATGCTACTCGTATTTCAAATTTAGCACAATTTTTCATCACTTTCCAGTGGTATTTTCACACATATGCTTTCAAAAATCGGGCTCCTGAAGCCCAATTTTTGGCGAAAGTGGAAAAAATAGCATCATGATGTCTTAATGCGATCCAATTACGATTCAGTTTAGGTTCGCTCGCTGTCAGATCCATTCTAAAAATGACAGCTAAAAGCTGAACTGAGTCGAAATGGGGACTATTGTTTCTTTGCTCACCAGTTGGCGCCACTGCTAAGGTCCAGAGGTAGGTATAGCTGTCAAAGGCGACTTTATAAGATCGGCGCCGAACCAAAGTTTTAAATCTTGAATCACATTAAATTTATTAATTATAAATAATAACTATCATCATAATTATCGAGTAGCTATATGATGATAGTTATTATTTATGTAAATATTGGATGTTTCATACTACGTGTGTGTGTGTGTGTGTTTTACCAAGAAATATTATTCTCGATCAGAAGCTGGAACTTACTTCTTGAGCAAACAAATGAGTCCACAGCTTAATATGATTTTATTATTACAAGCTTTATATTAACTTGCAAATATGTATGTGTGTTTGTTCGGGTAAAATCTTATGACTCAATTTTGAAGCAGATATCTTCAACCGATTGAGCTGAAATTTTATATACTTGTGTAAGTGAGATGACAATACAATCATCTTATAGCGGAGTTCTGGTGACACTTGATACACATATAGGTATGTAGGACGTATGACAATACAAGTACAGTCAGCAAAAAGCTACGATAACCCCCCTTTTTTCGCGTCCGGGTTAAAAAGAATATTTTAAAAATCGGTTCAGAGGTTTCGCCGTTTAGACGTAACGAATCGACAGTTATTTTCGCATTAATATAAGTATGGATTGATAGTACCAGTAATCGTGTTCAAAGGACCTTGACTCAAGTATCAATGTCAATTAAAAAGCAGTCAAGTGCCAGTCAGCCTTGCATGCGAAAGGTTCTGTATAGCTACCACAGTGCAATGGGGACTATCGTTTCTTAGCTCACCAGTTGGCGCCACTGTCGACTAAGGTCCGGAGGTATAGCTGTCAAAGGCGTCTTTATAAAATCGGCACCGAAACAAAGTTTTAAATCTTGAATCTCATTAAGTTTATTAATTATAAAGTAGCTATGCCGCAATGCTGTGCAGTTCCGTTGTGTTCGGAAAAAAAATGTGCTATCAAATCGTTCACATTCATCGCCAAATAATCCATGTTTGCGATAATTTCACGAAGGTGATCACTTTTCAACTGGTAAATGAAAAAAAATATAATTTATGTTACAAAGCCCGCCAAAACCAGTGAAAAAAGAATGTTATTGGACCTCACGCGACACCAGCGCCTCTTGTGGCAAATTCACACGTGATAGCCCCCATTGTCATAACATATCATTGCCTATCCAGAAGATAACATTAAATTAAAATAATATATATAAAAAAGCTGATACTCTTCAAACTGCTCGACTACAAAAGAAATAATACCTTCAAGTGATGTTCTTTCAAAAATGCCGTTAGTTACGATACAGGATAAGGTTCCATTGTTACTTATTGCCAAAGTAATTCTAAAAAACATTTTATCGCAACCAGTTCCACACTTTGACGTCACTGATTCGCATAGTACATTAAACCTGTTCTGAATACTGATAGGCATCCATCTTCTTTGAGCGTTCGATTGAGTGTTGTCAGGTCGTCAACGTATATTCGCTATCAGCCGACGAGGTCCTCAAATATTTCGAAGCAGCATTAAATATCAATCAATTCCTTATACTAGATAAGATAAGACCATCATTGTCGAGAAGAATGCGCCGCAAGAAACTTTTTTTTTGCAAGAAGCACAGGGGCCCGATTTTTGAAAGCACATCACTCGAAAGTGGTATAAATCAGCTTACATCTCCAAAACTACAGCTCTAATGAAAATTTTAGACTAGTTCACAAGATTAATGAGAGCCATAACTATCTTCTAAGCTACTCTTATTTCAAATTCAGCACAATTTTTCACCACTTTCAAATGGTATTTTCACACATGTGCTTTCAAAAAGCGGGCCCCAGATCGTCAAAGGTGTCGCACTCAGGCTGAACATAAAGATTTGAACATTATTCCAAAATTTGCCTTAAGTTTGTGACAAACAGTTTAAATTACAGTGAATTATGCATGCAAACGAGTACACTATAGGTGACATCTTTCATTTTGGGATTAATTTGAGCGTCAGTTTTGTACCGATACACAATTTATTCCACTTTCGAGTGATATTTTAAAAAATAGGGCCTAGAGCTGAGTTTGAACTCCCAATCCTTACCTTGAGGGCGTAGGTCAAACCACTAAACTGGCAAGATAGTTGACCGTGGACAAAATAAATCGTAATATTTGCATAAGTGCTGTGTCGTCACTAACATGCTGGTACTAATAGCCAGAGTTAGAGCGAAAACATTTAAAACAGGTTTGATAGCCTTTGCAGCCATTTAAACATGTGCTATAAAAAAAGAATCAAGTGTAGTACGATCTTATACAGGATCCGTCTCGATCGCTACCACCATCTTACGCCGCCTCAACTCGAGCCTCTCTATTGCTTGTAAGAAATTCCATACTGTAACGCACACATATGGGCGTCGGAACAGCATCGCCCCGCCTTGGCACAGCTAGTAATCCCCAAGCGGTGCGCGGGCAACGCGCAGTCACAAACAGGGACATCGCGCAGACCGTCATCGTTCCTCACGCGGGGAATGACGATCATCGAGTACCAGCTCTAGCCGCCGAACCGCTTTAAGCGCGCTGTCGCCCAGCCGTAAGCGCGATGTTACCTAGCCGCAGCGGCGCGACGCCTCGGAGGTGCTGAGCCGTTTCCTTTACGTCCTTGCGTATGGTTGACGCCTGGTTTACGGCGAGATCCGGTGCCGAGCGGTTACGTGTGCGACAACCTCAATCAAGCAGTGCTTGCGCTGTTCCAGCGTGGAGAGTAAGACTGGTAAAATTACTGGCTCATTCAAAGATGTGAGATAGTAAAGGGTTTGGCAGAAATGATAAATACATGCGGCCATAAGTCACGTCTTTATCCTTAGTAGAGAGACCTGTTTTAACGGGGAGGAAGAGGAAATCTTTATGGGGATGCCTAGGGCTATGTGGGACTCCTCCCGCAGGGGTATACCCAAACTAAAAACTCTCCGGCGTTGCCTCAATCCGGTGTGATGGGGACGCAGTGGGAAACCACTAGGATTTCGCCAAAAACGCTCCCCGGTGGCCCCGGCTTCCGCCAGGACCGCGTCAAGAAGAGGAGGGCCTGTACGCTGGGCCCGTCTTCCCTTAGACGATAAGACCGTGCCATGCAGGTAGGTAATGTAGTAGGCAGAGCCTAAGGTAACAAAACTTAAAGGCCACGTTTAGCAGTTCAAGTTAGTAATCGGTTATCGGCCTCCATCAGGCTGTCTGCCTCCGTGGCGTCGTTAGGGAGGGCTTGACGAGGATGAAGCTCACACCATCTTCTTAGATATTGTACATGTGTTCTTATTGTACCAATTTTGTATGTGTGCATGTGTGTAATGATACTTAGTAGTTTATTTTATGATTTGTTTAATGTATTTAGATATGTACGCTCTATTGTGACTTTCACCATCTGAAATTTTAAACTCACACTTTGTCGGTCCCTCGTTTAATGTTCCTTTGTTCATCTTTGTGCATATATCAATGTTATTTTTATTTTTTTGTGAATTGTATATTAAATTTACTTACTTACTTACTTAATGCTTGAACTATGTCTCTAACTCAACAGTACTCGTGTTCTAGTGTTGCCATTTAAATAAACGTAGCCTTATAACAGAGCCGCAAGGTTAATTTAATTGTGCAACAAATTTAATGGTCAGCCTATAAAGAAATCTACGGAATTAGACCATAACCCATCATTTTAAAACTGCGGTTAACCGATTACGATTGCCAAACTTAAAGAAAACATACGATTTTTTTAATAAACTTAGCGAATAAGTGAGTCACGCCTGCCCCACAGGGGTAGGCAGAGACTACTTCGCTCCACTTTCTACAATCCTGATATACCCTTTCGCTTCATCCACATTCATCAATCTCTCCATACATGCTCGTCGGTTTCGGGTACTCCTCACCTGGAGGCCTTACCATGACGTCTTAATGCAATTCAATTCCGACGCAGTTCAGGTTTTAGCTGTCAATTTTAGTATGGATCTGACAGCGAGCGTCTGAATAGAATCGCTTTAAGACTTCATAGTAACCCCCTGACCTTTTTACAAAACGTCTCTATGTACACGTAACGTATTGAACAAATCATTTTATTAAAATACGCTTTGAAAATTCTCTATTTCTACATTATATTAATGTAGCCCCTTTTATTCTGTTTTGCTACAATTTCAGTACATTGAGTTGTCTTTCTCGCTTAATTCGGCGTGCCTCTTGGCATATGCCTCCTCCATTTACTGATGGTTTGGGCTATAGTTCCCACGCGGGCCCACTGCGGATTGGGAACTTCACACACGCTGACGTGTGCAGTTTTCCTCACAATGCTTTCCTTCACCGAAAAGCTCATGGCAAATTTCAAATGTAATTTCGCACATAAATTCTGAAAAACAGAGGTGCAAACCCAGGATTCGAACCCACGGCCCTCAGCTTGAGAGGCCACACGTCAAACCACTAGGCTACCACGGCTTTTCTACATAAATGACGCAAATTAATATCATGACATCGCTCATTCTTTCATTCACTCACTAAGTCACATCACAACACTGAAAGTGTCATTTTACTGCAGTGATCTATCTGCCAGATTATACTTAGGTAACGAGGGTCCGTCAGCTCGGGAAAAGTGAAACTGGTTCCAAATCCATCTACCAATAAAACCACAGTTAAAATGGTAGTGTCAAAACTCCACAAGAAGCTCAGAACCAATCGCCGTGTAATTTCGACACGTAATCTAGCGAAAGCGTAGTGCAGCAAACACCGGCCCATGGCTGCCATCTTTATTGACCTCGACGAAGCGAGGGTCACAGAAAACTCGAGAGTAACGTAAGTGCAAATCTTTTTATTACAAAGCTGGTTATGTTAATTCATTTGACAAAACTAAACTTACGTACATGGCCCGATTGTTGAAAGCACATCCATCGAAAGTGGTATAAATCAGCTTATATCTCCAAAACAACAGCTCTAATCAAAGTTTTGACTAGTTCACAAGATTAATGAAAAATGAGATTGTCTTCTATGCTACTTGTATTTCAAATTTAGCGCAATTTTTCACCACTTTCGAGTGGTGTTTTCACACATGTGCTTTCAAAAATCGGGCCCCAGTCCGTATGCTCTTAGAATGTCATTCTGGGGCCCGATTTTTGAAAGCACACGTGTGAAAATACCACCCGAAAGTGGTTAAAAGTTGTGCTGAATTTGAAATACAAGTACTAGCTTAGAAGATACTTACGGCTCTAATTAATCTTGTGACCTAGTCAAAAATGTGAATAGAGCTGTAGTTTTGAGGTTATACACAGATTTATATTTATACCACTTTCGAGTGGTATTTTCACACATGTGCTTTCAAAAGTCGGGTCCTGAATTTGAAATACGAGTAGCATAGAAGACAACTACAGCTCACATTAATCTTGTGAACTAGTCAAAACTTTGATTAGAGCTGTAGTTTTGAAGACATAAACAGATTTATTCCTCTTTCGAGTGGTACTTTCGAGTGATGTGCTTTCAAAAATCGGGCACCTGGTTTGGTTCGGTCTTACTGCCTCACTCATTATTATGTGTTTGATACTGGAATCGGCCGTGTTAGGGAGACAGCAAGACAAACGCGAATGTTCTAAGAGCTCACATACAGTATTGTTGTTGACCTTAGTGATGACCGTATATCTATATCATGACTATCCTAAAACCAGTCATAGCTAACAGTAGTTACAGACAGACTTTGTTAAACGGGTCCTTAGAGAGTTCATCGACATTGACAGTTTGTTTTAAACATTACCTGACTAAGATGGCTGACATCAAGTCAACATGACATTGCATGTTTTATTACAAGCTATATATTAACTTACAATGTATGCATGTATGAATCTTTCGACTCAATTTTGAAGCAGATATCTTCAAACAATGGAGCTGAAATTTTGAAGACTCCAGTAAGTTTGATGACAATACAATTATCTGGTGGAGTTCTGGTGACCCAGCTAGGATCATCTTCGGAGGAGGGAACTCTTCAACGGTTGGTCCGTTGGACTTGAAATTGGGTTTACATAATGTAAGACGGATAGGTTACAATGCAAGTACAGTCAGGCAAAAAAGTTTGTGACAAAAAAATTTTTTTTGACAGAAACATATATTTAATCTTGGATATTTTCAAATGCCTGGAAAACTTAATTCGAGCTGGAGTTTCGGAGTAATACCAGCCCCGGATCTAACGGGGGGGGGGGCGAACCGGGGCGCCTACCCCGGGCGGCAGTTTCATGGGGGGCGCCAAATACTTAAGACAAGTATTCGAAAAAAAAGTTTTCAAACTCTGAAGGAGGGGGCGCCACCATCAAGGTTTTGCCCCGGTTCGAAAAAATTGTAGATCTGGGCCTGAGTAATAAACAGATTTATCCACTTGCAAGTGGAAATTTCGTGTGATGTTTCTAAAAATCGGACACCAAAGGCCCGATTTTTGAAAGCACATGTGTAAATACCACTCGAAAGTGGAGAAAAATTGCGCTGAATTTGAAATACGAGTAGCGTAGAATAGAATCTTGTGAACTAGTCAATAATTTGATTAGAGCAGTAATTTTGAAGATATAAACAGATTTATACCACTTTTGAATGGTATTTTCACACATGTGCTTTCAAAAATCGGGCCCCAAGGCTGCACTGTACATATAAATATAAACATTTACCTCCAGTTTGCTAAAACTAGTACGAAAATGTAGTATTACCTGTTCACATCAGCTCGATTATAAACAAGGTTACCTCGTTTTCGAGACCGAGTCTCGAACGTCAGTTACATAACGCGTTGCGTTTCGCGGACCAAGCCAAACAATTTTGGCTGTAATAAATACTGTAACCTAACTTGATTTGGCGCGTTAAGTTATAACACCGCAGGCCCCATTGGTCTCTAGTCGCAGAATGCGACGCAAAATTAAACCAATAAATAGAAGTTTAGTTTATCTTTAGATAGTAGAATAATAAACATTAAACTCAAAATTTAATAACCCAAACACATAAATCAAGTCATCATCATCATCATCAATATTAGCCATAGGACGTCCACCGATGGTCATAGGCCAACCCCATAGACCTCCAGTTGCCTCGGTTGGAAGCGGCTTGCATCCACCGTGAACCCACGAACTTAACCAGGTCATCCGTCCACCTCGTTGGTGGACGTCCTACGCTGCGCTTGCCGATACGCGGTCTCCTCTCGAGATCCATATAATAAGTAAATAAATTGGCCGTTGTTGCCCAGAGTGCACCGGTCCAAAATATTGATAGCGGTCTCAGCGAGTAAAATGCTAGCAATCCGGACGGATCTTAGTCATAATTCCCCGATAATAACTCTAATGATTAAGAAATAAATGTTACAGTTGAAGCCAGACTAAACATAGCAAAGACAATAGAAATAGCAACTGTGGGAAGGTTGAAGAAGCAAAATAAACAACTAGGTCAGGTACGACCGATAATGAAATACATTTATCAAATGAACCGTCAAAAGGAAACCAGTAACCTCTGATAATTAGAAACATAACCTCAGTAACGTTACGTTTTCTTCAGGACACTGGTTACAAAACGAATGGAAGTGCAGATCCTGCCGCAGGAAAAACCGATAATTAAAGGCAAATATCGGTTTTCGAAATAGCCGGTTGCGACATTAGTTCCTACGGAAGACTTACAAATCGTGTGGGTCAGTCCGCTTTTACAGGCAAGTATGTAAGTAGAATACAACCATGAACGATATAAGGCTGCGGCCCGATTATTGAAAGCCATTCACTCGAAAGTAGTATAAATCAGCTTATATCCCCAAAACTACAGCTCTAATCAAAGTTTTGACTAGTTCACAATTAATGAGAGCTGTGATTGTCTTCTATGCTACTCGTATTTCAAATTCGGCACAATAATTCACCACTTTCGAGTGGTATTTTCACACATGTGCTTTCAAAAACCGGGCCCCAGAACTCCATTATAAGTCGCTAGATCCCACCCGGACAAACATACATACCAGTAGCGTTGAGTCCATAGAACTCGATTCCCACCGGCTTGCCTATTTTAAGGCAGTTGGACACTTTTATCGTGCAGAATTAGAGGAAAAGGCAAAATTCCCTTCGGCTTGCCTTCTGATATACTTGACGCCACGCCACTGATACATACATATACGTTGCAAGTTATTATAAAGCTTGTAAAATGATTTTTCATCACTCATGCTCTGAAAGTAGGTTGCATTTAACTTGAAATCCGTGTTGTAAATTCGATTTACATCCTTAGGGATGTAAGTAAATTTAAAAATCGAATGGTGTTCCTTTGTATTCACGAACTGGTAAACAAGGAGATTGTAATGCGTAATACTTACCTCCAAACCTCCATGCTGGCATAATGCTGCTGCCCAGTGCTGGCTGAATGTGCCAAAGCCAAAGAGCGCGAGGCCATTAAAAAAAAAACAAAAGACGGTTTGGCGCGATAAATTTTCTTCCGCTCTATTACAAATTGCGTATTTTTTATTTCCTCGCATTTGTGATGAAAAGTAGAGTGTTCAACTCGAGTGTAAATGATCAATTACACCCGCGAACTATAAGCACCCTCGCTCGCTTTGCTCGCTCGTGCGCCTAAATATCTTGGGTGTAATTGATCACTTACAACCCTTGTTTATCAATCTACTATTAATACCTAATAGTTAAATAAATAAGGAAGTTATTAATATTTGCGCACAGAAACCGTAGGTATCTTAGTGAAATGGCAGAACGTAAGTGGACCAATGGCGCGCCCGAGTTTGAATTTGGAACACGGTCGCTCGAGCGAGGCGCACGCGCCGCTGTATTACGCTTAATTGTGATTTCTAAGTATAATTGTTTAATGGGTGCATTGCTTGGAGAGATTACCTGCTACACTCAGAATCGTCAATCACATTTCACAACCTTCTTGACTGCAATGTTTTGAGTCAAATTTTGCAAGTCGAAATTGACCCACTTCTTATGGTCGGATTGGGTTGAAAATTGAGACACATAATGTAGGATAGACAATAGTACAAGACCCTTATATATGTATAACAAGCTCCCGATATTTTACACACTTGCCCCTTGTCCAACCCGGAAAGTTAGTTTTGCTGACTGCACTTGCATTGCCATCCGTCCTACACATGTGTACCAAATTTCAAGTCATTCGGACCATTCGTTGAAGGGTTGCCTCCCGCGGAGACGATCGTGGCTGGGTCACCAGAATTCCTCTAATTGTATAGTCATCCGACATAGATCATACATAGCAAGTGACTATAAAGCTTCTAAAAAGTCAAGCTACCTGGGCGGTGATTTTTGAAAGCACATGTGTGAAAATGCCACTCGAAAGTGGTGAAAATTTGAAATACGAGTAGCTTAGAAGACACTTACGGCTCTCATTTATCTTGTGAACTAGCCAAAATTTTGTTTAGAGCTGTAGTTTTGAAGATATAAACAGATTTATACTACTTTCGAGTGGTATTTTCACACATGTGCTTTCAAAAATCGGGCCCCTGGGATAATTCAGCGCGAACGAAGTCGCAAACAACAACTAGTTTATATTATTAGAAGGGTGTTAATACACAGTAAAGGAATTTAATTTCCTAAAGGGTTAATTTTTCACATAAAACGTCATGATGACATCCCAATACTTAACAAGGAAAATCTTTACGGCGCTTACTATAATAAGGTTCCACGGTGGGTAATGAATTAAATTGCTTGACTACGTAGACATACATACATACATACCGTCACGCCTCTTTCCCACAGGGGTAGGCAGAGACTACTTTATTCCACTTGCTACGATCCTGACATATTTCTTTCGCTTCATCCACAGTCATCAGTCTCTTCATACATGCTCGTCGGTTTCGGGTACTCCTGACCTGACCTTTTTCCAAAACGTCTCCTATTTGGTCTCGGAACGTCCGTCTAGGCCTTCCCCTCCCAACGAAACCATTCACACTCCCCATATATATCTGTTTAGTTAGTCTACTTTCATCCATCCGCTCTACATGCCCAAACCAACTAAGCATACTTTTTTCTATCCTAGTCACTATATCCTCTTTCACACCAGCACGTTCCCTTATCACACTGTTCCTTATTCTATCTTTCAGTGATACACCTTCCATACTCCTTGACGCTCTCATTTCTACTGCATTTATTCTACTTTCATGCTTCTTTTGCCATACCCAAGTTTCGCTACCGTACATTAATGTTGGAACGAGCACCCCTCTGTGGACAGCCAGACGCGCCTTCTTTGACACCTTCTCACTGCTCACAAAGGCGCGCAGCGCCCCATTGACCATATTTCCTGCATTCACTCTTCTTTCAATATCACTTTCACACTTCCCATCTTTCGTAAACGCCGATCCCAGATATACAAACTCTTTTACCTGTTCGACTTTCTTACCCGCAATCAAAATCTCACATTCAGTCATACTATCGTCTTTTTCAAACACCATAACTTTCGTCTTGCTTGCTTGTCTACGTAGGTAGTATGTAAATATGGCTTTGTGATCTGACAGATTACCAAGTGAGACGCAACCTTTATTATAATAGACAATGGGCGAATTCAGCGTGCGAAATATTGCCCAATCCCATTTAGTGGGTTATACCAAAGTTCTCACATTATTCTGATAATGGTTAGTGCAAGTAGCAGCGGATTTTTGGATGGTACCGGCAAGATCCGTCCTCCAAAACAACCGTTGCCACAACATCCGTTAGGTACTTAAAACATCCGAGCATTTTTATGTCAAGTTTACATATCTATAAAGAGGGATGTTATCAATTTGACATCGATGTCTGTGTAATAATGTGCGTGTGAAGAAAATTACAGGGGCCCGATTTTTGTAAGCACGTGTGAAAATACCACTCGAAATTGGTATAAATCTGCTTATATCTTCTAAACTACAGCTCTAATCAAATTTTTGACTAGGTCACAACATTAATGAGAGCCCTAAGTGTCTTCTAAGTACTAAGTACTCGTATTTAAAATTCAGCACAATTTTTCACCACTTTCGAGAGGTATTTTCACATGTGCTTTCAAAAATCGGGCCCCCGGACCGATTTAAATGAAATTCTGCATGGTACCTTATATTCCCGGCCTTGCCCCACGTAACAGAATAGATTACGCAGACGAAGTCACGGGCAAAAGCTAGGTAATAAATAAAAATGAAACTTCTCTTACGTCTTCTAATAAGCTGTAAGGCGAAACACACTACAGGTCATATGATATTAACATACAATAGCAGTTAGATGGAGATATGCTCAATTACTCATACAAATTATCATACACAAGTTATTAAGTAAATGCTTGCAAGCCGTAGTCATAACATAGGAGCAAGTTTATTATTATTAACATAGCATCCAACCCAACCACTTAGAACAAGAGGTGCCTTTGGCTTCTTCCTACTAATATTATAAATGTAAAATCTCCCAAAACCTTCTTATTTTTTAGGAAAACGTTCTAGTAAGTTTTGTCTCCTTTAGGATGCTTAAAGAATAAGGCTTTATTAGCAAGCGGTTTGGTTAGTTAAGACTATGACGCATTGGCTGCGATTTTTGAAAGCACAAGTGTGAAAATACCACTCGAAAGTGGTGAAAAATTGTGCTTGATTTGAAATACGAGTAGCTTAGAAGACACTTACAGCTCTCATTGATCTTGTGAACTAGTCAAAACTTGGATAAGAGCTGTAGTTTAGAAGATAAAATAGTTTAATAGCTAATCTCCGAAACTGTTGGACCGAATTAAATGAAATTTTGTGTAGTGGTGCCTACCTTCTATCCTTGGTCAATATCTTAGATACTTTTAATCCCGGAAAATTAAAGAGTTCCCGTGGGCTAGCGATAAACATGTCAAAGGTTGCTGCCTAATGCAAATCTAATTCTACGCGGACGAAGTCGCGGGCAGAAGCTAGTCCTACTTATATTATAAACGCGAAAGTTTGTAAGTATGGATGGATGGATGTTTGTTACTTTTTCACCTAAATAGTACTAAATGGATTTGGATAAAATTTGGAATGGAGATAGCTGATACTCTAAATTAACACATATGCTATTTTCTATCCCGGAAAATTGCAAAGTTCCCGCGGGATAGCGAAAAACTATTTTGCAGACGAAGCCGCGGCCATCAGCTAGTACCAATCTTATATTTCGCATACACGCCTCGCGGATTCACAATATCCACATATCATTATATCACGGCAGTTATAATTCCCTCAGATACTGGTTAGGCAAGCGTTACACAAGCCGTTTGCGCAAGCGCCATTCATATAACCAAGTAGATCCCGACATAACGGTACGATGCATTGAAGTGTACAAAGTTGTTTCGTACTGGCTATCGCTTACGACCTTGAAGTAATCGATTAAAGATTAATAATAACAATAAATTAAGGGTCAATTTGCATCAACAACAAAAATCAAAACTGTTATTTTGGCAAATAAGCCGCCAAGGGCTCTTTTACATATCTTTCTTTTTAAATTAACAGCGCATTCGGAAAGACCATCATTGCCGGGGCATATCGCGTGTGTTTGCCACTAGAGGCGCAGGTGTCGCGTGAGGTCCAATAACATTCACTTATCACTGGTTTTGGCGGGCGTCGTGACATAAATTATAATTTCTTTCATTTACCTGTTGAAAAGTAATCTCCTTCGTGAAATCATCGCAAATATAGATTATTTGGGGACGAATGCGAACGCTTGGAAAGCGCATTTTTTTCACGAACGATACGGAATTGCACAACATTGCGGCGTAGCTCGATATGATGGTAGTTATTTATAATTAATAAACTAAATGAGATTCCCCTGCCCTGGGGCCCGATTTTTGAAAGCACATTTTTTTTTTTTTTTTTTATATGAATAGGAAGGCAAACGAGCAAGTGGGTCACCTGATGGTAAGTGATCACCACTGCCCATAGACACCCGCAACCCCGGAGGGATTGCAGTTGCGTTGCCAACCTAGAGGACTAAGATGCAATGCCTCTTGTGCCCGTAATTTCCCCGGCTGTCTAACTCTCCACACCGGAACACAGCAGTGCAAGCACTGCTACTTAGCGGCAGGATTAGCGAGTAAGATGGTGGTAGCACATCACTCGAAAGTGGTATACATCAGCTTAGATCTCCAAAACTGCAGCTCTAATCAAAGTTTTGACTAGTTCACAAGATTAATGAGACTGTGATTGTCTTCTAAGCTACTCGTATTTCAAATTCAGCACAACTTTTCACCACTTTCAAGTGGTATTTTCACACAGGTGCTTTCAAAAATCGGGCCTCTGGTACAATTAATGTTTTTCCTCTGCTCCCAGACCAGCATGGAAGACCGATTGATGATCTTGTGATAATGATGATAATCGCTATCAATCGATTATTCCGCGGAAGGAGAGAACAATGGCGGACGCGACGATTACGGACAATGGTCTTGAGTTTATTTATATGTATGTTTATCGCGACAGCAAGCACGTTTGGCATTTTCTTTGTTTGTATGTATGAAGAGTTTTCACAAAAGAACTATTCAATACAGGGTCTGTCAGAATGGGTCCGGAATATTGCACCAACACGACAATTGTCGGTGACAAGTATAAATAAATAAATAAATAAGTTGACACCAATCGACCTTCGGTACGGCCCGATTTTTGAAAGCACATCACTCGAAAGTGGCATAAATCAGCTTATATCTCCAAAACTACAGCTCTAATCAAAGTTTTGACTAGTTCACAAGATTAATAAGAGCTGTGATTGTCTTTTATGCTACTCGTATTTCAAATTCGGCATAATTTTTCACCACTTTCGAGTGGTATTTTCAGACATGTGTTTTCAAAAATCGGGCTCCAGCATGGGAATAAGTACTTTCTTTCGTAAATCAACAAAGAACTATGAAACTCATTTATTTCCGCCTTAGCATAGGCCTAGCTCGCACATGCGCATTACGCAGCCACTAGACATAATTGCTAAGAAAACATTTCACATAACAACGTTTGGTTTAAGTTAAAAGCTACAGCGGGTACATTTCTACAACACATACATACATACATATATCACGTTTTTATCCCTTACGGCGTAAACAGAGCCTAAGATAACAAAACCTTAAGGCCACATTTATGATTAAGGGCGTATTGGTGGAAAGGGAAATCAAAAAAGTGATGGGCTGCTACCCGCGTCGCTAACATGATTCCTAAGACTGTCGCCCATTCCGTCGATGGGCTTTTACCATCTGCGCGGGAAGAGAAGCAACTGGTAAATTCTATGTTTTTTCTTCACTCCCAGACCAGCATGGAAGAAACATTTTCCCTCGGAATGTATGTATGTAAATAAATGAATGTATGTTTGTCCGGGTGGAATCTTAGAACTCAACTTTGAAGCAACAATCTTCAACCGATTGAGCTGAAATTTTGCATACTTGTGTAAGTCAGTTGACAATACAATAATCTGGTAGTAGAGTTCTGGTGGTCCAGCCAGGACCGTCTCCGGAGGAGGGAACTCTTCAACGGTTGCTCCGATTGACTTGAAATTTGGTACACATAATGTAAGAATCAGAATCAGAATCAGAACATTTATTGTTTAACTGTGTAGGATAGGTACGGTATCAACAGTTGCCTGAACAGGCATACAATTTTAGGCAATCATGCTAAAGACTAACATATAAGTCAGATGACAATGCAAGTAGTTAGCAAAAAAAAGCTTGTATTCAAAATGGAATTACAAACAAAACCTTACTTAAGTCGATAAGTTTAATATGTTTCCTAGAGTAACCCGTTGATGTCTAAATTATGCGAATGTACAAGGTCAAGATAAGGTCATTTATTAATGTCAAAGAAACCCGAAATCAAAGCTTATATTCAAGTTAACACGCAGTTTATTAAGAACAAGCTTCTACATTTAAACATCCGTCAAGTTAATGACTTAAATGATTAGTGATACTGATTATGAAGCTCGAGGTCACGAGTTCGAATCCCGACGGGGCACTTGTATGATGTAAATCAATATTTTTGAAAACTCCTTGTGATTTGTATATGAGCCATGTATGACTGTTTGTGTTCCTATAAATAAGTTAATTAATTAATTAAATAAAATACGTCAAAAACATCTAATACACCTTTATGCCATAAAGGGGTCGTACTTTTACGTCACACCAATTTCATCATCTTTAAAGGTCAAATTAACCTCTTAACCTTTTAGACGCCAACGACACATATCAGCACCGCAGGCTCAACGCCAACGACCTATATATACGTCCATTAGTTCAATGCAAAAGCAAACTTCGTGCAATTGGGTTTAGGTTCAACTTAAGGCATCGCAATAAAAACTGGCGTACGGGTGACGCCTCTTGTATTTGACATGGCGGCGAAAAGGTTAATTAACTTCCAGTACCGGTTGCCCCGCCCGCGCAGATGGTAAAAGTCCATCGAGGGAATGGGCGATAATCTTAGAAATCATGTTACAGGCGATGTAGCTTACCCATCTCTATTTTAATCCCCCTTTCCACCTATACGCCCACAATAATGCCATAGGTGGCCTTAAGCTCTGTCTACCCCGTAAGGGATATAGAATGATTCGTGTATATTTGGGTTTATCCCAACCACCTGCTAAACTCCAGATTCATCTTAAGACAGTGCAATGTTGCGTCTCATCTTTCCTCTCACTCGCACCATTCGTTCGCCGCTTTCACCTAACGTATTTTTTGCGCGCGCATCACTTTCCTCAGCTGACCGTCGGAGTGACTCACTGACACACAGAAAGAGGAACTGCGCGAAGTAGATCCGTTGTCTATACGGGCAAGCGGGCCGCTTGGTGGGAAGTAACTGCGGCCCGTCAAGCGCGACACAAGAGTTACAGATTTGTCTACTTAGAAATACGACGGAGCCATGATGTCGGCGCAGTAGCGTCCCACTCGAAGAGCCCAACTTTTGAAAGCAGTATAAATCAGCTTATATACCCAAAGCTACAGCTCTAATCAAAGTTTTGACAAGTTCACAAGATTAATGAGAGGTGTGGTTGTCTTCTACGCTACTCGTATTTCAAGTTCAGCACAATTTTTCACCACTTTCAAGTGGTATTTTCACACATTTGCTTTCAAAAATCCTGGGGGGTGATTTTTGAAAGCACATGTGTGAAAATACCACTCGTAAGTGGTGAAAAATTGCGCTAAATTTGAAATACGAGTAGCTTAGTAGATACTTACGGCGCTCATTAATCTTGTGAACTAGCCAATATTTTGATTAGAGCTGTAGTTTTGAAGATATAAACTGATTTACACCACTTTCGAGTGGTATTTTCACACGTATGTGCTTTCAAAAATCGGCCCTTTTGTTTGGGGCCCGATTTTTGAAAGGACATGTGTGAAAATACCACTCGAAAGTGGTGAAAAGTTGTGCTGAATTTTAAATACGAGTAGCGTAGAAGACAATCACAACTCTCATTAATCTTGTGAACTAGTCAAAACTTTGATTAGAGCTATAGTTTTGGAGATATAAACCGATTTATACTACTTTCGAGTGGTATTTTCACACATATGCTTTCAAAAATCGGGTCCAGGTGCTCTATGTACCGTAATTAAATAAGCACGTGGATTATCCCGTACAACAAACTCGTGATTTCTATGAATCACATTCAAGATCTAATGTTTATTCACTAATTATTATAAATCGTAAACTATGCATAATTGCATTTCAAATGAATTACCACGAACGTGATGACGCGATGACTTGTGCGTAATAATCCTTGACTTACCTTATTAAAGAGCATAAAGGTCATCCATGATCTCGCTGCCAAGTTTTTATTTATGCCAAGATACAGTACTTGACTTTTTTGTGAGTACTTTTTGCTGACTATAGTTGTTTTTAACTGTACTTGAATTCCCATGCATCCTATGTGTTGTGGTTTATACCTAATCAATGTCAATTCAAAATTTTATATCACTACATAGTATAAAATAAAGTCGCTTTCTCTGTCCCTGTGTCCCTATGTCCCTATGTATGCTTATATCTTCAAAACCACACAACGGATTTTGATGCGGTTTTTTTAATAGATAGAGTGATTCAAGGGGAAGGTTTATATGTATAATACATGCATAATATACCGTGCGAAGCCGGGGCGGGTCGCTAGTTTAGAATAATCAGCTGTTTGACAAAATGATTGTTACTTCAATACAAACATCCAACATAAATCAGAATCAACGTAAATCAGAAGGCAAGCCGAAGGGCATTTAACTAGCCTATTCCTCTAGTTGTGCGCAATAAAAGTGCCCAACTGCCTTAAAATAGGCAAGCCGGTGGGAATCGAGTTCTTTGGCCGCCACGCGACTGTTAGGTATACACTTGGAACTTTTAGTAAAAATTTGTATCCCGGTCAACTTGACTTTTGCCGGCACTTCCAAAAATCATCGCATTGTTACATTTCAACCAATTAACATAACCTTGGTCCTTCATCTTGAATCCCGCTAATATCATAAACGCGAAAGTTTGTGAGGATGTGACTCTGTAAGTGAGTGAGTATGTTTGTCCCTTCTTCACGCTGAAACGACTGGTAGAATTTGGATCAAATTTGGAAAGGAGATAGCTGGTACCCTAGATTAAAGCATAGGCTACTATTTATACCGGAAAATTTCATGGTTTCCGCGGGATACCGATAAACACGTCAATTGCTAATTCTACCCGAACGAAGTCGCTGGCAGAAGCTAGTAACTCTATATCAAGATAATCCGTGCTGTTGTTTCCGATGATCAAAATCGTGCGTTTAGCAACTTACAATATTCGATATAAATATTAATACAATATAAGTAATTAAAATAATACAGCAGACGTTTTTAAAGCCTCGAAGTGGATAATCCAGTTTTGTTGAAAAACATGTTTTGTACTTTGTTAACTCGGCTGTTTACAATTAGCCATTTTCCTGTTTAAATCTGTTCCTGTTTCGAAAACAATTTACGTGGTTCTCAATTTTAACTATTTGCCGAATTTAATTCATTATCTCTCTGTCTCTCTGTTAAGAATTTTCATACCAGCGGCCCGATTTTTGAAAACAACATCACCCAGAAGTACCATTCGAAAGTGGTATAAATCTGCGTATTGTCACAAAACTAGAGCTTAAATTAAATCCTTAATTAGAAGATCAGATTAACAAGCTGGGGTCCGTGAAAAAGGGGTTAAGACTGAAATAAATGACAATTTCGATCGGTTCTTTTACTTTTTCTGTGTGTCTACTCTTGCTTAATACTCACGTCCTGTCAATCGTTCAAAGGTTAACTGGAAGAGATCCCTTTTAGGGATAAGTTCGCCTTTGTGCATGTGTGTTGTCCTGTATTCATCTTTTTCTTGTGTTTTATGTACAATAAAGAGTTATACATACATACATACATACAATCTATTTTTCCAAGTTATTACATTAGCACAATTAATTAATTAATTAAATTAATAGATAGAGTGATTCAAGAGGAAGGTTTTATGTATAATTCTACGCCGATGAAGTCGCGGGCAGAAGCTAGTAATCATCACTATCACTATCACTACATAGTATAAAACAAAGTCGCTTTCTCTGTCCCTATGTCCCTATGTATGCTCATATCTTCAAACCTACACAACGGATTTTGATGCGGTTTATTTTAATAGATAGAGTGATTCAAGAGGAAGGTTTTTATGTATAATTCTACGCAGACGAAGTCGCGGGCAGAAGCTAGTAAATAATAAACAGACAATACTGTCATTGCGATCGAGGTGAAATGCGACTAAAACTTATAGCGACTTAAAAAGTACACTATTGTGACACAACACGATAATTAAATTTGCAATCGAGGTTCAAAGCGATTACGAGGCCCCGATTTTCGAAAGCACATGTGTGAAAATACCACTCGAAAGTGGTGAAAAATTGTGCTGAATTTGAAATACGAGTAGCATTAAGACAATCACAGCTCTCATTAATCTTGTGAACTAGTCACAATTTTGATTAGAGCTGTAGTTTTGGAGATATAGGGCCCGATTTTCGAAAGCACATCACTCGAAAGTACCACTCGAAAGTGGTATAAATCTGTTTATATCTTCAAAACTGGGTACAGTTCTAATCAAATTTTTGACTAGTTCACAAGATTAACGAGAACTGTGATTATCTTTTAATCTACTCGTATTTCAAATTCAGCACAATTTTTCACCACTTTCAAGTGGTATTTTCAACATGTGCTTTCAAAAATCGGGCCCATAAGCTGATTACCACTTTCGAGTGGTATTTTCACATATGTGCTTTCAAAAATCGGGCCCCGAGCCCAGAAAGTAACACTCAGACTAGTAATTAGACGTATAAATGCTGGAGTTAGTAATGAGGAGTCAATAATGTAATATTTTTTTGCGGTCAGAGGTTATAATACTTACAATAATGAGACTGGAGACAAAAAAGCTATTGTTCTCGTCGCCTCTTGTTTATTGGCGGAAGTATTCAGTTATTAGTCATTCAATTAACATGACTAAGTAAATAATGAGTAATTGTACAAGTGTGCAGGAAACCGAACCTTCGGGTTGTAAGGAGTCGTCGGCACCAACACAGGATTATTCGTTTGTTAGTCTTTCACCACAAAAGCATGAATTCCTTGTAGCGATTCGGCGCCGGATTTTTAAAAGCACATCACTCCAAAGTGGTATAAATCAGCTTTTAGCTCCAAAACTACAGCTCTAATAAAAGTTTTGACTAGTTCACAAGATTAATGAGAGCTGTGATTGTCGTCTATGCTACTCGTATTTCAAATTCAGCACAATTTTTCACCACTTTCGAGTGGTATTTTCAGACATGTGCTTTATTAAATTGTGCTGAATTTGTAATACGAGTAGCTTAGAAGATACTTACAGCTCTCATTAATCTTGTGAACTGGTCAAAACTTGGATTAGAGCTGTAGTTTTAGAGATATAAGCTGATTTATACCACTTTCGAGTGCTACTTTCGAGTGATGTGCTTTCAAAAATCGGGCCCCTGGTAAAAACCCATCGAGGGAATGGTCGAAAATCTTAGGAATAGGAATAGGCTAGCAACCCATCACAATTTTGATTCCCTATCATGCTAAACGTGGCCTTTAGGTCTTGTTACCTTAAACTCTGTCTACCCTGTAAGAGATAAAGACGTGATTTATGTATGTATGTATAACCAATAAAAATTATGTTACCCATAGTTAGCTTGCGCGACTAGTACCGAATTAGTCCTACTTGACCTTCGGCCGGAGTAGCCACCGATGTAGCGACATTGTTTTCAAACAAATGTGGCATTTTCCACTCTATTGGCCAATTCCTCTACGCAAGCAGACCGGTTACACCGGTGTCCACGTAACGTCTTTCATATCTTTTCTGCACTACTTATTATACTAATTAAGATCGCGTGGCTCGCTGCCCTCGTTCTTAAAAGATATACATACATACATACATAAATGACGTTCTTATCCCTTACGGAATAGACAGAGCCTAATGTAACTACACCTAAAGGCCACGTTTAGCATGATTGCGGGCGTATAAGCGAAAAGGAGAATCAAAATAGTGATGGGTTGCTAGCCGCATCGTCAATAACAAGATTCCTAAGACACATTTTTGATTTTTCCCGTTCGCTCGATGGGCTTCAATCAAGACTATTTCTAAAGTAAAATCAACATGTTTGCGGCTTAGGGGTGGCCCAAGACACCCCCCAGCCGCATCTAAACCTAAATTAATCCAAATTAATCATCCAACGTTGGTTTTACCAGTGCTGGGGCCCGATTTTTGAAAGCACATGTGTGAAAATACCACTCGAACGTGGTATAAATCTGTTTATATCTTCAAATACTACAGCTCTAATCAAAGTTTTGACTAGTTCACAAGATTAACGAGAGCTGTGATTGTATTTCAAATTCAGCACAATTTTTCATCACTTTCGAGTGGTATTTTCACACATGTGCTTTCAAAAATCGGGCTCCTGGTTTTGTTGATCCCTTATAGTTAGGTAGGTAGTCGCATTCAAAATTTAATTTGTAGCCAAAAACTAAAGAACATAACAACTTCTATACCTAACCTCTAACTTAAAACATTTGTCACTTACTAAAACTTATGTCATTTTTATTTATTTTATTAAAAGTGACAGGTTGACAATAAATATCAAGTGACATTGAAAAAATCTATTTAACTTTCGCCTAATTATTTATGCAAGAGTTATTTATTATTTGAACGGATATTCGTTAAACTAACATAGTATCATACCAAATATTGCATAGATGCTGTATACTTTAGAAAAAACGGCCAAGTGCGAGTCGGACTCACGCACCGAGGGTTGCATACAAATTCGAAGTAATGTAAATTGGTTATGTACGAAGAACAAGCTGTCGTTTGTGCTTTCAAAAATCTTCTGGGATGCCCCGTGGCATCGAAGACGCTCCACGTCCAGTATTAAGTAACTTAACGATGCACGTCACACGGAGGCCGACGCGACCTCTTCTATTGCAACACAAGGCCGGGGTTAGGGCCTAATCGGTCGAAGACGTGACGGACAACGGACAAACCAATCACAATCAAGATGGCCGCTCGAAAGTGTACTGGCAATCGACAAAGCCTTAGCCGTCTATTACACAGACAGACGAGCGAGTAAGCGTACTTACGGCTCGACGACTTTACTCGCCTGGGGCCCGATTTATGAAAACTAACACTCGAAAGTACCACTCGAAAGCGATATAAATCGGCTTATATCTCCAAAACTACAGCTCTAATCAAAGTTGTGACTAGTTCACAAGATGAATGAGAGCTGTGATTGTCTTCTACGCTACTCGTATTTCAAATTCAGCACAATTTTTCACCGCTTTCAAGTGGTATTTTCACACGTGTGCTTTAAAAAATCTGAGCTCTATCTCCGTTCCAAATTTGATACAAAACCGACCAGTTTCAGCGTGAAGAAGGAATATACACACTCACTCAGAAAGTTTCGTTTTTATAATATTAGTAGGATTTCGATACGACATGTATCGATATATTTGCATTAGCCCATCCCTAGGCCAGGGTACATAATTAGCCGGCAGAGGTCGCCACTCAATCAGTTATCCTTATGACGAAACAACGCTAAGAAAGGAAGTGTACACACTCGTGAGTGTCCAACTTTTGACGCCGAGTTCCGCAATTTAAGTAGCGTTTTTCGCACATGAGGGATTAAAAATTCCATTAATAACAAGCTTTTTACAAACTTTTGTTTAACTTGCAATGTATGCATTTTTAGCCTGATTTTTGAAAGCAGATGTGTAAAAATACCACTCGAAAGTGGTGAAAGATTGTGCTGAATTTGAAATACGAGCAGCATAGAAGACAATCACAGCTCTCATTGATCTTGTGAACTAGTCAAAACTTTGATTAGAGCTGTAGTTTTGGAGATATAAGCTGATTTATACCGCTTTTGAGTGGTACTTTAGTTTTCAAAAATCGGGCTCCGGGCGAGTAAAGTCGTCGAGCCGTAAATACGCGAGCTTACTCGCATGTCTGTCTGTGTGTACAGTATGTATAAGAATGGTGTAAACGCGCCATAACGCATCACATTATGCAGATGCAAAACAGTGAATTAAAAAAAAACGGATGGACCATAGATTAGAAACTATTTCCGCCGTGACGTAAATGGATTAAAAGTCAGTTATTATGTTACGACAGAGCCACGTAACGTAGCTCTGAGCGTAACGCCGCGGCTTGGTATAGAGCAAAGCGCATGCGCGCGGTCAGTATTCAATACAACAATACAATACAATACAATACAATTCTTTCGTGCAGGGGCCCGATTTTTGAAAGCACATGTGTGAAAATTCCACTCGAAAGTGGTGAAAAATTGTGCTGAATTTTAAATACGAGTAGCTTAGAAGATACTTACGGCTCTCATTAATCTTGTGAACTAGTCAAAACTTCGATTAGAGCTGTAGAGTTTACATACATACATACATATATATAAGGGATAAAAACGTGTTTTGTACATACATACACACATAACATACACAAATCACGTCTTTATCCCTTACGGGGTAGACAGAGGAGGTAACAAGACCTACAGTTTTTATCTATCTACAGGCCACGTTTAGCAACACTAAGGGCGTAGAGATGGAAAGTGTAATCAAAATAGTGATGGCTTGCTAGTCGCATCGCCTATGATTTTCGCCCATTCCCTCGATGGGTTTTTACCATTTGCAACTGGTACATGCTATGTTTTTCTTTGCTCCCAGACCAGCACGGAAGTAACGTGTTTTATGTATGTATTTATAACCAGCAGGTGTTTTCTGTTAGACGAAATGTCTACTTTTTAACTTTCTATGTTTAAACTCCCCATTGTCTTGTTAATTCTTACCTCGTGCGTGCTACCGACCCAGTTACAACTACAAGTAGGTAGACAGCTAAGTATTCACTGTATCTTAAAAAAATAATCCAGAATAGTGTTGTGGCTGGATAGTCCACTATAGATGGTACTTAGCCTATTGATAGTTTAAGCATAGCAGTGGCGGACTTACAAATTTTCAAGGTATAGGCTGAATAGTTTTTGCCGCCCTTGCCTCAACAATTGTCATATCATACATTAGGTTGAGGGGCGGCGGACTAGCTGTTTTACTCTAGAATATGGAAGTTTGCTACTCTCGGAATGTGCAATGAGAAGTGAGAGAGAAAAGTCATCGACAAAATTTGTAAGACATCAGAAAACCGTCATAGAAAAATCTTTTTGATTTCAATGAGGTAAAAAAAAATTCGTTACCCCAAATTTGTCGCCCCCAAAATCTGCCGCCCTAGGCTCAAGCCTACTCAGCCTGCTGGTAAATCCGCCACTGAAGCATAGACAATAGTATCACTCCCTGACGAACACTGTCCCTGGTGAGCAGTAGATGATGCACGGTATGTAATTGTGTCGTACAGACACATCATTCGAACAGATGACGCATCAAGGGAAAGGGCGAAAATCTTAGGAATCATTTTATAGTTGATGCTAGCAACGCATCACTATTTTGATTCCTCTTTCCACCTATATGCCCACAATCATGTTAATTTACATGTTACCTTAGGCTATGTCTACCCCGTAAGGGATATAGACGTGATGTATGTATGTATGTATGTATGTAAATTAACTTGGGCAACATTAAACTTTGTGTTACCAGTTTTTATTCCTTTAAAAATGGCATAATATTTTTTTTATTTCATTCCAGATGAACTATTAGGCAATGTCCCAAAAATTTTAGGAATCATGTTATTAGGCGATGCTACTATACGCCCAAAATCATGCTAAACGTGGCCAGGTCTTACCTTAGGCTCTCTCTACCCCGTAAGGGATACAGTCGTGATTTATGCATGTATGATACTATTAATGATTTTCATAGCTGTCTATACAATACTTTAGTTTAAACATTATTGGATAGCACTACTAAAACGCGTTAATCTGTTTCTAATGTGTTTTGGATAAAGGTCAGGTCAGGAGTACCCGAAACCGACGAGCATGTATGAAGAGATTGATGAATGTGGATGAAGCGAAAGAGGTACGCCAGGATCGTAGCGAGTGGGACAAAGTCTCTGCCTACCCCTGTGGGAGAGGCGAGACGGTATGTAATGTATGTAGGTATGTACTAATTTTTGTCGACATCAAGGTGTACATCGTCAAGTGTATGAGTGTAGAAGTACATGGATGCTGTATGGCGTGGAGAGTAAGACAGCCAGTGAAATCACTGACAACGCATCTGCAATCCCCTAGTGTTGCGGGTGACTACGGGTCGACCAACTTGCTCGTTTGCGAGGACTTCGTTCGCTATCCCGCGGGTGTTAATACAGACTATAACAGTGTGCCAAATTTCTTTAAAATCTGAAGTATTTTAGTTCCGTAGCTTTTGCGTGACTTAGCAACAAACAGTCATACATTACTTCAAATCTTCACTAACTTTCGCGTTTACAAATTGTTAGTAGAAGTAAGGAGTATGATCATCAATTCTCTTATAATTTTCTGCCAAATAAATACGTGGAAAACTCAAAACCGGCTTAGCCGTGAACATTTACACGCACACAAGCGTAACCAAACTTTGCCAAGCGAATTGGTCAAAACACGCACACACCCACGCGGCAAAGCGTAGTTTGAATCGGCCTCACTTGACTACCTGTTCCAATGTATTTTACCCATATATACTTTGCTACAAATAATGCTGAGGGTATTTCTAAAGCAAATAAGTCCTCTAAATGCATTACCCTTGCATCTAAAACCGCTCATAAAAATTCATAAGTAATATTGCTTAATACATTGAGTTCGGTCCGGTTAGTTGCTCAAGAACCCATTAAAAACAAGGTTGAACAAACTAGTACTTAGCCAAAGGACTTGCTGGAGGAAAATACTTAAAACAACGCTCAAACTCACCTGTAAATTGCGGCTTCAAACTTCAATTTCAAACCGCACGGAGTCGTTAAAATTTATCACAACACACACAATCACGTTTGCTCCCCTTACACTGTGAATTTTGACAGGCGGTTTGACAGTTTGTTTTTTTTCGAATTGGGTTCTTTATCGGGAGGCGTGCGCCGCGGTATACGCCGCTTTACAAACTGCTTGCTTGTTGCTTGACCACTTTCCAATCTTGCAGTGTGTTAAAATAAGAACCAAGTTTGAAAGTATCTCGCTAAACGGATCTAATGCCTTAAATCCTCAGTTTAAAGTCCGTTATAGTTTAAAAATGTGTTCGCGTTCGTTTTGCGCTCATGGTTTATGAGGAGCAATGCATGGAATACAAAATAGTTCTGATTTTAAATACATGGTTTCTTGGTTGAATTGAGATCTTATTGTCGAGGTAAATTAGTTTGACCGTTTGTTTTAAACGATAATTACTGAGGAAACAAATGGATAGAAAAGTAGGTCATGACTTGAGTTAATTACTAGAATCATTTAGTTGATTAACGGTAGTCGGCGCCACTGCGGCTTTAGGTAAACCACTTTGGTGTAGGTACGTGGTTCATTTCATACGGCTAATAATTATTTATCATAGGGAAATGATTATTTAAAACTTTCTTTCACCTCTATTACTAAACCAATAGCAGTGTGATAGTTCACAATCATTCTAATTACATATTTTTGACAATAAAGAGAACATTAAATTCCTTTACTTCTTTATAATACGAATTGTTCTTTTAAATATTGCAAAGAAATAGCACTAGAGTTAGTAGGTCGTGTAGGTGTAGTCGGAGTGACAAATTTATAATTTACTAGCCAATGCCCGCGACTTCGTCTGCAAAGGAATTGTTTATCGCTATCCCGCGGGAACTACGTAATTTTCCGGTAAAAAGTACCGATCCTATGTTTTATTCTAGACTATAATCTATCTCTGTGCCGAATTTCATCCAGATCTGTTCGACCGTTTTGGCGTGAAAGAGTAACAAAAATCCATACATCTGTACTCACAAACTTTCGCATTTGTAATTTTAGTAGAATTTCAAAAAATACAATAATGAGTTTAGATACTTTTAGCGCCATCTAGTGTCGGATAGGAGAACTAGCGTGGTCAGTTATGTTACGATTTGTTGTAGGTAAGTAGGTAGGTAAGTAGTTGTGTCTGGCCTCTCTAACATAAAAAAAAAGTCACGTTATTGTAGAAACTTAACTTAACAGCTTCAAATTTCCATCTTTTAAATCTCTCTGTTGTTGTTTTTTCTGAGCAGTAAAGAAATTAAAACGATACTGACACTCAGAGATAATACTGGTGCAGTCCTCCAATCATGTTAAATCGCATGTTCCTTACCTATTACAGTAGTAGCTTTCAGCGATACTGGAATCCGAGCTTCAGTATTGTTTTTAGATGGCTAAGATGTTTAAGTGGTCGTTTTAGATGTTTGCTACTCGATACAAGATGCCGCTAGTATCACTTAAAAACTGCACGATTTGAACAAATTTCAAAATGTAAATGAAGGTTTACAAGATTCATGCAGAAGGCTTTATAGTTAGTTTTGTCTTTGGTAAATTAAAAATAATACTACACAGGATGTCGTGAGTTCCGACTCACGAAAGGTAAATGCTTGAAGATTAATAATTTATTATCTGTAGCAACACTAAAGTAGATTCGATTTCTTATCTCTAGTATTGTTTGTCTATGACAATTGTCTGTGGTCACAGTTAGCGCCTAATAGGAATATGTAAAAGTTTTCTCACAAGTGCTTATGTGTAGTTGTTTCAAGTAATATGAAAGTGAAATATAATCATCAGTAATTCACCGGCCGCAATCTCCCGAGAGCTAAGTATTCAAGTGGCTAAGTATCTATATGCCTAAGTATCTTGTGTCTTGAAATTCGTACTCTATCCTCATTGATAGCAGTCTAAATGTAAAGTAAATTTCTCCATTAAACTTTGTATGTTCAGCTTACATAAGCCAAGCATGTCCAAGAAGAACCCTAAAGCGTTGCTCCTGACCGTGGGGTCAGGAGTCTGTTCTGGAATTCCAGGTAAATCCCTTCCCATGTGTCAACATCACTGGGAGCTGCTCAGTAACGTATCTCTGGGTGCTAGCTCCCGATAGTGAGGCCAG
The DNA here is from genome assembly GCA_932294345.1 of Pandemis cinnamomeana. Classification (NCBI taxonomy): domain Eukaryota; kingdom Metazoa; phylum Arthropoda; class Insecta; order Lepidoptera; family Tortricidae; genus Pandemis; species Pandemis cinnamomeana. The sequence goes on from OW028731.1 coordinate 3,536,701, forward strand.
GAGACAAATCTCTGACCAGTTGACACCCTCGTTGAAAGCTAGGTAATGAAATTCTGCCTATAAAAATGGGACAAAGCCAATGGTGGCACCGGGATCAAAGCAAATCAGTTGTGTTGTGGCACAAAAAGGGTATAGCCAAAAAGCATCTGTAGTGGCTCAACGTTAGTGCTTGGGCGTATGACTTAGCATACAAAGCTGCTGCCTTAAGTATGGCTCTGATAGTAAAGAATATAAAGTAAAGTTCATTTCAAATGTGAGAGTTCAATAAAGGTCAAGCTGTTGACTACATTAAGACACAAAGTACACATGAGCATTGTGGTCTTATGGATATGTGGCTCTCTGGTCAGAGAGTCATATATCATATCTATTCTACAGGAGGTGAATGGAGTTTGGTGCTCCGGGGGGTTGCCAATTAGCGAAGCAGATATATTATTCCTGACTAATTCTATAAAGAGATGACTGCGCGGGATTGATAAACCTCAGGTATGAACTTGCTCTCTAGTTGCTCTAATTGCTCTTGTTATAATTAGTGATTGTTCCTCGTACAAACATTGCATTAGCCGATAGAATAAAATTACTTTATGTGGTCATGGTGAACTTGGCCACATAAATTTGGTGGAGATGCTGGGATAAATTCAGTTTTAATGGAAAGCTGTTAAACAAAATAAGAACCGATTAATCGGCAATTGAAAGAGGAAAAATCATAATTTTTGGATAAAAAGAGCAAGTTCATTACCCGTGGCGTCATCTGTTGCATTTAAGGGGAAAGTAAACTTTTGTTCTGAAAATCGTATCTAATAAACAAACAAGTGACTAATATGAATAAAAGACGAAAGGTCAATTCATATTTGTTTACGTTCAAAATGCGTTCCGTAAAAACAAAATTATTCTTTATTCGAAATGACGGAAAATGGCTGCCCCACTGTGAGATTAAATTTCAAAATTGCATCGAAATAAATCTATCTTATGTTTCATAAATAGGCGAAAATATGCATTTACGTATTTACTACATAATATTTGCATTGTGAGAAATACTTATTTTAAGCCTAAAAGTTGTAATCTAGGTAATCTAGTTTTTTAATATTGGTTCGGAATTGGCCGAACCGGAAGTTACGCCATTAGCCATGAAAATGAAATTCGAAATAAACTATCCAAAATAGCTATTTTTTAACAGCAGGAAAACAATTGATACACAAATAGGTCGTGGATTGTATTTAGAAAATAAATTATAATATTATTAAGTGTACACTGAGTGATATCGTGCGTATTTCGTAGTTTAATAATTACGAGTTATTTCGCAAGTACGCCATTACGCCATATTTGTTTTTTCTCCTGTGTTGTGAATTTTAAGTGCGCAAAGTTAAATACATTTGGTAAGTAATATTGTTTTTGGTGTCTAAATATGCATTTAATCGGTGTAAAAGTGGATTATGAATAACATATTATGTAGATTTTACGCAGTTCATGGTATTTGCACAGAAATAGTAAGTTTTAAATGAGGCAAATGAAGCCGTAAGAAAGTTAGTCCAAAACATGTTTAAAACTTTTGTTTACACTAAGATTTTAGTTTTATTTCCTTATAATACGCTAACCTTGGGCATTAAATGCTGAAATAAGTGTCAATACTCGCATAGTTTGATTTTTAAGTGAAGAAATACATGATTCGTAATTTAGTACTTAGTTGTATTATAACATGTTGGTTAAGATTACACTGTTCGTGATCGAAAGGTTCATCATAATTGCAATGGTACGGTTTACCTACCACAAAATAATAATATTAGCATGTAAGTAATGTTGCTTATTTGTGCTAAAGGAAACTCCGGTAACGAACGTTACGAACGTACTGTGTTCGAATTGCACCGCGGGAATCGCGGGACAGTTTGAACGGTTGCTGCGACCCGCGCGTTTTACAGCTGTCGAGTGACAACTGTTAGCTGCGGCTGAGAGCAGTCGATACATTTAATACGTTAATAACTGCAATATAAGGTATGTTTTCTTTATGTTGTCAACTGAATTTTGTGCCAAAATGTGGCAATTATATGTAAATTTTAATCTGCTTATTTTAGACAAATGAATAATGTTTCTATTGAATTTATTTGATAATTTAATTTTAATTTCAATGCAAGTAAAGCTCTACACTGTCTACACTTAAAGTATGTACTTTAATTAAAGGGTAAAGGTCTCAACACATGGAACTGTTTATTTTATAAACAAACATTATTTTAATTTCATTGATTATTTTGCATAAAATGAACTGGCGACAAAAGTGCATTCACAGTCTTATTGATATTTGATAATTAGGGGCACGGCAGAGTTTTTGCCAAGTTGATTTATTTTTCACTTTAAATAATTAAAAATATTTTAAATGTTTATTCAAGTTTTGATTGCTTTTACATGCAGTACATATAGTGTTTTGAGTACAGTCGCGAACATTAATGATAATTAATACAGATATTTGTGTTTTGTAAATTGATTTTCTAAGAATTTGTGATAGGCAACTAGTGAAGTATTTTATTGGAATTCGTTCACAGGATGAGACATTTGAACAAAAATGGATAATATATTACTCAATAGGCTTTCTACCATAGCAAGTAGTATTGATACACTTGCTCAATCTGAAATATGTCGCGATATTCAGAATTTGGAAGCGGCTAAGATTCATGCTGCTAAATTGAAATCTGTGTTAACTCGGTTTGAAACTGAATTACTACAATACTTCAACCTGTCTAATGAACCTGATGCTGATACAGTATCCAGTCTTACTACAATCCAACTCAAAGGGGAAGAAGTATTAGCAGAACTAAACACCAACATCAGTATCAAATCGGACACTAGCAGCACTCGCACTGTGATATCTGAAAAGAGACTTAGTAAACTACCAGAGCTGAATATACCTATATTTAGTGGAAATATATTGGAATGGCATCCTTTTTGGGACCAATTCTGCTCCAGTATCGACCAGAGAAACCTAAGTGATGTTGATAAGTTGATGTATTTGAAAGCATCACTGAAAGGTGAGGCTAAGAAGACTATTGAAGGATTGGACACTACCAACAAGAATTATGGGATAGCTATATCAACTTTAAAGGAGAGATATGGCAAAGAAGATCAGATTATAGATGCTCACTACTCGACTTTGTATAAGATAAAAAGGGCTGAGAAAATTGAAGATTGTCGCAAGACCTTGGACGAAATAGAGAGACACATTAGAGTTCTTCAGTCACTGGGAGAAGACACCAGTCATAATCATCTTAGATTTATGATTATGGAAAAATTCCCGGAAGATATTGTTTATGAAATAAAAATGAAAGTCAAAGTTGAAACTATTGAAGAGTTAAGAAGACAACTGGCTATTGTTATTACTGCACGTGAAGATGCTAGCAGAATTTCCTTTGACAGAACACAAAAGGAAGCTACGCAGTACACTGTGGAAACACTACATGTGAATGATAAACCAAATTATAGTAACAGACATGTTATGAAGGCAAGACATCAATTTAATAATCAAGGATTTAACAGAAGTAAGCAGACATTTCAAGGCCATATCTCGAGTAGTTCAAACTTTAATAAGAAAATTATACCCAACAAGAGAAGACATGATGCAGTAAATAATAGAAAACACTTTGAGAACAAAACATTCAAAAGACAATGTATCTTCTGTCAAGGACCGCACTATAACGATGAATGTAAACAATACAAATCCCTGGAAGAAAGAAAACAAAGGATCAATGACCGTTGTTACAAATGCTTTCGAACCGACCATTTTGCTAGACAGTGCAAGCTTAGCAAAGTTGAATGTCCTCATTGTAACAAAGTTGACATGCATAATCGTGCTTTATGTCCTACATTATTTACCTCTGTGAAGGAAGACACTTCATAAAATACACGAAATAACCATAACAAGATGCTTGATAAACTCATTTAATCAAAATAATTGTCAATTACACTGCTTCACCGACGCATCCACAAAAGCCTACGCAGCGGTCGTCTACGTTGTTTCTGGAAACTCTAAAAGGCTTTGTAATTGGTAAATCCAGACTTGTACCAATCAAAGAACAAGCTGATTTAAAAATTCCATGGTTAGAATTACTTGGAGTTCTGATCTGGCAGTTGTTTAGTACAGTATGTACTAAAGTTCCTCAAGTTTAACGTAACACATAAATTCCTTTGGACTGATAGTCAGATTGTAATTGATTGGTACAATTCTCATAAATTGTTGTTACCATTTGTTTTTGAGCGAATAGAAGAAATCAAGAAAAACAAGAACCTGACCATCAGATATTATGTTCCATCTGAATCCAACCCAGCTGATATTGCTACAAGACCAAATAGCTCCAAAGAAGATCGAGATAGACGGTTGGCTGGACCGGACTTTATAGTGCAAGAAGTGCCGAGTGAGTGGCTGGCTGGCACGGTAAGGATGCTGTACACTTCGTTTCTGGCTGCGGAGGGTCCTGCGGATTCGAATAACTTGGATGTAGATATGAATCAGTCGCATGTTTCAGGATCGTTGGATATTGAATTAAACACAGATAAAGAGTCAAATAATATACAAGGATTAGTCCACATAACTACAATTTGAACATTTCAACAACGAAGTCAAAGAAAAAGAAACTAATCTGAGTCTTAACTTAAAGTTATTCAAAGATAATCAAGGACAATTGCGTTGTAAAGGAAATAGAAGCTGAATTATATATTCGACCACTTACATGTGTAGACTCTGAAGTGGAGTATGTTTTGAAGCCAGCAGACTTTCTAAATCTTGGTAGATGCATCACCATGGAAACATCACAGGAAGATGCATTAGTGCAAGGTACTACAACTAAAACAGACTTAGTAACGACTTGGAGGCGAGCTCGTATATTACTCGAAGAATTTAAAGAAATGTTTTGTAACCCATATTTAGCAAGTTTACTTGAGAGATACAACAACTCTCATAAGAATCCTCGTGTCACTTCAAAGGAGAAACCTGAAGTAGGTTAGAACGTTCAGATAAAAGGTGACAAAAATCGCGAAGGATGGAAAGTAGGGAAAATTATCTCTCTCATCACAGGATCTGATGGACTAACAAGAGTAGCAAAAGTAAAAGTAGGTGACAAAGTGTTCACGCGATCGATTGCTCATCTGTATCCTTTGGAAATGGAAGACTCGGATCGGCAACATAACGAAATTCTTCGGGACACAGAACCTTCAGACCAAACTAAATCTTATGATGAAGATATGGAAAATTCAATCAACATACCAGCTGCTGTAATTAATGACACGGTTGAAGTTGAAGTCGATGAATTCAGACCTCAGTTAACATCTGAATCGACATGGATAGAAACTAGTAAGAGCACAGATATGAGAAATGAAAACAAGGACGCGACTGATGAAAACCTGGATATAACAGATAACAATATGGATGTGAGAAGTAACGATAATGCCTGGAGTAATGATTCTGACATGAGTAATGAAAAGTCATGTGAGGAGATTGACAAAAACAAGAAACGTCAAGCAGCAGTTCGAGCCATGGAAAAGATCAGGGAGTGGACTCGCGATTTGATGACAACTCTTCAGTAATCTTCCTCGTGGGGAGTGTCGTGAGTTCCGACTCACGAAAGGTAAATGCTTGAAGATTAATAATTTATTATCTGTAGCAACACTAAAGTAGATTCGATTTCTTATCTCTAGTATTGTTTGTCTATGACAATTGTCTGTGGTCACAGTTAGCGCCTAATAGGAATATGTAAAAGTTTTCTCACAAGTGCTTATGTGTAGTTGTTTCAAGTAATATGAAAGTGAAATATAATCATCAGTAATTCACCGGCCGCAATCTCCCGAGAGCTAAGTATTCAAGTGGCTAAGTATCTATATGCCTAAGTATCTTGTGTCTTGAAATTCGTACTCTATCCTCATTGATAGCAGTCTAAATGTAAAGTAAATTTCTCCATTAAACTTTGTATGTTCAGCTTACATAAGCCAAGCATGTCCAAGAAGAACCCTAAAGCGTTGCTCCTGACCGTGGGGTCAGGAGTCTGTTCTGGAATTCCAGGTAAATCCCTTCCCATGTGTCAACATCACTGGGAGCTGCTCAGTAACGTATCTCTGGGTGCTAGCTCCCGATAGTGAGGCCAGGAGACAAATCTCTGACCAGTTGACACCCTCGTTGAAAGCTAGGCAATGAAATTCTGCCTATAAAAATGGGACAAAGCCAATGGTGGCACCGGGATCAAAGCAAATCAGTTGTGTTGTGGCACAAAAAGGGTATAGCCAAAAAGCATCTGTAGTGGCTCAACGTTAGTGCTTGGGCGTATGACTTAGCATACAAAGCTGCTGCCTTAAGTATGGCTCTGATAGTAAAGAATATAAAGTAAAGTTCATTTCAAATGTGAGAGTTCAATAAAGGTCAAGCTGTTGACTACATTAAGACACAAAGTACACATGAGCATTGTGGTCTTATGGATATGTGGCTCTCTGGTCAGAGAGTCATATATCATATCTATTCTACAGGAGGTGAATGGAGTTTGGTGCTCCGGGGGGTTGCCAATTAGCGAAGCAGATATATTATTCCTGACTAATTCTATAAAGAGATGACTGCGCGGGATTGATAAACCTCAGGTATGAACTTGCTCTCTAGTTGCTCTAATTGCTCTTGTTATAATTAGTGATTGTTCCTCGTACAAACATTGCATTAGCCGATAGAATAAAATTACTTTATGTGGTCATGGTGAACTTGGCCACACAGGAATCAACTCCTGCTAACTCGAGTGACGCGGCTGTGTTGTTAGTGTGAAAAGAAATAAAATATATTTTTATACCAACTATCGCAAATCAAGAAGTCGCGAATGTTTTAAAGAGCGCGTTTTAAAGCGCTCTAACTCTAATTTTACCAGTTTTACGGTGATGGCTTTATAGTGTATAATCCTTTTCCCTTTTCATGAGGATTTAAAATGGCGGACGGGGCTGTCAAGTGTCACCTTCATCTGTCAATCTGCTGTCATATCAAACAGCAAAGCAAAGATCAAAGATTGCATGATTTTTTTATTTTCTTTCCAAATTCAATTGAAACATTAGAAATATCTATCAATTATTGCCGTTTTAGCCACCTTGCGCCCAGAGTTTGTAGCCTAGAGGACTGTTTCATTACATATTGTAGAAAAGCGTTTAAATTCGCAATGTTTTAGTCGCGTAAAGTGTTCGTAGTTTGCTGTTGTTTTTCGCGTATTAGTTTTCGTATGAAAAATGACGGAAATTTGGAATTTAGATGCTCTGTGTCGGTGTTGTCATGCGGATGGATTATTCAGAAGTCTTGAGGAACAACATGTTGTTGGTGACACTGTTGATAGTTACCTTCAAACGCTGCACAAAACTCTGGGTGTTGGTGTAAGTATGTCAAGTTATGTTGTATCGGACTATTTTTCACTGCTCGACGTACATTCCGTGTTTTATATAGTGTGGATTCTCTCGGGCTCACACCTCTGAGTTAATCAGAATTTCTGTGCTAAATTATATAGAAATATACTATAAGCTTTTTAGTGAAGAGTAACATTGTATGACAACCTCCTCACATTTGCGAAGAAATTCAATGGTGTGTGTAAAGTTCCAAATCCGCACTGGGCCCTCATGCTAAGCAAAATGTAAGCAGTGTGCAATTGGTTATCCTCATAATAGCAAAATTGATAGTTAAAAAGATGTGTAAAGAGCCATTCACTGCCCATTTACATAATTAAATTTTAATTCTGTATAATTTCCTTAAATCTTTTGTTTCACAGATCAAACCACCGCCAGAAAACGCGAGCTTCTCAATATGCAACTCTTGCATCTTACAGTTGCAGAATGCAAGCGCGTTCAAGAAAATGGTGCTGGAGTGTGAAACGAAATTTGAGGAGTATTGCAAAAGTATGTAAACAATAAATAAACAATGAACAGTTTCTAGAACTATCTGCATTGTTATTCATTATTTAAATAAAGTAATTTTCTAAACGACAATGAACATTAGAACACATAGAAAATATCTCTAGAAAAAGCTCTTCTGTGCTGGTCTGGGAGCAAAGAAAAAACATAGAATGTACCAGTGGCTTCTCTTCCCATGCGGATGGTAAAAGCCCATCGAGGGAAAGGGCGAAAATCTTAGGAATCATTTTATCTTTCCACCTATATGCCCACAATCATGTTAATTTACATGATAGGGACCATTCAAGTATTACGTAAGCAAATTTTTACAATTATTTACCCCCCTTCCCCTTGTCAGCAAAAGTAAGCAAACCTCTTACTCCCCCCCCCCCCCCCTCCCTCTCATGCTTACGTAATCATTGGTACCTATATGCATTTTTCTTTTAATGGTTTCTGTTTTTTATTGATTCGTGAGCAGCAGTTCGAATCGAAACTGCTGACGTAATCACCATATCGACCCCCCCACCCACCATGTCATCAAAAATAAGCAAAGCAAAGACCCCCCCCCTCAAGCGCTTACGTAATACTCGAACGCCCCCTTACTTTAGACTGTCTACCCCATGAGGGATATAGACGTGATGTATGTATGTAAATTAACTTGGGCAACATTAAACTGTGTTGCCAGTTTTTATCCCTTTAAAAATGGCATAATATTTTTTTTTATTTCATTCCAGATGAACTCTTAGGCAATGTCAAAATGGAACTAGAATACTTAGGTGAGTGTTTGTCAAATTTTTTTTTGATAGCGTCTTATGTTGACTGTGGGGTAAAGGCCACCATGCCTGTGCAACACAAGTTTGGACAATTCTTTGAGTATTATCTACAATTTGTATAATTCGATTTATTGTTCTGCAAATAAACATTTTTTTCTCTTTTTTACAGATGATAATGTATTTGGTAAGTTTTATTTATTCGTTTTTTTATAATAGGGAATATGCATAATTTTTTATGGCTTTAATAAAAACAGCACAATGACAATGCACAATCAGGCTAAACATACCTTAGGCTCTGTCTACCCTGTAAGAGATAAAGACGTGATTTATGTATGTATGTTTAATATAAACTCATTTATGTAACAAACAAATTGAAAGTATCTCAAATAGCTCTAAAAATAACCTAAAAATAAGGTGACCCGAAATTTGTCTCTCTTTCTTAACAATTTAATATGGAGTTTGTATTACGTTTTTGAAGTCACAAGAGATATCGGATCTCTCTTTCTTATCGCATAATTTCCGTGTTTCTTGACCGATAATTACTTGTAATTTTACGCCAACGACCTATATATACGTCCATTGCTTCAATGCAAAAGCAACCTTCGTTCAGTTGGGTTTAGGTTCACTTTAAGGCATTACAATAAAGACGTCTCGACCAAACGATGGGCTGCCGAAATTTGCATTTGTTTAAAAATAATTTGTTTTTTTTTTCTAAAGATGACTCGTATGAAGACATTAACACAGATGATCCGAGCTGCCCAGAGAAAAGTAAGTTACAGAATGTCAGTTAAAAACTTAATTGTGCCTAATCATGAGTTATCTGCTTTATTTTTAACCCCCAATTCTAAAAGAGGGGTGTTATAAGTTTGACTTTCGTAGCACTCAAACGGATGGACAGATTTCGATGCGGTTTTTTTCATTCGAAAGCCAGATTGCTTATGATGGTTCTTAGTTATGTTTTGCCAGAATTATGTGAGGCATTTTTAGTATAAAATTGATAGGTACTATCAAAATGAATCAAGAATTTTTACTTCTTGATTTTTGATGTTTACTTTTACGGTTTTGCCGTTAGAAATTAAATTTATAAACGACACTGAAAATTAGAACACATAGAAAAATCCGAAAAGTAAAGCTATGGCCGGGAATCGAACCCGGGTCCTCGTCATCAACCATAGCAGGTTACCTGCAGGTGACGAGGATCCAGGTTCGATTCCCGGCCATAGCTTTACTTTTCGGATTTTTCTGTGTTCTAATTTTCAGTGTCGTTTAGAAATGTATAAAATTTATATTAATTTGTTTTTTTTCCATTTTAGGTACGGAACCTTAAAAATGTTGGTTTCGTCCAAAACTTATCTGACTTGTTTGCTTACAGAGACCACCATTAAAATACCGAAAACATTGAAGAGCTTAAAAAAAGAAGGTAAGCCTTAATTAATAGCGAGTAATACAATTTTGGATTGTTTTATTTGAAACCAGGCTTTACCATGACGTCTTAATGCAATTCAATCCCGAACCAAATTTCTTCTTTTTTAATATGTCCCGATCGATCGATGCGATTATTTCGCCAATGTCAAATAAAATAATAAATAAAATAAATAAATAATATCTTGGGACAATTGACACCAATTGACCTAGCCCCAAACTAAGCAAAGCTTGTGATATGGGCACTAGACAACGGATAAACATACTTATATAGATAGATACATACTTAAATACATATTAAACATCCAAGACTCGAGAACAAACATTCGTATTTTTTATACAAATATCTGCCCCGACCGGGGATCGAACCCGGGACCTCAAGCTTCATAGTCAGGTTCTCTAACCACTGGGCCATCCAGTCGTCAAAGTAATAAATACAGTATTCAAAAATGTTGTGACAAAAATGTCGGCAACTTTGAACGATAGAACACGGTCAAAAGACCCCTCCCCCCTGTCAGGTTGGAAGATGGGATGAAAAAAAAATACATTTTGTTCCCACTATCCAACCCGAGGCAGGTTGGAAGATGGAACTTTGATTTCCCAATATCCAACCTGGGTGGGGTTAGGTTGGAAGATGGGAATCACTCGCTATAACAGTAAATACTAAAAACCTGACTTTAACCTTTTCGACGCCAACGACACATATCAGCACCGCAGGTTCAACGCCAACGACCTATATATACGTCCATTACTGCAATGCAAAAGCAACCTTCGTTCAATTCCGTTTAGGTTCAACTTAAGGCATCACATAAAGAAGTCTGGCGTATGAGTGACGTCTCTTGTATTTAATGTGGCGGCGAAAAAGTGGGGTAAAAAACGTATTTTAATTATGTTTCAGATTCTAAAGAAGTGATTGAAATATCAATTGATGTGAAACCGACGATTGAGAAAAAACCTGCGAAGAAGAATATTAAACCCAAAGGTAATTTAAAACTGAATTTGAATTACGGCCGGGACAAATTTTGAATCATAAAATTTAATGACACACACAAATCATGTGGGATAGACAGAGCCTAAGGAAACAAGACCTAAAGGCCACGTTTCGTATGACTGTGGGCGTATAGGTAATAATAATAATAGTTTATTCAGGTAACAAAAAGTACAGTGTGTTAACAAATGGTTGGTACCTCTTTTTAAGTATAAGAATACCTGTTCTAAGAGATACCATTTTTCCGCGAAGGGTAATCATATTTTTGTACCTGTCAACATTAAAACCCAAGACTATAATTTATTACGAGTTAAACTACCTACATGAAAAAGTGACATAATATTAAAATTAAAACTAATGTGTATGCGTGCGCGCGCACACACGCGCACGTATGTGTGTGTGTGTGTGGAAAGGGGAATGAAAAATAGTGATGGGTTGCTAGCCGCATTTTTGATTCATCTTTCCACCTAAACGCCATTACGCTAAACTTGGCGTTTAGTTCTTGTTAGGTCCTGTCTATCCCGTAAGGTATAAATAGGTGATTTATGTATGTATGTAAAATGCTTGAACCTTGTTTATGTGAAGTGTATGAACACGTTTTTTTTTTTTTTAGAAAAATCCAAAAAAAAACTAAAGAAACCTAAAGAAGAAGACTGCGTTGTCAAAGTCAAAACGGAAACGGGCGAAGTGTTTTCCTGCAAAATTTGCGGAATTACCTACGAGGATCTAGACGAATTAAACGTTCATATAGCCGATGAACACTACGTAGGCTTCAAGTGTGCCCACTGTGGGGAACTGTTGGCTAACGAAAGTAGATACAAAAGTCACAATTTAGAAGCGCATGGCGACACCAGACCGTTTTCATGCCAGCATTGCGACAAAAGAGTCGGCTCTAAACATTCCCTCAATCAACACATTGTCTCCCTACACACTAAAGAGATATACTACCAATGTGACGACTGCCAAAAAATATTCCACAACAAGCAAATACTGAGAATACATATACGGAAACACTTGGGCACATTTACAAAGCTGATATGTGATATATGCGGGGTAGGTTGCAACGATAGAACTAATTTAAACAACCATATACGAAGGGTACACCACAAAGTTAGGGACTTCGAATGCGATGTTTGCGGAAAAAAATTCTCCGCGTCCAAACACGTCAAAATTCATATGCGGTCTCACACCGGCGAGAAGCCTTTCGCCTGCGACAGCTGCGACAAAAGATACCCCTCTAGGGAGGCTTTAAAGGTGCACCAGAAAGTCCACGACAATTCTGGTTACAAGTGCAAGATGTGCGAGCTCGTATTCCCCACTCGTGGGCAGCACATATCCCATTACAAGAGCCATTTGCATGAGTCTGCCAGGTGTTATAAGTGTCATTTGTGCGTGAAAGCGTTTGCTAGTAAGTACTCGTTGAATCGGCATGTTTTTGAGCACACTGGCGAACGTCCCTATTCCTGTGTTGAGTGTAAACGCGACTTCAAACAGAAGCATATGTTGGTGCGGCATAATAAAAGTTTTCATAATCCGAGTAAGCCGCCTGTTGTTAAAGAAAAGTGTGATGTTTGCAAGCGTACTGTGCCTCATTTAAAGAAGCATATGGAAGCACATATGAACAAGCCTTACGCTTGTCATTTGTGTGATAAGAAATATCCGCAGATCAACGCTTTGAATAGACACCTGCAAAGGCATAGCGGAGTCAAACCCCACGCGTGTGATTTGTGTGACAAAGGTTTTGTGCAACTGAGAACGCTTAAAAAGCACAAAATGAAAGTGCACAAGATGGTCATGAAGACGGAACAAGAGGACCACTACGATAGTTTGGTCAATGCGTTCACCATAGCCAATCTTAAGAGGAAGATTTGATTTGAGGTTTCTTAAAGCGTCCGGTTCAAGGATCTGTTCTGGCAAGTTACACCAATTGGCATTGTTAATTTTTTTTAGTATGCTTCAATTCGAAAACCATTTCGAGGAAAACCATCATTTATCCGATTTATCTTGTCCGATTTCAAAAATACTTTATGATTGCAGATATTTTTGTAAAAGTACTTTGAACCTTTGTTTGACCGAACGACCCGGTTTTTAGACAGAATCCAGCATCGAATGTTTGCCACAAAAATGAAAAAAAAAAGTTTAGCTATGGCAACTGTCACGTGTCACTGTCAAATCGACAAAACCATAGACAAAGCCGTTTTTTTTTATAGCCAGCCGAACGAAGGCGATTGGGATTCTGTCTAAATTCACGAATTATCAAACAGCGAAAAAATATTTATTTTTGATTAACAAAGCTACGTAAAAGCATAATATTCAAATTAGTTGCTTGAAATAGTCCATTTTATCAAATAAAGGTGTTAAAAGCACAGCTTAAAAAAAATTAACAATGCCAATTGACTCGGCCCCAAACTAAGCAAAGCTTGTAGGGAGCGTCAAATAGTTCGTGACACCTAAAGTACGGTCAAGTGCAAAAATAAGTATCGATTGGCACTTCTCAAAAATATGTCCCATGTCCTTATTACGCTGGCGTAAGAGCGTATGGTAGGTACTTATTTTTGAAACTTTGTCTAGATACATATTATTACACTTGACTGTACCTACCCAAATAGTTTGCAACACGTCAATGTCAGAGTTGGGCAAAAATTATCTATCTACGAAAAACCGGGAAGATAACTAAATCATCTTTTATTTGAAGTAACTAAATAATCCGTCATTTGTTATTTTGAATTTATCTAGATGAGTTTCATTTTTATCTAGATAAATTAGTTGGGATTTTAAATAAAAGATGAATGTCAGTGTGACGGTTTGACCCGACGTGACATTCTGTATACATATTACTATAAGCTTACTTCAATGACAAACGAGGTCGGTTATCTTCATCTAGTTAATTTAGTAAAGTTGTCAACGCACTATTTGTGATTGAATTTATGTTCGAATAAATTTATTTGAAATGATTTTATTTGAAATAATTATCTAGATAAGAAATTATCTAGATAACGCCCAACTCTGTACAGTGGAATTAAGGTCGTGTTGCTAACTTTTTGACCACTTTGGGTGACACAAACTATTTGACGCTGACTGTACCTACTCTACCCAGTAAGGCAACGGATAAGCATACTTATATAATGTAGATAAATAAAAAGAAAGAAAGAAGCCATTTATTTCTTTTTACAAGACCCACAAATATAAGAGAATATACCTACACAATTTTATAGAAAAAACACACAGACATGAAAAATTTATCATCAGCGTTGTGTGTCATACAGTAACATAATAATAAATACATACTTAAATACATACAACATCCATGACATCATACAACTGTCTGCCCCTACCGGGATTCCAACCCAGGGGCCCGATTTTTGTGAAAATACCACTCGAAGGTGGTGAAAAATTGTGCTGAATTTGAAATACGAGCAGCATAGAAGACAATTACAGCTCTCATTAATCTTGTGAACTAGTCAAAACTTTGATAAGAGCTGTAGTTTTGGAGATATAAGCTGATTTATACCACTTTCGAGTGATGTGCTTTCAAAAGTCGGGTCCCAGGACCTCTAGCTTCATAGTCAGGGTCACTGACCACTAGGCTATCCGGTCGTCAACAGTTGACAGTTGCGTAAAGTATTTTTCAACACAGTTGCTCGTAAATTGAGTCTTATTGCACCGCATTTAAACTCATAATACAGCTTATTACGCACAAGTGCTGTAATATATTACCGCACGAGTGCGGTAATATAAACTTTTTTTTAATCTCAGCAAACGGTTCAGTATCTATAGGAACAAGGAATATTTTCGTGAATATTAAACTATTTTAGGTTAAAGATGATAAATAAACATTTAATTTCGACAATTTATTCATTTTTATCTAAAAGTGACGATAATTTGCATATTTCAGGCATTGATTAATTATTTTTATTATAAATTTTAATATTAGGCTGTTTAGCAGTCTGTTGTCAGTGTCTTCGTCCCGCGCGTGCTAAGTGCACAGCGCGCATGCGCGAGTGCTGCGCGCGGATTGGCGCGGAGAAATATTATCTGCCGCCATTTTTCACTGATATTGTTGATTCAGACTTTGTTATTTTATTATTTTAAAATTACGAGTTCAAGTAATAAAGAAATGTAGTGTCCGTCGCTGGAAATACTAAAATATGTTCGGGCAATGTTCGGACAGTTATATCAATCAGTAAGAAATCCAAGGTGTTAATTACCAAATGATAAAGTAAAGTTCTAAAGCAGCTTCAGGTAAGCAATGTCTGGTAACAAAGGTAAATTAAGTTCTTAAAGTCCTTTTATTAACTAAATTTTATTTATTTTTCCTCGCAAATGTGTTGAAAAACGTCGTATGCGACGCGTGTGCTTTGGTAATTACACATCTCGGCTCTCTTACCCGCGCTCGCTGGCGCTCGCGTGTACAATACGCCTCGTGTGTAATTACCAACATAGCACACTTGTATCATAATGTACTATTTCTGAATCAGCCTTTCTGTCCGTTTCCATGAAAAAAATATTACTGCTACTCCACTACCACGTGCAAAATAGAAATAGATTGACTTTGTTTTATATTTTTTATATAAGAGGGGGCAAACGAGCAGACGGGTCACCTGATGGAAAGAAATCACCATCGCCCAGGGATACCTGCAAGACTTGGGGAATCACAGGTGCGTTGCCGGCCCTTTCAAGAACAGGAAGGCTCGCTTTTTAAAGATCCCTGAATTGTACCGCTCAGGGAATGTTGCAGCAGGAAGTTGGTTCCAGATCTTTGTCGTACGAGGAAGGAAATTGCGTTTAAAACGCACGGTACTTGACTGTCAACCATCAAGATGTTGAGGATGGAAGGACGGTTCCGCGAAGTACGGTATTGGAGTTTAGCCGCAGGCAGCAATCCAAAGAGTTCATGTTGATAAACAAGGGTTGGAATCGACCCATTTCACCCGAGACTTGAAGAGTGAAATGGGCAATTTCACCCGAGTTGAACACTCTACTTTTCATTTCGAATATAAGGAAAGTAAAAGAAGGTATTAAGACAAATTTCACTAACGTTGCGAGGTCGCATTTAATATTTGTTACGTTTTTTTCTTTTCCCGCTCTTTTTTCTATTGCGCGACTTGCGTGCATTGCGCATTTCTTCTGCGCACCAATGGCTGCCGGCTAATTTTTTTTTAAACTTACAGACACGGAGGTCGGTATCAATTGTCGACTTATATTTCAAGCTAATAAATTACTGAACGTAATATCCTAATTCTCGTTGTATACGGTTGCGTAAGCTTATATAACGTGAATGTTATTTACAAAAAAGATTATTTGGCCTTTTATAATTAAAAATGAACTATTGTATAGATGATTATATAAAACATAAATTACATGGCTGTATACGTATTTCCGTTGCTATGTACCGTTGTTTGGATTAGCTATGAGGGGTTGAGATTTTTTTTTTATTTTTTTTTTTTTCAAATTTCTTTTACGTCAAGGGTCGCGATGAGCCACTTTCAACCCGCTATCCAGATAATGACCTACTTTCAGAGTATTAGAAATGTAAAATATATGTTTTTACATGCGATATACAGAGGAGGGCCCCTACTGCTACATAAAACATAGTAAATCCCACCCCTACACCACACGTATAACACGCACAACGTGGTGTACGGGATCCTCTACCTACGTCACATAGAGAATAGAGAACCTCCTCAGTTTATTTTCATTGGATAAAAAGTCGTGTAGCTATTCAAAACTTAATCATTATGTGTAGTGTCGCGCGATCTTCCGTGGAGTAGTTAAGTCGGTTATACTACATTACTTATCGAATAGCGCCATCTCTGGTCGAGTAGGCGGACTATATTAGTAATCGGTACTTGATTACAGATGGCTCTGCAATGTGTCACATCACAAAATTGGGAATTATTCTATTGTGCAAGTGACCAAGTGCAGACGGTGTGGTAAAAATAAATAAAGTGAGGGTAATATGATTAGAAAGGAATAAAAAACTCAACGATATTTATTTCTATAATTTGTATTCACATATTTTATTATTTAAGATCTGCTATAAAATGTATTATTTTATCTCGTATAAGTCTGAAGTATTCAGGATTCTAGGAACCGAGAGTTTGTAGTAGGCGAAGATGAGATGAATCTTCTGAATAGTACCATGGACGAAATAAGGGAGACGCCCGATTTTTGAAAGCACATGTGTGAAAATACCACTCGAAAGTGGTGAAAAATTGTGCTGAATTTGAAATACGAGTGCCTTAGAATCTAAGGCTCTCATTAATCTTGTGACCCAGTCAAAAATTTGATTAGAGCTGTAGTTTTGAAGATATAAACAGATTTATACCACTTTCGAGTGGTGTTTTCACACATGTGCTTCCAAAAATCGGACCCTGGGGCCTGATTTTTGGAAAGCACATGTGTGAAAACACCACTCGAAAGTGGTGAAAAATTGTGCTGAATTTGAGATACGAGTAGCTTAGAAAATACTTAGGGCTCTCATTAATCTTGTGACCTAGTCAAAAATTTGATTAGAGCTGTAGTTTTGAAGATATAAACAGATTTATACCACTTTCGAGTGGTATTTTCATACATGTGCTTTCCAAAAATCAGGCCCCTGGCCCCAGGACTAAAACAGGTCGAAACTCGAACAAAATAGACGGCGCTCTCACTACACTACAATTTTTCTACGTTCTTGATAGGACGTAACATTTCCACAGCTACGCGAAAAGCCGAATAAAAACTGGATTTACGTAGACCATCGCCGATAAATTGTTGATTGATACCCGTAGTGACAGCTATTGGGAATTTTTGTACTATAGTTCACGTGGTAGCGCTTTTGTAAGGCGATTATCAGAGGCCCGGTTTTTGAAAGCACATGTGTGAAAATACCACTCGAAAGTGGTATACATCAGTTTGTCTTCAAAACTACAGCTCTAATCAAATTTTTGACCAGTTCACAAGCTAAATGAGCCCTAAGTATCCTCTAAGCTACTCGTATTTAAAATTCAGCTCAATTTTGCACCTCTTTCGAGGGTATTTTCAAAAAAACATGTACCGTTGACTTTTTTTTCCAAAATAATGACATATTGGGTTTTTCTGAATCAGAATTATTAGCACTATTTATTTTGTAAAGAAAAAAGTGTCCATTGGTTTTTTTGTCAGTTTTGTGACACTATTTTCATACGATTTATATGGGGCGTCACAAAACTGGCACGAAAAAGTTGTATGGGAAATTAAGGTAATCTTGTTGGAAAAAGGGTACACGTTTTTTTGAAAATGCCCTCGAGTGGTATTTTCACATAATGTGCTTTCAAAAATCGGGCTCCTTCCTTATTTCGTCCATCCAAAACTGACTCCCAAATTTATTCCTGTGAATACAACACCTTGACACCGCTAGTATCCTTCATATCTTTATCCCCCCACCCATAAAACACTTCGTCAACCATCTCACCTTTCCCCAGATCCTTGTCGCCCCAACCCCACAAATTGGTCCCATCACCGGTCCTCCTAGCCCTGCTTTCTATCATCTCATCAGACACGGTCTTCAGATCGTACGCCCAGCCGATCCACGCGAAGAAATCGATAAAAAACGTCGTCAGATTCAGCCGATTGTTTCCTAACTCAGCTGTTTTGTAGTCCCAGGGGAACACGTGGTGGTAGTTGTGGAAGCACTCCCCTAGTGTTACGAAGGACAGCGTGGATATCTGGGTTGCGGCTATGTTTTTATCGTAAGGCTTGTTCCCGAAGGCGTGTGCCGCACTATTGACAAGACAAGAGGCGTGGAGGTTCAAGATAATGCGCAGTAAGTTTATATGCCAGGAGTTGGTGAAAGATTCCCCCCAACACATCGGTATTAAGGAGGGGAGGATGTAGCCGAAGAATCCTATAACCGGTACGCCGTACCTGGAACACACAATACAATACAATAACTAACTGCTAACTTATGTCCTGTCAATCGTTCAAAGGTTAGGATCCCTTTTAGGGATAGTTCGCCTTTGTGCATGTGTTTTGTCCTGTATTCATATTTTTCTTGTGTTTTATGTACAATAAAGAGTTATACATACCTACATACGTACATAACTGTTTATTGAACACCACATGTAACAACCAAAATAGAAAAAAGGTATACGGAATATTATAAGGTATAGGCTGCAGAGCGATCTTTACCAGGTAACCACAATGGACTAGAGTAAAGAACAGGGGTGTGATTTTTGAAAGCACATGTGTGAAAATACCACCCGAAAGTGGTGAAAAATTGCGCTGAGTTTGAAATACGAGTGGCTTAGAAGATACTTACGGCTCTCATTAATCTTGTGAACTAGCCAAAATTTTGATTAGAGCTGTAGTTTTGAAGATATAAACAGATTTATACCATTTTCGAGTGGTATTTTCACATATGTGCTTTCAAAAATCGGGCCTCTATTTGTAGCTCAAAAGAAAATTTACATTATACACAGTCAAAAATGTAATTTGAGCTGTATCTAGTTTTATAGTGATACACAATTTCTTTCACTTTCTAGTGATACTTTCGGGTGATGGGTTTCAAGAAACCGGGCAAGTGCTAGTCGGACTCGCGCACCGAAGATTTCGTACTAAGGCAAATTATTATAAAATCCAGTGTTAGCAGAGCCCTGCTCTTAAGCAAAATGTATGCAATGTGAGATCATTTTATGTTGGTTACTGTCGTAGACAGACCGACATAAAAACATTCATTCAGTATTTATTGTTATAGCGGCAACAGAAATGCACCATCTGTGAAAATTTCAACCGCCTATATCACGGTTCACGGGTATCCTGTTAGTGCTATTCGATACTAGATGGCGCTACTCACCTTTTCTGGAAACTCAAAACCGGATTGTTGTACATGTCTGACATGTCAATGGTTCTCGCCCGTTTGAGGACCTCGGGGTGTTTCTTTACCAGCAGCCAGCCAACGTGCGAGTAGAAAAAGCCACGTGTAGCGTTATGCGGATCGGCGTCTGTATCACTGAAAAAAAAAATAGACGGTCGAGTAGTGTTCGAAGGCCGAGCGCCAGCAAAGCCCTACAAGGTATGTCAAAATAATTTCGGAATGTATCAGTAGGTGGTTGGGATCGTTTCACTGAACGCCCTTGAAAATGTTTTTTCAGGATTTTTCAATTGTAGTTCACAATTTTTTCCATACGTTTAATGATGTTCAAGGTGTACTTATGGGATGGCTTATTTATTATTATTACACGCTTTATTATTTGCAATATATATATGTATGTATCATATGTAGGTACGTATGTTTAGGGTCTGTCTACCCCATTTATAAGGGATACAGACGTGATTTGTGTATATGTGTGTATGTGTATGTATATAGTGAAAGCCATGCGACAAAATGTATGGGACACAGTTACAGAAAAATTCCATGACTAGTTATTTGACTAGAAGTCAAGGGGTAATTTACCATGTTTAGGGCAAAGATCGTGAACTATGCACAGACAGACGTAATCTACACATGGATAGAATAATTATATACCAGGCAATAAAAAGGCAATTTGCGAGGTTTTCCTGCATAATAATTGGATTTAATGAGTGCCTGTACGTATTTTCTAGCGTATAGAATCTAGAAACATCGTCAGTAAAACGTGCGGTATGTCACGGCTTAAAGTTTATGCGAAGTAACATCGGTTTAATGTACCTAAGTATCTAATATTTCACACCACCTGCTCGATAATGGCTAATTATATATCATGTAAACCTTACTCAAAGTAAGTCATAGCCCTTGGCTTTCGCCGGGTAGTAATATTGTACTGAAATTCATTATAACCCGTAGGTTAGTAATATGATTCTCAATTTCGAACGTATGAAACAAATTTCAAATAAAACAAAAGCGGCCAGTATTTGCCGAAGCTGTAATATTACACGCATAGAACTGCTAAGATTTGGACCCAACTGGACTAATTTGTCAAACTTAAATTTTTGCCTTTAATTTTGTTTTAATTAAATTCTTTTTTAGTTACCTTGGTTTTTATTGTCTCGCAAAAGGTGAGAAAAGTAGAGTACCTACCTATACTCCTCGGAGATAAAACTGTATATGTCTTGGGTGTGCATAAATGCTTCGCTCCACTCAGGACTGTATATTAATTCCCTCGCTACGTTCAGGAATTAACTCATAATACCCTCACTACGCTCGGGAGTTAAATCTAGAGTCCTTCGCTGCGCTCAGTATTCAACATCGCGCCCGTGACAATACAGTGCTTTATCCCCTCGGTGTACAATCTACTATATACCACTTTCGAGTAATGTGCTCTCAAATATTGGGCCCCAGCGTAATTTCTCACCACTTTCGAGGGATGTGCTGTCCAAACCTTACCTCGAACGTACAATACAATAACTCTTTATTGAACACCACATATAACAACCAAAACAGAAAAAAGGTATACAGAATATTACAAGGTAACAATAGGCGGCCTTATCGCTACAGAGCGATCTCTTCCAGGCAACCATAATGGACTGGAGAACAGAACAGATCTGAGCAGGTGGTGCAATTTGGAATATATATTAATATACTAAGTACTGAAATACATAATATATTATACATGAAACACATTTATAATAAATGAAGATATAAATAGACACATACACACATACCTAAAAAAGCCAGCTACAAGATTCATGCACAAGATGACAGATAGTGCTCCTTTAACATAATATTTAAATATGGACATGGATGGATGGATATTTACCTGTACTTGTGATGGAACCTATGGTCCCTCGCCCAGTGCCGCACGGTGTTCTGGCTGGTCAGACTGTGGAACACCATCAACAATATTTCGAGGGATCTGTTCGCTTTGTAAGTCTTGTGGGCCCAGAGGCGATGGGCCCCCGCCGTTATGCCCAATATGCCAGCGTTGTACATCACTATAGCTGAAACAAACGCATAAATAATAATAATAAGGCCTCGCCTCGCTGCCGGCGGCACCCTAGGTTAGGTTTTTATAATGTTTTTATATTTTGTACTAGCTGTTGCCCGCGACTTCGTCTGCGCAGAATTCGCTTATCGCTATCCCGCGGGAACTATGCAATTTTCCGGGACAGAAACTATCCTATGTCCTTCCTCGGGACTCAAACTATCTATATACCAAATTGCAACTAAATCGGTCGAACGGTTTAAGCGTGAAAAGGAAACAGACAGACAGACAGAGTTACTTTCACATTTATAATATTAGTAGGGAAGTAAGGATTAATATTGTTTTATTACTATTTATATGAATATTGTAAAAACCTAACTTAAGATAAAAATAAATATACAGGATAATAATAATATCTTGGGACAATTGACACCAATTGACCTAGCCCCAAACTAAGCAAAGCTTGTAATATGGGCACTAGACAACGGATAAACATACTTATATAGATAAATACATACGTAAATACATATTAAACATCCAAGACTCGAGAACAAACATTCGTATTTTTCATACAAATATCTGCCCCGTCCTGGGATCGAACCCGGGACCTCAAGCTTCATAGTCAGGTGCTCTAACCACTGGGCCATCCGGTCGTCGAACGTCACGTTTTTTCCCTTACTGGTTAGACAGAGCTTAAGGTAACAAGACCTTTACACGTTTAGCGTGCTTGTGGGCGTGTAGGTGGAAAGGGGAGTCAGAATAGTGATGGGTTGCTAGCTGCATCGTCTATAACATGATTCCTAAGATATTCGTCCACACAGGCGGACTTGTCCCTTAAAGATCTCTTCCAGTCAACCTTTATTTCGTCCCATCCCACGAAAAAGGTTATATGACAACAAACAACTAAATTGATTTTATTGTTTTGTTTTAAAAAGCTATTCTCCAGCTTCAATTCTGTATATAAATTATTTCTCAAATCCAAGTACTTTTTGAGATTTCAACCTTTAAAAAAGTTCCATGTGATATGAACCCGACGTATAAAGTTGTAAATATCGATAGAACTTTACACGCCGGACGCATCGTCGCTCGAGACGGCTTACAAACTTAGCACTCATTACAAGTTAAATTAATAATAGCATTAGAAATGGTCCAACAGAAGATAGTCATCATGATTCAGAAACACGTAAGTCCCTTTTTCTTCTATTTACAAAATAACGGTAAGTGTTTTATTATGTTTTTACGGTTTAAGTAATTCTTACCATTGATTCCCAAGTAAAAGGTAGCATATTACCTTTTAGAAGTTTTTTTATAGTAAATCGATATAAATCGGAAAAAATGTATTCGTAACGTATTATGATGTATGCAATACAAGTTTTATATAGATTTCACACTAAGAAAAAGTTTTAATAGGCACGATGTGTATAGTTATGTACCGTTTATTGATGGAAACTAGATAGAATTTCAGAGTTGTAAAAGCACTTGCAACCATTTACGCCGGAACAGACACGCGTTATCTAGTTCACTTGTGCATACGTCACCTTTTTCTAAGGAACGCATTTAAGTTAATACCATTTACGTCTCACATTTCATTTTCTATTTATTTTTATAGAATAAAAATAGCACTCATACATACATGTACATCACGCCTTATTTCGTGCAGGATAAGCAGAGACAATAGAGCGCTTAACGCTGCTATTTTGACACTTCTCTCGCTTCATCACTCACCTCATACATCCTCGACGGTTCCGGTGATCCTAATAAAATAAATCTTCTAATTATGTTGCCGATCTGGTCGGTGTACGTTTTTCGAGGACACCCTCGACCGGCTGACTTTCAGCACACTTCCCTCGTAAATTTGCTTACAAAACTTCGTTCCATTCATTCTCTCTTATATATAAAAATAATATAATATTGTAGTAATATAGTGGAGTGGTGAATTTCTAGCTATATAACGGAGTAGCAAGGTAAATATTTTTTGTTCATTGAAATGGACCTCCGCAAAGTAACGCCTGATTCAATAAAATAAGTATATCAAAACTAGAAACTAGTACTTATAGGGATAAGTTCGCCTTTGTGCATGTGTGCTGTCCTTTATTCATCTTTTTCTTGTGTTTTATATACAATAAAGAGTTATACATACATACATACTAACAAGACGTACTTCGAGACCGAGTAGTGACGGAAGATCCAGTTAAGGCAAGTAGTGCCGATGCCCCAGTCATATCTTCTGCGAATGTAGATACATGGCTCAGTATGGAATCACTACCTATTGGCCTAAAGCGAGACGCGATGGAAAATTTTGGTAAAGAAAGTAGTGCCACCGTTCAATCCGTCACTTTTTCTGTAGGCACATCACCAATATTGGAACCATCGCCTTCAGAGGAACTGACGCTTATAGATGAGCCGCTATCTATAATGGAACCGTCGCCTTTTAATATAGAGGTTACTACCAGTTTCCACAATATTTCAATGCCATCCATCTCTACTAATGACGTGATAAATTGTTTAAATGTACCCACACCCATGCCTTCACCTCTAAATAAGCATTCAGATAAGAAATGTAACGATTCATTTTGCGTGACACATGGGATATGGCAGAACACTGTTGATGAGGCTCCCAGCAAGCCCCGACAATCAAGCAAACTCAAAAGAAATGTGACAAATTGGTCTGATGTTAAACGAAAAGAACTCAAAAATAAGGGTAAAGCTTTCATTAACAGGGCCGGCAACGTCGTTGAGCTAGAGGTACTGGGGCCGCTTGTAATTGTCGCTACAAATGTTTCGAAAAATTATCACTAGCAAATAGACAGCTAATTTTTTCAAAGTTTTGGGCTACATCAAGTAAAGAACAACAATTCCACGATACAGAAAAAACGCGTTGCCTTAATCAAGAAGGGCCTAATAACAGGCAATTTACTATAACATATTTCTTACCGCTTGTATTGTCAGATAATGTCGGATCTACTGATAAAGGATGCAAAACCATGTTTTAAATACTATTGGAATGAGTGGTTAAATAATAAAAACTGGGACAAAAATATGATGGTAGAGCTATTATGGAGGAGAATCAAAGAGGTCGGCATCAAAAGCACAAGAGAATTATTGTTGACGAGATGATAACTAGTGTATGTGATCACGTGAAAGCTTTCGAACCTATTGAGTCAC
Organism: Pandemis cinnamomeana; assembly: GCA_932294345.1. NCBI lineage: Eukaryota > Metazoa > Arthropoda > Insecta > Lepidoptera > Tortricidae > Pandemis > Pandemis cinnamomeana. The sequence continues at coordinate 3,561,786 of OW028731.1, forward strand.
ATTATCTCAGAGAAAAACTACAAAGCTGTATTTAGATGGGAGTCTTCGGACATCGTTTTTAATAAATTTAATAAATTTTAATAAATTTGTCGCAGAAAAGATCTTTTTTCTATTTCTCGAAGTCGGACCCATTATGCCAGGAATGTTTTTATCAAACGAGCCTGTAATATATTCAACAGTAACGAAAGACTCATTGACGTTGATGTTTTTAATTGTACACGTGAATCGCTGAAAAAAGCGTTTAAATAAGAATACAAAAAAAAAAAAAACTAACACTGAGGAACGCACTTTAGGCTAACAGTTGCATTGTTTGGATACTTACACATGTTTACTAATGTTTGTATTGCACGTTTTTTGTAGTAAGATATAATATACTTATAGTGTATAATGCTTTGCGTATTGGCTACGTTTTCTTAACCTATTCTTTAAGGAAACTATAGGTCTATTTGTATTCAACGAATTACCATCACTTATTATGTATGACTGTTTGTTTCTTAATAAAAAAAAAAAAAAAAAAAAAAAAAAATAAAGATCTCATACTTTAGCATATTTTTTTTTATTTCGTCACTGCCAATTATCACGTACCTTAGTCACTATCCAGATGCCTTAGAATATTAAGGTTTATCGCCGATACAAAAAAATGTCCTTCTCTAACCAGGCGAGTGCAAAAATGACGACCACTTTAATATCCCGCGATAAACACTAGCGCATAGTGGTCACATGTTGTTCAAAAAATGTCAAAATATCCGAGGAACAAAGTTCCATATGCCTATAGACCCCGATTCACAAAGTCAAATTTCGACATAAATAGTTCTATATTCTCATAATACCACATTTTTGGTTGTACGTTCCCACGTAAAAAATTACATATTACTTTAAGACCCAGAATTCCTTGAAAGCCTTAACATTTAAAATATATTGCTGCTGAAAAGTAATCCTCACTATTCGAGTAAGAACTATACTAAACATCATTGACTTACTTCTTTTACTTACAAAGTTATAATCAAAATTAAATAAGAGAAAATTCAAATGCTCCTAGTGAAAAGTACCAATTTTGCAGAAGTGACTTTATTCGTCGGATGGGACGATTTATTTGACACGATGGCTGGATCGATATTTATGCCGTCGGCCGTATTCATCAAACTGTTGGACCGATTTGTACCAAACACGCTTGAGAACCGCAAGGAAGCCATCAAAATCGGTCCTTCCGTTTGAGAGCTACGATGCCATAGATAGACACACACACACACATATTGACGTGAAACTTTTTTTTACTACGAACTGACCAGTAATTGACCTCTATCTCACTTGGTGGAAGGTGCAGATGAGGCCAAAGGTGTAATTCACTGGTTCAGTAATAGCCTATTCACTAGCCTTGAAGAGCCCTAGGTTGTATCTGTCCGGAAATACAGACGATGGGAGCGAATTCCATTCCCTAGCAGTTCGCATTAGGAAGGATGAAGCAAACCGCCTCGTGCGGGCCATTGGTATGTTGACAACAAATGGGTGAAAACGCTCCCCCCGCCTGGATGTCTTTTAGAGTTTGGTTTATAATGAACTAGCGACCCGCCCCGGCTTCGTACGGTATATTATGCATGTATATACATATAAACCTTCCTCTTGAATCACTCTATCCATTAAAAAAAACCGCATCAAAATCCGTTGTCTGGTTTTTAAGATATAAGCATACATAGGGACATAGGGACACAGGGACAGAGAAAGCGACTTTATTTTATACTTTGTACCCGGTTTGTACCTTAGTGATAGTGATAGTGATGTCATACTTACTGAATAAAATAGTCTGCCATTTTGCCGCAGTGCATAGTAAATACAATCCATAGATGCCAGTGATGTGCCAATAAGAGAATATGGCAACTGGCACTATTGCCAGTTCGTGTTTTCTCTTGGCTGCTTGTGGGGCTACCAGTTTTTCAAATTCTTCTTTCTCCCTTACACTTGCCACTTCTGAATTCGGTGCCATGGTCTAAAACTTGTAACTAAAAAAGTAAAAAAAATCAATTTATCTCCTATCTAATCTACTATAATTATAAATGCGAAAGTTTGCGAGGATGTATAGATGTTTGTTACTCTTTCACGCCAGTACCATAGATAGTTTATGGGGCCCGATTTTTAAAAGCACTTCACTCGAAAGTGGTATAAATCTTCAAAACTACAGCTCTAATCAAAGTTTTGACTAGTTCACAAGATTAACTAGAGCTGTGATTGTCTTCTACGCTACTCGTATTTCCACACGGTATTTTCACACATGTGCTTTCAAAAATCGGACAACTGAGCTGTGTCGGTATTAGCTCGCATGGCATTGCAGTCCGTAGTCTATGTCGGGGGAAGTCCCTAGACAATGTTTGGCCGATTTGGTTGCAGTAATGGACATAACCCAGTAATGGACAATAACTCTTATTTAAAAGACTAATCATTCATTTATTTATTTCATTTATTTTACAACAGTCAATTTTAAACCATCTTTAAATTAAGAATGAAGTGTCCATTACTGGTGCTTGTCAGCTTAAAGCGTCCAACACTGGTGCCGTCACCCTATTGATTTAAAACACTGTTTTTTTTAAATCACGATTCACTGAATTAAATCATCAACCCTGTTCCTGAAAATTTAATTATCGGGCAATTTAATATCCGCACAAAAAGAACTAAACCTCACATACAACTTAGGGAGCGGTCCTACAGTTTTGGCCTTTTCTGAAGTCCTTCTTCAGAGTGCCTTTATCACACCGCGCTATTGCGTCGACTGCTCAAGCACGATTAGTTTCTATTATGAGTCACGACATTTGTTATTTTGCTCGTTATATTATTATGAGTTATTAAAAGTTATTTTTATGAACTAGCTTATGCCTGTGGCTTTATCTTAACTAAAGAAAGATTTTTTTAAGGTATTTTTGCTGACTGTACTTATAGACTACAGGCCGACGTACAAAAAATGTGGGTCATATGAACCACCAGGTGACGTATAGGTATAGGACGATATAAGAGCATAAAATAATAAGATTCAGCACTATGCCGTCACTTGTTAGCTGTCCTACTGGGTGCTGGTGAGAATTCAAAAGTGCAGGTAGAGTGAGTACATTTTGGTCATATGATTATGTACGGCATTTTTACCATCGATAGATCCATGAAAAATAATAAGAAAGCGCGCAGTGCCGTAAAAAAATGGTAAGACACAAAGTCGATATTTTCTTTTGATTTTCTGACAATTTCCAGGGTAAATTTGGTCATTTGATTCTGTACGGCATCAGTTTCATACTGTTTCAATACAGATTCTAATCCATTATTCCGCAACGCCGTACAAAAATTGTGCGACAAGGGGACAAAATCGAGGGTTGCAACCCCCTCTTTTTCCGTGGTCCGGGGGGGTGATTTGACACAACATAAAATTAATTTATTTTAGAAGTATTTTATGCATAGATAATATTTTTTTACATGCCGTACATTTTCGTTGGTCCAAAAGTTTGTAGGGAAAAAACACTCAAGGAACGAACCCATAGAACGAAATGTATGAAGTCGCTCAAATGCGTGAGACAGCAAACCGTTTTCTTCAAAAATAACACCCCGCTTGCGTCGGGGCTTAAGACTAAATATTAAAATTAATTACTGGAAATGTTAGGTTTATATGTGATCAGATTTATGATAACGCTTTGTTAATAAATATTTTATCCGACTAAGAATAAAAGTTTGTCTATAAACTAAGTGACATTTCATATTTCATTACAATTTTAATATTTCCAAAGAAATTCCATGTGTAAGTAAGAATTTTTCGTCCCAACGATGCAAAAAAGTACTATTAAAAATAGCCAGGGTCCGATTTTTGAAAGCACATCGCACGAAAGTGGAATAAATCTGTTTATATCTCCAAAACGACAGCTCCGATCAAATTTTTGGCTAGTCCACAAGATTAATGAGAGCCGTATCTTCTAAGCTCGTATTTCAAATTCATCACAATTTTTCAGCACTTTCGAGTGGTATTTTCACACATGTGCTTTCAAAAATCGGGCCCGTTTTTAAAATTAAATGTTTACCAAATACATATACTTTTTGCTGTGTTTCGGTGTGGAGAGTAAGACAGCCGGGGAACTCTGCCTCGATAACGGATCACTGACTTTCCGAGAAGGAGGGTTAGGGTCCGGTATGGAGCCGGTCACAAGCCCGGGTAAAAGAGGAGTGCACGGGTCGCGCTGACATACCGGCATTACACCGGTATTGCAGCGCGCCCCCAAAACCCCCAGGGTCAGAGGTGGGAGGACGTGCCGAAGACCCTCACAGCCGGCTGTGGGCAGCGGGGGGTGGGTGCGGATTGGGCTCGCGAGCGGTCGAGGGGTGGAGGAGTAGGGCCTGTGTGGCATCCGTAGGTGAGGGAAGCTTTGGGGCGTCAGTGATGATGCACTCGGGCGGAACCACGGACGGAGCGATGGGAGGGGGAGGTGTGTAGGAAACGCAACCCCGGGACCTCAGGAGCGAGGCACCTGGGGGGACACGCAATGCCACCAGACCCCGACTGACGCCACAAGCTGCACAGGAGCTACTCACTCTATGCTCGCGAGCCCACTCGGCACAATCGCTGCTAGGAACGACTGCCCGCAGGAGAGGTGGCGCTCACTGCGGAGATATAAATATATAGCCGGGGGTGGTAAGGGAGCACTGCCACCTTCATAACATTTTTTTCTTCCCACACAGCATTCATCTTTAAAAATGAACAATAAAATTAGCTCGACGAGTACTAACATACCTGCGATGGCAGGGGAAGAGAGGAGGAAGAAGCCGACCCCAGGCTCCAGCAAGGGACCCCCCCCAGATGTCCACCTTCAACTGGGAGGGCTGAAGATCGGCGAGGAGGAGCTTCTGCGATCGCCTACACCTACGCAGGAAGCTGGAGAGTCCTCCTTCCAACCTTACAGGACGAAGGCGGAGAAGAAGAGAGCCTGGAGGGCGAGGAGGGCAGAGAGGTTAGCGCAGGAAGGGGTAGGGGGTAGCGAGGTGACGAGCCCCACCGCCGGGAGGAAGACTAAAAGGCAGAGTACGGATGAGGGGCAGTCGGGGAAACCTCCGCCGAAGCGCCGGGATCTGGGAGAGGAAGCTGTGGACGGGGGTCGAAGGGAGGCGAGAGCCAACCGAGACCTCGCTGTGGCTGTCTACCGGGTGGATGGCGTTTCGGTGGATGAGGACCTGGCCAAACTCATACGGCGGAGACTCACACAGCTGATTGAGGTGGAAGTCATGTCCATCTGGGAAGGGAGGACTGGAGCAAGGGCTCCCCAGTTCGCGACGTCGGGGCTGGTGACAGAAGGATTCTTCCTTGTGTCACCGGTCTCGGCGGAGTCGAGGGAGTGGCTCTTGAACCAGTCCTTCGATGAGATTGGCGGACACCAGATTGGCGTGCGAAAATATGAGCAGATAAGGGTGCAGGTGTGGGTTCCAGGAGAGCCAGACACCGACAGATTCCAGGAGATGCTGGCAATCCAGAACTGGGACAAGCCGGAGCTCCTTATGAGGGACTGGTGCGTGGTGGGCCGGGAAAAGCTGGAGAAGGGCACTCTGTTGCGCTTCTCGGTGCCGGCCTCGGTGGAGGAGTACTGGGGGGAATCCAATTACCGGATTCTCTTCTTCTCGGCCACCAAGGTCCGGGCCAGGATCACCAGGTCCCAGTCCTCAAAGGAGAGGAGACAGACGGAGCAGGGTGGCGAGGAACAACCCGACGGAGAACCTACACAGGAACAAGGAGAGGCAGACCTAGGCACTCACTCAGGAGAAGGAGGAGGAGTGAGTGGAGATGGGGATGACCTCTTCGAGTGACTGTGTGGGAACATGTACACTACACAATAAAGCATCATGACACAAACACACAAAACACTAAACATAAACACAAACACAAACACAAACACAAAGACACAAACAAAGATTTGCCAAGTAAACCTCCAGCACTGCAAAGATGCAATGTCCGAGCTGGGACAACATGTTGCGAGGAATAGAGTTGAAATAGCACTGCTACAAGAACCTTATGCATGGAGAAATCAGGTGGCAGGCCTGGGACATCTGGGGGGAGCTCTCTACTACGAGAGGAATGGTGAGCGACCACCCAGAACATGCATATACGTAAGTAATAATGTGAGGAACATGGGTTGTCTAATGACCATATGTTACAGAGATCTCGTGGCAGTGGAGACATTCTTCACCGACGCGGAGGGGAGGAAACACAGGATAGCGCTGGCGTCCTGTTACATTCCAAGTGAGGGCGAGGCACCCTCCAAGGAACTGGAGGAGTTGGTAGTGTGCTACAAAGGTAAGGGAATACCTCTAGTTGTTGGTTGCGATGCTAATGCCCACCATGAAGTGTGGGGGAGCACTGACACCAACAGCAGGGGGGAGTCTTTGTTAGAACTAATAATAAGTAACGACCTAGATATAATGAATGTGGGCAATACGCCAACTTTTGTAACTAGGGCTAGAAGAGAGGTGCTAGATATCACGATAGCATCAAAGGGCGCGAGTGAGAAGATTAGTAGCTGGAGAGTGGACATGGAAGACAGCATGTCAGACCATAGGAGGATACTCTTCAGCATAGAATACAAGGTGGAGACAGCAAAGATAAGAAACCCAAGGAAAACGGATTGGGCGAAGTATGAAGAAGAATTGAGTAAAATTGCGGCCACGACAGGGAGATACGGGAGTATCCTAGACCTGGAAAGGGGCGCGACAAAACTCAAGACAGACATAATGGAAGCATTCCACAAGGCATGCCCGGAAAGGGAGGTGAGATCCGGAAGAGGGCAGCCATGGTGGAATAAAGAGCTGCAAAAACTCAGGAAAGAAACAAGAAGGGCAATGAGAGTTGCAGTTAAGAAAAACGATTCCCAAAGCTGGGACGCGTACAGGAGCAAGAGGAATAGATACAGCAGAATGAGGACTCAGTCGAGCTTCAAATGCTGGAGAGACTATACGGCAGAGATACAGGGGTACTCGGAAGGTGCACGTATAATGAGAATGCTAGCGGGCGAACGGACATGCCAATTAGGAAGTCTAAGAGTGGGTGAGGACATGATTACGGAGCCGGAAAAAGTTCTGGAGACCATGTTCAACACACATTTCCCGGACTGCAGTGAAGTAACGATAGAGGAAGAAGAAGGAGAGGGAGGCCTGCAGGAGTGGGGGCCGGCCGGGGAGGTGGTAAGAGAGGAAAGAATGGAGTGGGCGGTAAAATCCTTTGCCCCCTTCAAAGCGGCTGGCCCGGATGGCATAATCCCGGTGTTACTCCAAAAAGGATACAAGTATGTAAAGAGCAATATGATAGCACTATACGAGGGAAGTATAGCTTTGGGATACATCCCAAAGGAATGGAGAGAGGTAAGGGCGATTTTCCTGCCTAAGCCAGGCAGGATAACATACCAGGACGCTAAGTCGTTCAGAAGCATCAGTCTTTCATCGTTCGTGTTGAAAACACTGGAAAAGATGATAGATATGCACCTGAGGAGCAAGATAGTAAGCAGCGACAGACCGCTACATGGCAATCAGCATGCCTATGTGGCAGGGAAATCGACGGAGACGGCACTGCACAATCTCACAGTGAGGGCGGAGAGAGCCCTGGGAGAAAAACAATACATGTTAGGATGCTTCTTCGACATAGAGGGGGCATTCGACAAGGCGACATACTCCGCGGTAGAGGAGAGTCTGGAGAGAGAAGGAATCAGTCCGACGATAGGGAGGTGGATCTCCAAGATGCTCAGAGGCAGGGATATATCAGCCAAACTGGGAGAATGTACAAAAAGAATCAGGCCTCGCAGGGGCTTCCCGCAAGGAGGGTGTCTTTCCCCCCTGATGTGGTGTCTACTGCTAGACTCGTTGATAAGGAAGCTCAATAGAGAGGGTTTATACATGCAAGCATACTCTGATGATGGGGCTATACTGGTACAAGGCCCAGTTCTCAACATCGTCAGGGATATTATGGCATGAGGACTATCGCAGACGGTAGAGTGGTGCAGGGAAAGAGGGCTAGGCCTAAATCCCGCAAAGACTAAGCTAATGCTGTTCACTAACAGAAGGAAGATAGGAGCCATGAGGCCAATAAGGCTGCATGGGGTAGATCTGGAAGCAGTGAAAGAAATAAGGTATCTGGGAGTGACAATTGACACAAATCTCAGGTACAAGAGACATATCAAAGAGCAAACCGCGAAGGTAATAAGAACACTGTGTCAATGTAGAAGGGCAGTGGGAAGGAAGTGGGGACTTAAACCACGTATGATACATTGGATGTATAAGGCAGTCATACTACCAAGGCTACTGTACGGAGCGGTGGTATGGTGGCACAGAGCTCGCATCAAGGAGCATCAGAAGGAACTTAACAAGGTACAAAGACTGGCATGCCTTATGATAACAGGGGCCATGAGAACCACCCCAACACAGGCAATGGAGGTAATGCTGGGTCTGAAAGCACTTCATCTGGAGATAGAAAAGAGAGCCATGGAACAGTGGCACAGAATAAGGGCATGCAAAGAGTGGAGAGGGAACTTCACAGACAAAGGACATGCACTTATGGAGAAGGAGGCGGTACTGAAGCTAGGAATGCTAGCGCAGAATAACGACCTCATCAAGAAAGAGAAAATCTTTGACAAAAAATACAGAATCCATATTGGAGACAGAGACAGCTGGAAAGTAGATCTGGAACATCCGACAACGATCTGCTTCACGGATGGCTCAAGGAGGGAAGCGACCAAACTCGCGGGAGCGGGCGTCATAATACCTAAGATGAACGTTCGAGAGGCCATACCGCTAGGCAGATATGCCAGCGTGTTTCAGGCGGAAGTATGCGCAATAATGAAATGCGCGCAGATCATATGTGAGAACCTGTTTAACGATCGAGATGTAGGAACAGTTGTAATCTACTCTGATAGCCAAGCAGCGTTAAAAGCACTAAACAAGCCAACAGTCAATTCCTCACTAGTAAGGGAGTGCAGAATAGCACTCAACAAACTAGGAGAGAACACGAAGACAACGGTAGCCTGGGTCCCAGGACATCAAGGGGTGATGGGCAACGAAAGAGCAGATGAACTAGCAAGGAAGGGAGCGGGTACAGAATTTATCGGTCCTGAACCGGTACTCCCAATCTCGGGAGATGTAACAAAAGGGACAATCGACAGATTGAAGGAGCAAGAAGCGAACGCAGAATGGAGCCAAGCTTCGGGGTGCAGACAGTCGAAGATGATGCTGAAAGGCATAAACCACAGAAGAACTAGGTATCTCCTGAATCTAGGTAAGAGTAGCTTAAGAATATTAACTGGCATCATCACAGGCCATAATACTCTAAACAGGCACTTGAGCATTATAGGTATAACAAGCGACCCCTCCTGCCCGCATTGCGGGAAGGAGGAGACGAGCAAGCACGTCCTCACGGAGTGCGTCATGTACGCGGCAGCGCGGCGCGAAGCATTCGGGAGCGACGTACTGGAGGAGGACGAACTTAGTGACATCCAACTAAAAGATGTCCTTATGTTCGGCAGGAAGACACGAACATTCGGGGAGAGTTGCGGTGTGGGAGCGCTGCTGGGACAGTAACCGGCGGCCTCAGCCAAGGGGAACTGGGCTGAATGATCGCCATAGAGGATCGACAGCCCGCCTGATCCAGCCAGGCGTCCCCACATCATCATCATCATCATCAAGACAGCCGGGGAAATTACGGGCACAAGAGGCATTTCATCTTAGTCCTCTAGGTTGGCAACGCATCTACAATCCCTCCGGGGTTGCAGGTGTCTATGGGCAGTGGTGATCACTTACCATCAGGTGACCCACTTGCTCGTTTGCCTTCCTATTCATACAAAAAAAAAAAAAAAAAAAACAAACTTACGTGAACACCATATATCAAGCAGACTATCTGACCCACATTTCAGAATACACGTAGTTATATACCCGCGTGCAGGTAGTATCACCTTTGGAGTTCAAATCTTGCTAATTTACATAATACTTTAACTACTATTAAGTACTAGCTGTTGCCCGCAACTTCGTCTGCATAGAATTCTTTATCGCTATCCCGCAGGAATTACGATTTTCCGGGATAAAAAGTAGCCTGTGTTATGCCAGACTATCTATCTATGTTCCAAATTTCATCCAGATATGTCCAGCCGTCATGTTGTCTAGCATTTGGCTGATTAGTTTTTGAAATCTTTCAAACCAGGGATGTTGCGAATATTCGCATCCGCATCCGCATATGCGGAACATCCGCATCTGCATCCGCATCCGCATAAATTGATGCGGAGCTGAAGCGGATGCGGATGTGTAGCAGGTCGCGACATGGAAGAAAGGGGAGGGCCCGGCGAGTGGCACGTGTCGGCCGCGCGTGCTGATTGACCAATAGGAAAGCGGTAATTTTGTTTCGGACTTCGGTGAATCGGTGACGGTGACGCGGCTCGCTACTGTTTTGTTGTGACAACTGACAAGGTCTGACTCGCGCTACTGTGTCTTTTTAACTCTACCATCCCAACACTTAAGTTTTTAGGGTTCCGTACCTCAAAAGGAAAAAACGGAACCCTTATAGGATCACTTTGTTGTCCGTCTGTCCGTCCGTCCGTCCGTCTGTCAAGACCCTTTTTCTCAGGAACGCGTGGAGGTATGAAGCTGAAATTTATATCAATTACTCAGGTCTACTGTCCCTTGAAGCTGTGAAAAAATCAAACTTCTAAGCCAACGCAATCAAAAGATACAGCCGTTTATGCCGCAAATTTCCGCAAATTTTCAACTCTCAAGGGAATCAAAACCTACAAGGTAGTTCCCGTGAACGCAGAATCTTGAAATTTGGTATGAAGGTAGGTCTTATAGCACAGATTAAAGAATAATTGCGAAAACCGTAAATGTGTATGTATGTCTGTATATAGCAGTGACCAATATAAAGTAACCCCACACTGCGTACATTTTGCTTTGGAACAGGGCTCTGCTTACACTGGTTTTAGATATTTATAGATAATGATACGGAACCCTCGGTGCGCGAGTCCGACTCGCACTTGACCGGTTTTTTGTTTGTTTGTTTGTTGTCAATGATGTTGCACATTTTTCTCTGTTATACCACGGTTTTTTAACCAAAAAACACTGTAGGTATCGCTAGGTATTTTGAGCCTTTGAAACGATATTAACATTTTGAGACGAGGGAGGCATACTTACCCACTAAAAACCCTCTTTGCCATTTGTCACCGCGTACGCCCACCGGCCGCCCTAGCCTGGACGCCAAGAGGGGGAGCGGGGAATACTTAGCCCCTCTCCCCCTCCCCCCAGCTAGAACTAACATAACCTAAACCTACCTAACAGAAGTATTGGGACTAAATCTTTTATCGAAGGACTAAATAGATTATTACCTCCATTTAGTAGTAGGTCTAAATGGTAGACCAAAATGGACTAAGGGGTAATTTTCTTCCAATGTATTCGCATTCAAATTTCAAATTTTTCATCACTGTAGAGTTGTATGAGCGTTTTTAAAAAAAAAACCACTTGATTTTTTTTTCCACAATTTAAATATTTTGGGTTTTTCTTACTCAGACTCGTTTACCCTATCGATTCTCATACAAGAAAATGTGTCCCAGATTTTACTATGGTTTTTTCTCTCTTCCTCACGTTCCATACATAAAACTACGTATATTCAGAAAAGTGACGAATGAAATGGAAATTTTGGTACACATTTTTTTTTGTATGAGGATCGCTCATTTCCACATTAAATAAGCTTTCAAAAATCGGGACCTTGGTGGAATGGCAACATTGGTACACGATCAAAATGAAAAAACAAATAAATAAAAGAAAACATTTATTGACAGAGCCCTCACAAGTTGCAAACATAAAAACAATTAACACATTTATATTCATAGTATTACTCAGTCTTGTCACCGTGTATACATCGATGTCTTCTCAGCCCACTGCTTTGTGTAAACTGGCTGCTACACACATCACAACTATACGGTTTCTGACCTGTGTGAATTCGCATATGCAATTTCAAATTACCATTCACAGAAAACTGCTTATGACACACGCCACAATTAAAAGGCCTCTCATCGGAATGCACTCGCATATGCTTAGACAAATTACCTATTTGCTTGTTGCACACTTTGCATGTATACGGTTTTATGCCTGTGTGTACACGCATGTGCCTTTTCAACTGTCCCGTTTCTCTAAAAGAGCGTTTACACACATCACAATCATAAGGTTTCTCGCCGGAGTGAACGCGCATATGTATTTTCAAATAGCCGTTGTCGGAGAAAGGTTTCTTACACACTTTGCAAACAAACGGTTTCTCGCCGGTGTGGGTGCGTTCGTGGAGTTTAAAGCTGGCCATTTGAGCGAATTTCCTGTTACAAAAACCACAGCTGTAAGGTTTGATGCCGGTGTGTACTCGCATATGGACTTTCAGTGTCGTGTACGCTGTGAAATTTTTGTTACACACTTCACAAATGAACGGCCTTTCCCCTGTATGTTGGCGAGCGTGCACGGATAAATAGCTTTTGCTTGAAAACTGTTTCTTACACACATTACAACTATGGGGTTTCATACCTGTGTGAATAATGAATATGTGCCGTTTTAGATGTGTGCGCTGGGGGAACCTCCGGCCGCACACATCGCACACGTACGGTTTCTCGCCTGTGTGGGTGAGTATGTGTGACTTTAGGGTCTGGTTGTGTCCGAAGGATTTGCTGCAAACGTTGCAACTGTACTTTTTCTCACCCGTGTGAGTTTTCAAATGTTCCTTTAAGCCTTTTTTTCTCATGAAATCTTTGTTACAGTAGCTGCAGGTAAATTTTTGTTCGAAATGCGTCGTCAGATGTTTTTTTAGCAGCCTCGCTTTGTCAAAAGTCTCAGGACACATAGTGCACGGATATTTGTCACCCTCTGCATGATTTGAGGTTATGTGCCGGTTCAATTCTTTGTTGTTAGTGTATTTCTCTTTACACAGATGGCATTGTATGGTTTTCTCACCTGTGTGAGTACGCATATGTACTTCTAACGAGCCGTTGTATGAGAATCTCTTTTGGCATATTTCGCAGCTGAATTTCTTTGTTTTCGTACGGAGTGGCTTTTCATCTGAAAATAGAAACAAGTTTTAAAAACAACAGAATGTTTCTACAAGTTTTTTATCAACTTGAGCTGTTTGTGGTTTGCGTCAAATCTTGCGAGTCAGAAATTGAGCAAGCTTTTTTTTTTTTTTTCTTTATATTAAAACCGACAAACGGGCATGCGGTGCACCTGATGGTAAGTGATCACCGCCGCCCATGGACAACTGCAGCACCAATGGGACTGCTAGCTGTTATGATCGATATGGATATTTAATGTTTAATCATAATAAATGGGTTTGTTCCACATAGAAGATAAACGATGGCGAAAAATTTGCCTTAGGTGTAAGTCGAAAAAGACTGATGTGTTGCCACAATTGTATAGCCCTTGTTCCCACTCTCATTGGCTATTTCCTCTATGAGCTGAACTTACCATCGTTGTGTTTTGGAACGGTCCAGTCCGCGTCTGGGATGGATTCCTCCTTGAGTGTCTGAAGGCTGGAGAGGGGCTGGTCATCCAGATCTGACAGAGGCTGGATGAAGAGATCCACTGAGGCTGTGTCTGCAACAGGTGACAGTAATATAAAAATAAATAAAGTAAGTAGGTATATTGTATTTCTTCCTATTATATGTACCTATATCTACGTGTATCGAATATGTGTAAATAAATGTCTCTCTCTCTCTCTCTCTCTCTCTCTCTCTCAATATGTTAATCCAGGTGCATCAGAGCCAAGCCAAGAATAACCTATCAAAATTATTAAATAATAATAAATAAATAAATATTAGGGAACAATTCACACAAATTGACCAAGTCCCAAAGCGCTAGTAATTTAAGGCTTGTGTTATGGATACTAGACAACGATATACATACTTATATAGAGAAATACATACCTAAATCCCTACTAATATTATAAATGCGAAAGTAACTGTCTGTCTCTCTGTCTGTTACCTTTTCACGCTTAAACCGCTGGGCCGATTTAGTTGAAATTTGGTATACAGATAGTTTGAGTCCCGGGCAGTGGCGTATCTACCTAGGGACTAGGCGGGGCAGTGCCCCGGGGCCCTCAAGCTCAGAGGGCCCTCGAATCCTTACCAGAAAATCTCGATCGAACTATTATTAGTAAAACGTAACCAGTTTAGATTACTATCAAATAAATACTAAAAATAAAAAAATGGGGCCTAGTACTGTAGGGCCCCATTTTTTTATTTGCACCAGGGCCCTTGGTTACCTAGCTACGCCACTGGTCCCGGGAAAGGACATAGGATAGTTTTTATCCCGGAAAATTGCATAGTTCCCGCGGGATAGCACAGCCCAAACCACTGGATTTTTTCAAATTTAAGGCGGAACAAAGTTCGCCGGGTCAGCTAGTAATACATAAATAAATATTAGTGAACAATTCACACAAATTGACCTAGTTCCAAAGTAAGCGCTAGTAAGGCGTAAGTCGACAGTATCGATAGACATATCGATATTATTGACTATTATTACTCGCTAATCCTGCCGCTAAGTAGCAGTGCTTGCACTGCTGTGTTCCGGTGTGGAGAGTAAGACAGCCGCGGAAATTACGGGCACAAGAGGCATTGCATCTTAGTCCTCTAGGTTGGCAACGCATCTGCAATCCCTCCGTTGCGGGTGTCTATGGGCAGTGGTGATCACTTACCATCAGGTGACCCACTTGCTCGTTTGCCTTCCTATTCATATAAAAAAAAAAAAAAAAACGATTAAAACTATTCATTTTGCGACATCGCAACTTAACTTACCGTGGTAGTCGATTCCAAAACCTTCCTTAAAGTTAAAACTTTGTTCATTTGGCATATCATCCCTGGAACCTAGAATACAAGATACTTTTTACAGGCTTTTACTGAAAATACAAAGTGTTTAGGGGTATAGAGAAACAATCACAGCGCATGCGGTGGCAGAAATGTGCAACTATAGGGGAAACTTGTCAATGCTGCTTTGAAAATGGGTCATTATTAAACTTGTTTTATAGGGTTACGGTGGGGTGCGAGTCGGGTTACCTTCACGTGTGGTCAAGAGCTGCGGTTCCTTTTTGGATCCGTCCGGGGGGAAGAGCAGTGCTTGATCCGGTACACCCTGGGCAACGGCTAATGATTTCCTGGCAGTTTCTGAGGGATATCATTGACCGTTGGCTAAGAGCCCGACAGGGGGGAGGGGGTCTTTGACCATTACCGTACAACGTTGCCGACATTTTGTCAAAAGATTTTTTAATCATATTTTTGTTACTTTGACATTGGCGAAGTTGTCGTCGCTATAACGACTTGAAACGCCACAAATAAGAAGAAGAAGAAGAAGTAGGGTTACGGTCACCGATGTTTGGCGAATTGTGTTGGCTAAAGTATGTATGTTTCAAACACATAAAAGAACTCGTGTACCATTCGAACAGGAATCGTCTTCAGACTTAATCACGGACTCCGGTTTGGCACCATCTGGACACAACAGAAACACAAAAATATTATTAGGAAACTTATATGCTGCAATAGCCGTGGTAGCCTAGTGGTTTGACCTGTGGCCTCTCAAGCAGAGCGTCGTGGGTTCAAATCCAGGGCGCGCGCGCACCTCTGAGTTTTTCGGAATTTATGTATTTAAAAAAAAAACAACAAACAACATACCTAACCTACTTACAGAAATTGTAGCAAATTTGGAATAAAAAGGCTATATTATTATTATTATTATGAAGGATAAAATATCACTTCACCTTTAGCAATATTGCCAAGCTGTTCCAGTTTTCTCTCGCACGCCAAAACTTGTTGTCTGAAGACAGTTGCATCTCGTAACTTCTGAATGCAACCTTCACATATGCTGAAATCCTGGCCGCAAACTTGGTTTGGCTTAATCTGAAAAAAAAAAAATGTTTGTCTTCCCTTAACTATGGTTTGTAATGTAAGGTACTCAAGGCGCACGCTCCAGATTGCTAATTTACATACAAGTATCATAATTATTGAAAAAGTTAGTTTTTGTATGGTAAAATTGTAAGTAATAAATTAAAAAAAACGTAGTAAAAGTCATCTCTAACTATACTCTGGCTGAAATGCGCAAAAATCTGTGGTTTTCACTTTTTACGATTAAAAAAGAAAGTTCGATGTAGCGGTCTTGCTTGGTCGGTTACAGCAATTTTATAAAATAAAACTCAACGTTTTAGAAGGAAATGTGAATGGTACGACGCTTAACCAAGCTGAACTTTAAAATTATGTTTAGTAAAGTACTCAATATATGTTTACTTTTACTTACAATTATATTCAAGCTATCTCGTAACATATCCGAATAAATTTCTTGCGTTCCTTCGTAAAGATACGCCTCTCCGAGACTTCTGAAACCTCCTTCAACGTTACAACAGCGGCAGAGGCCTTTATCAATCCAGAAATCACTCATTATTCCTCATAAAACAACATTAATAAATAAATTTAACATCAAGCGCACACGAATACAAAATACTTTTTTTAGTTTGACGTGACAGCTCGAGATCTGACACTTCTGACAGCGACGGAGATTGTGCTGTCACTTCTGTCAAATTATGTTGTCTTATCTATTAAGAAAAGACGAAGGGATTTGTACCCATACAGCTAAATCTGATGTTTGATATTTTAATTACAAGTGAGTCCTATCACAATAAGAACAGATCAACAACATTTCACCGTGATCCACTCTCACCGAAACTAAACAACGGTCTTCCATGGAATGATGTCATGTTACAGTAGCGCAACAAATCAGGTGCCAGATACAACTTTCTGGTCTAATTTAACGCAGGTGAGAATGCTACTCGGGTTTCGGGTACCATCGGCCGATTCAAGTATCAAACGCAAGAGCGAGTGAGACAGCAAAACAACACCATTTTTTTATTTTAGGATGTAAATGACAGGACATCAAATAAAACACCTATTAGAGGGGTAATGTATGATATAATTCAATACATTTCACATCGAAAATGGAGGTCTGACATGCCCAGTTAGTCTTACCGTATATTTATTATCTACCTAAACTAAATAATAATAACAATTTAAAATAAATGCTGCAATTGCGACCTCACTGTCTTTTTGGATGCTATAATGTCAAATCTCCGCGATTTCTAAAACTACTATAATCATTTGGAACAAAAACGTACAGATCCATTTGATTTCTGACCCACCGTAGAACGTTGTCACAGTAAACGTCACACGATTTCCCTTGTCAATTTAATGTAACGTCACTATGAAATTTACTGTGAAAATATTCCACAGTAAGCCAGGAATCAATTTGTGCAATGGTAAAATACATCTATTTTCTTCTCGGCATTATCGGACTTCCAATTGTTTTCAGTTGCATTTGTAACCGAAAAGTAGTATGATAAATTATCGAACTGTTTGGCCAACTTGGATACTTCAAACTATATGACTGTACATACATACAGCAATCATAAAATTCGGGAAAATTTCTGTTACATAGACTACATTTTTTTAAAATATATATAGCCCAAGCCCTCTCACCATGCGAGGAGGCCTGTTAGAGTGCCGAGTATGCTAGACTATTTCTTTTCATAGTTAATTTTTTTTGTTAATATCGCCGACCAAACAGCAATCGCCGCAGTGTTTAGGCAATTATTTTAAAGATAAAAATAAAATTGTATGGCTTTTTCACTCTATTAAATTGTTCCTCTATTTTTAAACTGTTACAGAGTGAACCAAAATTGATAAAACCTTAAAAAATAAATCAAAACGATAGTCACTCAGCATCCCGAGCATCTGTGAATAAAAATACATTAATAATAATCTATTAAAATAAAAATGAGATTATATTGGCAGTCAAAAAACTAAACGAAAAATTAAAATGTGCATACAAAATACTCATGTAAATGTCATCCAAATCCACATATAACTTATGCTTGAAACATCGCGCCATAAGTGACATACCCCCAATTTAACCAACTCAACAGTTGTCGATGACAGTGACAATTCGAAATGCAATACACCAACCGGCGCCTCAGACACTTGTTGGGGGTGCGAGTCGGGTTACCTCCACGTGTGGTCAAGAGCTGCGGTTCCTTTTTGGATCCGTCCGGGGGGAAGAGCAGTGATCCGGTGCACCCTGGGCTTCGGCTAATGATTTCCTGGCAGTTTCTGAGGGATATCATTGACCGTTGGCTAAGAGCCCGACAGGGGGGTAGGGGGGTCTTTGACCATTACCGTACAACGTTGCCGACATTTTGTCACAAGATTTTTTAATAATATTTTTTTTACATTGACATTGGCGAAGTTGTCGTCGCTATAACGACTTGATACGCCACAAATAAAAAGAAGAAGAAGAATGTAAACAGAATTGTCACTTGTCACAGACAGTTGTCGCGTTAAAGAAATAGAGGACGTAAAAAACCGTAGGTCATTCAATCTCATTCATTTTAACATTTTTAAAACAAACACAATATTTAATAGCAATTTAAAACATTACCAGTCATTACAATAAAATAATTAACTCTTAAAATAACTTAAAACTAACGAGGTCTTTATTGCGTACATTAAAGTGCACACACGCTTAAATAATACATATTTGTGATACAGATCATCATTATCCTGTTTGACAACTGGTTGTCTACAGCGAAAATTATTTCTTTATACGTAACCCAGTTACATGAGATTTTTTTCTCAGTAGTAAAACAGACACTGACAAGAGACATGACCTTGAGTAGCGCCCCTCTTCACACATACTGTTAATGTGCTAATAAGTGAAGAAACGATGCCGGCCGAATTTCGAATGAGAAATCGAAAGTTATTATCAAAAAAATTGTTTCATTAAATTTTGTTCGCTGGTCTGACTTAAGATTTTTTTCGGTAAGCTTTGGCATTAAATTTTTCGAGTACACTACATCAGAGTACTAAAGAATACGATCAAGATTATAATTATTATAATAATTAAAATGGATTATTTATGTAATGTTAGTGTTTGTTTTGTTTATAACTAATATGTATTTAGCTATGGGTAAAATCGTACCTTTGCATATTTTTTTCAATTCCACACAATAAACTCACTCATTAAGATTTTTCCTGTTATCAGCGCAATAATGAAACATTACTGGTTTCTTAAAAGGATAATTACATTTGGCAACCGGACGAGTTACGAAATACTTTCCGCGTAGACAACCATATATGAAACTTGGTTATTTACTGTTTTTTTAATTGATTTCAAATTAGTCATTAGTAAAAATGCCATTATATCTAAATAAAATTATATCAAATTAAAACTAACAGTCTAAAAGTAAAAAAAATCCCTATTCACAGATGCAGTAAGACAGTGAGGTAATAGGAATCACATTTTAGGAATTTATAATAATAATACCGTATAACAATTCAAAAATCACAGGTTCTAGACAGATCTATAGCTTAACTAGTCTCGACAGCCGGTTTCGGCTGCAATCCAACATCATAATCGCCAGCATAATAAAAAAACAATGCCAATCCATAGTTTTAACTACAGTTATGAAAAGCTTCGATAAACCTAGGCACTAGGTAACTGGTTGTTAACCAAGCTGTCAAACAAATAAAATGGCGGCGATTTCCTAAAAGTATTCGAAATATACCTTATTACTTCTAACCCATCGTTAACCCTATGAGTTAGAGCAGAACACACCGATATTACTCTGTTGTTACTTTTGAATATCTTTTGCTGATCTTGATCTGAGTCTTCGTTGAACCATGGTCGGTTCTGTCAATTGTTTCGTTAGTAATTTTGACAGCGACAGTGGATTCTATCGTTTTGCTTGCATCGACCATCAAGACAATGTATACAATCTATTTTGCTCAAAGTTGAACGACCTGACAGAATATTCTATGGCAAACAGAGGCATACAGGCGATGTGCTTAAAAGTACAGCTGTCTTGTTTCAACGCCAACGTTAGAAGGAGACGACCAGACATCTTAGAAAATGTTAGGCGTGTGAGAATGGAATGTATTCTTTACGTCCGCCATTAAAGCTATAATGTTTATTTTATTACGCTAGCGATTATCAAACCGTTTTATTAACCTTACTCATTCAATTATCTTAATCGACTGAACACGATCCATAGACTAGATTGTCGCAACGGGACGGCCTGACGCGATTCGTGCTGTCAAGTTGGCAATAGTGACGCGCGTGGTGTTGCCAGCGCAGAAAAACACAAAGTGCAATAACAATAAACTTTTTACGGAATATTCGGATAAATTTTAATTTACAAGTCAATATGACAATCAGGCTTTTGCAATTTGGAAAGTGTCATAAAAATGGTATGGCACTACGCAATATATATATATCAGAGCCGAAAATAGTGTCAGCCAGGGGCGCCGACTCCGTGGGTGCTCGGGGGCTCGAGCACCCATGAGAAATAAACAGTGGGTGCCGAGCACCCCTGAGAATAGACATCACGAAACAGATCAGTAATCGCCTTTTAGGGATAGGTGTTTTTTCATTACCTGACGACCCGTTTTCGAGTCATCAAATAAGCATGAGCACCCACGAGGTTTTCTAAAAGTCGGCGCCCCTGGTGTCAGCCAGTGGCTTAGCTAGGCAACATTCCACCGGCCCCCGAACTGGCTTGGCCTAGAGCACAGAATAGACGATGAAGTACTTCTTTATAATAGAGTAGTATTATAGTAGGTAGTCAGTAAATGAGTAGTATATTAAAAATGCTACGAACACCACGCGCTTCACTTGTAATAATTTAGTACTAATAAATAAATAAACAGCGCTTTCTATACGCAAAGAAACACTTTACATTTATGCAAGTTGAAGTCCTTTTGACATGCCCGTCCCACACAGCGCATCAAGATCTTGACAAAGTAAGTACCTGGCCATAAAGATTGTGCTTCGGTCTTTGGAAAGAGACAAGTGGCGTCACGTAACACGTAAGTTAGAGCGAGACAACACCGAATTTAGACGAGACGACCGAAGTGCAATCTTTCCAACAACACTAAATTTGTCCACAAGTCTCAAGTCTCTGGGACGGAGAACAAGTACTTGTATTTTTTTGGCGTAACCATCTTGCTAGGTCTTCGTAATTGTATGTAAATATAAGTATTTCTTTGCATATGGAGTGAAACGCTTAATAAATATTTAAAGAAATCTAAAACAATATCGGTTGCTTTGAATGGGACCATTTCGGCTCATAATCCATAGTTGTATGAGTAATTGACTAAATGACTTCTGTCAGATAATTAGGTAGCGCATATCAAAATATACTTGGTTATTTTTCACTTTTTGAAGACAGTTTTTTATTTTTGATCTTTACTGGCAGAGTACGTTTTGATAATCTGCCTGATAAAAAAAATACTCATGATCCCAAGATATAATAATAAATAGTAATATTAATAATCATGCTAAACGTGCCCTTCAGGTCACCTTAGGCTCTATCTACCCCGTAAGTAAAATACGTGATTTATGTATGTATCATTAGACTTTATAAATCTCTACTATAGACTTATAAATGTACTAGCTTCTACCTGCGACTTTGTCTACGTAGAATTATACATATAAAGCTTCCTCTTGAATCACTATGTATTAAAAAAAATCGCATCAAAATCTGTTGCGTAGTATTAAAAATTTAAGCATACACAGGGACAGACAGACAGCGGAAAGCGATTTTGGAAGTATTGTAGTTGCCAAATGTATTTTATTTTGAAAAAAAATGACTTTCAGCCAAGTATCTTGCGGCGCATTCTTGGCAATGGTATTTCCGAATGCGCTGGTAGTTTCAAAAAGACACGTAAAAGAGCCTTCGACTGCCTATTTGCAAAATATTTTTTTTTTAAATCTTTGAATCATTTCAACTATGGCGTATATAAGCATAAATGGTCCCAGAAAAGGCAACCGAATGCCACCGCCACTTATACGGGACATCAGACTAGTATTTTTTGGCCAAATATCAATAAGCCTACATGAATTTCTTTATAAGAAACTCCACGTTTTAATAGAAAACAATTTAAAATCTATAAAACCTGTCTCAGAGTTCATGCGGGTAAATGTACAGACATTACCGACCCTGAATCGTCAAAATTTGACTATACCGAATTCACACAGCCGCTTAAAATTATTCCAGAAATTTCAGCACGCGTATTGTATTGTATTGTTTAGTTCGATTGAACACCCGTACAAAGATAAAAAATATAGAACCGTAGCATTATCGTTTAACTCGCTCGCAATCGCCATCGTGTTCATTTTGACAGTTCTTGTATGAATGTGACTGCTAGCTGATTCCGATGCCAACTGTCAGCCCATACATGAACTGTCAAAATGAACACGATGGCGATTGCGAGCGAGTTAGGTAACGCGTACTGCCCTTGACGCGTCGACTACGATTCAAAGATATCGAAAAACAGAGCCTATTTAGTCGGAGTTGTTAGATAATTGCCCCGAAATAGTTTTTTCCTAGTAACAAAATTTCCATTCGCATATAAACTCCGTACCAAAATTCCGTATCCTAGAAAGAGATAGAGACAAATCTTTGACAGCTCATGTCTCGGACATTTTTAATAGTTATTTGAAAATTTTATTTTTACATTGTTTATTACATAAATAAGCTTTACATGAAAGCAATAAAAAAAAACATTCAATATTAGAAGACTTTCTTCCATGCTGGTCTGGGAGCATAGAAAAAACATAGAATGTACCAGTTGCTTCTCTACCCGCGCAGATCTCGGGCGAAAATCTGAGGAATCGTGTTATAGGCGATGTGGCCAGCAACCCATCACTATTTTGATTCCATTTTTCACCTATACGCCCACAATCTTGCTATATGCGGCCAGTGTGTGTGTGAAGACTTTTACAGGGGTGTTCAAACAATCTAACCCAATCATCTGAAATTCTAGAATAATTTTAGCACAGCCTGTGTATTTAATAACGTTTTTTTTTTTTGCCTATCTAACATTCCTCGTAGCCAAGTCATCGTAGAACCGTAATACTTGTTCTTAATTCGACTGCTGATAAAAGGATTATTTCAACATTGGGTAAATTACCCTATCGTGGTAACGGGTAATGGGTACCCATATTAATCCACTACCTAATGTTCGAATAGACTATACACACCGTGTATACACATCCAGATACGCGATGTGCAGTCGGCATCAGAAGTTTATAAATCAAAGCACTCAGAACGATCTATACACGACCGTCAGGGTAATAAGGATGTGTAGTACTTTTTGAGCGAGAGATTAGATCGTTTCCCCAAACTCGTTAATTCCGCGTAGCAATATTTCCATTCGCATTTTTTCCCACTCGAATTTCTACCCCTTCGACTTTTTTATCATTCATAATAGTCATAATTATTCAATTGCATATTTACTCAATCAGTTTTTTATTATTCGCGAATTTTACCAGGGTCCTGATTTCCTAATACCAAATTTACTCAATCAGTTTTTTTTATTATTCGCGAATTTTACCAGGGTCCTGATTAGGTACCTAATAGTGAATCGACTACAATTCCAAAGCCGGTACAACGATAGATACTTTCGAATATAGGTATCGGTATCGTGTCGGCAAAAAGACGTATCGATGCATCCCGAATTATCATATCAAATTTTTAAATATGGGAACAATGTCGCGTAAGAAATTAGAATATTGCAAAAAATAACGACAGGGAAACATTTGGTATGGGAAAAATATCGCGTAAGAAATTAAAATATTGTGCAAAATGTCGGTTAGGCATGTTTGAGAATAGGAATGCAAGCGAATGACAAAAAAAGGTGAATGATTAGAAATTCGAGTGGGGAAAAATGCGAATGGAAATATTGCTACGCGGAATTAACAAGTTTGGGAAAACGATCTAATCTCTCTTTTGAGCACTTCATAATGTTTATCGACTTCTGATGCTGACTACATATAAACTTACCCAATAATAGGTAAAATGTTAGTCAGAATGAAATTTAATTACTATCAATAAAGATACTTCTAGCGCCCAGCTTGACTTTTAGTAGTATAGCAATCGCCGCAACAGTTTGTCAAAAAGCAATAATGTGTATTCGGGTATTCTGAAAATCGGGTAATTTCGAAATTCATTAAAATCAGTCATATTCCGTTGTAATAAGAGTCCCATTTCGGAAATAATCGAGTAATCGAAATGAGACTCTTATTACAATGGCATAGGTACGACTGATTTTATTGATTTTCGGTATCACACGAATACACCTTACAGCAGATGTTACCTTAGGCTCTGTTTACCCGTTAAGGGACAAATACAGCAAACCGGTGTGTATACATTGAGTGTAAGTCATAAAACGTCGCGGTCTTAATGTGAGTTGCATCAAGGCTACTTTAACTATAACATTAAACATATTCAACAAATAAACCTATTTTAATGTATAAAAAATATTTACCTTGCTACTCCGCTACTCACCTGCAAGATAACCAAGCCTTTGCGAAATATATGTTTTTCATGCACTCCACTACTGCCACATAAAACACACATAAATCCCACAAACTTAATTATCCCTTACACCACACAAACGCGTCAGTGTAACATATATATTTCACACAGGCTTGGTTATCTTGCACGTGAGTAGCGGAGTAGCAAGGTAAATATGGTTCGCTATGAAAAATATTAGCGGGTAGGAGCTCCTGCAAGGTCCGTCCGGGTCCCTACTACCGTCTCACTCGCTAATCTTGCCGCCAAGCAGCAGTACTTGCGCTGTGTTCCGGCTGCTGAAATTACTGGCACAAGAGGTATTCTATCCTAGCCATAGGCTGGCAACGCTGCAATCCTCTAGTGTTGCGAGTCCATGGGTGGTGCTCGCTTACCATTAGCTAACCCACTTGCTCGTTTGCCTTCCTTGTCATATAAAGAGTCAAAATCATCGTTTATGCTTGATGCAACTCGCTGCAACTCACATATAGTCCGCGTGCTTTTAGAACGCTACTCAAATTTGTCTTGCTCTCTCATGGGTAGAGACCGGATTATATGCAACATTAAAGCTTGTTATATGCATGCAAATATGCATGAAAAATGCTTGAATTATGCACGAAAATTTTAGGATTTATATGCGTATACATATAACAATTTATATGCGTAATAGGTGGAACTACATTGTAGTAGGCGAGCGCGACGTTCTTCTGTCCCTTTCATTTTATTATAGTAACTGTCAAAACAAAAGACGCGCGCGGCTACTGACTGCGTTCCGAAATGCAGTAAAAAGTCAAAACTGTTATTAAATTTGGTCGCATTTCGGAACGCAGGGTGAGTGAAAAATATTGTAAATGTACCGATAATATGCATCATAACTAGATCTTAGGTAAAATATGCTTATACCGCTGAGATTTGCAAATGCATATAATCCGGTCTTTACTCATGGGCTTGCTTTGAATAGACCGAGAAAGACAACACGCAACCGCGACATTAGAATGTCTCACGTACTTCACAACCTACACATTACCAAATCGGGTAACTTACCCTATCGGGTACAACTTACCCGCATGACCCCACAACTATGTACCGAACGGGTAACCAATTACAAACAACGGGCCGTCCCATAGCGACCTAACCTTGAAAAAAATAATACTGACAAAAGAGAGCGAACACAACTTACCTAAAACCAAGATCAGTACTGGGAAGGAATGGGGGATACTACACTTAACTGTAACACATGTGTACACTTGCATAGGGTAGGGTAAGCTAGGGTCGATAGGACCCTGGGCTAGGCGGGCCCTGTACTGACATGGCTGTAATGGTTAAGGGGAATGCTGCTTTTTTGGCTTTTTCAAGTTGTCCTCGTCAGCCCCGGACCTTGGCACCTGGAAAATGCGGCGTTAACATTCAAGTCTTCAGCTAGGCCCAGAGTTGTGACATATTTGAAATACTTGTATTTAAAATACAAATACAAAATACGTATTTTGGATTTTGTACTTAAGTACTTTTTTTTAAAAGTATTTTGTATTTTATTTGAAATACTATTCGAGACGTATTTTGTATTTGTAAAATGGTTTGTAAATTACAAAATACTTTTTTATTCTAAGCTTCATTTTTCTAAAGCATTCCGCGATTCAGTAAAAACAAAAAATGGCCACTAGTGGCGCAGCAGCTTTGAAAGTCTATGCGCAAAATGACAGATGAAACAAAACGCATATAAAACCTGACCAATAATATATGAGGGACCCCTCTTGACAATCCTCAAAGTCACTGTTACGTTTTGCAGTGTTGGCAGCTATTTCATTATTTCTGTGTTGTTCGCTCGAAATGTCTTTAAAAAAATGCCAAGACAAATTGTATTTAAACAATATGCCGTGTAGGCAATAATACGTTATTTTAACGATTCGTATTTAAGTGATGATGAAAGTATTTTATTTCAATAAAGTATTTTGAAAATACATATTTTGTATTTAGTATTTAAATACAAAAGGCAAAAGTATTTTGTATCTTGTATTTGAAATACTATATTAAAAAAGTATTTGCATTTTGTATTTAAATACTTTTCGAAAAGTATTTTGTACATCTCTGGCTAGGCCTCCTCTCAGGGCTTGGGTTAGTACCCACGCGGGCCCAGTGCGGGAACATCAACGTTCAAGTATTACGTAAGCGCTTGAGGGGGGCTGGGGGGTCTTTTTAGAGTTTTACCCGTTAAGAATCAAATTTCAAAACGTGAAAATTAGAACACAGAAAAATCCGAAAAGCAAACGTATGACCGGGAATCGAACCCGGATCCTCATCATTCCGTGATGCGTGCTGGATACACTTACTCCACCCACAGCAGCCCCATAGACAGCACGATAAAATTTCATTTTTTTTTTCATAAGTTCATCGGACACAAAAACATAGCCATCAATTTTTATTTATATAGAAAATAGACCGTTGTTGCCCAAGATGCACGGGCGCTACTCTTCCTCCCCTCGCTGGCAGAGGGGACCTGTAACGCCACGCAAACCTTTAGCTCAGTCTTGTGCGTCTATCTGTCTACGTACCTCAGTGTACCGCTCTCCCTTCAGCGAGACAATCTTGTTGTCCCTATAACGAACCATCTTCTTGGGTTCCATCTTAGGAGCCAGCGGCTTATGCTCTTTCGTATCTGAATTCTTGTCCACGTAGGAATAACTGAAAACAATAATTAAATATAGTTTCTCTAAAGTGGGCAACAGACGGGCGAGTAAGTCCGCGTACTTACGGCTCGACTTTACTCGCCTGTGTGTCAGTCTAAGTACTCGTGTGGGTGACAGACGAGCGAGTAAGTTCGCGTACTTACGGCTCGACTTTACTCGCCTGTGTGTCAGTCTAAGTACGCGTATGGGTGACAGACGGGCGAGTAAGTTTGCGTACTTACGGCTCGACGACTTTACTCGCCTGTGTGTCAGTCTAAGTACCCGTGTGGGTGACAGACGGGCGAGTAAGTCCGCGTACTTACGGCTCGACGACTTTAGATCTAAGTATAGGTGCGCAATGGGTGACATATTGTCACGGTAGCAGTCGGATCTCTCTGTTTTTCTCTTTGTAAAGACAAAGAGATCCCACTGCCGCCGTGACAAAATGATTCCCGTGCGCGCCTAGTCTAAGGCTTACGGGGAATTCCCCATCGGTATCCATTTCGCTTCAACAATTAATGTAGGTTGACCATGTATCCAGTTGTTATTGGTTTTGATTAAATTAATTAAATTCTGCGAAAATCGCGTTAGACCTCACCTTTTAATTAAATTTTGATCTTCAATATATATATTTTTAAAGCCCACCGAGGGAATGGGCGAAAATAGGAATCACGTTATAGGCGATGCGGCTAGCAACCCATCACTATTTTGATTCCATTTTCCACCTATACGCTCACAATCTTGCTAAACGTGGCCCGTAGATCTTGGTACCGACAACGCACTGGCACCGCGTAAAGCGCTGCGGGTGTCTATATGGACAGTGGTGATCATTTACCATCAGGTGACCCACTAGTTCGTTTGTCTGGCCTCTCTAACATAAAAAAAAAGCCTTAGGCTCTGTATACCCCGTACGGGATAAAGACGTGATTTATGTGTGTGTGTGTGTGTGTGTGTAGGTGCGTGTGTGTGTAGGTGTGTGTGTGTGTGTAGGTGTGTGTGTGTGTGTTGTGTAGGTGTGTGTGTGTAGTTGTGTGTGTATGTGTAGGTGTGTGTGTAGGTGTGTGTGTGTAGGTATGTGTGTGTGTAGGTGTGTGTGCGTGTTTAGGTGTGTGTGTAGGTGTGTGTGTGTAGTTGTGTGTGTATGTGTAGGTGTGCGTGTGTGTGTGTTGTGTAGGTGTGTGTGTAGTTGTGTGTGTATGTGTAGGTGTGTGAGTAGGTGTGTGTGTGTGTAGGTGTGTGTGTGTAGGCGTGTGTGTGTGTAGGTGTGTGTGTGTGTGGTGTGTGTGTGTGTGGTGTGTGTGTGTGTAGGGGTGTGTGTGTGTGTATCAATATTTTTTAACTCCTGATCACCGATCAAAAATCATCGTGTATTGTTACCAGTGCATATGTTATAGCTACTGACCGCGCTATGATGCGGTTCTTGAGCTCGTTGTCGTTGCAGACGGGCGCGCGGGCCGCCGAGTGGAGAGCAGCCGGCGACAGCGCCTGGCCGTGCTCGCGCCGGTGCAGCAGCGTGGCCGCAGCGCGCTCCACGTCCCCGCACGCGATGGACACGCAGTGCTTGATCTAAACACACACCCATTGACTTACAATAAACAACTAGACTCCCAGTCGCTAACAAAGGTTCCTCAAGAAACGTCCGAGTTGCTTTGTCTATGTGTTGTGTGTGTCAACACATCGACTTAGACAGATAACATTAACACATTCGTTCAAATTGACACCTTATTTCGTGGCAGTAATGTTTAATATCAATGGCGTAGGATCGTGAGAAGTAATGACACGACGCCACGCGCTGGAAACCTGCCTGTCTCTTTTGTTCTCAATAGTAAGATTACGGTGCGAAAGAGACATATACATTGTTATCAAAACGCGGTCGAAACACAACTGAACAAAAACTCTGCACAATAGACGCGTCGTGCGGACTTTTGCTTCAGACAGTTTTTAAGCGTGATTGGGAGTCTAGTTGTTTATTGTACGTCAACGCACACACCATAAAATAAATAAGAACATAATAGAACGGAAACTCCCGCTCCGGCCGGACTCAAGGTCACGATATTAGAGTACATGTTAAGCGGGTATTTCAGTCGGGCTGTCACGGCCGGCGTCGCCGCACGCGCGTTTGGCCGTTTGCGCGTTCTGTGCCTACCTTCGTATTGGAATCAAATAACAATGGCGTAAAACTACTACTAGTTTTACGTGAGCCTGTATTTATTTTATTTTATATTTGTAGGTAAGTAATACTTACTTAAATCACCTTAAATGGCTTCATTTGGTATGGCACTTGTAATAACTTCTTACTTAGAAGTACCTACCTATCTATAATATGTAGGTACGTATCTAATGATTAATAAATCTCATATTTTGTAAAACTAGAATAAAATAATGATTTCAAAGTAAATAAAAACTTATATTTTAGCGATATTATTTTTAAACGTAAGTAATATTTAACAGTAAGCAACGCTAGCAACACGCCTGGACGACAGAGGGGTGTAACGATGTGAAGGGGGAAGTAGGTATATAAATGGCGGCGTTTTGGACGCGGTCAAAAGAGATTCCGTTCTACTCTGTTATTATTTATTCTATGTACACACGACACTGTCACCATGTCAATTGACAGTTAATAAAGTAATATAGACGTTTTCACACCTCATTCAGAAAAGTAAGCTTTACCTGTCGAGAGGGATTAAAGTGCAACTTTTCTGTTCACGGCCTTTGTAAGTGTTTTTTTGCAAAACCACGCCATTTCTTATGCTGGTAGCTCTTTAATTATTTTCAGAATTCTTTCTCCAAGTTTTTTAACAAGTTGTATGAGCCACTCGGGAGCAAAATTATTTTTATCTTGAATCCCTTATTACGCTCTGGATTCAATGTAGCGCCCTCGCTGCAAATACATAATTTTGCTCCCTTGCGACACAAATAAGTATTACGCAACCGTTGCATAATGAGGGCCCTTAAAACACAAGTGTCGTTTTTTAACTTTTAGCACCCCTATTTTTGCTTCGAGGGTTAAAAATCATTCTAGCACAGCTGCCCTTTAGTCACTGACCTCCATGGCGCAGGTGTTGGGAAACATCTCGTGCAGCACAGCGCACTGCGCCGACAGCATGCTGAAGTCGTCTCCCTCTAGCGCCCGCCGGCTCTCGGCGCCCTCCGAGCTCTCAGAGCTCGAATGGGAGCTAGAATAAACACTAAATTATAACATTTTCTCAAAAATGTCCGTTAAAGTCGTCATTGTTAACTACATATCAGAACAGGAAGTTAATTGTTGCCGGTAAGTCCAAAATTAAAAAAAAAAAACATTACTGTCGCGCTAAACTCGACAGTAATGTTGCATACAAATTCCATTACTGTCTAGTTATTAACTTTTTAAAAATGCAAATCACCATCCTTATCCTTACTAATACTATAAATGTGAAAGTAACTCTGTCTGTCTGTCTGTCTGTCTGTCTGTTACCTTTTCACGCTTAAACCGCTGGGCCGATTTAGTTGAAATTTGGTATACAGATAGTTTGAGTCCCGGGAAAGGACATAGGATAGTTTTTATCCCGGAAAATTGCATAGTTCCCGCGGGATAACACAGCCCAAACCACTGGAATTTTTCAAATTTAAGGCGGAACAAAGTTCGCCGGGTCAGCTAGTTATAAAATAAAGGCACAAGAATTTCGAAAATCGTGGATATCCATTAAACGGAGAACAAATCCAGAATCTGGCAACACTTATCTAGAAGCCAAAGAAATCGGAGTTTCTTGACGCGCACCTCTTTGTGAGATATTAAAGGGTTGTCAAATGAAAAGGATACCTACATTTGTCAAAAGTTTGTCGGTCAAATGATCAGATACCACCAGAGTTGTGACATATTTGAAATACTTATATTTAAAATACAAATACAAAATACAAAATACGTATTTTGGATTTTGTACTTAAGCACTTTTTTTTAAAAGTATTTTGTATTTTATTTGAAATACTATTCGAGACGTATTTTGTATTTGTAAAATGGTTTGTAAAATACAAAATACTTTTTTATCCTAAGCTTCATTTTTCTGAAGCATTCCGCGATTCAGTAAAAACAAAAAATGGCCACTAGTGGCGCAGCACCTTTGAAAGTCTATGCGCAAAATGACAGATGAAATAAAACGCATATAAAACCTGACCAATAATATATGAGGGACCCCTCTTGACAATCCTCAACGTCACTGTTACGTTTTGCAGTAATTTTACCATAAAGTATTTTATTTCAATAAAGTATTTTGAAAATACATATTTTGTATTTAGTATTTAAATACAAAATGCAAAAGTATTTTGTATCTTGCATTTGAAATACTATGTTAAAAAAGTATTTGCATTTTGTATTTAAATACTTTTCGAAAAGTATTTTGTACATCTCTGGATACCCCCTGACTTACCGGCTAGGTTTAGTAGCGGTGGGCAGCATCTCTCTCAAGGTGTGGAGTGTCATGGTGAGTTTGTCGCTGCCGCTCGACGATTCCTCTGCAAACAATAAAATTTCATAATTAATAACACACACACACACAAATCACGTCTATATCCCTTACGGGTTAGGCAGAGCCTAAGGCAACAAGACCTAAAGGCCACGTTTAGCAAGTCGCACGAATAGGTGGAAAGTGGAATCTAAATAGTGATGGCTTGCTAGCCGCATCGCCTATAACATGATTCGCCCATTCCCTCTATGGGGTTTTACCATCTGCGCGGGAAGAGAAGCAACTGGTACATTCTATGTTTTTTCTATACTCCCAGACCAGCATGGAAGAATAATATAATGAATAAGTTTTTGCAAAAAAAACTATTTTGAATACAAGCTTTTTTTGCTGACTGTACTTGCGTTGTCATCCATCGTACATATGTGTACCAAATTTCAAGTCAATCGGACCAACCGTTGAAGAGTTCCCTCCTGCGGAGAAGGTACGCACCACTGGCATTTCACTACCAAATTGTTGTATTATCATCAGACTTACACAAGTACCTATGCCTAAATTTAGCTCAATCGGTCGAAAATACATACATAAATCACGTCTTTATCCCTTACGGGGTAGACAGAGCCTAAGGTAGAACTATGGGTGGAAAGGGGAATCAAAATAACGATGGTGATAGGTTGCTACCCACATCGCCTATAACATGATACCAAGGATCGCTCGTCGGGCTTTTACCATCTGCACGGAAAGAGACGAGAAGGTACGTCCTATGGTTTCTTTGCTTCCAGACCATGGAAGGGTGAAAACATTCCAAAACAATTTTAAAAGTGCCTGTATAATGGTATGATCCGACTCGGAGGAGTTTCTAGAACATTCCAACTTACCATGGCTGGAAGGTGGGTCGCTCTCCTCGGCGGTCAGCAGCGCCTCCAGGTCAATGACCCACGAGCACACTCGCTCCACATCGATGTGTGCGAACTGGGGTACATATGCTGCCATCATCTCGATGAAGCCTATGAATAAATTGGTAAATTAATAATTAACATCGGACAATCAACAATGTCCTTCCTTTTCTCATAAAAACAATTCCCAAATGATTCATTTCCACTGTTATACGGGAGAATGGATGAAAGTAGACTAACTTATGTCAGGGACGCTGTAGTAGTCATGTTAAATCTTATATATCTCGATAAGATCACCTCGCTTTCTTTGCATAAGCCTCGGCAATTCCCTACAGAAAAGATCTTTAAGGAGGCTCAGATTTATCGTTCGGAGGCTACATATTGTTTGCCACTATATCTATGCATAAGCAAACAACCAGTCTTGCAACTTACTGTGCATACATACATACATAAATCATGTCTTTATCCCTTACGGGGTAGACAGAGCCTAAGGTAACAAGACCTAAAGACCACATTTAGCATGATCATGGGTGTATGGATGGAAAGCGAAATCAAAATAGTGATGGGTTGCAAGCCGCATCGCCTATATAACTTGATCCGTAAGATTTTCGGCCAATCCCTCAATGGGCTTTTACTATATGTGCGGGACGAGAAGCAACTGGTACATTCTATGTTTTGTCTAAGTACGCTGAAGTATATGCATACAAGGTTTGTCAGAATTATTCCGGAACCTTCTGGCAAGTGGCTGGGTTAACTTGACTATAATAGCCTTGTAAATGATTTCCAGGACTTTTAAATGTGCTTTACAAACGTTTTCATACATTATGTTTATGTTTTAGAAACTATTAAGAAATAAAAAGGTGAGGCATAGTCAAAATCGTTTTTTTTAACAAAATGTAAAATTTAGTTTTAAGAATAATTTCTTATCAGAATTAGGTATACAAAAAAAATGAGCTCAATTTTAACTTTGAATAACGGATTCTAAAGATGTAAAGATTGACACTAAATGCAAATTAATTCCATATTTTGGTGTGCTCCTTAATAATTCGGCTTGGCGACTTTTCTCCTTGATATTAGCTATTTAATTAACTATAAAAATTAAGGCGTAAATAAGTGTTTACCTTCTACGTCGAAGCAAGGATCTTGGGAGGACTCTTCAACGAACGAAATCACGTAAGACAGAACTATGTCGTCGATCACGTCTAAATCCGCGGAGGGCACGTTTTTAGTAATAAATTGAAACAAACTTTCTTTAACAGCCGACTCTTGCAAAGCGGTGGTGCTCATTTTCACTTAAAACTATATATTTTTCAAACGCAAGTTACAAATTTATTCGTAACTCGTTATGCCTCGCTAAACAGGTAAAAGGGACGACGTATGAGAGCAATGGGCGGCTCCTGTGGAACTTTTCACTTATAATTACTACGCTTGTGCGTTAATATTAAATTTCGGTGAAATACTGGACTGTTCTGAAGAAATTCTGGAACTTCGGCCGACAGAAAATCAATACAACACAATGCTATGTTTTTTTTCTTCTGTCACAAAATTGTTTATGTTGATTAGGCACAGACTCGCTTGCATACAGCCACTGCTGTTTACTGTCAGATTTTAAGGGCGCCACACACGGTGCGACAGGGTAAAGTTGGGTGGTTACAAATGACGTCGTAAGTTGATCAAATCTTGTATAATGATTTTTATAGTAAAAGGCTGGCAAGCATTTCAGAGTTTTCAAAGCACGTAAAATCGTATACTCATGACATTTTGTTGTATATTATGGTGTTCCTTGGGAGGGGCTGCACTAGAGGCCTTGTACTCTGAAATTAAAAATTTATGGTGCCGTCCCGCTCATACTAATCTTATCAAATCATTAGAGTGAAGGAGACAGATGATACAGAATTTAAAATATCAGAGTATGTAGCCCCTAGCAAGTCCTCACATTCTAAGAGTAGAGGTATATGTCTAGCTAGATGCTCAACAGTAGGACGTAAATGTGAAAATGAAATCTTAAGGATAGTATCAGACAAATGAAACGTATCAATAATTTTCGGTCCCATTTTTCTCAAATAAGACGCATATATTTTCAATTCGATTTATTTCAATTAAAATTTCAAAATATAACGAACAGTCATACTTTCAACCTTTATCCATAAAATGACAAAATAAACACAACGCCAATTTCACAACTACATGGTTTTTTTAATATTACAACGCATGGAAGACAAAATGGTGTAAGCGACATTTTTGCTTTTGTTTATTTTATTTTTAAGCCAAAAAAAATAATCAAAGGAATGTTTATACCGGTTTATTTTATTAACATTGTCGGTTACTTCATTTTATTTTCCATGAGCTTATTAGTATAATGTAAGTAAAATTTGTTGAGGAATCACATCGTGGGACGCGAAACGCTTAGCGTAATGTCGGAGTCTCCAATTGTTAATTTTATTTAGAACTATTATAACACTATGACTGTTTTTATTTCTTTCGCATAGAACTTGACACATCAGTTTTTCTTGTTAGGTGATTTGTCGCTTACCATATTTGGTATTTACGCCATAAAGTTATTTTTAAAATATTTTATTTTAAGACTCCGATATAATCCCACTTTGAATAATCTATACTATACTAATACACAGTTATATCCAAAAATAAAACATAGATAAGTCATAGGTAGATAGGTATTTCTTTAGGTACATCGAAGACACTATGTTGTATAATAATGCTAAATACTTGCAAAACCTTTGTGAATTGCCTGTCGTCTTACTTTTTTTTACTAACGGTACCTATCATAAACAGCAAATATTTGGCATTACCATAAGTAGCGTGCGGCAATAAGGGCTTTTTCACACGATCTGATCTGGTCTTGAAACCATTTATTCTATTCTCGTCTTGCACATGTTCACAATTCATTTTCTCAATAAGTATTTGTATTTAGAAAGTTTTTATGATATTTATGCAACACTAGCTTGCGTCCGCTCCTATGGGAACGTAATTTCCTGTTCCGAAGTATTTTTGAAAAATCCGTCCAGTGGCAAATATTCAAACCTGAATCTATTTTTACGTCTCAGAAAGACAGACCGTGCAAAAGAGCTTTAAGATAAATTTATTATAGAAAGTGAGTACTATCTAATACAAGGTGCAGTTATCTAAAAAGTCGCTTAGCTCTTTTAACCTTATTAATATCTTCCAACAGTAAAGTGTCATATTATGTCTATAGCATAACAGTAAACCTGACTTAAGCGAAAAATAAAACAAGTTGGCGCTTACGTTAGATTTTCACAGTAATCTCGTACAAATAAAGTTGACAAAGAAAGTTTTAACAATTTCATACAAACTTAACTTAGTATTGAGCAAGCTAATAACAATAATCCATAAATTGGGTGACTTATATTTCAATTGTTTTGTTCCACGCCATACTCAAACTCAAATTCAACTCACATTTTGCTTCCCTTTTAACGAAGAACAAATGCGTAACGTATGCGCTTCAATTCTCAATGCGCTTAGGCATTAATTTTATTTGATTAGAATTAGTTGTGGGGTTGAATTTGAGCTTAAATTACGTTCTATCAACAGTTATAGATAAGATACTGCCTTCTGTTGTCTACGCTGGGTAAATCTGCTTATTTATTAATGCATTTTTATTAACAAGACGTTCAAAAATTAACACTAAGTATGTGGTTTGTATAAGAAAAATTTATTTGATTGATCGGCTGATATCTCCGGTTTCAAAATTCTAGTGATATTTTGCGTTGAAACATGATGACGTTAGCCATCGGACCTCATATTTCACTAAGTGTAAAGTCTAAGGATGACTAATGTAGCGGTCGCTTTCGTTTTAAAACAGTTGAAAAAGGACGGAATTCAAGTAACCTGAAAATGCTGATAGAACACAGCCCAATTGTGAAACAGAAGGCAGCGTGAAGGCATAACAAGGCATGTATTTAATAAGCGTTATTAGATGTAAAATGCTTAGCATTAAGTACAAATTAAAATTACTATAAAACCTTAGAAAAAATATCGTAAACGCCAATATTTGAATTGGCGCTTACGATATGAATGCCTCGGTAATAAGGCGTAAATTAAAACTGTGTGTTGTGTATTTTACAATATATTTACTGTTTGGTATTATCGACAACTCAAGGTGCTCTTCTAAAGATTAAATAGCTTTACTTTGAGTACAGATTGAAGGAAAAATCAAGAAGACACGTGCAAGTGGCATGATTTTTTTGAACTATGTTCATAATGGCGTTCATGATAGTAAGATTAGTAAGAATTGCAAAGAACGACGTTTTGACAGTCTTCTTGATTTATTCGTTCAATACCATTGGCTGGTTTTTGATTTAATAATATTATTATTTTATTTTCTTAATTGACTTTTAACATCTCTATCTATAATCATGTGAATTTGTATTTAGTGTGACCCTATAATTTCATTTCTTAGAACAGTTAAAATATCTTCAATGTCAACGTCTATATTATTTTCATCTGTGCTAATATTAAGGTGTCTTTAGACGACCAGACTACTCCCTTGACTCTGACATTCTGACTAGGTAGGATCGTATAGAGACACTTTAAGGGTATTAGTAAAATACTCTAGTTTACCTAAATATTTAAATACAGCCAGATATGAAACAGACATATATTATCTATAAATAAATGAATATTTTATAATATCTAGTATAAATAGCGTGGTTGCACTCACAAACAAAAACAAAATAAAAATTCATTAATTACTTATCTATTTACTAACTATTTATATACATCAATGATAACAGTATTAGATTATGTTTATTATTATTAGTATTAAAACAAAGTTTAATAAAGCGCATAGTTTAAATTAAACAGAATTATCTAAAGTGCTCTAGACACACTTTACCTTCCCGCCATTTTAATAAGGTTGCTTTCACACACTCGGACTTTGTCTGGCCGGACAAACACATTAAGCCGCATTGACACAAGGCGACTTAAAAGTGACAGCCATGTGTACACCTACATAGCTAGCATCGGAGCGCGCGAGATCTGCGTCGCGCGCGACATGACTACCCGTCTCTTTCTAAAACAAACGACGAAAAAAAAGATGGTTAGTCGGGTAGTTTATCTCGCACGCAACAATTTTGAGCTGGTCGCGCTGTGCAGATAAGATAAGAAGTGAAAAAGTGTTTTATATCCGGTTCAGTTACTTGGAGTGTTTAACTGCGCCCTCACAGTTTGTGTGAAGTATCAGAAACCCACTTGTGCGAGGCCACTAAACTCAAAGACAAAGTGTAGGAGCGTTATTATGGCGCAAAAGTCCGACCACCTAAGTCTAAGTAGCAACTAAAGCGTAATTAAATATGACCATTCGTTTCATCCAATCGATTGTCTGGTTCGAACTAGGATACCTTCACCATTTATTAATAGCATCAAAATGTTTAAATCGCGCCTCTTCACAATATCACAAGGTTACATTTCCACCAGTAGCTGGCAACACAGAATTTATGAACTAACCGCGCCACATTCCAGCTCATTCCGACAGAGGTCGCCTTCCACTCGCCTAAGTGAACAGTGTGAAAAGCTAAGTTTATTGATCTTCGCTGTGGTTGTGTTAGGAAGAAAGACGGGAGACCTAGGTCACAAAACAAGAAAAAAACTGCTTGTTTTACGTACAGAAAGATGTCTTTTTGATATTAAGAATCTTGGCAGTTGGGCCAACCTTCAGAACATATGGACCACTGTC
Organism: Pandemis cinnamomeana; assembly: GCA_932294345.1. Taxonomy (NCBI): domain Eukaryota; kingdom Metazoa; phylum Arthropoda; class Insecta; order Lepidoptera; family Tortricidae; genus Pandemis; species Pandemis cinnamomeana. The sequence goes on from OW028731.1 coordinate 3,599,885, forward strand.
AATGTCAAAAATAACCACGGAAACCACAGACAAAATCAGAAGTATTATTCACGATTCTTCACATAAGGATAGAGCTGCGACAAAAGTGACATCTGTCGGAAATTCGGAGATACTCTGCGGTAGCGCAAAGAGAAATCAAAGCCTACCGGTAGAAATCTAAACTATTCTCCTGTTCATTTACATATTTTCCTTTACTTATACATTATTTCCTTGCTTTCAAATCCGTCACTTAACCATAACATACACGAAATTAAGTACACTTAATTATTAAATATAATATAAAATTATGTTACAATAAATTCCTTTGTTTCAATGAAACTCCTTAATAAATATATTTATTACTCGTTCAGATGAGAGTTGTTTTCTAGAATTCTTTCTACTCGCATCATTGCCTCTTTATACATTGACTAATTCTCGTCTTGTAATATTGTATAATTATATAGTAACATATACTCTCCGTGTAAATACTCGAACGAATATGCAGCGAAAATAACTTTTTTTTTCAACTAAGGTTTGTTTACCGTAAAATATATAACGGTACATGCTTTGTCGGTTCCAGGGGTTAGTTCACAACATTGAACTAATTATTTATTGCTCATAAAGTACACAATTTGCAGATCAAAATGACGCTCGACGGCGTCATTTCTGTCTGCGATTTTGACGCGGCGTCACCGTATTTGACATTGAGTTTTATTTTAGTTTAGCTGTTGCCCGCGACCAGTCTGCGCATAACTACGCAATTTTCGGGGATAAAAACTATCCTTTGTCCTTTCCCAGGACTGAATCTATCTGTGCACCAAATTTCATAAAAATCGGTTGAGCAGTTTAAGCGTAACAGATAGACAGAGTTACTTTCGCATTTATAGTACTAGCAGGGATATAAAAAATAGCTCCTACACACGTAAGACTGCAAGATTCGGCTCCTCCCTCACCTCTTGAAGCGACACATAATTAGGTAATGAATTCCCTTGCTTCGAGCCGTAACACTTAGGGCGTCGCCAATAGAGGCAGAGGAGCTGCTGACCTCCCCTATAGAATCGAAAACATAGCCTTCATTTTTAGTCAATGTTGACTTTTGATTGATTCAAGTGCCGCCATATTGTTTGGCCTACAATTGATGCTGTAATTCTAAATACCCCTCCTCTCCCTTGACCATCGATCCCTTAACCCCCCACGAAGCACCTTGATCTTAAAAATTACATGTAATAATACTAACGGAAGGTTCTCGAGCAGCGACTACGTACCGGAAGACGTAGCGTAGGAAGGCCCCCTATAGATGGACTGATGACCTGGGGAAAGTCGCAGGAATTTGTGGTTCTTTGGGGTCTGCTTACGTTCAGCAGTGGACGTCTTTTGACACATAATGGCGATTACGTATCGGAAGACGTAGCGTAGGAGGGCCCACCTCATGATAGACCGATGACCTCGTGGAATTCGCGGGAGTCGGATGAGGGCCGTGCATGACTGGTCTTTTTGGCTCTTCTTTGGCTGATGATACTGACGTAGACTATAATTAAACGCTTGAGGTGGCCTGCTGGCTACTGTGGTCTGACAGTACCGAGGCCAGATCTGGTTCGCGAAGTACTGGTGGCGTACCGAATGGGAAGTCCTGAAACAGAATGCCAGTTATGACCTCTAATGCTGCAATAATATGGTCTGTAATATGTTACAGCTTTATTTAATCCTGCCAATCATCATCGTCATCATCATCGCGAGCCAGTGCGGATTAGGAACTTCGCAAACACTATTGAGTTGCTTCGCAGATGTGTGCAGCTTTCCTCGCGATGTATTCCTTCACCGAAAAGCTCATGGTGAATTTCAAATGTAATTTCGCACATTAATTCCGAAACTCAGAGCCCGGGTTTGGGCCCACGACTCTCTGCTTCAGACACCACAGGTCAAACCACTAGGCTACCACGCCTTTTTTTCTCAATTAAGTAGACGAAAATTAAATTTCAGATGTAGTTTTGCAGCAATACACAGATTCTTTTACTTTCAATTGTTACTTTGACTTTTAAATATTGGTTAATACATACATACACAAATCACGTCTCCATGTATCACGGGGTAGACAGAGCTAAGGCAACAAGACCAAAAGGTTTAGCATGATTGTGGGCGTATAGGTGGAAAGGGGAATCAAAATAGTGACGGGTTGCTAGCACCGCCTGTAACATGATACCTAAGTTTTCGCCCGTTACATCGATGGGCTTTTACCATCTGCGCGGGAAGAGAAGCAACTGGTACGTTCTATGTTGTTTCTTTACTTCCAGACCAGCGTGGAAGAGACTTATACTAAGCATACAGTTCGCAACGCTAATACAGGTTTTAAGTAGCGGAGCAGAAATGTTGATTGCTAATACAGGAGTTAATCTGTACCTGTGAGGGCAGCGAGCGCGGCGCGGGCGGCGCGGGCGGCGGCGGGCGGGGCGCGCGGGCGGGGGACGCGCACTCCGCGCACTCGGTCACCGCGCCGCGCGCCGAGCGCCGCGACCACGACTCCGGCATGCAACTGCAACCACACAAACAAAAGTTGTAACTAATTTACGATAGATGGCGTGACACGGCACTAATTGGCCTATGTAAGCGTTTAAGTTTTTCGGAAGTCCATTTTAACCCACTTATTCATAAACGCTCTATAGGCTTCTGCTAACTTAGCAATCGTTTGTCCTTATCTGTGAAAGGAAATGTCAAAGTGACAGATAAGGACAAACGATTGCTAAGTTAGCAGAAGCCTACAAAGCGTTTATGAATAAGGGGGTAAAGTTTTTGTAAACAAACAAGTCCCACTAAGTTCATAAGCACGTGCTCTTCTGCGTAGCCGCGTTTTTGTCGCCAAGAACCGTGTAGATGGCGCTAGTTGCCTATTGTTTTAGATTCTAGTGACTCACGTTTAGAAAACAATATACACGCGCACGGCAATACAGTGACAGCGACTGCCACGCCATCGCGCTGTTGTTGTTGCCCAACGTCGTGTAGATGGCGCTAGTAGTCTTAACCTGGGATGCGTTCAGTTTGATCACCCGACGACGCCCGACGCCGCCTGGACCCGTTCAGTAAGTCAGTGCGATCATCGGACGATCACACCAAATCGTTCAGTAACATCGTCGAGCGTCGTCGGGCGATCGCACCGGTCACCCCATAAAATAGATGGGTAAAAAAAGCCCAGACGTCACTTTGACAGGTGAAAAGCGGCAAAATTTATAATTCGAACGCTGGGGATATAAACGAATACGAAATCGCATACCATCGACATTTAAATTTAATGTGAATTTAATTTAAAATGTGAGATTCAATGAAGACGTTAATGATTTAAGATGAAAAGGGACAGAAATATTCTATTCAGGTCTCGGAGCAAATATTTATTTTATGTATTTATTTTGAATTGACACTTTTGACAGAAGAACGTCCCAACTCGTTCAGTAAGTGTGTTCATGATCGGACGATTTTCATCCGACGATAATCACACTGACACTTTAGCTACTGAACGTAGCCCTAGGGTTCTAGGGTTCGTGACTCACGCTTGGTGAACAATATGCGCGCACGGCAATACAGTGACAGCGACTGCCACGCCATCGCACTGTTGTTGTTGCTCAACGTCGTGTAGATGGCGCTAGTAGTCTTAACCTAGGGTTCGTGACTCACGCTTGGTGAACAATGTGCGCGCACGGCAGCGAAGCTAGCGGCTCGGGCGTGTCGGCGAGCGGTTCGCGGCACCGCGCACACATCGGCGGTTGCCATGCCGCCGCCGCGCGCTTCTGCCGCGCCGCTGCGTTGTTGTCGCCCAGCGCCGTGTAGATCTCGGAGAGGCGTAGGCGCACGCGGCGGACTAGCATCTGGAAGGTACGCTAGTTAGGTTCTCAAATAAGAGAGGGCGCTACTTTCTACGTTTGTGGGCCAGAATGTTACACTAAAGAGGGCGCTACTAGATATAAAAGATGTAGCTTAAATTTGACATAAGTAAAATCGTTTTCGTGGCGTTCATTGCAACTGATGATGATGCTGATGTTTATTTAGAGATGGTAAATAAAAGCAACAAGTCAAAGATGGCGACATGACAGTGAGTGTATTAAAAAACGTGCTGGGCCCATAACCTCTTAGATTTAGAATATCTTATTTGGTGGGAACACTATTGTTTTCAAGTGTTAATTAAGAGATGGTAAATAAAAGCAACAAGGCAAAGATGGCGACAGGACAGCGAGTGTATTAAAAAAATAACTAACTACTACAGGATATAATTTTTTATTTATTTTTATGAATTGTTTTTTTTTATTATTATTTTGTGAAATTAATTAGTTAAGTAAATGTAGGTTTTTAAGATTCTATCGCATTAGGTTAGCAAAAATCTGTAATGGTAGAATAGTTATGGAAATAAATAAATAAATAACAGATGGCGCTAGTGGTAGGTTAAAGAGTTTTCACAATTTGTGTTTAATTATTTCAACACTGATGATGATAACGATTACTAGGTTACCTTAGCACCGACAGAAGTAGCGACCTCTAGCAGGCGCGTGTTGAACTCCAACGGGCGGCAGTTGCAGATGCGGCCCTGCCGACGCAACGCTTCCAGACATCGCGCTGCGCCGTCCATTGCCTCCATCTGGGCTAGGCGGTCGCCTAAAGCCTGCCCAGCACCCATTGCTACCTCATAATGCCTGAAAAATAATACACACTTACCCCCTTATTCATACACGCTCTATAGGCGCTAACTTAGTAACCGTTTGTCCTTATCTGTAAAAGGTTATGGGTCGTGGTAGGTGTCGGGTCCAAAGGAAAAGATGGTGGTTTCTTCCAAAGAGAATATAATCGTACACGATTATAACAGTTAAAGATAATTAAGATACACTTCACACAAGGTACTAATATAATATAAGAGGAGGAAAAGGACGTGCCGTAGTCTATCGAGTCTAGAGGAGAGAGAGCATAGACAATTTTCCTCTCTCATGTTGCCATTCGTGGCTTGGATTCGTGGCGTTTTCGCAACAAGGTAAATGTCAAAGTGACAGATAAGGACAAACGATTGCCAAGTTAGCAGAAGGCTATAGAGCGTTTATGAATAAGGGGGTATGTTCATAGAAGTAAACTCATGCGTAGAATATAATAGTGGCTAGGATAAAAACCAATAATTCTTCCATGCTGGTCTGGGAGTTAAAAAAAACAGAATGTACCAGTTGCTTCTCTTCCCGCGCAGATGGTAAAAGCCCATCGAGGGAATGGGCGAAAGTCTTAGGAATCATGTTATAGGCGATGCAATGCAACCTATCATTATTATGATTTCCCTTTCCACCTATATGCCCTTCATCATATGCTAAACGTGGCCTTAAGGTTTTGTTACCTCGGGCTCTGTCTACCCCGTAAGGGATAAAGACGTGATATATGTATGTATGTACGTATAAAAAACAATAATAATGCAATTGACAAACACTGAGATACATGCGAAAAGGCGGACTATCTCTTGCTGCTGGTTAGATAAAGCTGCAATGTCAAAGGATTGCCTTACGAATGACGTAGGTACCTGAGAGCCTTCCCGATGTCGCACTTCCTTCTATATACGTCACCAGCGATCCTGACGGCACGTGCATAGCACCCCTGGTCACCTGCCACCGCTGCCAGCCTTAACGCCTCCTGAAAAAGGTATCATCATACCAATTAGAAGACGGCCACTGCTTGACACAAGTCTATTCCAAGGAACGACGATCAGTTTCGTACTACACGTAGCCAACGTCTTCTCGCGGTAATTACCAGATCGTCTTTCCATTTTGCGGGAGACAGAGAGAGAAAGAGAGAGAGCCTTTTGATACGCGACCCCCCCCCCCTCCGTAATAAAATTCGGAACAATCAATTTACCTACTCCCTACATTTGTCTACGCTCCCGTGGATCTAGATAAGGATCTAGATACCAAACAGTTCAGTACCCAGCCGTAACGATAGCACTTCGCTCTTTAGAAAGAGACAATAGTTGCCACGTAAGTAAGAGCGAGACAACGCTTTACGAAACCGAAATGAGCCGAGAAGACCGATGTGCAATCTTTATGGCCGAGTTGCACTCACATTGCAATAATCATGAGCGTCTCCAAGCTCCCCCCTCGCTCGCAGCGCGGCGGCCATTTGCAATAGCGCGGTGCGATGATGCCTAGTGTTTAGGTCAGTCGCGCGCGGACCGCGGCCGAGATCGCACGCCCTGGCTGCGCAGGCGACTGCTCGCTCGGCGTCGCGAAGCCGCCGCCATAGCTCCGAGAGTCCCACGTAAACCTGGAATTAAAAAAAAGGTTAATAAATCCATTTTGAATACAAGGTTCTTTGCTGACTGTATATATGCATTGTCATCCCTACATATGTGTACCAAATTTCAAGTCAGTCAGACCAACTGTTGAAGAGATTTCCACTACCACATTATTGCCATCCGACTTGCACAAGTCTGCAAAATTACAGCTCAATCGGTTGAAGGTAATATCTTAGCTTATCGATGTTGAAGCAGATATTATCTGTTTCAACATCGAGTTACAAAATTCCGGATAAACATACATACATACATTACAAGTTAGATAAAAGCTTGTAAAAACCAATGTTTTCTGCTGGACTTCATTGTCAAATAACCCTGATATAATAATAATATGATAGATATATCTTATTAACTTTGCAGGAAGCTTTTGACACTATAAGACGTTAAATTGTTACAAAAAAACGAAAGAGAAAGCTGCCATTTGTACAATTTCAAATGCATATGTAATAAGTTACATTACTTAATAATTTATTATATTCATATTCTACATATGACTGGCCCTCAGTCATTTCAAAATGGCGTTCCGCAAGGCTCAGTTTTGGGGTGCATACTCTTCATTCCTTAGGAAAGAATTACCTGTAGAAGCAATGTGTTGTCGCTTTGAGCTTGAGCAACCCCTAGAGCTTTCTGAAAGCCGTCCATAGCTTTGGAAAAAGCTCCCAATTCCAAGCTAACAGCTGCGACAGTGAGGTGGACACAACCGGCCGTGGAGCCACCACCGCAGTCATTGTAGAGGGCGTGACGAGCGTAAGACAGAGCTCTGAAAAGCAAAGGCAAATGTAAAAAAATATATAAAGACAAACAAATGGTAAGTTAACATGAGATCCTTCTACTTTTTAAACATGAGAGCTCTCTTGTAGGTGGAGCAACTTCCATGTTATCCATTCCAGGGCCTTTTCTTTGACATCCTGATACGACAAGACTTCTACTTTCTCTTCCACTTGGTCCATGAATGTTCTTCTTGGCCTTCCTCTTCCGCTTCCCTTCAACCTATCCGTCTCTTATGATCTATAGTATTCCCTTATGAATAAAGGGTATTTAAATCTTGGAGCAATACCAATTTAGATCGGCATTTCAAATTTAGTTACTCTAAATAACATACTATGTGTGTGCCAAATTTCTAAATTTGCCCGACTTCTTAACGAGAAATAAGTACACACAAAGACAGTATGAGGAAGAGAAAGGGGGAGAAGGGAGAGGAAGAACGTAGAGAGAGAGAGAGAGAGAGAGACAAACTTTCGCATTTAAATATAGTATTAGTGGTGAATGTGGTGATGATGTAATTACCTGTCCAGCCCTCCCAAGGTCTGATGAGCCCTGGCTAAGTTCAGGTAAGCCTCAGCCCGCATCGGCGCCGAGTCCAATTCTTCAGATATGCCGAGTTGCCGGTTGGCAAACTCAAGTGATTCCCTGAAGACAACAGCTGACATTCATCAGGGGTCTTACCATGTCTTAATGCGATTCAATTCCGATTCAGTTTAGGTTCGCTCGCTGTTAGATCCATACTAAAAATGACAGCTAAAACCTGAACTGACTGGGAATTGAATCGCATTAAGACGGCATGGTAAGGCCCCAGAAAGAATATAGTATTTAAATCTATTCCATTTCAAGTTCCCTAAACCAATGAGCATGTAGGAAAAGATTAATAAATGTGGATGAACCGACAGAGGTATGACAGTGTAGCGACCCTAGCACCAAGGCTAAGAGCCCGACAGGGGGGGAGGGGGGTCTTTGACCATTACCGTACAACGTAGCCGACATTTTGTCACAAGATTTTCTAGTTATATTTTTGTTACTTTGACATTGGCGAAGTTGTCGTCGCTATAACGACTTGATACGCCACAAATAATAAGAAGAAGAAGATTTCTTTACTGCGATTCCGTGATCGCCGAAGATTGCTTCTGCATGGAAGTACCTAATGGACGTTTATATAGGTCGTTGGCGTTGAACCTGCGGTGCTGATGTCCTTGGCGTCGAAAAGGTTGACATTATTCAATGTGGTCATTCATACCTGTACTTCCCGAAGTCCATATACGCCTGGTACAGATGACCGAGCAGGGCGAACCTGTCAGCCCTGTGGCGGACTCCTCGCAAAGCAGACAGCCACACCTTGACCGCCAGCTGCTGTTCGTTCTGCCCGTACAGACGGACCCCGCGCTCGATCTGAACAGGTACATATAGAAATTTATCAGGCTATCTCTTAGGCTGAGTTTCATGCTGGTCTGGGAGCACAGGAAAAACAGAATATACCAGTTGCTTCTCGTCCCGCGCAGATAAAAGACCATCGGAATGGGCGAAATTCTTAGGAATCACGTTATAGGCGATGCGGCCCATCACTTTGATGACTTTCCACCTAGTCGCCTCCAATCATGCTAAACGTGGCCTTTAGGTCTTGTTACCTCAGGCTCTGTCTACCCCGTAAAGGATATAGACGTGATTTGTGTATGTATGTATCTCTTAGGTATGTGGTAGACAGCCTACGGTAACAAGAGTCTATCGATGGAATAGGCGACATTCCCTAGATATCATGTCATATACGCGATGCTAGCAACTTCACTATTTTCACCTGCCTATAAACACTCATAAAATCGTTAAGAATGTGTTGCGTGCCTTAAGAAAAGATTGAAGAACCCTCAGTCTTACGACTCCGGGGAAATTTGTTCCCCTAGCTGATTCCAGAGTTTAACCGTGAGTGGAAAGAATGTGGCCTCTTGTTACCTGAGGCTGGTCTACCCCGCAAGGCATAGACTGCAGATATATTCCAGAGCAACTCTGAAACGCCTTATAAAATAACAGAGAGATACGTTCTGTATCAAACTTGAGTTACCTTCCGTCGTGCGAAATACTGGTCCAGCCTGGACCGGCAGCCTCTGAAGCAATCGAGTAGCCCAGCCGTGGGCGGACGATGGGCCGGCCCGAACCGAGAGCCCCAGCGGAGCGCCCCATTCCGCTCAGGGTACTCCTCCGCGAACGAGTGGAGTTCTTCAAGGAAAGACCAGCATTAGTAGTGTGATGGGATAAAGATAGATTTAAGTTAGCGGTCCCGCTCCCACCTATGCTTGTCTCTCTCTCTGCCAATATGGTGACCTGGGGCCCGAATTATGAAAGCACATCACTCCAAAGTGGTATAAATCAGTTATATCTCCAAAACTACAGCTCTAATCAAAGTTTTGACTAGTTCACAAGATTAATGAGAGCTGTGACTGTCTTCTAAGTCTAAGCTACTCGTATTTCAAATTCAGCACAATTTTTTCACCACTTTCGAGTGGTATTTTCACACATAAGCTTTCAAAAATTTCAAACCGTCTCCCTATTTGGTCCCGGAACGTCCGTCTAGGCCTTTAAATTCGCACTCCCCGTCTAAATCTGTTTAATTCTAATGATTTTTGCACTGTTTGCTTTATTTTGGAATTTATAATATTTGCAGATTAATTTAATTCGTTTTCGGTCCTTGGGTTGTGGCAGAATATCAGTGTTTTGCTCCCACGAGCAATGTTTACCACTGAGCCATGGCCCTTTTGCACTGCTGCAACGCACACAACAAAATACTTATAAGTTAAGTCTAATGTGTAATTTCTTGTTTTTCTTTTTTTTATTGTTATTTTTAACTTGATTGTGTGTATTGTAGTATCAAATAAACGATTTATCTATCTATCTATCTATCTAATTAGTCTTCTTTATCCATCCTCTCTACTGACCTAACCAACTAAGCGTACTTTTTTCTATCCTAGTCCTCTTTCACACCAGCAAGTTTCCTTATCTTTCAGTGTCACCCCTTCCATACTTCTTATTGCTCTCATTTCTACAGCATTTATTCTACTTTCATGCTTCTTTTGCCATACCCAACTGTCGCTGCCGTAGGGACACCGAGTAGAGTTGAGACAGAGGTGAGTTGATACAAAGCCGATTCCTCTGAACTTTGACAGTTTATCGGGCTGGTAACTTCGCTAATTCGTTGCTCTTTCCACAGTGTCCACAGTTTGTATGAAGTTGTGACCTCGCTAACTGTCATAGGTGCAGAGAAATCGGCTTTGTATCAACTCACCTCTGTCTCAACTCTCCTCGGTCTCCCCTACATTAGTGTTGGAACAAGCACCCCTCTATGGACGACCAGACGCGCCTTCTTCGACACCTCACTGCTCACAAAGGCGCTATTCAAACTATTAATAATTAATTACTGTAATGGCTTACCTGTTTGATCTGGCAATCCTTTGTTGTGATAAAAAATTTCATTACTCATAGGTTCATCCAAAATGACAAAGCTATGGTACGGCAAGCGATAGATCTTACTTATTTATTTATTAAAACATTGTAGCTGTCACAAGCTATGTCCTGCGCTTGCACCAACTTGACCATTGTCGGTGACAAGTGACAATTCTGTTTACATTACAATCTCGACCGGAATCTACGCCAGTGAGCTTCTGACTACGCTTGCATTTTGAATTGTCACAAGTCGCTGACATAATGTCAAGTTGATGAAACAGGGGCCAGGGCGAAGCAAAGGCAGGAGTTAAGATATTCTAATGCCTCAAAGACCACGGAATAGAAGGAAAAAGTTGGAAGGCTCTTATGACTTTCTGCCAAGTATCTTGCGGCGCATTCTTGGCAACGATGGTCTTTCCGAATGCGCTGGTAGTTCAAAACGACATGTTTTTAAGAGCCCTTGGCGGCCAATTTGCAAAAATAAATTTTCATTTTCATTTTCATTTCATCGGTCTGTTAAAAAAGCATTCAAAAAACGTCAAAAATTGAAAAAGTTAAAAGCCCCCAACACATTTACCGAATGATCATACTTACTCGTAAATAATAAAAAAATATGCCAAAAATGCCTCACATAATTTTGGAAGAGCTGATATTCATCATAATGCTTTGCCGATTTTTATCGAACATAACCAAGAACCACTGCAAGGAAACTGGCTTTCGAACAGAAAACACCGCATCGAAATCAATCTATCCGCTTGAGAGCTACGATGCCACAGATACACACAGACATCTACGTCAAACTTTTAACATCCCTCTTTTTGCCTCGGTTAAACAGGTTCTGGTACAGATTGGGTATGAGGGTGCCGTGGTCTTTTATCTATTCCATAGTCAGGATCTATTCCATGGTTCGAGGTTGAGGATCACCTGGTGGCTCATCGAGGTGGTGCGAGGGATCCGGCGAGCTGAGCAGACGTGTGGCCGACAGCTGGTGAGCCGGCACCCCTCTGTTGGGAGTAAATACATGTTATAAAGCGAAGGTTAAGTGGACCAGATGGACCCCCAGTCCGCGGAAGACCAGACGGGGTCCAAGTTGAATCCAAAGAAATGGGGGTTTTGGGAACAGTAGTAATGTAGCAGCAGGTCTACCGAAAACAGTATAACTTTGAACGTGGTCTAATAACTTAATTCATATTAATTTGTATGGGGGCGTTCAAGTATTACGTAAGCGCTTGAAGGGGGTGCGGGGTCGATTTATGGTGATTACGTCAGCAGTTATTATTTACTTTTTTACACAAATGGCAACCCGCAAATTGTCTATGCTTGAAAACAAAACACATGTCGGGGATTCCCACAAATAATGAATACGTTATAGGTACTCGCTTAGAAGCGAGTGGGGGAATTACCGCGCACCACTCACTTGTCACCTTGTCTAAATTTCTTCCGTCAGTCTATGCTGCTCACGAATCAATAAAAAACAGACTACATTAAAAGAAAAATGCATATAGGTCCCAATGATTACGTAAGCATTGGTAAGAGGCTTGCTTACTTTTACTGACAAGAGGAAGAGGGGGGGGGGGGGTAAATAATTGTAAAAAATCAGCTTACGTAATACTTGAATGGCCCCTATGACGTTTACACTCTATTATGGTCGATTTAGACGAAGACTATTTACAGCCGCCTAAATTACGGCGCCTAAAAAAGGCACCGTATATAAACCGTGTTCTATTCCGTGCCAGCGCTGGCATGCCGCGAAAAAATGGCGCCGAAAGTGTTTATACGGTGCCTTTTTTAGGCTCCGTAATTTAGGCGGCTGTAAATAGTCTTTTTTTTTATTTTTTTTTATATGAATAGGAAGGCAAACGAGCAAGTGGGCCACCTGATGGTAAGTGATCACCACTGCCCATAGACACCCGCAACCCCGGAGGGATTGCAGATGCGTTGCCAACCTAGAAGACTAAGATGAAATGCCTCTTGTGCCCGTAATTTCCCCGGCTGTCTTACTCTCCACACCGGAACACAGCAGTGCAAGCACTGCTACTTAGCGGCAGGATTAGCGAGTAGGACGGTGGTAGCGATCCGGACGGACCTTGCACAAGGCCCTACCACCCGCAAAAAGTCTAATCTGCATAGAAAAAGAAGACATAAGATTGTTTAGTCTTCGTCTAAATCGACCTTTGGGGTGCTTGCTCTATGCCAGCGTGTGGCGTGTACTGGTGTTCCATCCTATTCCAAACTTACCCGAGGAAGTCCCGTGATTCTATAGAATCCCATGACATGTTCCTCGGGTGTAGACGACAGCGTCACCTGGCGGTCGGATGCATCTTGCCCTCTTGCTCGCTCACCGCGCACCGACACTGGGTAGAGAGAGACGGAAAATGAATATCAGCCTGATCAGTGCGAGATACGCGCACCGAGGGTTTAGTACAAATTCGCCAAGTTATTATGAAATCCAGAGAAAAACAGACAGACAGAAAACGAAGTGATCTTAAAGGGTTCCTTCTTTATTGCAAGCTTTATTAACTTGCTACGTATATATGTATGTTAGTCTTATTTTGAAGCGGATATATCTTCTACCGTTTGAGCTGAAAATTTGCATACTTATGTAAGTCACATGACAATATAATAATGTGGATAGTGGAGTTCTGGTGACCCAGCTAGGGGCCCGATTTTTGAAAGCACATCACTCGAAAGTGGTATAAATCAGCTTATATCTCCAAAACTACAGCTCTAATCAAAGCTTTGACTAGTTCACAAGATTAATGAAGCTGTGAACTAGTCAAAGCTTTGCCTTCTATACTACTTGTATTTCCAATTCAGGACAATTTTTCACCACTTTCGAGTGGTTCACACATGTGCTTTCAAAAATCGGGCCTCAGGACCGTCTCCGCAGGAGGGAACTCTTCAACGGTTGGTCCGATAGACTTGAAATTTGGTACACATGTGTAGGACGGATGACAATGCAAGTACAGTCAGCCAAAAAAGCTTGAATTCAAAATTGGAGTTTTTGGTAGATTTTTTTTTTGAGGTTACGGAAATCTAAAAATGATGGGGATCTGTAGGTTAATAAATTGGATAGTAAATTACGGAATTACCTTGCTCAAATAAAGACCGTGATGTACTTCACCAGTAAATCCATTGTTGATATCGCCCGCAAAACATCCTTATGGCATCATCTGCAAAGGAAGTCTTTTAGTCTGTAGCACACACCAAATAACATACATACATACCAGTGGCGTGGCGTCAATAGTATATCAAGAGGCAGAAGGCAAGCCGAAGGGCATTTAACTACCATCGCTACCACCATCTTACTCGCTAATCCTGCCGCTAAGTAGTAGTGCTTGCACTGCTGTGTTCCGGTGTGGAGAGTAAGACAGCCGGGGAAATTACAGGCACAAGAGGCATTTCATCTTAGTCCTCTAGGTTGGCAACACATCTGCAATCCCTCTGGGGTTGCGGGTGTCTATGGGCAGTGGTGATCACTTACCATCAGGTGACCCGCTTGCTTTCCTATTCACATAAAAAAAAAACTAGCCTCTTCCTCTAATTCTGTGTAATAAAAGTGCCCAACTGCCTTAACATAGGCAAGCCGGAAATCGAGTTCTTTGGACGCCACGCCACTGATACACAAATCATGTCTTTATCCCTTACGGGGTAAACAAAAGCCTGAGGTAACAATCAGCTTATATCTCCAAAACTACAGCTCTAATCAAAGCTTTGACTAGTTCACAAGATTAATGAGAGCTGTAATTATCTTCTGAACTACTCGTATTTCAAATTCAGCACAATTTTTCACCACTTTCGAGTGGTATTTTCACATATGTGCTTTCAAAAACGGGCCCTAGGACCGTCTCCGCAGGAGGGAACTCTTCAACGGTTGGTTCGATTGACTTGAAATTTGGTTTAAATAGGACGGATGACAATGCAAGTACAGTCAACGAAAAGTACAGTCAGCAAAAAAGCTTGATCTAAAATGAAATTTGAAGTTACGTTATGTTTTTTTCTAACTGATTTTTGATTTCCTATCATTATCAGTTTGTTGTCGAAAATTAGTAAAGAAGGAGCAGTTTGTGTTTACCTTGTTGTTTTCAGTTTCCCTTGTCCATAAACCCATTAGTTCTGAGGACCCATTAGTTGGATCCATACATGTGTATAGTCCGACCTTCTAGGTCTGTATACACTTAAAAAAAAGAGCACGCCTAAGCTATGTAAACGTATAAAGATTTATAATCATTTGCCCAAGTATATAAAATCTTTAGATGGTACTAAATTTAAAATAAACTTAAGGATTTTTTACTCTGTAGTTATGTGCTTTTATAATTTATATGAATACTTTTGTAGGAATCATTGAAATAATAGAAATAATTTATAATAATAACTAGGTACCTAAATATTGTACGTCCGAAATGGAAACACTGTTGAAAGTTATAAAAATTATGTTATCACAATTGTACACGGTTTTATACAATAAGCTATTTTTAATTCTTAGTTTTTATTTTTTATTTCTTAGTCATTAACATGTACCTGCACATTTTTATGATACAGTACACGTACGCCTCATAAAGCTTTTAAAATGTTATAAATTTTCAGAGTTATCTCTAGTGCTTTAGTACTAATGTTCGATCTAGGTCACTGAGGTATCTAGCATAGCTAGGTAATGTCATCTTACACAAAATTAGGTCACCCACTTAACGATGTACAAAGTGAAACTTTAAAAAAATATAAATCGTTAATCTATAGCCTAAGAAATATTTTACTTTTATTTTTCTATTTTTAAAATATTTCATGTCGCAACAACACAAATTTACCAATTTTTTTTATTTTTTTTTTAACTAAATACGAACTCTATGGAACACAAGTCACAATTTTAAAAAAAATATTTAAAAAAAATTACAACCCCGTCCCGAAATAGGTTAGCTCCCAAAATAGTACAAATCAATGACGTCAAATATTACCCAACACTTTTCGACCTTTTTTAACGACAACGAATGTAAAACTTGCCCTTTTTAAAATACAAAAACGGAAATAAGCTCAAATGAAAATCATTAACTTACGCTGTCTAATCCTGAGTCGGGAACTGTATGGGGCACATAGTTTTCACGCGTTCCTAGTTTTGTTGGTCACTGCACTTGTATTTTGTAGGTATTTGTGGTTTTTAGTGGTATTTGCTTGTTTGGTTGTGGGTTTTGGTCGGACTTCGCTGGTCCTGGCAGATCACACCCCGATTGTAGGGATGTTGTGCTGTAGACTAGGGAAAGGGTTGGAGTAGCGTTTGATTTATTTTTAATCTTAATTTTAGACGACTTCAAAATGTATCTAGTAAAGTGTCTATAGTAATGTTACAAAGATAAAGGATTTGTATCTTTGTATGTTTGTACACAAAAACTACAGGACCGATTTCAAAAAATATTTATCTCCCAGTAAGTATATTTATATCATTCTGCGCGGACGAAGTCTCGGGCAGGGGCCCGATTTTTGAAAGCACATCACTCGAAAGTGGTATACATCAGCTTATATATTATCTTCAAAACTCCAGCTCTAATCAAAGTTTTGACTAGTTCACAAGATTAATGAGAGCCGTAAGTATCTTCTAAGCTACTCGTATTTCAAATTCAGCACAATTTTTCACCACTTTCGAGTGGTATTTTCACACATGTGCTTTCAAAAATCGGGGCCTAGGTCTTATTAAAAATGTCATTGTCCTTCATATCCTACCTTAATGAGGTGTAGAATATCCACGTAATACTAACTACAATTTTATGTAACACATGACAAATGTTAGTACCTATTTAATTACATTTTCCAAATTAAATTAAATCAAATTAAATCAAATCAAATTAAATTAAACCGAATTTAATTAAATTAGATTTATTTGGCCATTCAATTATGAGTAAGTTAAGTAGATATAATTTAATTAAGTTGGTACACTATTGCATTGGGTTTCCTGCAATGACAGTGAAATAAATAAAAACAGTTAAACTAAAAATATATTTACTACTTACAGTCTCCACGGCTGCCGCTGTTCCGCTCAGCCTCCCGTCTCCCTCGCTCAAAGCCGAGCATGCGCAGAAGCGTTCAAGCCTTATGCTTCGAAACTCGGAATTTCGATTTCGTCTCGTGCTATTCCACTCACACTTATAGTCATTAACATGACAGCGAAAGGGACGGCATACGAACTTTAAATTTCGAAACTCGAAGCGGCCCGCAGCCTCCAATCATTGGAATAGACGCGGGTAATTTGATTTTTATTAAAATAAAATAAAAATTAAAAATGAAACATTTTGATGGTGTTAACCTTCTGGGATTAGAATTAAACGACTCAGTGGAGAGAATTTCATTAAATTTAGATTTAAAGAATTTTGTATTCATAGGTTAGTGTAAGTTAAGATTTGTTTTACATTGTAAACATTCCTTTTTCTGTATTCGGCTGAAGTGCTATGCACCCAGCGCCAGAAATAAATAAAAAAAAAGAATTAAACGTTTTTTTTCTGTTTGTTCCCGATATTACATTTTTATTTAACTTGCAATGTAAGCATGTAGGTATGTATGTTATTAATGTAATTATGTGTGTACGTCCGGGTGAAATCTTGCAACTCAATTTTGAAGCAAACATCTTCAACCGATTAAGCTGGAATTTTACATCGGACCAACCGTTGAAGAGTTCTCTCCTGCAGACACGGTCCTGACTGGCCCACCAGAATTCTACTACCAGATTATTGTATTATCATCTAACTTACACAAGTATGCAAAATTTTAGCTCAATCTGTTGAAGATATCTGCTTCAAAATTGCATGGCAATATCACCCGGACAAACATAATCTACATACATACGTTCAATTCATCAAGGCTCTTAAAAGTCTTAAAACAAAACACGTTCCCAAGAATAGCGCCATCTATTGTTTTTTTAGTAACTTAAAAAGAAACGACTGTTTTTCTTGGAACTAATAGGCTGCTCTGATTCTTAGTAGTTTTGTGTTATTACAACAGATGTCGCTAGCTGTTCTTAAACAACGCGTTTTGTTCTTTTCAATAATTTTATTACGTCTTTGTTAGGCTAATTCGGGGCCCGATTTTTTAAAGCACGTGTGTGAAAATACCACTCGAAAGTGGTGAAAAATTGTGCTGAATTTGAAACACGAGTAGCTTAGAAGACATTCACAGCTCTCATTAATCTTGTGAACTAGTCAAAACTTTGATTAGAGCTGTAGTTTTGGAGATATAAGCTGATTTATACCACATTCGAATGATGGCTTTCGGGCCCCTAAAAGACAATATCAATTATTACGACAAAAGTCATTGGTAAGCATGAAAGGTTCATCTATGTATAATAGCTAATTACTTATGAATCCGTTCAGTACAACATAAATATGCCGCACAGACAGTGCCGTGTGTCAGTTGTTGTAGAGCAGGGGTCCGATTTTAGAAAGCACATGTGCGAAAATACCACTCGAAAGTGGTGAAAAATAGCGCTGAATTTGAAAGACGAGTAGCTTAGAAGATACTTAAGGCTCTCATTAATCTTGTGAACTAGTCAAAAACTTTGATAAGAGCTGTAGTTTTGGAGATATAAGCTGATTTATACCACTTTCGAGTGATGGCTTTCAAAAATCGGGCCTCAGCAATGTGTGTACCTAATAGATTTCTCTTTATTCATTGGTAAAGGACGTAATCCAAGCATCTTTTATTTAAAGCCAGCTTAAATTGATAGTAACATTTTTACTTATCAAACTACTCAAGCACACATCAAGAGACATTTATTCTCTATTAAAAAAAATAAAACTAACACGCAGTCTATTCGAAACATTAAAAATCGATTCACTTCCCGAAAACGAGTCCAAATAAAAATGTCTCGACGCTTTCAACGCAACAAATTCACATAAAATTATGGGCGGCATCAATTTCAATCCAAACACTAATAAATTGGCTTCTCTCAACGACATTAGAAGAGCAGAGACAGTTTATTAATAGAAGACATATTTTGTAAATCACGAGTCAGATTCATCCCTCGGCTGAAAGCAGTGCCGTCTTTGCCGCGGCGCGCGGCGCTCGAAAAAAAAAGTTCGCGCGGGAAACTTTGACAGCTATCAATTGAGCAACTTTTAAATTCGTTAACAACAAAATGAGCTACAGTGTCTACGACAACTTTAACAATAATTATCAAGACTTTAATTATTATAAAGGAGATAAATTGAGTGACAAAAGTGAGTGCTGTGTTAAAGATGAGGGTAAAAGGGAGAGTCAAGATGGCGAAACTGAAGAGCATGTGCAGCACGTTTTGGGGCCAAGTCGGAGATGTTTGGCTTGGGCATGCAAAGCTTGTAAAAGGAAAACTGCGGCTGTGGACCGGAGAAAAGCCGCAACACTACGCGAAAGGCGACGGCTTAGAAAAGTAAGTAAAGAACTGATTGAATCATGCAGTAAATTTACGGGAAATCACTACATAGTATAAAATAAAGTCGCTTTCCCTGTCCCTATGTCCCTATATATACTTAAATATATTCAAAACTACACAACGGATTTTGATGCGGTTTTTTTTAATAGATAGAGTGATTCACGAGGAAGGTTTTTATGTATAATTCTAAGCAGACGAAGTCGCGAGCAGAAGCTAGTTAACAATATAGGTAAAAATTAAGTTCACTTCCATGCTGGTCTGGGAGCAAAGGAAAAACATAGAATGTACCGGTTACTTCTCGTCCCACGCGGATGGTAAAAGTCCATCGAGGGAATGGGCGAGATTCTTCTTATTTATGTTGATATTGTTGTTTTTATTATCCCTGCGTTTATCCTGTCTATTTGTTTCCGCCACCTACTTAAACTGTCTCCAACTTATTTCTTGCATTGGTTGTCTGGAAGAGATCGCTATTAAGCGATAAGACCGCCTATTGTCTACTTTGTTCTTTGTTTCTGTATTGTTTTGTACTGATTTGCGGTGTTTAATAAAGAGTATTTGTATTGTATTGTATTCTTAAGACTCATGTTATAGGTGATGCGGCTAGCAACCCATCACTATTTTAATTGACCTATTCACCTATATACACGCCTAATCAATGTAAACATGGCCTTTTTTTTGTGTGGGAGGGAGAATACTTATGATAACGATGAACATGGCCTTTAGGTCTTGTGACCTCAGGTTCTGTCTACCTCGTAAGGGATATAGACGTGATTTGTGCATATATGTACGTATTAAGTTTGGTTTAAGAAAAACCAAATAGAACCTTTTCTCAATCAACGTCCGAGTACTTTTATACTGACAGACAAATAACAAGGCGCTAACTTATTGCGATAAAGTTGTACAATGGCCTAGGGTTCCATTTTGGTTGACTGTACCATACAAAACAGAAAGCAAACGAAATTACACAAAATACCTCCTCCCGCCCTGTCCGGCTCTTATCCAACAGTCTGCCAAGAAATCTTAAACCGTTGCCCAGGGTGCACTGGACCAAGCACTCCTCTTCCCGGATGGATCCAAAAACGAACTGCAGCTCTTGACCACACGCGGAGGTAACCCGACTCGCACCCCTAGTCATGGGTGCTAGTCGTATCGCCTATAACATGATTCCTAAGATTTTCGCTCATTCCCTCGATGGGCTTTTACCATCTGCGCGGAAAGAGATTGGGACATTCTAAGTTTTTTCTTTGCTCCCCAAACAACGTGGAAGCAAGCCTTCCCTGTCGTTATAAAATTTTTTAAAGCACAGCTAGTAACAGATTGAAAGACTCGAAGGCTTACTCACCTGCTATGGGTGGTGTAGGGGTAGCACGCGTCACGGAATGACGAGGTCCCGGGTTCGATTCCCGGCCATAGCTTTACTTTTCGGATTTTTCTGTGTTCTAATTTTCAGTATCGTTTAGAAATTTAACCTTAAAGCAGTTTAAAAACAGTAATACACTCATTCAACAATATAATTAACCGCTAGGCGGCGATTTTTCTAAATTCTAAATCCTTCAAATCCGAAATACATTCTTACATGTCGCGTTCACACCAACCGCACTGGAAATTATTTTCTAAGTAAACTTTTAACTGACAATGACGACCTTAACTTGACCTGGGGCCTGATTTTCGAAAGCACATGTGTGAAAACCACTCGAAAGCGGTATAAATCAGCTTATATCTCCAAAACTACAGCTCTAATCAAAGTCATGTAAATTAGTTAGTAAATTTCATGAAAATCGCTGTAGCCGTATCCGAGATTCAGATTACACACACAAAAAATTCTCGTTTCAAGGTAATAGATACGCTCAAAAACATTTCGATTCTACAAACTTACTTAACTGATTTCGCGGTCAAAACAGAGACTAACGTTTTTTTTAAAGCATACATCGACGTCAAATTTAAGCACCCTCTCGGGGTTAAGTTTTAAACTAAAGACGGTGCGGTTGGCGTGGACCCGGCCCAGATTAGAACTCAAGGCTAACTGTAATCTTTTGAATACGACTTAAAATATAAATAAAATGCTCCTCACACGTACTAGAGCTTACCGGATTAAGGAGTCAGTTAAAATGGGTTTACTACATGCACAAATCACGTGTATGTATGTATGTATACCTTACGGGTTTACTAAATATAAAGGATCTCTGAAAATTTATCCGATATATTTCAGTAGGTAGGTTAGTCTGACTACACCGACAACGCACTGGCATCGCGTAAAGCGCTGCGGGTGTCTATGGCCAGTGGTGATCATTTACCATCAGGTGACCCACTAGTTCGTTTGTCTGGCCCCTCTAACATAAAAAAAAACTGTAAATGTTTTCAGGATTATTGAATCATAGTTGACAAATGTTTCCTAGATCGGTGTTCAAAGTGAACATCAAAATTATTTTTTATGCGGTTTTTTACAGATAGACTGATTCACATATACATTGCAAGTAAATTTCATTTGCTGCTGGGGTTTATTATTGAAAAAAATACAAAAGTGAAATTAAAAACAAATTAAAAACTAATCTTAAAATAAAATAATTAAAAAATAAAATAATAAACATAGACTACAGGCCCACGTACAAAAAATGTGGGTCATATGAACCACCAGGTGACGTATATAGGACGATATAAGAGCATAAAATAATAAGATTCAGCACTATGCCGTCACTTGTAAGCTGTCCAACTGGGTGCTGATGAGAATTCAAAAGTGCAACCCTCGATTTTTTCCCCTTGTCGCATGATTTTTGTACGGCGTTGCGGAATAATGGATTAGAAGCTGTATTGAAACAGTATGAAACTGATGCCGTACAGAATCAAATGACCAAATTTACCCTGGAAATGGTCAGAAAATCAAAAAAAATTACCGACTTTGTGGCGCACCATTTTGTACGGCATCAGTTTCATACTGTTTCAATACAGGGGCACGATTTTTGAAAGCACATCGCTCGAAAGTACCACTCGAAAGTGGTATAAATCAGCTTATATCTCCAAAACTACAGCTCTAATCAAAGTTTTGACTAGTTCACTAGATTAATGAGAGCTGTGATGGTCTTCTACGCTACTCGTATTTCAAATTCAGCACAATTTTTCACCAGTTTCGAGTGGTATTTTCACACATGTGCTTTCAAACATTGGGCCCCAGCTTCTAATGCATTATTCCGCAACGCCGTACAAAAATCATGCGACAAGGGGAAAAAATCGAGCGTTGCACTTTTGAATTCTCACCAGCACCCAGTTGGACAGCTTACAAGTGACGGCATAGTGCTGAATCTTATTATTTTATGCTCTTATATCGTCCTATATACGTCACCTGGTGGTTCATATGACCCACATTTTTTGTATGTGGGCCTGTAGTCTAACAGTCGCTGGCAGCATTCCCCCTTTGGACAGCGATACCAACACGCTGTCCAAGGAAGCTGCCAGCGGCCCGATTTTTGAAAGCACATGTGTGAAAATACCACTCGAAAGTGGTGAAAAATTGTGCTAAATTTTAAATACGAGTAGCTTAAAAGATACTCATTAATATTGTGACCTAGTCAAAAATTTGATTAGAGCTGTAGTTTTGCAGATATAAACAGATTTATACCACTTTCGAGTGATGTGCTTTCTAAAATCAGGCCCCAGCTCTGCGGTCACTCGTAGCGTCTATTATTCTTGAGATAGGTTGAGGGTCGTCATGAGATAGGTTGAGGGTGGACGGTGGACGAGGAGTTTTAAGTAAAAACACTCATAGTACCTGTGACGTTGTATTCTCGGTAGATCAAGTATAAGAACGTGCTTAAAGATTAGTTACACATATTTATTACCTAACTAGCTGACCCGGCGAACTTTGTTCCGCCTTAAATTTGAAAAATTCCAGTGGTTTGGGCTGTGCTATCCCGCGGGAACTATGCAATTTTCCGGGATAAAAACTATCCTATGTCCTTTCCCGGGACTCAAACTATCTGTATACCAAATTTCAACTAAATCGGTCCAGCGGTTTAAGCGTGAAAAGGTAACAGACAGACAGACAGACAGTCAGAGTTACTTTCGCATTTATAATATTAGTAAGGAAGTAAGGATAAGGATTAATGCTTACTAGCTATTATTCAATTACGTGCGTCATATGTTGCTGGGAGTAATGTTAACTAAGTTGCGGTTATTGCAATTGAATTGAATTTAGGCGTAATATATTACATTCTCATCGAAGTAGGTATCTTTGAAGAGGCTAATAGCGCTAGGACCCCACAGACCGAGGGTCTCAACACCGAAACGGACAAAGTTATAATCGGTGCTGACACCCCTATATTTCGGCCGCTTCTGCAAGTTAAATAAAATAAAAAAAAAACGATTTGTGTTTCCTCTTCAGCTAAAGTGCAATGTCACATTACTTAAACACGTGTGTGTGTGTGTCTCGTGGGTAAGCCTGTCGCGTGGTGTTAACGCGACCGGCGCGTGAGTGGATTAAAGTGCTAAATATATCATTGCGAGGAAACTTAGTTACATGTTAGATGTTAGATGCTGCGTGTAATGTTTCCGATAAATCTTGACGGTTGTTATACTTATTTTGTGATGCATGGGTCAAAAATATCTATACATAATAATAAAGCTGAAGAGGGTCGTAAGTCGGTACATGGTCTTGATATTTACAGAAAAAAATGCCGGGGATAATTAGAATCGATAACAGAAATACGTTCCAACAGTTTTTAGAATTTTTGTCTAAAATAAAATAGGGGTTCTGTACTAGGCGCATCGCCTATAACATGATTCCTAAGATTTTCGCCCATTCCCTCGATGGCCTTTTACCATCTGCGCGGGACGAGAAGCTAGTGGTACATTCTATGGTTTTCCTTTGCTCCCAGACCAGCATGGAAGTACTTAAGTACCTATGTACCTACATTATTTTACCCGGAACCGACGAGCATGTATGAAGAGATTGATGAATGTGGATGAAGCGAAAGAAGTTTGTCAGGATCGTAGCAAGTGGAATAAAAGTAGTCTCTGCCTACCCCTGTAGGAAAGAGGCGTGACGGTATGTATGTATGTATGTATGTACATTATTTTGGAAAAGAGCTGCTACTCTTCAAACTGCTGGACCAATGTTTACCCAACATGGCTAAAAAGAAAAACCACCACATGGAAACGGCTTTCGAATTAAAAAAACCGCTTCAAAATCGGTCCACGTAGGTACGATTCCCAAACAGACAGACAGACACGCGGAGATACATCGACGTCAACTTATAACATCCCTCTTTTTGCGTTGGGGGTTGAAAATCGGTCCCCATATGTACTATTAGTTAGAAGTGGTACTAAAAGCAGACATTGTTACTCAGGGGTGTCACTGCACCATTACTTCTCCCTTAATTCATGACGACACCTATCCCATGGGAAACACTATGGCTGACAAACGGTTTCTATTTAAAAACCGTAACTAAAGCATTGCCACATTTGGAAATAACAAGTTTAGATAAAGACATTCTTCCGCTGGTCTGGGAGTAAAGAAAAAACATAGAATTTACCAGTTGCTTCTCTTCCCGCGCAGGTAGTAAAAGAAAGTCTTAGGAATCATGTTATAGGCGATGCGGCTAACCCAACACTATTTTGATGTCCCTTTCCACCTACACGCCCTTAATCATGCTAAACGTGGCATGTAGGTCTTGTTACCTTAGGCTCTGTCTACCCCGTAAGGTATAAAGACGTGATATATGTATGTATGTAGACATAAATAGAAACGATGGACGCGTATATTAGAACGAGATAGGTATAGTATAGACCATGGGAGCCCTTCGTAAGGTCGAATATTTTTTTTTATTACATTTTTTTTGTATTGACTGGCAACTTATGTATGTATGATTATTATATGTATGTATGTTACCTATATCAAACGTTATATGTCATATCGATCGTAAATTCAGGAGTTAATTATTAAAATACTGTCGACTGACATAAGGGTGTCTGCAAACAATGAAACTATAAAAATATCCATAACCGAAGATTTTGACATCGGGGCACGGTAGTGCCGCCGCCAAGTCGAGAAAAGCAAAGGTCGCAGCCATCTTTCCTTGATATATTTGACAGATAATCTATTATGTCAAAATTGTCGTATATATCGTGGATATATCTTGGGCGTATAGGTGGAAAAGCAAAGAATGTAAGCTTTTTACACCATATCGGTACTATTCTTAAGTTTACTGTATTTCTTCGTACTATATATCTAAGTACGTGTTTCGAATGTGTGTAAATAAATGTTTCTCTCCCTCTCTCTCTCTCTCTCTTTCCCTGATCGCATGTGATCGAGATCCTCAGCAGTGAGAGAGCGAGGAAGAAGATGAATATGTTATAGATGAATGTGTTAGTGATAATAGGTTGCTAGCCACGTCACCTATAACATGATTGCTAAGATTTCTGCCCGTTCCCTCGATAGGTTTTGATTATCTGCTCAGGAAGAGTAGCGACTGGTACATTCTGTTTTTCTTTGCTCCCAGACCTGTAGGCTCATTATCATTACCTAACTCACTCGCAATCGCCATCGTGCTCATTTTGACAGTTCGTGTATGTGCTGACAATTGACATCGGAATCAGCTAGCTGTCACATTCGTACAAGAACTATCAAAATGAACACGATGGCGGGGTGCGAGTCGGGTTACCTCCGCGTGTGATCAAGAGCTGCGGTTCGTTTTTGGATCCGTCCGAGGGGAAGTGTAGTGCTTGTTCCGGTGCACCCTGGGCACCGGTTAATGATTTCCTGACGGTCTCCGAGGGATATCATTATCCGTTGGCTAAGAGTCCGACAGGAGGGGTCTTATGACCATGTTCTACCGTACAACGTTGCCGACATTTTTGTCACAAGATTTTTGAATACTGTATTTATTACCTTGACATTGGCGAAATCATCGCATGGTTCGATGGGGCCATATTAGAAAAGAAGAACACGATGGCGATTGCGAGCGAGTTAGGTAAGCCTACAGCATGGAAAGTAACGGCTCTATTATTGCTATGTCGTTCAAACCGATCGCCTGTAGCCGCCCCGCCATTAAAAATAGCAACTGTGTCGTCAATAAACACGTGAATATACGGGGGACATCTTAATTTCACATAAAAACAAATTTACGATCGCACTCAAAGGGCGACAATTTATTTTTATTTTATGCGTGTACCGTTTTGTAGTCGGCATTAAATATTATGATTGTGACATATAAATCTGTCCGATTTCGTGTTTTACTTTCTGGAGTAAATAGGTAATGAGTTGCTACAAACCTACCTACTTAGTATACTATTTACTGTGTCTTCCTACTAATACTACACATACATACATACATACCGTCACGCCTCTTTCCCATAGGGGTAGGCAGAGACTACTTTGTTCCACTTGCTACGATCCTGACATATTTCTTTCGCTTCATCCACAGTCATCAATCTCTTCATACATGCTCGTCGGTTTTGGGTACTCCTGACCTGACCTTTTTCCAACACGTCTCCTACTAATCCTACTAATATTATAAACGTGAAAGTTTGTAAGTATGGATGGATGGATGGATGTAAAAAAAGTAAAACGGTTAGAACATATTTGTTCGGCAGCCTCCGCACTAGACTCAAGGCCTGTGTCGCGGAGACATTCTAAGTTTTTCCTTTGCTCCCAGACCAGCGTGGAAGAAATTCATTTTTAGTTATATTAAAATTGTATTATACTTTACCAGCGACCCGCCCCGGCTTCGCACGGTATATTATGCATGTTTTATACATATAAACCTTCCTCTTGAATCACTCTATCTATTAAAAAAAACCGCATCAAAATCCGTTGTGTGGTTTTGAAGATATAAGCATACATACGGACAAAGGGACAGAAAAAACGACTTTATTTTATACTATACTATTTCGCCCGCGATAAATTAACTATCCCGTAGGAAAAGGTATTTTCCCGCGGTAAAAAGTAGCCTATGTCACTCAGTGATAATGTAGCTTTCTAATGGCAAAAGAATTTTTGAAATCAGTCCAGTAGTTTCGGAGCCTATTCAATTCAAACAAACAAACAATTAAATCTTTCCTCTTTATAATATTAGTATAGACTATGTAGTGATAGTGATGATAGTGATGTAAGTAACTACAGTCTACAAAAAGCTTTTTTTTAAACCATCATCATCATCATGATCTCCAGCCTATATACGTCCCACGCGGGCCCAGTGCGGATTGGTAACTTCACACACACCATTGAATTGCTTCGCAGATGTGCAGCTTTCCTCACGATATTTTCCTTCACCGAAATACTCATGGTAAATTTCATTTGTAATTTCGCACAAATTCCGAAAAACTCAGTGCGAGCCCGGGATTCGAACCCACGACCAAAACTTGTCCACCAAATTATTTGTTCTCATAGTGACATCATCTTATAAATTTTCCCTCCATATCACAGGAAACCAATATATCACAAAACATCAAACAATTCGAATCAAATAGTGCCAGTTATATTTTGGGGCAACAAGAATTAGTCATTTTTAATAGACATCAAGAGTAAAACATTGTCTGCAAACTGAATTTATGCACCATTTCCTTAAGAATCTGGACGCGCGGCAGTGCGGGCCAAGTTCTGACAATATTAATTTGTTCGGGTTTTTTGTTGACTGCATATACCCATCCTACACATGTGGACAAAATTTGAAGTCAAAACAAACACTGGAAGTGGATCGAATTTGACTTGCAAGATTTTGGGTCTGTTTCTCCACTCTCAGTTAAGCGCCTGATATTTTGAATGTTAGTTATCTATGATGACGTCTCTGTGTTTCATAGTAAAAAAGAAAGAGGAAATCATAGATAACACATTTAAGATATCAGGAATTTAACAGAGAGTGGTGAAGCAGTCCCTTAATCCAAAAATACGTGGCTACATTGCAAGTTCAATAATATCATGTAATTTTTAAATTTTTACCGAAATAAATTCTGCAATATTCACGCAGGTCAATACTGTAACTTAGGTATAATATTACTGCGCTTATAAATCAAACCGATAATGATATTTGCAAAAAGTATCACTAATGCAACAAAGAACTTACAAAAAAAAAATGAAAAAAAAGTGAAAAATTTGAATTACCGCCAACTCATTCGAAACGTTATTTAATGTACAAAAAAATATTTACCTTGCTACTCCGCTACTCACGTGCAAGATAACCAAGCCTGTGTGAAATATATATGTTTTTCATGCAATCCCTCCCTCTGCTAATGACACATAAAACACATACAAATCCCATAATTTTTTTAGCGGAGTAGCAAGGTAAATATTTTTTTTTGTTCATTGAAATGAACATTCGCAATGTAACGCCTGATTCAATAAAAGTTATTTAATGTCCCAAACTTGGGTACGTATTAAAATACATAAAGTTTAAAATGTATAATGGGTTAACATACATAATGGTTCAAAATGTATAATGCGATTTTCTAAGAAAATAGCCAATTAACAGAATTGTTATAAAATAAACCTAACCTAACCTAATCCAATCTATATGTTACGTTATCAAAAAAGTTTATCTAGCTAAGTTACTCACAAAAACCATGGTATATTTTGAACCATTATGTATTTTAACCCATTATACATTTTAAACTTTATATATTCTAATCCGCACCCCATAACTTACATTAAGCAGATGATTATATTTTCAGAACTTGCCACTTTTTCTTGCGTACATTTTTTTATTGCTCTCCCGCGATTCGGACCGTCGGCAGCAAATGAGTCGACGCTAATAAGCGGAGTTAATTCCGTAGGATATTAAAAGAGCCTAAAAATATACGGATTACATGACATTTAGAAAGTCTGGGGCCCGATTTTTGAAAGCACATGTGTAGAAATACCACTCGAAAGTGGTGAAAAATTGTGCTGAATTTTAAACAAGAGTAGCTTAGATTCTAAGCCTTAGAAGATACTTAGGGCATACTTAAGGATATAGGGACAGAGAAAGCGACTTTGTTTTATACTATGTAGTGGTTATTTACTGTGTGTATAATGGTACAGGGCAGATCTCGCTTATGTCTCCCGTACCTATCACCCCGTACAAGCGCACAAAGGTATGAAGGAATACAAACCGCAGCAGCTGCTCTTAAGGCAGCTTGTAGCCGCTCTATGTGCTGTATAGCGGCTCTTAATATCTCTAGTTTGGGCAGCCTCCCGCTGTTAATAAGAATTAATCTTGTGAACTAGTCAAAAATTTAATTACAGCTGTAGTTTTAGAGTATTTTATGCAACAGTTGTATAAGAGGCGTCAAAAAGCGAGTGGTGTGGGTAAGAAAAGACGCCACGAGCTTTTTTTTACTTATTATACAACGCATACAAAACTTGAGCACCGTTGTTATAGGCGATGCTAGTGGATTCCCCACGCCCACAATCACGCTAAACGTCTTTTGGTCTTACGCTCTTTGGGCTCTGTATACCCGTAACGGATAAAGACGTGACTTATGTATGTAGGTACACTGACGAACATTTTTTTATACGACAATGTAAGGAAACAAAGTGGGGAATACCTTATCAGTGTATCGTTTCGTGAGTCACAGACGGTTCTGGCTGAAAATCAGTGCTGCAGGTGTCTGGCACCTCAGCGTAATGCTGAGCCAGCGACCGTTTCACTTTTGCGAAGACACACACAACGCTGATGATCTATTTTTCCTGTTTATTTTCTACTAGCTCTTGCCCACGACTCCGTCTGCGCAGAATTCGCTTATCGCTATCCCGCGGGAACTATGCAATTTTCCGGGATAAAAACTATCCTATGTCCTTTGCCGGGACTCAAACTATCTGTATACCAAATTTCAACTAAATCGGCCCAGCGGTTTAAGCGTGAAAAGGTACCAGACAGACAGAGTTACTTTCACATTTATAATATTAGTAGGGATAAATATTAGTAGGGATAAATGTGTGTATATTCTCTTACATTTGTGTGTCTTGCAAAAAGGAATAAATGTCTTCTTTATTTATTTCTTTCTTTCTTTCTTGTGCCAGTAATATCAAGGCTGCCTTACTCTCCGCGCCAGAACACAGCAGTGCAAGCGTTGCATGGCTTTGATTAGCGAGAAAGACGGTGGCACCGCTCCGGACGGAGCTTGATGTTGTGGGAACGCGTAGCTGGATCAGGCGGGCTGTCGATCCGCTGCGGCGATCATTCAGCCCAGCTCCCCTTGGTTGGAGCTGGTTACTGTCCCAGCAGCGCTCCCACACATCAACTCTCGGTTTTTTCTATGTGTTCTAATTTTCACAGACATTTAGAAATTAAATCTCTAACGGTAAAACCGTAAAAGTAAACATAAAAATCAAGAAATAAAAATGTCTTGATTCATTTGACAGTACCTATCATTTGAAAAACAGCGCCTTCTCTCGTCCCTGGTGAACAGTAGATGTTCCACAAGAGTTTGTAATTGTGTCGTACAGACACATCATTCAAACAGATGACGCTTAGCGACAAAAAAATCGCATAGTAACAAAGGTCACGTGACAGTTAGTAACACCTACCCACCTGCTATGGGTGGTGTAGGGGTGTTGGCGACAGCCAGCCTTTTTATAGTCTTTATTGTATTTTATTATTTTTTATACCTTTTCAATTTTGTTTTGTGTTATGTCAGAGTGTATGATTTGTACGTCACTGTTTCAGTTTCCATTAAATAGCTAAAAATGCTAAAACTTGATTTATTTACAAAAGAATAGTAGCAGGCACCTTCGGGTGCCCAACAAGGGGTATATCACGCGTCACGGAATGACGAGGATCCGGGTTCGATTCCCGGCCATAGCTTTACTTTTCGGATTTTTCTATGTGTTCTAATTTTCACAGACATTTAGAAATTACAGCAACTCTCCTCGAATCTTCGGGTCTTCCTGCCGAACATGAGGATTCAGAGATGTGATGTATCTTAGATAAAAGTATCTAAAATACAGATACAAGATACAAAATACGTATTTGTATCTTATATTTGAAATACTTTTTAATTTTTTTATTTGGTATCTTGTATTTAGATACATTTTCCTGGTATCTTAGTATTTTAAAGATACTATATTCCCTAAGATACTTTTACTAAAATAAACTTCGAAGATTTTCTTTCCGAACGCAACTGAACGCAGAGCGTAGTTCAAAAATTTAGTTGATAGAATCTGGCTACCGAAATATTACCCTTAGGGGCCTTAGGTTTGGCGAGACGAGGGTCATAATATGCAATCGAGGGCTTTATTTTTTATCTCCCGTGTAGTTTACATAATTTTATGTCAACACTTGGCCAAAAAGCCACTTTTATGCCCGGTGTGATATAAAAGTATTTTATCTTTAAAAAGTATTTGAAAGATAGGTATTTTGTATCTAGTATTTCAGATACCTTTTTAGAAAATTATTTATATCTGTATCTGAAATGCTTTTTTGTAAAGTATCTTGCATTTTGTATTTCAGATACTTTATGTAGGGTATCTTATACATCTCTGGGAGGATTGCACGAGGTCCTAACTGTTTCGTCTGTTGCAGGTAAACGCAGCATTTGAGGAGCTGAGAGTGCGAGCGCGAGCCGGCAGTGGGAGGCTGCCCAAACTAGAGATATTAAGAGCCGCTATACAGCACATAGAGCGGCTACAAGCTGCCTTAAGAGCAGCTGCTGCGGTATGTATTCCTTCATGCTTTTGTGCGCTTGTACAGAGTGATTCGGGAGACATAAGCGAGATCTGCCCTACACCATTACACACAGAGTAAATAATAATGGATATTTCACCATCGTATTTAAGTGAAACACCCTCAATTTTTCCTTTTTACGGATTGAATTTTCTTTATACAACTTGAAGTAGAAATCACATATAAAGTACTTAAATTGTGACCCTGCTGTATTAAATTTAAAGGCAGCATAGAAAATGGCGTGGTTTTACATTTATTAACTTCAAAAAATTGCATTTGCAAAAAACACTCAAACAGAAAAGTTGCAATTTGGTCACTCGAAAGCTCACTTTTCTGAATGAGGGGTGTGAAGAATATTTTTGAAGTTGAATTGCCAATCCACTCCATTTTCTATGCTGGTAGCTCTTCTCTACATAGTATAAAACAAAGTCGCTTTCTCTGTCCCTATATCCCTAAGTATGCTTAAATCTTTAAAACTACGCAACGGATTTGGATGCGGTTTTTTTAATAGATAGAGTGATTCAAGAGGAAGGTGTAAATGTATAATACATGCATAATATACCGCGCGAAGCCGGGGCGGGTCGCTAGTTAAAAATCGCTAGTTGAAAAAATAATTCTAAATGTACTCATTTAGAATTATTTTTTCACGTTTTTAATGTTCTGTGTGAAAAGTTGTATGAGCCACTCGGGAGCAAAATTACTTTCATCTTGGGCGTTATTATTTTAATCCCTCATTACGCTCAGGATTCTATTGTAAAACCCTTCTCTAAATTCTGGATTCAATGTAGCGCCCTCGCCGTAAATACATCATCATCAAACAAATAACTATACGTTGCGTCCACTACTAACGTGCAAGACAACCAAGCCTGAGCGAAATATGTATTTTTCGTGCAATCCCTCCCTCCACTACAAACTTAACAATCCCTTACACCACACAAACACGGACGCGTTTCGATCCCTCTACGGGATCATTCTCAAAGCGAGCACAACTGTTACATGCAAACCAACGTCGTACAAATGACTGGCAATGGAATGACAATGTTGA
The DNA here is from genome assembly GCA_932294345.1 of Pandemis cinnamomeana. Taxonomy (NCBI): domain Eukaryota; kingdom Metazoa; phylum Arthropoda; class Insecta; order Lepidoptera; family Tortricidae; genus Pandemis; species Pandemis cinnamomeana. The sequence continues at coordinate 3,632,431 of OW028731.1, forward strand.
GTAAAGTCCGTACAATCGGAAAGAAAGTCAAAAAACAAAAGCTAACATCTCTAAATCTGGAGCAACATAAATACAAAGACAACTTTACTATAGGTACAAGTCTGTACCTGTTAGCTGTTTATTTTCTAAGTAATGGCAGTGATCATAAATTCCATATTAAACAACATTATAGTCAAATCTAACCCTAGCCACGCGTATGGCAATTAAATCCGTCCACATTGGATCTATTCCTGCATTTAGGGAGGAGCTAAGAAACATCGATGTCGATAAGCGAAGAATACACGGGTGGCCGATTTCTGAAAGTTATCGAAATTTCAACATGAAACTGCCGTGAGACTCAATCATAATTACACATAAACGGATAATTCACGTATAAAAAGTCGAGTGATGCTCGACATGTGTCGGACTATTTCGTAGTCCTTCTTCGGAGCGCTCGCCTCGGCGGCGGCGGTGTTCGTTTCGCCAACAATTCACAGACGGCGCCACTTAGCCGTTCCTTTTTTAGCTACTTATGTCATTGTGTACCACAGATTCAAGCAGCCTTTTTTAAATTTATTTGCTACTAGCTGACCCGGCGAACTTTGTTCCGCCTTAAATTTGAAAAATTCCAGTGGTTTGGGCTGTGCTATCCCGCGGGAACTATGCAATTTTCCGAGATAAAAACTATCCTATGTCCTTTCCCGGAACTCAAACTATCTGTATACCAAATTTCAACTAAATCGGCCCAGCGGTTTAAGCGTGAAAAGGTAGCCGTATGGGGGCCGCCGAGTGACTGAATAAAACGTTTTTATTTTTATAAAATATATGGCTCAATGGAAACATCTGTAACTTTTTTCTGTAGCTAAGGATGGTTATTCCTATCAATAGAAAAATCATCAAGCACTTTTAAAATAATCATCCATTCCCAATTCAATGTATAAATATCGATAGTTTCGCAGCCCTGTGATCCCGGCGTGTCGTGTAGCAATAAATAATGCTCGGACTGCGATGGATTGCGATTTAACCTCGCGACAAGCGCGTCTGTCCGCGATACTATCTGCGCGCGCGCAACTTCGGCTATTTCGGCTCTGGGAGGGTATTACAAACTTATTTAACTTTGTAAGGTCATCCACGCTGGTCTGGGAGCAAAGAAAAAACGTAGAATGCACCAGTTGCTCTACCCGCGCAGATGGTAAAAGCCCATCGAGGGTATGGGCGATTATAATAAGAATCATGTTATAGGCGATGAGGCTAGCAACCCAGCACTATTTTGATTCCATTTTCCACCTATACGCCCACAATCTTGCTAAATGTGGCCTGTAGGTACCTGTTACCTTAGGCTCTGTCTATCCCGTAAGACGTGATTTGTGAGTGTGTGTAAGGTAATATTGAAAGATTACCCATCCATTAAAGTATTAATCGAGTAGTCGTATGTAAATAAAAAACTGGGGCAAATACAAATTTAGGAAGCTAAATAAAATCCAGTGTGAACAGAGCCCAGGGGGGTAATTTTTGAAAATGGTGAAAAATTGTGCTTAATTTGAAATACGGGTACTTACTTAGAAGATTACTGGAGCCCGATTTTTGAAAGCTCATCACTCGAAAGTGGTATAAATCAGCTTAAATCTCCAAAACTACAGCTCTAATCAAAGTTTTGACTAGTTCACAAGATTAATGAGATCTGTGATTGCCTTCTATCCTACTCTTATTTCAAATTCAGCGCAATTTTTCACCACTTTCGAGTGGTATTTTCACACATGTGCTTTCAAAAATCGGGCCACAGCTCCTAAAAAAATGTACGTAGTATGAAGTAATTTTATATTGGTTATTTACATAGATAGACGGACATAAAAATATTAAGTTTTTAGTATTTGCTTTTTTCCGTGCTGGTCTAGGAGCAAAAGAAAAACATAGAATGTATCACTTGCTTCTCTTCCCGCGCAGACGGTAAAAGCCCATCGGGGGATTGGGCGAAAATCTTAGGGATCACGTTGTACGCGATGTGGCTAGCAACCCATCACTGTTTTGGTCCCCCTTTCCATCCATACGCCCACAATCATGGTAAACGTGGTCTGTAGGTCATGTTACCTTAGGCATTGTCTACCTCGTAAGGGATAAAGACGTGATTTGTGTATGTATTATGTATCACGGTTCTTGAAATACAGCCTGGTGACAGACAGACGGAAAGACCCTGTCAGAGGAGTCTTAGTAATAAGGTACCGTTTTTACCCTTTGGCTACGGAACCCTATAGATTACGGCGAACGATCGTTCGACCAATAACATTAGGACAAATAAATATTAGACAAAACAAAAGGCGCGCGCAGCAAAGTATAATTAGCATAGAACGCTTATAATAGACCACGGAAATTTATCTATTTTCATAGCATATTGCGAATCAAACAGTTTTGACAAGCGGGGCGTGCATGGCGCGCACTGACGCCATTTTGCAAGATGGCGGACAGATTTATATTGGGATTAAATTAATGCTATGCTAATTTTATTGCAGGTTAAGGTCCGATGTGAATTTTGATTGGATGTACCTAAGAAAGAAAGAAAGAAAGAAAGAAGACATTTATTCCTTTTGCAAGACACTGTAACGTAGAGCCTGAAGGGCCCTAGGTCACGGCCTAGCTAGCTGGGTAGAGCTGGGGTGGGTATAAAAACAAAATGTTGTAGGAAACGTTTAATCCTAGCTCCAACGGATAACTAAATTAAACTGGCGATGGCAAGGGCTTCTGCGCTCCACTGACTTCCAGGGAGTAAGAATCGGAGGCACTGGCCTGAACAGCGATCGAGCTGCAGGTCCTCCCGGCAGGTGTGGCAGGAATAGCTCCGGGGTACGTCAGCGGCAGTGGCAGCAGAGATGGCCTGTCCTCACCGAGGACTGATTTTGACTCCGGAGCCGGCTCGGGGTTCAAACGACCGTGGCAGGCGGCCTAAGGGTGTAGGTGGTTCCTGGAAGGACAGCCAGTTTTAGACGCTGCTCTCCGGATCGCTGTGCCCTACCGCTGGTATGGGATCGCTAACGTCCGTGGCCAACGGCCATCCGATTCAAATTTAATCTAGTGGCAGTTATGACAGATTTGATAGCGATAGGGTACAGCGGCTCACACACAATATGCAACACATATATAAGCGGGTCTGTAGATATGGAAACTCACCCCAGCGGGAACCTGTAGAATCACTTAGACACTTGAAATAAATATCAAAATTAGTAAACTGGCATGGAGGCCTTAGTTAGTGTTACTCGTACGGCGATTCGTCGCAGACTGAGCTCTCCGCGCCTTTTATAAACGAATATACGTTGCTAGCGGCAGATATACGTATGTGCGAATGTGGTGTAGATTCAAGGTACCGGCGGCAGCGCGCGGAGCGAACCCTTGCAATTATTTAAATAAATAATCGTTAGAAATTGCTACCCTGTTTTTATTTTTCTACCTAATTTAATGTTTTTTAAACGTTTATTAAGGTTTTAATTATTTTTTATTATTGCGAAGGAGCGGCCCTAGGTGCCGTAACGTTACAGTATCCCCCCCGTTAACGCAGGATTTTTCCTAGTAAAAAAAAATCCGCCTGGTTACCTCGTAGCCTATACTATAAGAACTAACACTCTTGACTCAACTACTTCCATTCCGCCATTCATCCCGCCTCCGAACCCTTAGCGGTCCGGAACCCCTTCCATACGTGAGTATGACCGCTATACGATCGCTCATACTCCTCATAGAATAGGTAAAGATATTTTGCACGTGGTCCACCGGCCACCCGGCCCAGTTCGTAGGTAACCCTATCGCACGCAACAACCGCACGCGTTGACGTCCCTATCCCAATATAGTGAGAGGCTGTTGACCATGAAAAATAGAGCAATCGATGAATTTTAACACCGGTACCACGCGCCCCAAGTTCCCCCGACAAGTGAGTACGTATTCACCCTTCCGTTAGTCACGCATAATACTACCCAAGCATTAATGGAGTATAAAGCTCGGTAGGTACCTAGTTGGCAGAGTAATCAAAACATCCCTAGTGCTCCGCCCCTCGATCAACGCAGCCTGGAGATCGGAAACCGAAAATCACCCAATACTCAACCCCGTGGTAATACCTACATCAATTGCACGGTCTACACGCATCGCTATGATGACCGGCCGCAACAGAATTTACTACCACTAAATAACACGCCGGTTGCACCTCACGCACGCCGGAATAAGGCACACAGTCCCTCAGCAGCGAAAGGCCGGCGCTGCATAATTAAATACCGCTGAGTATGCAGTAACACCAGTCGTCAGCAAGGCAGGGTAAGAGCACGCAGAAAGCAACCCTACCGGATCGGTTCATTATTACTGATGTTTTAAGTCCAACACTGTAGCATGTATGCATGTATGTGCGTATCTGATAAAGGAGTATAAGGTGGGAATTAATAAATAATAACGATGATAATTAACATTAAAAAATAGCCGATACATAAATTGTCTAAATACAATTAGTTATCGTTCATAATAGTGTTAATTAATAAATTCAAAAAAAAAATAGCCGATACATGAATTGTCTACATACAATTAGTTACCGGTTCCATAATAATAATAAAATAGCATTTTAAATTAATTTCACAATTAAATTATACACACACACATACATAAATCACGTCTTCATCCCTAATGGGGTAAACAGAGTCTAAAGGAAAGTGAAATAGTACCACGTTTAGCGTGGTAGTGAGCGAACTAGCGGGTTTAAAATTATATACAGTGTTGGTGTTTAAGGCCCCCCCCAATCCCTTGATGGACTTTTACCATCTGCTCGGGAAGAGAAGCAACTGGTACATTCTATGTTTTTTGATCACTCCCAGACCAGTATGGAAGAAATACTTAAAAATAATTATACCTACATTTCCCCGTATAGTTAGTGTATAATTAATATAATTACTAGCAATAATGAACCACGACAGCAATACTAGCACCCGACGCAAGAACATTTATAATTTGTAATTGATAAGTTTGAAATCCTTTACGTGCCACAGACCCAGACCTTTACCCGACATATCGGCAAGTTCGTAAACCAGTGGTGATTTCTTAGCCAAGATTTTACATTTAATATATTTAGGCGCGAGTTTCTTGCTGAAATATTTGTCTTTGTCGCTCAGATAGAAGGTCTTCCTCCAGACTACGTCACCCACTCTAAACTCCATCGGCTTCCTACGCAAGTTATAATAGCGCGCGTTCCTACTGTGCGCTTGCAACAAGGCCAACTGTACTTTGTTGAAAATAAGCGCAAGCGTACCGAGATTTTCGGCGTAGTGATCACGTGGCTGAAAGGTTAAGTCACCCACGTCCTCGGAATCCACCCCCACGTAGTGTGATCCGCACGTAACCAGCTCCCGGCCGTAAACTAAAAAAGCAGGCGTGTAGCCCGTCGCCTCGTTGACAGAGCTATTTATTGCGAACTGTACTTTAGGTATGAACGCGTCCCACGCGCGGTGGTCGTTCTCGATGAATGTAGACACCGCAGTTATTACCGTCTTGTTAAATCTCTCGACCAAATTAATTTGCGGACTGTACTTAGGCGTATAATGCAGTTTAGGTATCTTGTATTTCTCGAACATCTGTTTTAAGGTAGCACTAACCAGTTGTCTGCCGTTATCCAATATGACGGTTGATGGAATACCGTGAACTAAAAATACCCTTTCCTCTAAAATCTTAGTAATGATTTCTGCCGTGGCGCGACGTATCGGAAACAACAAACAGTATTTACTGAAGCAGCAAGTCACTACCAACAGCTGAGTATTCTGCCTCCTAGACACCGGCAGTGGGCCCACCAAATCAATACTCAACACCTGGAAGGGTCTAGAACAAGACTTAGGCCTACCCATTTCGCCGAGAACCGCGTGATTTTGATGTTTATGCGCAACACAATTATCACAAGATGATACTACTCTAACGACGTCGGCATGCATTCCCGGCCAATAGTACTTCAGCGTTAGCCGTTTATAGGTTTTAAAAATACCTAAATGACCCGAGATAGGTTCCGCGTGATTTTCCAGAATAATAGAGTCTCTCAGCTCATTGGGAACGACCTCTTTCCATTCGAATTCCTTTGTGAGTAGGCATTTAGTTTTCATTAAGCGGAAAAGACGATTCTCTTTCACAATGAAATTAGGGAACGACGTAGGTGAACTCTGGCACCCATGGTAAATATTTAAGTACCATTGATCGGCTGTAGAAGTGGTATTTTGATTCGTATCAATCGCAGCAACCGGCCGAACCCTAGACAACATATCGGGAATAACATTATCGATCCCGCGGCGATGAACAATTTCAAAATTAAACGCCGACAGACGCACACCCCATCGAGAAAGTCGTCCCGTTGGATTATTTAGATTCATAAACCACTTCAGAGCAGAATGGTCCGTAACAACTGTAAATTTATTGCCATTATCGAGATAACACCGCCAATGTTCGAGAGCTAACAGAACGGCCAAGGCCTCGCGTTCGGTTACACTATAGTTGCGTTCCTGAGCGGACAGTGCCTTATCTACTCATGAACGCCACTGGGTGCTCAACGTTATCAACAGTTTGCGTAAGCATACCGCCGACACCATAGTCGCTGGCGTCTGTATGCACAGCGAACGGTAGGTCAAAATCAGGACAAGAGAGGATCGGTGCCGAAACGAGATGGGATTTTAATTTGTTAAATGCCTCGTCAGCTTCCTTAGACCAGGCAAAAGGTTTAGCCTTTTTACCCGTAGAAGTTAGTGCGTTCAAGGGCCCCGCTATGTCGCTAAAATTAGGTACGAACCTACGGTACCAAGAAGCAGTACCTAAGAACCGTTTAACGTCCTTCCTCGAGGTAGGAGTAGGTATCCCCAGAATCGCTTCGACCTTAGCAGGATCCACCTGTAAACCCTTCGAGTTAACAATGTAACCTAGATATTTCAGTTCCCCCCGGAAGAATTGTGACTTTTTATAATTCACTGTAAGGTTAGCCGTACGCAGCTTCTCCCGAACTTTTACAAGCATCGCAATGTGGCTATCGAAATCCGGGGACACGACGACTATATCGTCCAGGAAGACGAAAACAGAGTTTTCAAACTCCGGCCCGTAGAAAAGTGAGTCAACCAATCTCTGCTGCGTAGCCGGCGCGTTGGTCAACCCGAACGGAAGAGTAACAAAACGAAAAGTACCCCGATTAGGTATATAAAATGCGGTTTTATCCCGGTCCGATTCCACGATAGGTATTTGCCAGAAAGCCTTGGATAGATCAATACTAGATAAGAAACCGGCATTCTTTAAATTATCCAGGATTTCCGAAATATACGGCAGCTTATAAGCGTCCTTCTTTGTAACCGAATTCAGCTTCCGACTATCCAAACAGAACCGCAACGAACCATCCTTCTTCGGCGTTAAAAGCACGGGCGACGACCACGGACTTTCACACGGCTCGACCACACCCAAACTGAGCATCTCGTCCAACTCCGCACCCAATATGCGCTGCTTTTCCGGCGAGAGCCTATAGTACCTCTGCCTAATCGGCGGCGAATCACCCGTATCGATCTGATGCTGAATCATGTGCGTGCGGCCTAACCCCCGCGACTCATACGAAATATCCTCGAACTGCTTAACAATGTTAGCGGCAGCAACCCGTTGCACGCCTGAAAGTTCATCGTAAGCTTTCAACTTCCCGATAGACTCATCAGTAATCGTAGACACCCCAACTTCAGATTCATCCGAAAACACAATAGACCTGAAGTACTTGGGACACAGCTCGAACCTACGCCAAAAATCAATACCCAAAATCAAAGTTGATTTAACAGACGGTATCACGTACGCCCTCAAAACGTGACAGTTATTTTCGAAAACAACCGGTAAGTTAATAAATCCAACCGCCGGCAACAGCTGACCGCCGGCCGCCATAAATCTCGCCGAACCCTCACATTTAGTTAGTGTAAACCCCGACGACACGAAATGTGTGTGCGAATTATTCCCTAAAATAGTGACCGCCGACCCGGAGTCCAGCAACCCACAGATCGAATGGTCCCCAACCCTAACCGTTACATACGGCCTAGCATCACCGTCTGGTTTTCGATTCACGACTGACGCGATAGAATAACTCCTACTAAACGTACTAACGAATTCCAACCATTCCTTCCATTCCAAAGGGTCGAATCTAGTCGTAGCTACGCTAGCCTCGACGCCGCGACAGCCGTGAGTGCCTAGTTTTTTGAACCGCTCGCAGAATAACCCGATTGACACTTACGACAATCTGGGTACTTAACCCCCTTCGTGCCACACTTAAAACAGATGTCAAAACGCTCCCGCCTACATTCACCGAGCGAGTGACCACGAGAACGACACCTCGGGCAGAAAACGTTAGGACGCGGTGTACCGGATTCAATAGGTGATACGAAATTACCCCCACCATTGTTATATTCACCCAGACAATCAGCCCGACTGTACGGTTGCCTATAACTAGAACGCCCCGCCTGCGCCTGTTGCGATCCCGCACTAAACGGCCTATACCCAGCACCATAACCGCCCGCGACCGGTCTGCCAAAATTAGACCCCCTAGACGAACCCGGATACGCCAGATCAGGTGCCAACGTATCCCGCGTAACCCTAGGTGGTTCACGAAACTGCTCAAAATAAACCTGCGTCTGCTCATAGTTCCGACAAAGCAATCGCAAGGAAGCAATCGAAGTGACCTTTGCCCCATGGGCCACAATAGCATTAGCATAGCAGGGCCTTATATTGTGCAATAGAATCTCTAGTTTTTCCTCCTCCCTCAACGACGTCGACAGTCTGGCAAATAATTCCGACATAATTGCAAGATAAATCACAATATTTTCCGATTCCCCCTGCGTCCGGCTCCGAATCTCAGACATCTATGATCAAAATCAAACTGTCCAAAATCCGCGACAAGCAGTTTCGCTAACCCCGGCCAGTCCACAACGTCATTCCTAACACTACGGTACCAGTGTAATGCCTGCTCAGTAAATATCTCCGTACCGTACGCCAGTATCCTAGCACCAGAAATATTTCTTGAAGTGCAAAATTCATTTACCTTCTGTATGAACGCGTGAACGCACGATTTCCCGTTAAATTTTAATTTTTGTAGGTCGGACGCGTGATTCCTATCGCAACCGGAGGGTAATCTATCCCCAGCCGCCGATACCGCTCCATCAAAACCGGTCTGAACCCGCCCGGTCTGATCGCTCAGCGCCGCGACCCCCCCCCTGCGCTTGAATTATACGAGTCAAAGTCATGTACCATGTTTCGAAACTCTGACCCAGCCTCATCAATTTGTCCTCGATACCCGTCCTATCAATGCGAATCAACCGATAATAAATATGATTAGCCAATGCAGTAGTGCGCGCGAGCAAATTTACATCAAATTTATCCTGCAAGGACTTCAATCGCGTTGCTAATTCATTATGGGACCCTAGCAAGCCCTCATAGTCCGCCGCCGGTTCTAACCCTGATTCTAAAACCTCATTCGCCGGTATTTTTGCCGCTAACTTATTAATCTGCTCCCGCAATTTCAACACCGTAGAACCCGGCTGCTCGCCCCGAATAAGGACCTCGTATTCCAGCTCATTTTTGTTTAACAGTAGATACTTAATGGCGTGAGTTTCCATAACTACCTATTACACAGCAGGTACACTTACAAAAACACAACGGTAACACACAGATATAAACAACAAGTATAAGCACAATTAAACCTGTACGTTACCAGTAGGGTTGACACACCCCTTATAGAAGAAGCACCTTTGTAGAACTCCGCCTGATATGTGAAAACAATTATCACAGAAAAATAAATAAATGCTGCTGTCCACTATAAGTAATTAACGGTGCCCGTGCGCTAATAAAATACAATTACAAAATGTGCTGATGCTGTGCTGATATTCCTCCGCTTACAATGCAGCCGCTAAATTCAACAATAAGCGCGTGCAAACGTTATTACATTTACCGTTAAATATTATTACTACACTAGACAACTACAATTCAAATTCTAAAATGATACGTAACGGCCCGTACAAAATTCAATAATGTACGTTAGCTGCAACGGTCGGTACAAGATTTGATTTCACTAAGTTAACAAATTCAACAACAAAAAAAAACACTTCTCTCACACCTATTCCGATTAATCCACCTTCATTAAATGCCCAATTAAAATTACAGCACTACTATACAAAACAACTTTATTTTTTTTAAAACCCCATACAGCTAACGGTCGTAACGGTCGACCAATTCAAATTCAAAATGTAACGTACTAACGACCAACCGTTACAGTTACAATTCAAACCTATAACGTAACGTACTTCAACGATTAAAATAACGATCCAACTGCAAAACGCACCACGCAGCCCTAGCGCCTATCCACAAAATAACACCGCTAACGGTCCGTTACCTAGCAACCATACGAACGTTTGCACGGCCAAATTCACACAACACACAATAACGCAACGCACAACATTTACTAACACTGAGTATAAAATACTTAAATCACATACCAATTCAGCGCACGGCGATCACCCGACACTGCCAGCTAGAGGAAAAAAGAAATAAGTCGAACGCTTCTGCCCATGCCATCTACCACGTTAAAGCGCCACTGTAACGTAGAGCCTGAAGGGCCCTAGGTCACGGCCTAGCTAGCTGGGTAGAGCTGGGGTGGGTATAAAAACAAAATGTTGTAGGAAACGTTTAATCCTAGCTCCAACGGATAACTAAATTAAACTGGCGATGGCAAGGGCTTCTGCGCTCCACTGACTTCCAGGGAGTAAGAATCGGAGGCACTGGCCTGAACAGCGATCGAGCTGCAGGTCCTCCCGGCAGGTGTGGCAGGAATAGCTCCGGGGTACGTCAGCGGCAGTGGCAGCAGAGATGGCCTGTCCTCACCGAGGACTGATTTTGACTCCGGAGCCGGCTCGGGGTTCAAACGACCGTGGCAGGCGGCCTAAGGGTGTAGGTGGTTCCTGGAAGGACAGCCAGTTTTAGACGCTGCTCTCCGGATCGCTGTGCCCTACCGCTGGTATGGGATCGCTAACGTCCGTGGCCAACGGCCATCCGATTCAAATTTAATCTAGTGGCAGTTATGACAGATTTGATAGCGATAGGGTACAGCGGCTCACACACAATATGCAACACATATATAAGCGGGTCTGTAGATATGGAAACTCACCCCAGCGGGAACCTGTAGAATCACTTAGACACTTGAAATAAATATCAAAATTAGTAAACTGGCATGGAGGCCTTAGTTAGTGTTACTCGTACGGCGATTCGTCGCAGACTGAGCTCTCCGCGCCTTTTATAAACGAATATACGTTGCTAGCGGCAGATATACGTATGTGCGAATGTGGTGTAGATTCAAGGTACCGGCGGCAGCGCGCGGAGCGAACCCTTGCAATTATTTAAATAAATAATCGTTAGAAATTGCTACCCTGTTTTTATTTTTCTACCTAATTTAATGTTTTTTAAACGTTTATTAAGGTTTTAATTATTTTTTATTATTGCGAAGGAGCGGCCCTAGGTGCCGTAACGTTACAACACACAAATATAAGAGAATATACACAATTTTATAGCAAAAAAAAACAAGAAAAAAACCACAGACATTAAAAATAGATGCTCAGCGTTGTGTGGTAGGGCCTTGTGCAATGTCCGGCTGGATTGCTACCACCATCTTAGTCGCTAATCCTGCCGCTAAGTAGCAGTGCTTGCACTGCTGTGTTCCGGTGTGGAGAGTAAGACAGCCGGGGAAATTACGGGCACCAGAGGCATTTCATCTTAATCCTCTAGGTTGGCAACGCATCTGCAATCCCTCCGGGGTTGCGGGTGTCTATGGGCAGTGGTGATCACTTACCATCAGGTGACCCACTTGCTCGTTGCCTTCCTAATTCTTATAAAAAAAGAAACCTGCCTACTCGTAATACTCCTGAGTTGGGGCGCAATTTTTGAAAGCACATGTTAGGGAACATACCCAAACTACGTGACCCTTTTTTTCGTGTTTTTTGACCCCCTCCCCCCCCTCGGTGACCAAGCGTAGTATATGCCCAGACCCCCTCCCCCCCCCCCTAGTTTTCACGTAGTATATTTTATCAATATTTTTTGCGTAAAGTTACAAAATAATGGCTTTTGTTTGGCGGCCGGCAGTCGGCAGGCGTGCGCGTCGGCCGCCGTCAGCGATTCTCGGAAATTTTATAGTGATGTGGCGATACTGGACAAGTTTTATTGATGGGGTAATAAAAACGTGGCGTTCTTAAAAAAAAATTATTGACTACGTGACAAGAAACCAAACCCCCCCCCCCCCTCCCCCCGGTGACCATGAGTGGTACTTTGAAGACCCCCCTCCCCCCCCTAAATCGGTCACGTAGTTTGGGTATGTTCCCTTAAGTAGCATGTGAGAAAAAAAATCTCATCGTCACTGAAAATTAGAACACAGAAAAATCCGAATAGTAAAGCTATGGCCGGGAATCGAACCCGGATCCTCGTCATTCCGTGACGCGTGAAGCACGCTCGGATGCTTGGACGCATAGATGACGCTTGGCGACAAAAAATCGCATAGTAACAAGGTCGCGTGACAGCTAGTAACAGATTGAAGAATTCAAAGGCTTAAGCACCTGCTATGGGTGTAGGGGTATAGCACGCGTCACGGGTTGGCGAGGAACTGGGTTCGATTCCCGGTCATAGCTTTACTTTTCGGATTTTTCTGTGTTCTAATTTTCACGCTCAGGTTTGGGGTTTTAAAATGAATGGACTGTATTCGACGAAACAAGAAAAACGAGAACAATAATTAAACAATAAGTAGCCTTGTGAGAGTCAAGAAGACACTTACCTCGTTTAGCGCTGTGTGGGAGCTTTACAGCAGTCAGGCACAGGGCCACTGGACTTCTTCGAGCTGGCCAGTCTTACCTTCCAGTCCTGGGTTACCTGCTACCCGACTATACATGAAAGTGCTGAAGTATCCTCCTGAGCTCGCAAGGCACTTGATGATGATGATTTTACACTCATACGACAATACTTGATAACGATAGAACTTTCGATTTAAACTTAACCGTGCTTCTACGAAATATGTACGGCGCGAACGTTACTATGCGATGACAGCGACACGACTACAACTCGAGAAGGGGCGAGACTAAAGTTTTGACAGTTATGACATTTCTAAATGTTGCTAGGTATATGAATAAACAAATTACTTAAGCGAAAACGGAACATTCCGCCCACCAAAATACAGAGTATTTTCAAAATACGGACGATAACGAAGCTAAACTAATTCTATAACTAAAGTTTAATAGCTTGAACTCAACCGAAACGACAGTGTGTTAAGTTCAAACTAGGAAACGGGAAAAGTACGGTAACGATACGATATAAAACTAGTCTTTCAGTGGTAAACAGCAAAGTTTAACCACTGGGCGCTTGTATTCTCCGGTTGCAGTACGGACGGTAACGACACGACAAGTACCATCGGCACCTGGGTGCAATTGAACTATTCTGCCTAAACTCCACTTCAGGGGACTACATTGTTCATTAATGATGAGAACCATGGCTCCAACGACAAGATTCTGTTCTTGGTTAGACCACTTCTTTCGCTGGTGCAGTGTATGCAGATATTCAAGATGCCATTTACGCCAAAAATCTTGGTGCATCTTCTGTAAAAGTTTCCAACGATGAAGGGGACCAACTTTAACTTCGGTGAAGTTTGGTTCAGGCAGAATAGTCAATGGCTCTAGAGTCAAAAAATGACCTGGGGTCAACACTGAAAAATCATTGGGATCTGAGCTTAAAGGCGATAGCGGGCGTGAGTTTAAGAGCGCCTCAATTTGAGTCAGCAAAGTATAAAATTCTTCAAACGTGAGGCGTTGCGATCCGATAACTCGCGACAGATGAGTCTTAACTGACTTAACCCCTGACTCGACCAGGCCCGAGAAGTGCGGACTACCAGGAGGGTTGAATACGAAGTTAATATGCTCTACGTGTGAAGCTTCAGACATTAGCTTTTCGAGAATATTGCATGCGCCGACGAAATTTCTACCCTGATCAGATATCAATTGAGAGCAACGACCTCTACGAGCAACAAACCTTCTAAGCGCCGCGATATAGGCCTCAGACGTTAGCTCAGACACCAGTTCTAAGTGTACTGCCTTCGTGGCAGTACACACGAAAACACATATATAGGCCTTATATGATTTGCTTCCTCTACTACGTCCTAGTGAGACATTAAAAGGCCCAGCATAATCGACAGCAGCTGACGAAAAAGGCTTCAACTGACTAACACGAAACGATGGCAGATCTCCCATAAGGGGGGGTGGAGCAGCTCGTGGGCAGACCCGAAAACATTTGACACATGAAGAGATCACCGATCGAATAGCCCGCCTCGACGACAGAATCCAAAACTCTTGAGCAATAAGGTTCTGCAAGGTTTGCAGACCAGGGTGCAGGAACCGACGATGATACTCCTCGATGATCAGCGAAGTCAGTTTATGGTCCCGAGGTAACAGCAAGGGATGCTTCTTCTCATAGTCCATATTAAGACTATGAGAGAGCCTGCCGCCCACCCTCATTAAACCCTCTTTGTCCACAAACGGACATAATTTTCGAAGAGGTTTAGGGAGTGAATTTGTTAAACCTTTGCTTATAGCTCGGATTTCAGTCGAGAAGACGCGCTCTTGCACGTGTTTGACCAGAAACAGAATAACTGAGTTTGTCTCATTAGATGACAGAGCTTTACCAACCATCTTCCTGTTAGGATTTTTTAAATTATGAAGATAACGAAAACAATACGATAGAACATTTACGATACGACGAAATGACGAGAAACGCAACAAGATTCTATCGACGAAATCCGAGTTCATGGCACTAAACAAAGTCAAAACTCTTTCCTCCTCGAAGGCTGATCCGTCAGTTCCAGTCTGATGCCTTGGCCAATCCTTCTCGGGACCTGACAACCAGGAGGGCCCCGCCCACCATGATCCACACCGCACCAAGTCAGCTGGAAGCAACCCACGAGAACCATGATCCGCCGGATTATCCGCTGTGGGAACATGGTGCCAACAATCGGGAGCAATTCTGTCCTGGATAGCAGCAGTCCGGTTTGCGACAAAGGTCTTCCATCGGGACGGACAGGATCTGATCCAAGTGAGAGCGACAGTGGAATCGGACCAGGCATAAGTCGTTACGATTCGATGAAAATCCTTCAAGGCATGAGAAAATGCCGCTACAAGTTCCGACAATAAAACTGCAGCTTGCAATTCCAAGCGTGGGACAGAAAGCTTCCGAAGTGGTGCGACTTTCGATTTCGCACAGCACAGACGCACGATAATTTTATTATTGTTGGTAACGACGCGACAATATAACACAGCACAAAAGCCACGCTCTGACGCATCGCAAAATCCATGGAACTGGATATTTTGAAACGGTTCTACCATTCTACGAGGAATAGAGAGTGAGCTCAACAACGACAACTGAGATTTAAATTTGAGCCACTCTTCTGCGATAAGTTTAGGGGCATCCTCATCCCAATTAACACCTGACAACCACAAAAGTTGCATCAGATATTTAGCGAGAAATACGACAGGCGAAAGGAATCCTAACGGATCGAAAATCCGAGCAATATCGGAAAGGATTGATCGCTTCGTGCAACGACTATCTAATGAAGTAGTCTTAAACGAGAATGTGTCTGATTTAGGCAACCACAAAAGACCTAAAATTTTTAACGAGACATCGTGCACGTCTTCGAAGTTACGAAATTGTTCAGAGTACAGGTCCGAATCCGATACACTATTAAGGAAGTCTTGGTGGTTTGATGTCCACTTCCGTAAATGAAGGTGGGCCGACGATAAAATTTTCAATAATTCTTCTCTAATATGTACAGCATTCTCCACTGAGTCCGCGCCCGACACGATATCGTCGACATACGTGTCTCTATCCAGCACTGCAGCACCAAGAGGAGCAGTAGAAGAGAACTCCTTTGCCAGTTTTAGGATACACCACAGTGCCTGATAAGGAGCACAGGAAACGCCATATGTGACTGTGAGCAAACGAAAATCTTTCACGGGCTCTTGTGGAGATGAACGCCACAGGATGCGTTGGTAATCGCAGTCTTTGATATCAACGAGAAACTGCCGGTACATTTGTTTGATGTCCCCTGTGAAGACCACTGCATGCCACCGAAAACGAATTAATAAATCAAAAATACTTTTTTGTAATTTGGGGCCTGGCAACAATGTGTCATTTAAGGAGCTTCCCTTGGCATCCTTTGCACTGGCATCGAACACAGTACGCAACGGAGTGGAGGTAGAGTCAGGTCGCAACACACCATGATGCGGCACATAGTAGAAGTTACCTTCAATTGACAGAGGGGGTTCCACTTCTTCCATATGACCACATTTCAAGTAGTCATCCATGAATTTAATGTACGCTGTCCGAAATTGAGGATTTATACGAAATTTCCTCTCCAAACTTTGAAGGCGTTTTAAGGCGATTTCACGAGTGTTAAGAAACCGAGGCTTCTCCTGAGGATCGACAAAAGTTAATGGGACAACCATTTTTCCCTCAGGATTTCGACAGTATGATGCCTCCATATGGTTTTCACACGACAAATCATCTTTCGACAAAGCAAGCGATTTAGGAGCCTCGACGACATTTTCTATTTCCCAAAACCGCTTAATGTTGTTATCCAAAGATAAACTCGAAACGAGAAAGCAATCCTTGGTAACGACATTCATACAAGGATCGCTACGAGAACGAGAACGAGAACGAGAACGAGAACGACAACGAGAATAATCAACGCCAGGGGCACATTCGCCCATCACTATCCAGCCGAATATGGTGTTGACAGCAACAGGTTGACCCGCCTCGCCTTTGACAAGACCAGGTTGGAGTGCTGACGCGAGAAAACTGACATTGACTAACATATCTATAGGTCCTGGTTCATAGAAATGAGGGTCAGCAAGATCCAAATTCCTAATATGAGTCCAGGTCGAAACATCAAATTGCTCAGACGGCATATCTGAACATATTTGCGACAAGACGAAAACTTCCAACGAAAGTTTAGCAGAAGAATCTCCCTTTAATGGGAAAACTTCACAAACGACGGAGCCAAGTGTCATTGTTGATGTCTGACCGATACCATTCACCGATTGCTGACAGTCATCGACACTTAATTCCAGCCTATCCGCAGCCTCTTTAGTGATGAAGTTACACGCACTACCAGAATCCAGAAGGGCACGGATTGGAACCAATATTCCTTGATGGTTCCTTATGTGAACGACAGCAGTCGAAAACAAAACTTGAGTAGTACGAACTGAAACCGACAAAGCGGTCAGCTGAGTGTTTGGCTGTGAATTGTCCGCTGTTTCAACACGTTTCGGAAAGTGAAGCAATGAGTGGTGGCGATAGTTACATTCACCACAGCGTGTGATCGATGTGCAGTTCTTCATAACATGAGATGTACGCAGACACAACATGCACAAGCCTTTCCTTTTTGTGAATGAAAACCTCTCAGTTGGAGATAAGTTTAGAAAGGTACTACACTTCTCCAACTCATGACCCGTCGCAGCACACATTGGACAGATACACACAGGGGCCGATGGCACAGCAAGAGAAGATTTATTTTTAATAACTGGTTTTATCTGAACTGCATTCACTCTAATATTCAAATTATCTAATGCCCTGCTTCTTTTTTCGACAAAATCTTGCAAATCTTCTAATTTGGGAATATCAATAGAAGAGTCAAGTTGCAATTCAAATGCTTCGCGAGTTGCAGTATCTAATTTCGACCACAATAAATAAAAGAGCATAAAGTTCTTATCTGGCAAATCAAACTTCGACAATATACTTAAGTTTTCATTAAATATCCGAACAACTCGATCCAAATCACTTTTATTTTTAACTGACTCACAATGTAGCAACTTTTCATAATAAACAATTGCAATTTGCCTCTTTTTATTGTAGTACTTAGACAAAGTTTCATATGCACTATCATAACTGTCACCTGACAAAGGAAAACTTTTTATTAAATCATAAGCGGAACCCTGAACACAACTCAACAAATAATGGAGCTTTTCAACCTTAGGTATGTTCCGACTATGAATCAGAGAGTCGAATAATTCCTTGAACGAGACCCAGTTCTCGAGCTTGCCATCGAAAGGCTTTATCATAATTTTCGGCAGCTTAGCCAGGTTCGAGGAGTCGTTCGACAGCACAGGTTTGCTGTCAGTTTTACTACTTGTTTGTCTAAGCCTACTTTTAACAGCTTTTATTCGCAATTCAAACTCTTTAGTCACTTCGTATTCCGTGGAACGTTGTTCAACGCTTAGAGGACGCAAAATCCTAAGTTGAGCACTATGAAAGTCCTTTTCAATATCTTTAAAATCTTGTTCATTATAACCGACCAAATCGGAACTTTCAATGTGCTCCAACCGCATAATTGCGTAATCCCTTTCAATTCTATAAACATCGGCAACCGCGGGCGCAAATTCTTCATCACCGTGGCTACTCATTTTCAACAATAATCGTGCTAAAAACCAAAAATATCATACAAATGCCGTGAACAATTATCTCAATATTGTTAATCTGTCAAACTCAACTCGATTGACGTATGACGTTTCACAGATTCAACAAACAGCTTGCGAAATGCGTTTCGTTACACGGCAACTATTTACCAGCGGCGTTTTGAACGACCAGTTATTAATAACGAAAATAAATTTAACTTTATTAAATTAAATTTTTATATTAAATAACAAATAATATTTAATTATTATTACTTACGAAACTGTAGTAATTGTTTCCGAAATAAACTGATTCTGCACAAAATTCTAGAATTTTCGAACAAAGGATTCTAGGCATACCCTACAATTTGGTGGACGAAAAATGTTACAACGAAAACCGACAAATTTTACACCAAAATGAACGGAATCTACTAGAAAACAACGAAATTAACGCGAAATAAGCAAATTAACCGTAGGTCACCTCTTCTAGATGCGGATCGTAGGACCAAAATGTTAACGCTCAGGTTTGGGGTTTTAAAATGAATGGACTGTATTCGACGAAACAAGAAAAACGAGAACAATAATTAAACAATAAGTAGCCTTGTGAGAGTCAAGAAGACACTTACCTCGTTTAGCGCTGTGTGGGAGCTTTACAGCAGTCAGGCACAGGGCCACTGGACTTCTTCGAGCTGGCCAGTCTTACCTTCCAGTCCTGGGTTACCTGCTACCCGACTATACATGAAAGTGCTGAAGTATCCTCCTGAGCTCGCAAGGCACTTGATGATGATGATTTTACACTCATACGACAATACTTGATAACGATAGAACTTTCGATTTAAACTTAACCGTGCTTCTACGAAATATGTACGGCGCGAACGTTACTATGCGATGACAGCGACACGACTACAACTCGAGAAGGGGCGAGACTAAAGTTTTGACAGTTATGACATTTCTAAATGTTGCTAGGTATATGAATAAACAAATTACTTAAGCGAAAACGGAACAGTGACGTTTAGATTTTTTTTCACATACTACTCAACATGTGCTTTCAAAAATTGTGCCTCAACTCAGTAGTATTACGAGTTTAGAAATTTTGTATTTAAAAGTGGCAAAAAAGGCGAGTGGTGTGGGTTACTACGCCACAAGCTTTTGTGCATAAATAACTATTTCAACTTTCATGTCATGTATTTTCAAAAATCGGTTAGGGGGCGTCCATTAATTACGTGAGGTATTTAGGGGGGGAGGGGGTCGAGCCGAATCTTACTAAATCTCACTTGGGGGAGAGGGGGGTCTTGGCAAATATCACGTAATTTTTTTTAGCAGAAAATGGTGTAAAACTGCGTGAAAATTAAGTTAAATTAAAGTTGAATTAATAATTTAAGATCACAGCAATATTTGCAAATACTAGTCCTTGCTAGTCTTACATAAAATTAATTAAACAAATTGTGTTCTGTTTTTTAATAAATCCAATACTTTTATACCCAAAGTACAAGTTTTGAAAAATCTCACGTGAGATTGGGGTAGGGAGGAGGGGGTCGAGAAAAAATTACGACATCTCACCAAGGGGGGAGGGGGGTCAAAAAATCCTTAAAAACGCCCGTAATTAATGGACGCCCCCTTAGAGTGCCAACCACGTTTAACCTCCTTTCGGCTCTTTGCGTACTTTTGGAGCACCCTGTATATAAACAGGGCACCAATTCCAGTCTTCCCGCTGACCTGATGATCTAACCCAGGGGTTCCCAAACTTATTAGTGCTGTGACTCCCTTGGGTCTTGGCTATTGTTTTACGACGCCCCTCAACGTAGTCGACAAAAATACTAACGAATTTTTGTAGGTAGGTACTACTCTAGTAACAGGCAATCTGGAAAACACGAATTTTAAGGTTAGACTCTAACCGAATATAACTTTGTCCCTTTCGGTGTCGAGACCCTTGGTCCGTGGGGTCCTAGCGCTATTAGCCTCTTCAAAGATATTTCGAAGAGGCTAATAGACGCTCCGGGTGACCGCAGAGCTGGCAGCTTCCTTGGACAGCGTATTAGTATCGCTGTGCAAAGGGGGAATGCTGCCAGCGTCTGCGGAACTATGCCACGGGGGTCCTCCTTTTTTAATTATTTTATTTTAAGATTAGTTTTAGTTTAGTTTTTAATTTAATCATAAAAAAAAAATCTAAATGTCTATGAAAATTAGAACACATAGAAAAATCCGAAAAGTAAAGCTATGGCCGGGAATCGAACTCGGATCCTCGTCATTCCGTGACGCGTGCTATACCCCTACACCATCCATAGCAGGTGGGTAGTCTCCGAATTTTTCTACCTGTTACTAACTGTCACGTGACCTTTGTTACTATGCGATTTTTTTGTCGCTAAGCGTCATCTGTTTGAATGATGTGTCTGTACGACACAATTACCTACAAACTCCCGTGGAACATCTACTGCTCACCAGGGACGAGAGAAGGCGCTGTTTTTCAAATGATAGGCACTATCAAATGAATCAAGAAAATTTTATTTCTTGATTTTTATGTTTACTTTTACGGTTTTAATTTAATCATAGTTTAATTTGTTTTTAATTCCCCTTATGTATTTTTGTTCATTAATAAATTGATTTAAGTTGTTTCCTTGTCCCACAGTTGGAGTCAGAAGGTTGTAAAGCCTACATGGAGACACCAGTGGCCGAAGGGAAGGCAGTGCCAGCGCGAGAGCCCAACCCAGACCGGGAAAAGCCTTTCGTTAACAGTAAGTGGAGAACTTCCAGGGTCTGGAAAGAAAAACAGAATATTGACGGCTAGCCTAGTGGTTAGTGACCCTGACTATGAAGCTAGAGGTCCTGGGTTCGAATCCCGGTTGGGGCAGACAGTATGATGAATACGAATGTTTGTGCCCGAGTCATGGATGTTGTATGTATTTATCTACATTATATAAGTATGTTTATCCGTTGCCTAGTACCCATAGTACAATACAAGCTTTGCTTAGTTTGGGGCTGGGTCAATTGGTGTAATGTGTCCCAAGATATTTATTTATTTATTATAACATTTGCTCATCGTAAAAACCCATCGAGGGAATGGACGGTAATCTTAGGAGTCATGTTATAGGCGATGCAAGCAACCCATCACTATTTTGATTCCCCTTTCCATCTAGACGCCCACAATCATGCTAAACGTGGCCTTTAGGTCTTGTAACTCTGGGCTCTGCCTAGTCATAAAGACGTGATTAATAGACACTTGTACAAGTTTATTTTTATCAGCTTAATTGTAATTTAACTCACAGTCTCCGGGAATCTTGCGACTCAATTTTGAAGCAGATATCTTCAACCGATCGAGCTGAAATTTTGCATGCGGATGACAATACAATAATCTGGTAGTGGAGTTCTGGTGGCCCAGCCAGGGGCCTGATTTTTGGAAAGCACATGTATGAAAATACCACTCGAAAGTGGTATAAATCTGTTTATATCTTCAAAACTACAGCTCTAATCAAATTTTTGACTAGGTCACAAGATTAATGAGAGCCCTAAGTATTTTCTAAGCTACTCGTATCTCAAATTCAGCACAATTTTTCACCACTTTCGAGTGGTGTTTTCACACATGTGCTTTCCAAAAATCAGGCCCCAGGATCGTCTCCGCAGGAGGGAACTCTTCAACAGTAGGTCCGATTGACTTGAAATTTGGTACACATACGTAAGATGGACAATGCAAGTAGGGAGACCGAGGAGAGTTAAGACAGAGGTGAGTTGATACAAAGCCGATTTCTCTGAGCTGTGACAGTTTATCGGGCTGTTAACTTCGCTAATTCGTTGCTCTTTCTACACTCCACAGTTTGTGTGAAGTTGTGACCTCGCTAACTGTCATAGGTGCAGAGAAAAAGGCTTTGTATCAACTCACCTCTGTCGCAACTCGCCTCGGTCTCCCCTACAGTCAGCAAAAATGCGTGTATTAAAAGTGACATTTTTGACAGAAACTCTTACCCTTTTTGTCTGCAGATGAGACGGTATGCGGTGTGAACAGCCTAGCACGATTGAGGTGCATTGTGCAAGCCTTGACTACGAGGGACGCCCCCTGACCATCTGAACTGTGGGCTTAGCGCGCCCAATCTCACAACTGATGCTGTAGATGCCCCCATTTTACCAATAGATATCTAATAACTAATGTACGTAATAACGTTCTTCAGAAAAACGTTGCGGAGAAGTGAAAAGTACTTATCTACACACATAATATATATCATTAGTGCTCTAAAATGCATTCAGAAACCGTATATAGGAAATGACCAGGGGACCGATTTTGAAAGCACTCGATAGTGGTGAAAAATTGTACTGGATTTGAACTACGAGTAGCATGGAAGATACTTACGGCTCTCATTAATCTTGTGAACTAGTCGAAACTTTGATAAGGGCCGTAGTTTAGATGATATAAGCTGATTTATACCACTTTCGAGTGGTATTTTCAAATGTTATGTGCTTTCAAAAATCGGGCCCCTGTTTTTATTTACTGTATTTTTTGCCTTATTTTTTAATAAGAGGTTACGGGCCTAAACTTAACGCTAAGATTCGCGACTTCAAATCCACGCAATATTCGTTCTTACCTAATACCTAATTGGGTTCAGGTTAAGTTAAGGCATCCCTATACAGAAGTTTAAAGTTATACATGTTATCCCTTAATGGCGGCTGTAAGGCTTGGGCCAATGGCAGTTTAAATGACAAGTGTGCGGTAAAAAAAAAAATCTTGTGACAAAATGTCGGCAACGTTGTACGGTGATACGGTCAAAGACCCCTGTCGGGCTCTTAGGGTGCGGCTCCACTGAGGCGGAGACGAGCGGAGCGGAGAGGAGACGTGTGGGATCGACCAATCATATCACATGAAATCCACATCGCGTCTCCGCTCTGTGACGCGATGTGGATTTCATGTAATATGATTGGTCGATCCCCACACGTCTCCTCTCCGCTCCGCTCGTCTCCGCCTCAGTGGAGCCGCACCCTTAGCCAGCGGTCAATATCCCTCAGAAACTGCCAGGAAATCATTAGCCGATGCCCAGGGTGCACCGGACCGCCGCTCTTCCCCCGGACGGATCCAAAAAGGAACCGCAGCTCTTAACCACACGTGGAGGTAACCCGACTCGCACCCCGAAGGGAAGTTATCTTGGGTGGAAAGGTTAAAATGTCATAGTGACGTTACATTGGGTTGACAAGGAAAGTCCTTGAGACGTTTATTGTGACAACGTTCTACAGTAGTCAGGAATCAATTTATTAAAAAAAAACAAAACTCAAATTTTTATTTTTGCAAATTGGCCGCCAAGGGCTCTTTTAAAAGTTTTTTTTAAACTACCAGCGCATTCGGAAAGACAAAGGCAAGAAACTTGTCAGAAAGTATTTTTTTCAAAATAAAATACAGTAAGAATATTTATATTCTACTTAAAGCAAATACATTTGTAAAAGGGATGTATAAGGTCCCCGAGCCTTGAATTTTATTAGTCTATAGTAGAAATGTATTCTGTAGTACGGTCAAGTGCAAAAATAAGGAACTTCTCAAAAATAATGTCCCACAACCTTATTACGCTGGAGTAAGAGCGTATGGTACTTATTTTTGAAACTTTGTCTAGATACATATAATTACACTTGACTGTACATACAGTCAGCTTCAAAGAAAAGGGATCCCCTCAGTATGTTACCACATTACGGAAGATAGGGGGTGGGGGAATCCTTTCTCTGCACCTGACTGTACGTCATACGAAAATGTTATAAACCACAAATTGCAGCTCAAATAAAATTTATGCCTAGTTGAATAAGTTTATTAATTATGGTTAAATTAGATTAGAAACTGTAAATAATGAAGTTGTTATTTAAAAAATTTCGCATATTTACTGCGTTTTATTTTTCACCACACTGCCATTTCGTAGTGCTGTCAAGGAATTTAATTTAATTAATTTATTCATTTATTTAATTGAGGTGTTTTACAGCGTTACAATCGACTTGTTCTAGTTTACAACGCGAGTCTTAAGGCCAATAACAGAACTCCCTAAGCGACCCAATCATATGCCTGGGTGGGAAAATATAATTTGAAGCAACGAACATATTTAAAAAAGGAAAAAAAAAACGTCCAAACGCGTGTGTGTCGTGCATGTGTGTGTGTGTGTGTGTGTGTGCGTGCGTGTGTGTGTGTTACCAGGAACTATTATTATTAATTTTCACACCTCACATTCAGAAAAGTAAGCTTTGCATGTCGAGAGGGATCAAAGTGCAACTTTTCTGTGCAAGGCTTTTCTAAGCTGCCACTCTTGGTTATTTGATCTATGATGCAAACAAACAATCAAATCTCCTCCTTATATACCTCTTTATAATATTAGTGTAGGATTAGATTAGCTTCGTCGCGAAACCTACCAAACAGTGGCATAACTATAACGTCTGGGGCCCGTGGCAAATTCGTCAGATCTATCCTTCTTCAATATAAAGAAGTGCATCAGCGTCCCTTCTGTGCTCTAAACCAAGCCAGTGCGTTGCCCCGTAGAGCTAGGGGCCTCTGGCATTTTGCCACCCCTGCCAGCCTATAGTTACACCACTGCTACCAAAGGGTTGCGAATACTTTCCCACCTTGAGGGCTACAAACCGTCCTCCTATATATGAGTCCTCGCCCGCGCGGTGCAGGGGCGCGGGGTGGGACGACAAAGGGGGCCGAGAGAAGGACTCACTTAAGCGGTCGGGCTATAGGATGGATCGACGGCCTACATCACTGCTGCTTAGAGGCAGGATCGGTGAAGTATTTTTATTAATATCGACTATTTTTAACCCAGACTTAATTTTAATACAACTCATATTTAGAGATATTTTGTAGGACATAGTTGCCAAGATTCAAAATGATAATTAAACTTATCATAAAATCCACAACGTCATAAGTCTCGTGTATTCATTCCAAACTCTATGGCAGATGAATTAGGTTTATTTTGCAACTGTGGCAGAGTATGCGCACACGCCTAGAGTCATTCGGGTCAAGAGCACGCACTTTTTTTTTGATGGCCTCCCAGACCTATAAAGAATTATATAATTGGCATGTTATGATATTAAATCTGTAGAATATTCAATAAATTTTCACTATTTAAGAAAATTTTCCATCAAGATTAATTAGTTTTAGCCCTACATAGGCTTAACTGGAAACTTTTCCAATGCGTACTCTTGACCCGATGTGTGGGTAAAATTACGCAAGTCTTAGGGTAAAGTTACGCACGCGGGGTAAACGTACGCAGTCATTCGGGTCAAGAGCACGCATTTTTTTTTTGATGGCCTCCCAGACCTATAAAGAATTATATAATTGGCATGTTATGATATTAAATCTGTAGAATATTCAATAAATTTTCACTATTTAAGAAAATTTTCCATCAAGATTAATTAGTTTTAGCCCTACATAGGCTTAACTGAAAACTTTTCAATGCGTACTCTTGACCCGATGTGTTCGCCTTCATTATTTGGTCATCTGAGATGAGGGTCCGCTGAGGGGCCTTCCTTATGTAATTTCTCGGCATTTTGGTGTATTCTGAAAGATTGAACAATTTTTGATATTTTTATTTCTTTTGGGGTATAAGTACGCAACGGGGGTAACGTACGCGTGCGTACTATTAATCTCGTACTCTTACCCCAATCGGCAAATATACCAAATAATCAGTCACAACACACACGTTAAATACTTTTTACGAATATGATAAACTTACATAAAAACTACATTAAATGAACAATAGAAATATAGTATACTTACTGGCACAGAGCTATCTATTTAACTACAGCACACTTTTCCGTGGCTCAAAAATTAAACGAAATAAGCGTGCTACAAGTATTCGGCGACGTGTCGCGACCAGTACTTAGATTGCGTCGGCGCGGCCCGTGGCTCCTAAACGGCGACAGTAGCGCCACTCTGTTTTACAAACACAGACCTCGGCCCCCTCACCCCTGTCGGAGATCAGACCACCGCGTACTTTTACCCACCGCGTGCTGTTACCCCGAATGACTCTATGGGCGGAGCTTTTTGTGCCCCGCCCACTGAGTACAAGAGTTATTAAAATAGTAAAGCAGCTAGTTGTCTTGCTCTAAATGCTTAGGTTTTAGGGATGAGTAGAATTTCGTTTGTCGCGGATGTAAATTCGACTGTCTCTTTCCTGTATACGCTTATTTAGTTTGAAAGGGATTTAATACAATGCTTAGAGACAATTATTTATTTTTTTACTAAAAGAAGCATAACCTCGATAACTTTCAGTACTGAAATCATAATAAAACGAAGTAGGTCCATTTCTACCACATTGAAATGCGAAAGTAGCTCCATCTATCTTGTTTATCGGGGTGTGTAATGATTGATATAAAAACATTTAATATATTTTCTATCGATATATCAACATTTGATATAATTTCAAAGGGTATAATCACTCATTGTGTATAATAAACGTTTGGTATAATTTTAAAATATATAAATTTATTTCGTATATTTATCGTTCGGTATAACGCTTATTTCTTATAACGATTATATGGTATAACGCTCATTTTATATACAAAAATATTTTTTATAGCAGTTCGTTTTTGTTGGGGGACGCAGTTTAAACCTAACCTAACCTACTTTTTGATAGCAGTTCGTTTTGTGATTATGTCTCTAATACATTATATCAATAATGGTTATGCCAATTGTTGTATTTTATATAAAAATAACGTTATACCATAAGTTCATTATAGGAAATAAGCATTATACTTAAAGAATGTTATATTAAATGATATTATATCAAATGATCATTATAAGAAATGATAATTATGTCATATGTAAATATATTAAGTGTTGTTATATGATTTAATAATTATATCAAATGAGCGTTATTGCTACTAATATTATACCAAAAATTTTTATATACATCGTTACGCACCCTGTTTATCGCGCCTTACGGTAAAACCGCGGAACTACTTAGTTCTAATCTAATTGATTTTGATTTATGAGACTACTGTAAATCGAATTTTGCGAAGACCTACGTGCAATAACGAATATTTCAGTTTTTCTTGGTGTTCTGTGAGTATTTCAATGAAAAAAACCATAACAACCCCCGACCATAGAGCACTCATGAACTTTTCTTTGTCTTCTGTCAAACTAAACATATTATTATAAAAAAATATTGTAGTTTAGTTTCTAGTTACCATAAAGTATTGGTTGTGTGTATAATATTATGTTTCGTAATTTTGACTGTCAATATTATCTGAGAAGGTGAATTTGTGGAAACGTAATAAATTTTGACATGTGCACGTGCTGCACAAAACATGATAAAATAATAAATTAAAAAGCACCCCATTTACTCAGTGCATTCGTTAATAATAATATTTCTCATACAATAGTGTGTTAGTCCATGGCTTATTTTTTAAATGTTAGTCTTATTATATAAACACATCAAAAGCAGTTCTAATTTTTTTTTTATTAAGACTTGGTTGTATGGCTTTGTACTTTTGCCTTTACTTGGTGGTTAGAATTAAAAAATAATCTGTCAATGTCAAAACAACTGACGCTTTCGCATCTTGTATTGTATCGCAATCAGCTAAATTGATTTGATTCAGAACAGTGCCGCCTATATTATAATAATGCTATTCTACTCATTCTTTAAATCCCTCGTGGGGAAAGACGTCGTAGTGGAGCTAAAGAACGACCTCAGCATATGCGGTACACTCCATTCCGTCGATCAGTACCTGAATATCAAGTTATCGGAAATCAGTGTCATTGATCCCGACAAATATCCTCATATGCTGTCAGTGAAGAATTGTTTTATACGCGGCTCTGTTGTCCGCTACGTGCAGTTACCAGCTGACGAAGTGGATACCCAACTCCTGCAAGACGCTGCCAGAAAAGAAGCGACGGTTTCCACCAGATAAACATAACCTTAAAATGCTAAGTGTACGGACTTCAGTGCGTGTAAATAATAAGAATAAGCTTGAATAAAATTACTTTGTGATAGTTTTAGTTGTTTTAATGTTTATAGACATTTTCATAAAGGAGTTTCTGTCATAAATTATGAGTTAGGTACATTGCTTCAGCAAAGGTTGTCTTATAACATAGCACAAAGGCTCTCTTTTCACGAAATAATGCCAATTAATCCTACTTCCTACTAATATTATAAATGTGAAAGTTTGTGAGTTTGGATGTTTGTTACTCTTTCACACCAGAACGGCTGGACAGATCTGGATGAAATTTGGAACATAGATAGATAATGGTCTGGAATAACACATAGGCTACTTTTTATCCCGAAAAATTGCGTAATTCCTGCGGGATAGCGTTAAACGAATTCTATGCAGACGAAGTTGCGGGCAACAGCTAGTTTGATATATAACTTTACGAAACGTGTGCGCTTTGTTAAACATTTTGTATGAAAGGTTTGCATTCGGGTTTCCGAATCTGAATTCCTGATCAGGAAACCGAATGAAGATTCCGTGCGTCTGCGGCCAGCCTTAAGATGGTTTAGGGTTTGCAGTTTCGATACAAAATTCAGAGAAGTCGGGTTAAATACAAATACAAATAATTTATTTTACTTGAAAAGTCGACTCCAATGGACATCAAAACGGCTTAGGTACAAACTGTTGGTACCGACTGCTT
The DNA here is from genome assembly GCA_932294345.1 of Pandemis cinnamomeana. NCBI lineage: Eukaryota > Metazoa > Arthropoda > Insecta > Lepidoptera > Tortricidae > Pandemis > Pandemis cinnamomeana. The sequence goes on from OW028731.1 coordinate 3,661,459, forward strand.
CAAGCAGTTTATCTACGGCCGGCCTGAGTCTAATATGGTAATTGGTTGCTATTGGATAACCTACATGTTTTTTCATCACAAACTCTTGCTCGTTACCACATTTCCCTCTAGTAGATAATAAAAACAGAATTACGATGTTTACGATAAATTTCCAAGTGACGAGTATTCATATTCACTTGATTTAGTTTTAAAGCGCCATCTTGTGATGAGTAGTCGTACTAAAACACTTAACGAATGAGTTAAAAGTAAAATTTATATTAAAAATTGGCAATAACATTTAGAACACGTAGCATTTGCTTAATAGTATTTTTTAAATGTTTCAATAATTTTACTACATGTTGTTACTACACATTGTGAAGCTTGAAAATAATTATAGCTAAACATTCAAGGATGTTTTATTTAGCCTGGCTACACTACTATGGTAGTTAATCAGGGTTGCCTTTATAAATACGCAGATTTGTATAGCAGAATAATGTTCCATGTTTATAAAATAAACAAATGATTTATGTACATTTACGCAAAGATAATACCAAAGAGAATATAATCACTACGCTTTAAGAGACGGAACTTCATACTAATAATTTTCTGAACGTTTTGTATGACGATGGTCTTAGTTATGTACCAACATAAGAAAAATGAAATGTTGCCACACCAAACTAAGTTAAGTAGTTTATAATGTAGTGCTGTGAAAAACCGCTATTAGTGATTTCCACAACCGGTAATAATCGACACAGAAACTACTATTCCTATAGCCTAGTATTTTATGTGGGGTAAGAAATTAAACAAAAACGAGTTTAGGTGTACATTTAATTTATTTATTTACTAATACATATATTTTCATACATTTTCATGAGGAACTGACTTAAAACACTATCTTTTACAGACCAATATTAGTTCATTTTTTTACGCATTACAAAATATTTTATATACTTAGGCACAGGAAATAACAAAAAACGGATTTACATTTCTTACTTATTACTTTAAATGCATAAGACAAGGTTTATTCTGTATTCTGAGCCCCACAAACACTTTTTGAGCAACAGAGTGTTGAGAGCTTGGAACAAACTCCCAGAAGATGTAGTCTCAGATATTACCTATTATTTACGAAATTATTATGCTTAGTTAGGGTCTTTCCACATCTATAGACGCGGAATTGGCTTTAGCCGGTCAAAAACGCTTTATGTCCACTCAATAAGAGCGAAAAATACGTCGATCGGAAAACTGGCAAAGAATCCTCCTCTGACGCTTTCTTTGACGCCACATATTTCACAGTGTCTGCTTTTACCAGCCATTATGCGACACTATTGTAAAATACCACGAGTCTATATCTCACAAACACCACGAGTCCCTATCTCAAAAACAATACGAGTCTGTCTCTAAAATAACACACGAACACACTTAATTGAGCGGAGGAGCAAATTTGCTCAACTCAACGCTTCAAAACACTCAAAATACCAAAGAATAAATTATCATTGTTCAAGTAAAACCGATGATAACTTTGGAATTAAAGTGAAAAAGAAAAATTAAAATGTCTTAACGTCTTTCGAGTCGAACGTCTTTGTCATGTTGACAACTAGTAAGTAAGTGTTGCCACCAATAAAAAACTATTTCTAAAGGTTGGCTAAAGTTGTAGACCATCGCCATACATTAGTTTTTTATATAGAAGTTTCCAACCACTGGATAATACAATATCGAGCATCAATTTTTTTTCAATTTAAATTACAGTTCTAGTAACCTGATTTGCTGTTTTTCTCTTAAATTGACGGTAAGTTTTCTTGAGTGGTATTTTTTTTATTGCGATTGCTGTAAACCCTTATCGTACAGCTTTTAAAAAAAAGTTTTGTATATACATACTTTAGATAAATGTCTATAACTCTCTCTTCTGTCGTAGTATTTTATCTTCGTTCGCATTCTCTTAAACGAATTCTGTCTATAAACTATAACGCCGCTAGTGAGTGTGAAGTGCCTCATTTATTAAACGAGATGATAAACTTGTTTACATGTCAGTTACAGTAATATCTCGATCCACACATAATTTCATACATCAAATTCATTATCATCCCAACATGTGATTCCGAATGTAAATAATTAATTGATATTATCGCACAAAATGGACGTGAAAGGTTGTAATCGTGGGTGTGAAGTGATGTGACTTCTTTTCGTTTACAAAACAATATTATTGTGTGGCGGACTTGAGCTCATTTCCATAGCCAGGCATCAGCTTCTGTAAAAAAGTAAGTGTTTTTTTTTTATTGTACAGTAAGTTAGTTTTCCGTTACATTTCGCGCATCTGCGAGCAGTATGCGGTATAAAATGAGTCATGCTACGGTTACGCATTTATCTTTGTTTATATATAAAAGTGTTAACTCGCGACGCCGTCCTCCCTCATTATGTCTAATTAACATTGCACTCGACATTGTTTATCATGTTCTCAGTGTCAAACGTACTTACACAAATATTTTAAAATTATCTTTTAGTTGAAATTTAATGTGTCTGATGTTTGACTAATAATTTAAATTTAGGCCAGAGGTCCAGAAAGTAATCAATCAGAGATTACATTATCAACATTTTTTATATAAATTTCATTTTATTTTATATTTTGTTAATGGGTCCCAGGCTGGGCTGTATGTATAAAACAGCCATGATTGCCTTATACATATATCATTGGAGGCAGTTGTAAAAAAAAACTCCATATCTCACTCTCCATATATCCAGCCACCCAATCATTTCCATGACCAGGTCATCTCTCCATCTTTGCCTCTGCCTCTGCCTCCAAAAAAATTTAGCGAAGTGAAAATTATTGAATACTAATTACATATATGATTCTAAAGCTGCTCACAAAATGGTTTGTCTAAAGTCTATTCTTTCATCTTGGATCACCACTATAGAAAGTTAATAAATTAAATTTTGCACAGTTTTTTGTAAGTTATTCTATAAAATGTGTAAAAATATTTAACTTAATTATTAATAGTTATAACTTAAATTTGGTATGTTTAATAATTTTGGTAGTCTAATTTAAAACAAATTATAGTAGCATATAAGTTAGTGTAATAAACTAATAACCTTTAAATTTTCTTGATTATGATAAAAATATTTATTTCTTAAAATATAACACTTCCAAACCACTTGTGTCCAGGCCACAAATATTTTCGATAGTTTCGAGTATACCACTGAACAACAAGAGCTGGTAGCATATGTACATACACATACGGTCAAGTGCAAAAATAAGTATTGATAGGAACGTCTCAAAAATACATCCCACAACCTTATTACGCCGGTGTAAGAGCATATTCCTATTCATATAAAAAATAAAAAAATATATGGTACTACACTTGACTGTAGACGGAGCCAGAGGTAACAAGACCTAAAGACCATGTTTAGCATGATTGTGGGTGCAAGGATGGAAAGGGGAATCAAAGCTGGTACATTATTTGGTTAATTTATTTTTTTTAACACTAAATGGTTTTTGTCTTTTTTTATCTACCATAAAGTTAAATATATAATATGTTAAATATGTCTAGCATGTAATTGTAAACCAGAAATAAAAGGCTTTTTATTTTTATTTTTATTTATTTTTTAACATTATTTGTGTGACCATAATAAAGACATCCATAAAAGGTATCTGGATGGTATGAATTTGTAGAGTGGAGGTGTTAATGTGATCCTGAGTCGCCCTTTGTCAGATGACACAGTACTATTGTATAAATTTGTAAGACACGTCTTTGGCTCCAGAGCCTCGGACTCCTGGCAAGGCAGAGTATGAATTAGGTACCTGTGGTTTCCCATGAGAGTGACATAGTCACCATTGGTGCACTCAAGCCTTGTTAAAGTTTTAGATAAAAAAAAAAAATTTTTGACAACTTGACATTGTCAATTTAGTGCCAGAGATAAAAGAATAGATTTTATATAATTGCAAAGAAACAGAAAGTGTGGGAATGTGTTAAGTCTCTCGACCTATGTAAATTGTGCGATCCTGGGTAAAGAGCTGTAAGCTTGACATTGTTATTTATTTACATAGTTAATTGTGCTAAGTGGAGCCATTATAGCTTTTCTTTTGTTATGACATGTATCATTGTGTCATAATTATAATTGTAATGGATGTCATTGAATTAGAATTGTTACATATAGGGAGTGCAATCTCGGTATTCCGAGATCTCGAAATACCGAGATCTCACACCAATTTTACAAGATTTATCTTGCACCAAAAATCGCGCGGGATCTTGCAAGATTTGCAAGATTGTGTAGCGATGCATTCCATGTCAACTCGCAAGCATTTCGGAGCGCAACGCAAACTGAATTGCCATGAGCAAGAAGTTTTTTCAAATTAACCCATTAGTATTTTTTTTATACTAATAATACAGAACATTTTCATTACATTGTTTCATTAATTCATCCCTAGAATAATAATTTTGCCGATATAGATTTAATTGATTATAATATGTATATTAATACAAATTCATTCAAAGATTTGCGAGATCTCGCAAAATACCGAGATCTCGCAAGATTGGACGCCTTAAATCTTGCAAATACCGAGATTGAAGAATATACTGCAAGATTGTACTCCCTAGTTACATAGGCTAAGAGCTGCTCATTTCGTTGTACACTAGATTGATGACGATGTGGTGGGGACTCCTAGCTGGGTCAGGTGGGCTGTGGATCCGCTGTGGCGATTATTCAGCCCGGTTCCCCTTGGTTGGAGCCGCTGGATCTGTCCCAGCAGCGCTCCCACACAGCAACTCTCCTCGTATCTTATCTTCCTGCCACTAGAATTTAGTGACTAGATTAAGCAGACATTTTTTTAATTTCTTCGCATGAAGTCATGGGAAAATTTGCACTCAACTTTGTAAAGATTCAAAGAGTCTATTTCCTTTCACTTTACATGTAACATGTAAAAGTAATGATGTTAACTTTCCAAGAATAACAAGATAACAAACAAACATTTCTTACAATTGATAAGAATAGTATGTCATTGTATGTTATCAATCATTATTGAATTTCTCAGTACCTACCTATTTCTTGGACGGATTTCAAACTATCCAAATATCTCAATACAACTTTCTGGTAACTTTGGCTGTCTGTCTGTTCGTCTGTCACGCTTTCACGCCTAAACCACTGAACTGATTCAGTTGGAATTTGGTGTAGAGATAGTTTCAGTCGGCAGTGGCGTAGCTAGGTAAACAGGGGCCCTGGTGCAAATAAAAAAAATTGGCCTCACTACTATCTAAACTGGTTAGGTTTACCAAGTAAAAATATTAAATATTACTTCTGGTAAGGATTCGAGGGCCCCTGAGCTTGAGGGCCCCGGGGCACTGCACCGCCTAGTCCTTAGGTAGCTACGCCACTGTCAGTCGGGGAAGGAAATGGAACAGCTAAGACAGAGTAACAAGCTAGTAGGTAGGTACGTAGTAAATTAAATATCTTGAATAACAGACTGCAGCATTTTAATAACGATTTATATTCAGTACATGTATTTCCTAAGTATATAAGTTTAGCATAGACTTTTGTGCTTCCTTGTTTTATTTTCTTTGTTCCCCGTTTTGAAATGGCTTGGTAAAAAATATGTATGAAGTAGGATTAATGAAATGACAATGCAAGTATAGTTAACAAAAAAAAAAACTTTTATCCAATGTTGATTTTTAACCCCCGACGCAAAAAGAGGGGAGTTATAAGTTTGACATCGATGTCTGTGGCATCGTAGCTCTAAAGCGGATGGGCCGATTTGGATGCGGTTTTTTTCATTCGAAAGCCAGTTTTCTTGCGGTGGTTCTTAGCCATGTTTGGTAAAAATCAGTCCAGCAGTTCATTTTTGTCACAATTTATTTTTTTAGTTTGTAAGAGTTGTTTCATGAACCATAAGCCTTTTTCGTGGTGAGGTTTTAAAAAAAGAACAAATTGAAATACTAAAAGACTTTTGACAGCGGTGGGATTCGAACCCACGCCCTTTCGGACTGGTGCCTAAAACCAGCGCCTTAGACCGCTCGGCCACGCTGCCTCTGCGGAATCGCGCGAAATTAGCATAGATGTCTAGACTCTCGCGCCAAGGCAGTTGTTGTGACGTCACAGAAATAAAATGTTTTTCCTAGGTCACAGCCAGCGTTATATACATATATGTTAAGTTAAGATGTACTTTGGTGGTTTGTTAACGAAGGAGGTTTGTAAATGAAATTGAAGCGACACGAATGTAACGCGATTAAAGTAGGTAACTGTAATGTGTGTAATGAAATTCTTAATTAAAATTAAAATATTTTTTACTGGTTTTTGGAACGCTATTTTTCGAGCTAAAGCTATCCTATGTCCTTCCCCGGGCTTATGGATTCGTTTATCGCTATCCCGCAGGAATTACGCAATTTTCCGGGATAAAAAGTAGGCTATGTGTTATTCCAGACTATGATTTGTCTATGTTCCGAATTTCATCCAGATCTGTCCAGCCGTTCTGGCGTGAAAGAGTATTAATATTAACAAACATCCATCCTTATACTTACATTACAAACTTTCGCGTTTATAATATTAGTAGGATGGTAGGATTAGGTATAGTAGGGATGGATGTATGTAAATTTTTAACTATATGTATTTTTTCCATGCTGGTCAGGGAGCAAAGAAAAAACAAAGAATGGACCAGTTGCTTCTCTTCCCGCGCAGATGGTCAAAGGCATCGAGGCATTGGGCAAAAACCATATGAATCACGCTATCGGCGATGAGGCTAGCAACCCATCACTATTTTGATTCTATTTTCCACCTATACGCCCACAATCTTGCTAAATGTGGCCTGTAGGTACCTGTTACCTTAGGCTCTGTCTACACCGTAAGGGATAAAGACGTGATATATGTATGTTACCAGTTAGCCGTAGGGCGCTTTAACCTTTGTGTCTGTCCGGGGACGGCAGACGGGGAGGCTAGCATTATGTATATATTTATATGTCGGCATTCAGAGGGTTTGCATTGATTGAGCGGCGTCTAGTCTGCCCCCAACCACTTAGTACAGGAGGCGGCAACTTGGCTTAGCCGCAAAATCGATAAGAGATAAATGTTTATTGTTTAAACCCGTGTACTTCCATGCTGGTCTGGGAGCAAAGAAAAAGATAGAATGTTACCAGTTGAAAGAAAAGAAGAAGGAAGACATTTGTCCCCTTTTGCAAGACACGCAAATATAAGACAACTAGCTTCTGCCCGCGACTTCGTCTGCGTAGAATTATACATAAAAACCTTCCTCTTGAATCACTTTATCTATTAAAAAAAAACTGCATCAAAATCCGTTGTGTAGTTTTAGAGATATAAGGGACAGAGAAAGCGACTTTATTTTATACTATGTAGTGATAGTGATAGTGATAGTGATATACCTACACAATTTTATAGAAAAAAGAACAAGAAAAAACACACATGAAAAATAGATTATCAGCGTTGTGTGTGTCTTCGCAAAAGTGAAACGGTGAAGTTGCTTCTCTTTCCGCGCGGATGGTAAAAGCCCATCAAGGGTAGGTACGGGCGAAAATTATAGGAATCATGTTATGGGCGATGCGGCTAGCAACCCATCGCTATTTGATTCCATTTTTTGCCATCTATACGCCCACAATCTTGCTAATCGTGGCCTAAGTCTTGTCACTTCAGATAAAGACGTGATTTGTGTATGTGTATGTATGTATGTGTACAATAACATAGTGATAACATTTAAGATTTTTATTAGTTTCAACAAACTGGGTTAGCTTAGGTGCTGTTCAGGTTATTTTTATATAATTACTAGCTTCTGCCCGCGACTTCGTCTGCGTAGAATTATACATAAAAACCTTCCTCATGAATCACTCTATCTATTAAAAAAAAACCGCATCAAAATCCGTTGTGTAGTTTTGAAGATATAAGCATACATAGGGACATAGAGACATAGAAACAGAGAAAGCGACTTTATTTTATACTATGTAGTGACTAGCCTTCCGTCCGCAGCTTCGCCCGCGATAAATTAATTTTCCCGTAGGAAAAGGTATTTTCCCGCGGTAAAAAGTAGCCTATGTCACTCAGTGATAATGTAGCTTTCTAACGGCAAAATAATTTTTGAAATCGGTCCAGTAGTTTCGGAGCCTATTCAATGCAAACAAACAAACAATCAAATTTTTCCTCTTTATAATATTAGTATAGATAGTATAGATAATACAAATACCTACAACAATTTTCAATTCAAACAAAAACAAACCAATCGCTGAAGAGTTCCGGCGGAGGTACGAACGGACGGACGGTGACAGACAGACAGACGGACAGTGTCTTAGTAATAAGGTCCCGTTTTTATCGTTTGGGTACGGAACCCTGAAAGGTTCCCGCAGGCCTAGGTACTGTAGGGCACTGCCCTTTGAATACGAGACGCCCTTTGTGTCTATACCTAAAGTGTCTGGTCTCGTGAAATTTATCAAAATGGATCACGTCTAATCTCAACATACCTTATTTTATTGATAAGTAAGCCTGTGTGAAATATGTATGTTTTTCATCCCTCCCTCCACTACTGCCAATAAAACACACATAAATGCCACAAACCTATTTATCCCTAACACCACACAAACACTGACGCGTTTCGATCCCTCTACGGCAGTGGTTCCTAACCTTTTCAATGTCACTACCCCTGTGAACAAGTATGGGAATTGAGTTTACCCCTAGCTATTTTAATTTAATTAAAACCACACAAATTCGAACGAAAATATGTTTATTGTGTAAGAAATTGCACGTTTAGGTAACTAGTAAGTAAAGTAAGAAAAGCCGCGCGCATGAGAGCGCCGTGCTACCGTTTACCGTACTATTATTTTGTTTATTGCTATTTTAATACTATTTCGTGCCATCCCGTGTTACCCCCCTACAATCTCCGTTTTACCCCTGCGGGGGTAATTACCCCCAGGGTAGGAACCACTGCTCTACGGGATCATTATCAAAGTTTAATGAGCACAACTGTTACATAAGCAAAACCAGGGGGTTTTTTTTGTTCATCTAAATATACCTATAATAAAGCTGAAGAGGGTGGAAAGTCTGTACGTTGAAGATATAAAAAAATGGCTGCGGATACTCAGACACGCGGATATTCTTCCATGCTGGTCTGGGAGGAAAGAGAAGAGATAGAATTTACCAGTTGCTTCTCTTCCCGCGCAGGTCCCCATCGAGGGAATGGGCTAAAGTCTTAGGTATCATGTTATAGGCCAGGGGTGGCCAACTTGATTAGACCCAAGATCTCCTGTTTACTAACGAAACCCTGTGCGATCTACCAATTACATACTTCATGAAACCTTAAATCAGCAATTGGTGATTACGTTGCGCAGTCTGGTCCACATACTTATATTTTTTGTCTTGCCGCGATCGACTGGACTAACAGTCGCGATCGACCGGTCGATCGCGATCGACCTGTTGGCCACCCCTGTTATAGGCGATGCTAGCAACCCATCACTGTTTTGAGTCTTCCCATCCATACGCCCACGATCATGCTAAACGTGGTCTTTAAGTCTTGTTACCTTACTCTGTCTACCCTGTAAGGGATAAAGATCTGATGTATGTATGTCTAGCTATCACGGTTCACGAGATACAGCCTGGTTAACGAAAAGGTTAAGAGCTACAGTGCCATAAGCAGACGTACCTACATACATAGCGGGAGTTAAAAAGGGTGTTAGTAATAACTAACTATTCCAGCTTTTCCTGTGGGAGGATGAAAAACGTTTGCTAACGATTTATCAGCTCGTAACTCTGAACAAGTTGAATGCGACGCGGCGAAACTTTGTTCACTGTATTGCGTTGCCGCAGCAGTGCTGCTTGGCGGAAGGATTAGCGAATGACGCAACGGGAAGTACATATACAGGCCGGAAAGTTGATGGCGTCGGTTGAATTTCAAATATATGCTAATTACGGATTCCAAAGAAACGAACTTTCATTTTTAATTAAGCTTGATTTGATTATGTCAATATTATTCTATTTTATTATTTGAATGGCTTCAGGCCGCGACTATGTCCGCGTAGAATTAGAATTACGAACCCTCCGAGATACATACATACATACATACCGTCACGCCTCTTTCCCATAGGGGTAGGCAGAGACTACTTTGTTCCACTTGATCCACTTGTTCCACGATCCTAACATATTTCTTTCGCTTCATCCATAGTCATCAATCTCTTCATACATGCACGTCGGTTTCGGGTACTCCTGACCTGACCTTTTTCCAAAACGTCTCCTATTTGGTCTCGGAACGTCCGTCTAGTCTAGGCCTTCCCCTCCCAACGTAATTCATACTCCCCATATACAGGGTGCTCGCGAGGAACCCGCATAACTTTGCCACCGTATTCCTGACCATGTTTAGAAAATAAAATGTTGTATAAAGTAAGCTGGATTCGGCTTAGTTTGCGAGTAATTAATATTTTTTGCTTTAAATAGAAACCAGTATAATGCACCTTTATGATAGCGACGTTGCAAGACCGCGTCATATTATCTGACTGGCGTAAACTGCAGAAGTTCGTTCCTGTCACTGTCTTTCTGTTTATGTGTCATTGAAAATAAATACGGCCGCCATTAAGGAGAGAATAAGAAGTAGAATATTAAAATTCTTAACACAGTGTTATTTGTAAAATCGATTGATTTCTTATGATGGCATATAATAACGATGCTTAGATATCGCAAGGGCCCCCCGCCTTGGGTGGGACTGGATATTCACTTAAAATATGAGAAACTACACATGAAAGTAAACAGTTCGTGATGATAATATTTTATTACCCATAATTATGTTATGTTCAATGTACAATAACAATATTAAATAAATCAAAACGAATTTTAATGAGTAATCTCATTCACTAGCCTTCCGTCCGCAGCTTCGCCCGCGATAAATTAATTTTCCCGTAGGAAAAGGTATTTTCCCGCGGTAAAAAGTAGCCTATGTTTACTCTTTTTTCGACTATCGACGTCAACCGTCTAAGTTAAACCGCACAATTTGTGCAATAGGTAGGAAAATTATGATTTTTAATCTATCGTGAATGAAAATTTATGTTAACTTAGTAATTACCTATTCGGTTTTATTAAACTTTATGATAAGGGTCTTGTTATTTGTTTTTTTAAGTAAAAATACACAATCATTAATCAATTTGTTCATTTATTATTACACGACAATACATGAATACCCTAGTACACGAGTAATTGTAAATCACTGTATCAGCTACGTGCAAAGCCGGGACTTGCGTTGAAATCCGGGGACGCTGAGCTAGAATACTCAAAATCCGCAATAGCACTCCCACGTTTCTCAGGATCTGAGTGATATTTTGCACCATGGACCGAAAACACTCTGCAACATTTTTTTTAGCTGTTAGGTTGACCGTCTGATCACTCGCAATTTCTTCAAGTTTTATTACAAAGATTATTTTTATCTTAATTACATTTTCTACACCGTTAGAATCAATAGCAACAATGTCACCCATCATCCATGTGACTGATGTCATTATTTAAAGTACACACTCGACACTCGAAGGAAATTTCCAAGTGGCCAGTACCGAGAATAATACCAAAGAATAAACTTTTTGAACGCAAATACGAATTGCTAAACTGAATAATTAAAGTCAAAGTTTACGAAGCACGTTTCCAAAATGAAATAAAATATTACTTTTAATCAAGCAAATCACTTCCTCCTTTTGATCCTTTTCTGCTTACTTATATCGTGCTTTTGGTAGCATTGCTGGATTCAAAACATTAAACATTACGTCAGCAGGAAATGTCACGTTGTCATTGGTTGACCATTTTTGTTATTAAGTAACCATAGCAACGTTAGCTTCCGGAAAATCGTGTTCAGTCATTGGTTGGCCGTTTTTGTTATTAAGTAACCATAGCAATGTCAGCTTCCGGAAAATCGCGTTCAGGCATTGGTTGAACGTTTTTGTTATTAAGTAACCATAGCAACGTCAGCTTCCGGAAAATCGCGTTCCGTCATTGGTTAACCTTTTGTTTAAACGTAACTGTAGCAACGCCCGCCTCATTGGTCAACAGAGTTCGGCCAAAGTCGTTATTCCAGCCTCGTAAGAGTCCGGACCCCGATTTGTATTACACGAGCAAGTTGCGAACATTGACAATGTCAATTTGTCAAGTCGAAAGTCTTGGGCAAAGAGAGAGAAAGAGATAACAATAACAAACGTTGCCAGCTCGTCCTATGAGGCATTGTGTTACTGGTGAACCAAAAATAATTTATTTAATTTGTATGAAAAGTTAAAAAAAGTTAAAAATCATATTTCGACCTATGTTATATAACGTTTTTTAATCATTACGACCTCAGGTATACACTGGTAAAGTTATGCGGGTTCCTCGCGAGCACCCTGTATATCTGTTTAGTTAGTCTACTATCATCCATCCGCTCTACATGCCCAAACCAACTAAGCATACTTTTTTCTATCCTAGTCACTATATCCTCTTTCTTTTTTCCGAGATACATACATACATAATATATTACTTTCTAAATGTCTATGAAAATTAGAACACATAGAAAAATCCGAAAAGTAAAGCTATGGCCGGGAATCGAACCCGGATCCTCGTCATTCCGTGACGCGTGCTATACCCCTACACCACCCATAGCAGGTACATATATTACGTCTTTATCCCTTACGGAGTAGACAGGGCCTAAGGTAACAAAACCTTAAGGCCACGTTTAGCATTATTAAGGGCGTACACAGTGGCGTAACTATAGGGTGGCAGGGTGGCTAAATGCCAGGCGCCCCTAGCTCTACGGGGCCCCGGACTGGCTTGGTTTAGAGCACAGAAGGGACGCTGATGCATCTTTATATTGAGGAAGGAACCCCATCTGACGAATTTGCCGCGGGCCCCAGACGTTATAGTTACCCCACTGGGCGTATAGGTGGAAAGGGAAATCATAATAGTGATGGGTTAGCCGCATCGCCTATAACATGATTCCTAAGACTCGCCCATTCCCTCGATGGACTTTTACCTGCGCGGTAAGGGAAGCAACTGGTAAATTCTATGTTTTTTCTTTACTCCCAGACCAGCATGGAAGACCATCCGAAAATATCTTAGTAATCATTATTCTTCTATGCTGGTCTAGGTGTAAAGAAAAAACATAGAATGCACCAGTTGCTTCTCTTCCCGGGCAGGTAAAAGCCCATCGAGGGAAGGGGCGAGTCTTAGGAATCATTATAGGCGATGCGGCTAACCCATCACTATTTTGATTCCCCTTTCTACCTATACGCCCACAAGCATGCTAAACGTGGCCTTTATGTCTTGTTACCTTAGGCTCTGTCTACCCCGTAAAGGATTAAGACGTGATTTATATATGTATGTATGTATGTATCATTATATCATAGTCACCCAGCTGTGTTGTACCGGAATAGTGGGCAATGGGTAAATATTTACCGTTCTTTCTCCGATCGTTGTTTTCATAAGACTGCAATCTTAACGGGGCTGCACGAGTATGTAGGTCGGCGGTATGCGACATATATATCCCACCAAGAACATTCTGTAAAAAACTAGCCAAGTCTCGATGGTGCTTGTTTATCTCTAAAAAGTAATGAAATCTAGACAAAGTCGTGCCAAGTTTAAGGTTCCTTACTGCGATTTCTTTGTTATTATAGTTAACTAGCGACCCGCCCCGGCTTCGCACGGTATATTATGCATGTATTATACATATAAACCTTCCTCTTGAATCACTCTATCTATTAAAAAAACCCGCATCAAAATCCGTTGTGTAGTTTTGAAGATATAAGCATACATGGGGACAGAAATAGTGACTTTGTTTTATAATATGTAGTGATGATAGTGATGATAGTGATAGTGATGATGATGATAGTGATAGTGATAACTCTGAGCGCTATGCCGTCATTTCTGGGCAGTGCTGGGCTGGCAAGTGCATACGGACTTGAGGACAGAAAACCGGTCAAGTGCGAGTCGGACTCGCGCACCGAGGGTTCCGTATCATTATCTATAAATATCTAAAACCAGTGTAAGCAGAGCCCTGTTCCAAAGCAAAATGTACGCAGTGTGGGGTTACTTTATATTGGTCACTGCTATATACAGACATACATACACATTTACGGTTTTCGCAATTATTCTTTAATCTGTGCTATAAGACCTACCTTCATACCAAATTTCAAGATTCTGCGTTCACGGGAACTACCTTGTAGGTTTTGATTCCCTTGAGAGTTGAAAATTTGCGGAAATTTGCGGCATAAACGGCTGTATCTTTTGATTGCGTTGGCTTAGAAGTTTGATTTTTTCACAGCTTCAAGGGACAGTAGACCTGAGTAATTGATATAAATTTCAGCTTCATACCTCCACGCGTTCCTGAGAAAAAGGGTCTTGACAGACGGACGGACGGACAACAAAGTGATCCTATAAGGGTTCCGTTTTTTCCTTTTGAGGTACGGAACCCTAAAAAGCGACTTTGTTTTATACTATGTAGTGATGATGTTGTGTCTGTCGCCAGAACCGCTACCCATTGACGATTGCAGATTGGTCATGGAGCACCTGATTTTGTACCCTTGTGTACCCTTCAACGGCCAAGTCACACAACATTAACATTAACTATAATGATAAAGAAATCGCAGTAAGGAACCTTGAACTTGGCACGACTTTGTCTAGATTTCATTAGGTACTTTTTAGATAAACAAGCAACTCCATCGAGACTTGGCTAGTTTTTTACAGAATGTTTTTGGTGGGATTTCACTTCTTTTTGTAGAAACGTGGGCATATTGATTTATTCTATTAGATTTTCTTGACACATTTTTTTTTCTTCGATTATCCTAGTTTTTATAGTTTTCCCTTTATGTGGCCATTAAACCCTAACGCTGTACCAAATTTCAGCTCTCTGAGTTTATGGGAAGTACTAGTTCTATTCTGATGATCATGAGTGAGTGAGTGAGTGTCATAAATGCGAAACTGCTTTCGCTTAACTTTGGAACTAAATGACCTACAGACTTGAAATTTTGGATTTTAAGTATGTGGTTATAGCTTACCGGATGACGAAAATTTCTGCGTTCTGGTCTTATCCAGAGGTTCTCAAATAGGGGCCTGAAAATGCGGCGAAATGGTTCTAGGAAAGGGTGGTACGGCAGTGTTTGCTTCGCGCTCGACTTGGCGGATTTGTAAGCTTTTTGTCTAACCCATTAACGTACAATAAACAACTAGACTCCTAATCACGCTCAAAAACTGTCCGAAGCAAAAGTCTGAACGACGCGTCTATTGTTCAGAGTTTTGGTTCAGTTGTGTTTCGACCGCGCTTTGATAACAATGTATATGTCTCTTTCGCACCGTAATCTTACTATTGAGAACAAAAGAGACAGGCAGGTTTCCAGCGCGTGGCGTCGTGTCATTACTTCTCACGATCCTACGCCATTGAAATTAAACATTACTGCCACGAAATAAGGTGTCAATTTGAACGAATATGTTAATGTTATCTGTCTAAGTCGATGTGTTGACACACACAACACATAGACAAATCAACTCGGACGTTTCTTGAGGAACCTTTGTTAGCGACTGAGAGTCTAGTTGTTTATTGTAAGTCAATGGTCTAACCGGCATTTTGCGTTCCTGACAAGATGCCTATAAACTGATAAAGGAACTGCTGATTGCTTCTATTCTTGGTACAGTCGTGTCGGCATGTCACTCCGTAGGCTTGACCCCGTTCTGGATATCAACTGGCAGATTTACAGTTAAAACGGGATGTCTAGTTGTGATTACAGTGAAAGGTTGAATGACAGCTAGCATAGGAGCAAGGCAATTCTTGCTAAAGTACCTACTGCCAATGTTTGTACTGCGATTTTCCGGGATAAAAAGTAGCCTATGTTGTGATCTGGGGTACTAGTTATCTTTGTTCCAAATTTTATGCAAATACGTCCAGTGGTTTGTTATGTAGAATTTATTGTAGAAAACTTATGATATAAATGTAGATAAAGTTATGTATGCGACTGTACATAATTATAGGCATTAAAACACTTGTGTATTAATGCCTCTGATTATGCACCAGCCACATAAATCCTACTAATATTATAAATGCGAAAGTTTGTTGCGTTGTGAGTGAGTGTGTATGTTTGTTCCCTCTTCACGCTAAAACGACTGAACGGATTTTGATAAAATTTGGGACGGAGATAGTTGGTACCCTAGATTAAAACATGTTAGAATGATTATGTATCAAAATATGTTTATGGTAGATTTTGGTACTTGTTATATTTTTTTATTGAATAAAGTCAGTCAGTTGTGAATACCCGACGTGTTTTAGTAGGTTATGGGCCCAGCACGCTTCCACTGTTTTAATAAACATAAGCTACTTTTTATCCCGGAAAATTACGTAGTTCCTGCGGGATAGCGATAAACAGGTCAAATGTCGTAGTTGCCCAAAGTCGCGAAGTAAATAATTACTTATTGCAGAATGTAGGTATGCCTGCCGTCGCGGGAGAGCCCCACATAACCTCGTACCGGGATGCATAAGGCGCATTATCCACACCATAAAAAGCGATCTTAGGGTGACGACCGGATGGCCTAGTGGTTAGTGAACCTGACTATGAAGCTTGAGGTCCCGGGTTCGATCCCCGGTCGGGGCAGATATTTGTATGAAAAATACGGATGTTTGTTCTCGAGTCTTGGATGTTTAATATGTATTTAAGTATGTATTTATCTATACAAGTATGTTTATCCGTTGTCTAGTGCCCATATTACAAGCTTTGCTTAGTTTGGGGCTAGGTCAATTGGTGTCAATTGTCCCAAGATATTATTATTATTATTCTGTATATTTATTTTTATCTTAAGTTAGGTTTTTACAATATTAATACAAAATATGAAAACCTAACCTAGAGTGCCGCCGGCAGCGAGGCAAGGCCTAAGCTACCGGTGGTCAGGGCGACAGAGAAAGGAACCTCCTGACTATCCGAGCCGTGTCCAGGAGTACCGCCTTCTGTATCTGGCCCTTGACCCAACCACCTATATTATTATTATTATTATCTCAAGTCGGGAAAATTTACAGCTCCCACGGGATAACCGCAGCACTCGACCCGCATCAAGATGGTAGAGCTAATCTGGTGCGTGCTGCAACCGTTTGTCCATACACCACGTGTGGGTTATAAATAGGATAAATAGCTACATTGTGCTGTTACGCATGCGGTGTGCCGTTGGTTGTACACTCCGTCTAGTTTTTAGGGTTCTGTACTCAAAGGGTGAAAACGGAACGCTATTCTTAAGACTTCGCTGTCGGTCCGTCTGTCACTAGGCTGTATCTCATGATATGTGATAGCTAGACGGTTGGAATTATCACAGACGATGTCTATCCGTTGCCGCTATTACAACAAATACTAAAAACAGAATAAAATTAATATTTAAGGGGGCTCCTATATCGTAAACGTGTTTTTTTTTGCGGTTTTTGCTCATTCACAAATTATTTGATGATGTATTTCTGTTGCCGGTATAACAAAAAAATACTAAAAACCATAATAATGGTTGTATGTCTGTATATATCAGTGACCAATATAAAGTGACCCAACACTGCGTACATTTTGCTTTGGATCAGGGCTCTGCTTACACTGGTTTATAGATATTTATAGATAATGCTGATTCTTCCGTGCTGGTCCGGGAGTAAAGAAAAAACATAGAATGTACCAGTTGCTTCTCTACCCGCGCAGATGGTAAAAGCCCATCGAGGGAATGGGCGATTGTAATACGAATCACGTTATAGGCGATGAGGCTAGCACCCCAGCACTATTTTGATTCTATTTTCCACCTATACGCCCACAATCTTGCTAAATGTGGCCTGTAGGTACCTGTTACCTTAGGCTCTGTCTACCCCGTAAGGGATAAAGACGTGATTTGTGTATGTGTATGTATGTGATAAGGAACCCTTCGTGCGCGAGTCCGACTCGCGCTTGGCCGGTTTTGTTATGTTCTCGCACGGGATCAATAAACGGAACGTCTATCAATCGGCAAATCTTATCGGTTATTTGCTGTCGAACTAATATTGCTATCTATAAGTCTGGGAGTGGCGTAACTACAACGTCTGGGGCCCGTGGCAAATTCGTCAGATGAGTCCTTCCTCAATATAAAGAAGTGAAAGAAAGAAAGAAAGAAAGAAAGAAAGAAGACATTTATTCCTTTTGGCAAGACACACAAATATAAGACAATATACACAATTTTATAGAAAATAAATTGCGTTAGTTAACACACTGTTAGTCATTTAGGTTGACAAGGTATAACAATAAAAAACATAGAGATGAAAAATAGATCATCAGCGTTGTGTGTCTTCGCAAAAGTGAAACGGTCGCTGGCTCAGCATCACGCTGAGGTGTTAGACACCTGCAGCACTGATTTTCAGCCAGAACCGTCTATGACTCACGAAACGATACACAGATAAAATATACTACATAATCCATAAACTTTTACGTAAACAATGCAATACATAGA
Source organism: Pandemis cinnamomeana (assembly GCA_932294345.1). Taxonomy (NCBI): domain Eukaryota; kingdom Metazoa; phylum Arthropoda; class Insecta; order Lepidoptera; family Tortricidae; genus Pandemis; species Pandemis cinnamomeana. Next base: position 3,679,837 of record OW028731.1, read on the forward strand.
TAGAACCCGACTTATGTGTAACTAATAAATACATAAATTAATTAAATTGTTTACAGTAAACAAAAAATAAAAAAGGAGGGAAAACTAAATTGTTCAAAAACAACAGGTTAAGACCCGTAAGGGATAAAGACGTGATTTGTGTATGTATGTATGTAAAATTAGATTATACAAACATACAAAACTCTTTGTAGGAATGTTTTGTCATAGTATTCTAACCGGCTGCTGTAATATCCTGGAACAATGCATATATGTATATAGTATGGGTATGATCTTTTAAAGTGGGGGGGTGGGGGTGAAACTGGTAGCTAAGGAAATGAGGTGCCGCCATGCACAATAGGTGTTTTTATCCATTCTCTTTTTAATCCGCAGCGCGAAATGAGGGCTGTTATAAGTTTCTTCCATGCTGGGCTGGGAGTAAAGAAAAAACATAGAATTCACCACCTTCTCTTCCCGCGCAGATAGTAAAAGCCCATCGACGGAATGAGCGAAAATCTTAGGAATCAGTTATAGGCGATGCGGCTAGCAACCCATTACTATTTTGATTTCCCTTTGCACCTATACGCCCACAATCATGCTAAACGTGGCCTTAAGGTCTTGTTACCTTAGGCTCTGTCTACCCCGTAAGGGATAAAGATGTGATATATGTATGTAGGGGCCGTGGTAGCGTAGTGGTTTGACCTGTGGCCTCTCAAGCATAGCGTCGTGGGTTCAAATCCTCTGAGTTTTTCGGAATTTATGTGCGAAAATTACATTTGAAATTTGCCATGAGCTTTTCGATGAAGGAAAACATCTTGAGGAAACCTGCACTCATCTGCGAAGAAGTTCAATGGAAGCGTTCAAGTATTACGTAAGCGCTTGAGGGGGGCGGGGGGGTCTTTGCTTTGCTTATTTTTGATGACATGGTGGGTGGGTCGATATGGTGATTACGTCAGCAGTTTCGATTCGAACTGCTGCTCACGAATCAATAAAAAACAGAATCCATTAAAAGAAAAATGCATATAGGTACCAATGATTACGTAGTAAGCATGGGAGGAGGGGTAAGAGGTTTGATTACTTTTGCTGACAAGGGGACGGGGGGGGGGGGGGCTAAATAATTGTAAAAAATCTGCTTACGTAATACTTGAATGGCCCCAATGGTGTGCGGTGTGTTTTAGATTCTGGTCGAGTTTATTGTCACAATTGTCACAATGTCTCCGACAATTGTCGCTTGGTAGAAATAGGGGCCTGGCTGTACCATTTCATTATGTATGGTAATAGTAAGCGTGGTTGTATGTATCGGTGCTTTGCCATCCTTGCCCACGCGTGGGCGGACGGTGAATTTTACAAGCGTTCAAGTTGTAGGTACCGGCTTTCTGCATTTGCATTGTCTATTTATAGATATCTTTGTGACAGTATATAGTCGCCTTGAAATTGCTATTTACAATCTTTTTTTTAACTTGCAATGTATGTCTATGTGAGTAGGTATTAGCTTTTGTAATTCGTTTATTGCTATCCCGCAGGAATTACGCAGTTTTCCGGGATAAAAAGTAGCTTATTTGTTATTCCAGACTAATCTATCTATGTTCCAAATTTCATTCAAATCTGTCCAACCGTTCTGGCGTGAAAGAGTAACATCCATCCATCCATCCATCCATCGATGGATCCATTACTTATAAACTTTCGCGTTTATAATATTACTAGCTGTTGCCCGCAACTCCGTCTGCATAGACTTCGTTTATCGCTATCCCGCAGGAATTACGCAATTTTCCGGGATAAAAAGTATTCTATGTGTTATTCCAGACCATAATCTATCTACGTTGCAAATTTCAGTCAGATCTGTCCAGCCGTTCTGGCGTAAAAGAGTAACAAACATCCAAACTCACAAACTTTCACATTTATAATATTAGTAGGATTATAATATTAGTAGGATTAGTAGGAAGTAGGATGTAGGATTATTATTCTTATGGCGGCGATAGGACCTTGTACTTTTCTCAGAGCAAGGTCTCAAGTTGAGGCAGACCTCCGGTGTGGTGCGGCAGCTTGCGCCTACGCATCGCTATAAATATAAACAGGCTTTCGCGGGCGTTAGGACCTTTGCCAAGGTCCGCCCGGAACGCTACCGGGATCCTAAACTGTGCATATTGTTCGCGAAGACGCCATTTTGTCAAAACATTTAAAACCAACGCAAAATGGAGTGTTGTAAGTTTGACGTCTATCTCTCTGTCTCTCTCTCTCTTATCCTACTTAATCCTTACTTCCTTACTAATATTATAAATGCGAAAGTATAGTCTGTTTTATTTAAAATGACGAAAATGCAATTAGCACGGGATTTTACAACTTCTTTTGTTGCTGAATATGAAAGGAAAAAATAACAAAGAGACATAAAAAAACTGACCGCAGTATGGCACTTGTACTGGAGTAGCTCAACCCTTGTTGATCTTTGAAATGAAAGATTTAAATTTTTATTTAAAATATGATTATTAATACACCCGTTAGACACTAAAAAAATATTGCACTTAAGCCTGGAAAGTATCCCCTCCTATTGATTATTGTTTATTACCTGAATTGGACCCTTTTAAGTATAATAGGTGTATTGTTTTCCATATACAATTACAGTGCGGCTCACACTCAGGTAAAAATTTCTTATACCTACTACTAGCTTTTGCCCGCGGCTTCGCACGCGTGAACCATGAGTATTTCAAAGAAGCTAGCAATCAAGCAAGCGAACAACCAAACCTGCAAGCTTTCAAGCATGCATGCAAGCATGTAAGTATGCAAGCTTTCAAGCATGCATGCAAGCATGTAAGTATGCAAGCAGGCATGCAAGCATGCAAGCAAGCGTGCAAGCAAGCATGCATGCAAGTAAGCACGCAAGCATGCATGCATGCAAGCATGCATGAAAGCAAGTATGCAATCAAGCATGCAAAGCAAGGACTCAAGCAAGCCCCCGCATTGCCCCGCTACCTTGATTTTTCTAAAACTGTAAATATTGCAGGATTTTTATAAAACAAACCTAACCTAACCTATAGGGCTGTCCTAAAATATACCCTAAATAGCTTTTTCCCGTGACTTCGTACGCGCTAAGATGTAAAACGAAAAAATACGTTTTTTCCCGTTCCCGTGGAAATTTTGGGGAGTGCTTTCGGAGTACACTTAAAGCCTTTAAAAAAACACACGTATTAAATGTTAAGTCTCTTTCTTCCGCTGTTTCGTCTGGAAACGTAAAATCCCGTTTTTTCCCGTCCCTGTGGGCCCCTACACTCCCGAATAAACCTACGTGACAAATTTCAACTTTCCCCTGCTTCCCGTTTTTCCCGTCCCCGTAAGAATTTCGCCAAATAGAGCATTTCCCGAAATTCTTACGGTAACAAAGAAGAAGAATTTTGGGAAATTATCTCATAATGCTCCCCTACACTCCCCAAGGAACCCACTTGCAAAATTTCAGCTTTCTACGACCAGTAAAACGAAAAATCCTGTTTTTTTCCCGTTTCCGTGGGAATTTTGGAAAGTACTCTCTTAATGCTCCTCTACACTCCCGAAGCAACCTACATGCCGAATTTCAGCTTTCTGCAACCAGTAAAACGAAAAGTCCCGGTGTTTCCGTTCCCGTGGGAATTTCGGGAAATCCTTTTGTAGTGCTCCCCTACACTCCCCAAAGGAACTTGAAGGCCACATTTCAGTTTTATACGACCAGTAAAACGAAAAATCGATCCCGTGGAACTGAATATATAAATCCCGTTTTTTTCCTTATCCCGTGGAAATTTCCAAAAATCCTGAAATTAGTTTCTTAGTTTTGTAATCACCTACTTTTGTATCAAATTTGAAGAGTCTAGTTATTATAGTTACTGAGATAGCGTCACTCGGAATCGAATATATCATCATCATCATCATCATCTCAGCCATTACAAGGAATCGAATATATAATTCCCGTTTTTTCCTTATCCCGTGGGAGTTTTCAAAAATCCTTCCTTAGTGGATGCCTACATTGTATAAGGTATCTATGTGCAAAATTTCAAGTCTCTAAGTCCAGTGGTTTGGGCTGTGCGTTGATATATAGTTAAGTCAGTCAGTCAGTCAGTCAGTCAGTCAGTCAGTCAGTCAGTCAGGACTTTGAATTTTATATGTATAGACTAGTATTTCGCGTGGGGGCCGCGGGCCCCAAGGGCCCCGCGGAGGTCCCTGCCACCCTGTTTTGTTTTAATAATCCTAACTTTTTTTTTTTACTATATACTTTGGCCGCCTTTTTGAAACCGCCACTTTGAAAACAGTGGTTCATATCCTACCGCCCTGTTTTTTTTAAATATTTCTAACATTTTTTACTATAATCTTTGGCCGCCATTTTGTATCCGCCATCTTAGAAAAAGTATTTCGCGTGGAGGCCGCGGGCCCCACGGGACCCGCGGAGGTTTCCCTGCCACCCTGTTTTTTTTTTCAAATATTTATATTTTTTTTTCCTTTAATCTTTGGCCGCCATTTTGTATCCGCCATCTTGGAAAAAGTATTTCGCGCGGAGGTTGCGAAGGGTAGCCTACCATCCTATTTTTTTCGCATAGGGGCCGTGGGCCCCACGGGACCCGCGGAGGGTACCCTGTCAGCCTGTGTTATTTTCAAATATTACTACATTCTTTGGCCGTCATTTTGAAACCACTACCTTGGAAAAAGTATTTCGCGTGGGGGCCGCGGCCCCCGCGGGGACCGCGGAGGGTAACCTACCACCCTGTATTTTTTTCAAATATTTCTAACCTATTTTTAATTTATTCTTTGGCCGCCATCTTGGGAACAGCATTTCGCATGGAGGCCGCGGGCCCCACGGGACCCGCGGAGGGTACCCTACCAGCCTGTTTTTTTTTTTCAAATTTTTCCAGCCTTTGTTACTATATTCTTTGGCCGCCGTTTTGACACCGCCACCTTGGAAAAAATACTTCGCATGGGGGCCGCGGGCCCCACGGGACCCGCGGAGGGTTCCCGGCCACCCTGTTTTTTTCAAAAATTTCTAATCTTTTTTACTTTATTCTTTGGCCGTAATCTTGGGAAAAGCATTTCGCGTGAAGGCCGCGGGCCCCGCGGGACCCGCGGAGGTTACCCTATCAGCCTGTTTTTTTTTCAAATATTTCTATACTTTTTCACTATATTCTTTGGCCGCCATTTTGAAACCACCATCTTGGAAAAAATTAGGTTCATTAGATTACTCCTCCCACCTAGAACGACACTTGGTCGAGCACAACCCATCTATCTCGACTGGCCACTGAGATATTCGCGTTTCAATTTTGTATGGCGGCCATCTTGTTTTCGCAATTTTGAAAAAAAATTACCGGTTCACCCATAGGCTAGCTGTTCTGAGCAACTTTAGTTCCGGGCAAACTCGATAGGGCAGGTCGTTGCGGAGAGCTGGCCCACGTGTCAGGTCAGTTTCCACGTTCAGGACAGTTTTGCATTTTTTTTGTACTTGTGATAAAAAAATTTATGCGATGGTGTATAAAAAGGAACCCTATTCCTAAAAGCTGCTATACAACACAAGTGAGTCTATGAGTCTGACATTATTTTGTATGGCGGCCATCTTGGAAAATGGCGGAATCGAAAAATTAAGTATGGCGTTTGAATTTGTGGCCTCGAAGAGCCCCGGATGCAAAATTTCAATCGGATCGGAGTCAAAAAAAATATGGCCGCCATTTTGAATCCGCCATCTTGGAAAAAAAATTGCTTAGTCAGATTTCCTCCTCGACTCTGAATGACATTTGGTCGAGCACCACCAATCTATCTCGACTGGCCTCTGAGATATTCGCGTTTCAATTTTGTATGGCGGCCATCTTGTTTTTGCAATTTTGAAAAAAAAATACTGGTTCACCCAGTGGCTGGCTGTTCTGAGCGACTTTTGTTCCGGGCAAACTCAATAAAGCAATTCATCGCGGAGAGCTGCCCCATGTGTCAGGTCAGTTTCCACATTCAGGTCAATTTTTCATTTTTTTCGTACTTTTGATATAATTTCTGATGCGAAAGTGCATAGAGTCGAACCCCACCTCTTATGGGCTCCTCAAAACAACAGATCAAAGATACAGAAATTACTTTGTATGGCGGCCATCTTGGAAAATGGCGAAATCGAAAAATAAAGTATGCCATTTAAATCTGTGGCCTCAAAGAGCCACGGATGCAAAATTTCAGTCTGATCGGATTAAAAAAAAATTTGGCCGCCATTTTGAATCCGCCATCTTGGAAAAAAAATTGCTCAGCCAGATTTCCCCCTCAACACTGAATGACATTTGGTCGAGCACCACCTATCTATCTCGACTGGCCTCTGAGATATTCGCGTTTCAATTTTGTATGGCGGCCATCTTGTTTTCGCCATTTTGAAAAATCTTGGACCGGCTCACCCATTGGCCGGCTGTTCTGAGCAACTTTAGTTCCGGGCAAACTCGATAGGCCGAGCCGTTGCGGAGAACCGCCCCATGTATCGGGTCAGTTTCCACGTTCAGGTCGATTTCGTATTTTTCTGGTGGTCGGGCAAGCATTTCTGATACAACGATGTATAGAGTCTAACCTCAACTCTTACAGGTTCCTCCAAACAACTCTGGGGTGAGTGAGTCAGTCAGTGAGTGGGTATTCAGCTATATATATTATAACTAGTATTTCGCGTGGGGGCCGCGGGCCCCAAGGGCCCCGCGGAGGTCCCTGCCACCCTGTTTTGTTTTAATAATCCTAACCTTTTTTTTTTTTACTGTATACTTAGGCCGCCTTTTTGAAACCGCCACCAAAGTATTCTGCGTGGGGGCCGCGGAGGATACCCTGCCACCCAGTTTTTTTCTCAAATATTTCTAACATTTTTTACTATCATATTTGGCCGCCATTTTGTATCCGCCATCTTGGAAAAAGTATTTCGCGTGGAGGCCGCGAAGGGTACACCCTGCCATCCTGTTTTTTTCAAATATTTCAAACCTATTTTTACTTCATTCTTTGACTGCTCTCTCGGGGAAAGCAATTCGCATGCGGGCCGCAGGCCCCACGGGACCCGCGGAGGGTAGCCTGCCAGCCTGTTGTATTTTCAAATATTACTACATTTTATAGCCGTCATTTTAAAACCACTACCTTGGAAAAGGTACTTCGCATGGGGGCCGCGGGCCCCACGGGACCCGCGGAGGGTACCCTGCCAGCCTGTTGTATTTTCAAATATTACTACATTCTATAGCCGTCATTTTGAAACCACTACCTTGGAAAAAGTACTTCGCATGGGGGCCGCGGGCCCCACGGGACCCGCGGAGGGCACCCTGCCAGCCTGTTGTATTTTCAAATATTACTACATTCTATAGCCGTCATTTTGAAACCACTACCTTGGAAAAAGTACTTCGCATGGGGGCCGCGGGCCCCACGGGACCCGCGGAGGGTATCCTGCCAGCCTGTTGTATTTTCAAATATTACTACATTCTTTGGCCGTCATTTTGAAACCACTACCTTGGAAAAAGTATTTCGCGTGGGGGCCGCGGCCCCCGTGGGGACCGCGGAGGGTAAGCTACCACCCTGTATGTCACTTAGTCGAGCACAACCCATCCATCTCGACTGGCCTCTGAGATATCAATTTTGTATGGCGGCCATCTTGTTTTCGCGATTTTGAAAAAAAAAACACCGGCTTACCCATTCGCTGGCTGTTCTGAGCGACTTTAGTTCCGAGCCAACTCGATAGGGCAAGTCGTTGCGGAGAGCTGGCCCTTGTGTCAAGTCAGTTTCCACGTTAAGGTCGGTTTTGCATTTTTTTTGTACTTGTGATAAAATTTCTTATGCGATGGTGTATAAAGTCGAACCCTATTTCTAAAAGCTGCTATACAACACAAGTGCGTCTATGAGTCTGACATTACTTTGTATGGCGGCCATCTTGGAAAATGGCGGAATCGAAAATAAATTCTAGCGTCAGAATCTGTGGCCCTGAAAAGGCTCGGATGCAAAATTTTATTCAGAACGGACTCAAAAAAACTATGGCCGCCATTTTGAATCCGCCATTTTGGAAAAAAAAATTGGTTCATTAAATTACTCCGCCCACTTTGAACAACATTTTTTCGAGCACCACCCACCTGTTGCGACTGGCCTCTGAGATATTTGCGTTTCAACTTTGTATGGCGGCCATCTTGTTTTTGCAATTTTGAAAAAAAATTACCGGTTCACCTATTGGCTGGCTGTTCTCAGCGACTTTTGTTCCGTGCAAACTCGATAGAGCGAGTCGTTGCGGAGAGCTGGCCCATGTGTCAGGTCAGTTTCCACATTCAGGTCAATTTTTCATTTTTTTGGTACTTATCATAAAATTTCTAAAGCGATCGTGTATAGAGTCGAACCCCACCTCTTATGGGCTCCTCAAAACAACAGGTCAAAGATACAGAAATTACATTGTATGGCGGCCATCTTGGAAAATGGCGAAACCGAAAAATAAAGTATGCCATTTGAATTTGTGGCCTCGAAGAGCCCCGGATGCAAAATTTCAGTCCGATCGGAGAAAAAAAAAATTTGGCCGCCATTTTGAATCCGCCATCTTGGAAAAAAAATTGTTTAATCAGATTTCCCCCTCAACTCTGAATGACATTTGGTCGAGCACCACCCACCTATCTCGACTGGCCTCTGAGATATTCGCGTTTCAATTTTGTATGGCGGCCATCTTGTTTTCGCCATTTTGAAAAATCTTGGACCGGCTCACCCATCGGCCGGCTGTTCTGAGCGACTTTAGTTCCGGGCAAACTCGACAGGTCGAGCCGTCGCGGAGAACCGCCCCATGTGTCAAGTCAATTTCCACGTTCAGGTCGATTTCGTATTTTTCTGGTGGTCGGGCAAGAATTTTTGACACGACGGTGTATAGAGTCTAACCTCACCTATTACGGGTTCTTCCAAACAACTCTGGGGTGAGTCAGTCAGTGAGTCAGTGAGTGGGTATTCAGCTATATATATTATAACTAGTATTTCGCGTGGGGGCCGCGGGCCCCAAGGGCCCCGCGGAGGTCCCTGCCACCCTGTTTTGTTTTAATAATCCTAACCTTTTTTTTTTTACTATATACTTTGGCCGCCTTTGAAAACAGTGATTCATACCCTACCGCCCTGTTTTTTTTCAAATATTTGTAACATTTTTTACTATTATCTTTGGCCGCCATTTTGTATCCGCCATCTTGGAAAAAGTATTTCGCGTGGAGGCCTACCGTCTTTTTTTGTTCGCATGGGGGCCGCGGGCCCCGCGGGACCCGCGGAGGGTACCCTGCCAGCCTGTGTTATTTTCAAATATTACTACATTCTTTGGCCGTCATTTTGAAACCACTACCTTGAAAAAGTATTTCGCGTGGGGGCCGCGGCCCCCGCGGGGACCGCGGAGGGTAACCTACCACCCTGTATTTTTTTCAAATATTTCTAACCTTTTTTTTACTTTATCGGCCGTTATCTTGGGAACAGCATCTCACATGGGAGCCGCGGGCCCCACGGGACCCGCGGAGGGTACCCTGCCAGCCTATTGTTTCTTCAAATATTTCTAGCCTTTTTTCTATATTCTTTAGCCGCCATCTTAGGAAAAGCATTTCGCATGGAGGCCGCGGGCCCCACGGGACCCGCGGAGGGTACCCTGCCACCCTGTTTTTTTTTCAAATATTTCTCCTTTTTTTTTACTTTATTCTTCGGCCGTTATCTTGGGAACAGCATCTCACATGGGGGCCGCGGGCCCCACGGGACCCGCGGAGGGTACCCTGCCAGCCTATTGTTTGGGCCGCGGGCCCCACGGGACCCGCGGAGGGTACCCTGCCAGCCTATTGTTGGGGCCGCGGCCCCCGCGGGGACCGCGGAGGGTAACCTACCACCCTGTATTTTTTTCAAATATTTCTTACGTTTTTTACCACATTCTTTGGCCGTCATTTTGAAACCACCATCTTGGAAAAAGTATTTCGCATGGGGGCCGCGGCCCCCGCGGGGACCGCGGAGGGTAACCTACAGCCCTGTATGTCACTTAGTCGAGAACAACCCATCCATCTCGACTGGCCTCTGTGATATTCGCGTTTCAATTTTGTATGGCGGCCATCTTGTTTTCGCAATTTTGAAAAAAAAATACCGGTTCACCCATTGGCTGGCTGTTCTGAGCGACTTTAGTTCCGGGCAAACTCGATGGGGCAAGTCGTTGCGGAGAACTGGCCCATGTGCCGGATCAGTTTCCACGTTCAAGTCAGATTTTAATTTTTTTAATACTAACGTTATAATTCCTGATGCGATGGTGTATAAAATCGAACCCTATTTCTAAAAGCTGCTATACAACACAAGTAAGTCTATGAGTCTGACATTACTTTGTATGGCGGCCATCTTGGAAAATGGCGGAATCAAAATATTAATTATGCCGTTTGAATATGTGGCCTCGAACAGCCCCGGATGCAAAATTTCAATCGGATCGGAGTAAAAAAAAATTTGGCCGCCATTTTGAATCCGCCATCTTGGAAAAAAAATTAGGTCATCCGATTACTACTCCCACCTTGAACAATATTTGTTCGAGCACTACCCACCTGTTGCGACTGGCCTCTGAGATAATTGCGTTTCAATTTTGTATGGCGGCCATCTTGTTTTCGCAATTTTGAAAAAAAATTACCGGTTCACCTATTGGCTGGCTGTTCTGGGCGACTTTTGTTCCGGGAAAACTCGATAGAGCAAGTCATCGCGGAGAGCTGCCCCATATGTTAAGTCAGTTTCCACGTTCAGGTCAATTTTTCATTTTTTTGGTACTAATTATAACATTTCCGAAGCGATTGTGTATAGAGCCAAACCCCACCTCTTATGGGTTCCTCAAAACAACAGGTCAAATATTCAGAAATTACTTTGTATGGCGGCCATCTTGGAAAATGGCGGAATTGAAAAATAAAGTATGCCATTAGAATCTATGGCCCCAAAGAGCCCCGGATGCAAAATTTCAATCGGATCGGATAAAAAAAAATTTTGGCCGCCATTTTGAATCCGCCATCTTGGAAAAAAAATTACTTAGTCAGATTTCCCCCTCAACTCTGAATGACATTTGGTCGAGCACCACCCACCTATCTCGACTGGCCTCTGAGATATTCGCGTTTCAATTTTGTATGGCGGCCATCTTGTTTTCGCCATTTTGAAAAATCTTGGACCGGCTCACCCATTGGCCGGCTGTTCTGAGCGACTTTAGTTCCGGACAAACTCGATAGGTCGAGCCGTCGCGGAGAACCGCCCCATGTGTCAAGTCAATTTCCACGTTCAGGTCGATTTCGTATTTTTCTGGTGGTCGTGGAGTCATTTCTGATACGATGGTGTATAGAGTTGAGCCTTACCTCTTACGGGTTCTTCAAAACAGCATGTCAGTCAGTCAGTCAGTGAGTCAGTGGGTATTCAGCTATATATATTATAACTAGTATTTCGCGTGGGGGCCGCGGGCCCCAAGGGCCCCGCGGAGGTCCCTGCCACCCTGTTTTGTTTTAATAATCCTAACCTTTTTTTTTTTTTACTATATACTTTGGCCGCATTTTTGAAACCGCCACTTTGAAAACAGTGATTCATATCCTACCGCCCTGTTTTTTTTAAATATTTCTAACATTTTTTACTATAATCTTTGGCCGCCATTTTGTATCCGCAATCTTAGAAAAAGTATTTCGCGTGGAGGCCGCGGGCCCCACGGGACCCGCGGAGGGTTCCCTGCCACCCTGTTTTTTTTTCAAATATTTATATTTATTTTTCCTTTAATCTTTGGCCGCCATTTTGTATCCGCCATCTTGGAAAAAGTATTTCGCGCGGAGGTTGCGAAGGGTAGCCTACCATCCTATTTTTTTCGCATAGGGGCCGCGGGCCCCACGGGACCCGCGGAGGGTACCCTGTCAGCCTGTGTTATTTTCAAATATTACTACATTCTTTGGCCGTCATTTTGAAACCACTTCCTTGGAAAAAGTATTTCGCGTGGGGGCCGCGGCCCCCGCGGGGACCGCGGAGGGTAACCTACCACCCTGTATTTTTTTCAAATATTTCTAACCTATTTTTAATTTATTCTTTGGCCGCCATCTTGGGAACAGCATTTCGCATGGAGGCCGCGGGCCCCACGGGACCCGCGGAGGGTACCCTACCAGCCTGTTTTTTTTTTCAAATTTTTCCAGCCTTTGTTACTATATTCTTTGGCCGCCGTTTTGACACCGCCACCTTGGAAAAAGTACTTCGCATGGGGGCCGCGGGCCCCACGGGACCCGCGGAGGGTACCCTACCATCCTGTTTTTTCCAAATATTTATAACCTTTTTTACTTTATTCTTTGGCCGCCATCTTGGGAAAAGCATTTCGCGTGAAAGCCGCGGGCCCCGCGGGACCCGCGGAGGTTACCCTATCAGCCTGTTTTTTTTTCAAATATTTCTATACTTTTTACTATATTCTTTGGCCGCCATTTTGAATCCACCATCTTGGAAAAAATTAGGTTCATTAGATTACTCCTCCCACCTAGAACGACACTTGGTCGAGCACAACCCATCTATCTCGACTGGCCACTGAGATATTCGCGTTTCAATTTTGTATGGCGGCCATCTTGTTTTCGCAATTTTGAAAAAAAAATACCGGTTCACCCATAAGCTGGCTGTTCTGAGCGACTTTAGTTCCAGGCAAACTCGATAGGGCAAGTCGTTACGGAGAGCTGGCCCATGTGTCAAGTCAGTTTCCACGTTAAGGTCGGTTTTGCTTTTTTTTTGTACTTGCAATAAAATTTCTTATGCGATGGTGTATAAAGTCAAACCCTATTTCTAAAAGCTGCTATACAATACAAGTGAGTCTATGAGTCTGACATTACTTTGTATGGCGGCCATCTTGGAAAATGGCGGAATCGCAAAATAAATTCTAGCGTTAGAATCTGTGACCCTGAAGAGCCTCGGATGCAAATTTTCAGCTCGAACGGACACAAAAAAAATTTGGCCGCCATTTTGAATCCGCCATCTTGGAAAAAAAAATTGGTTCATTAAATTACTCCGCCCACTTTGAACAACATTTGTTCGAGCACCACCCACCTGTTGCGACTGGCCACTGAGATATTTGCGTTTCAATTTTGTATGGCGGCCATTTTGTTTTTACAATTTTGAAAAAAAAATACTGGTTCACCTAGTGGCTGGCTGTTCTGAGTGACTTTTGTTCCGGGCAAACTCGATAGGGCAAGTCGTTGCGGAGAGCTGGCCCATGTGTCAGGTCAGTTTCCACATTCAGGTCAATTTTTCATTTTTTTGGTACTTATCATATAATTTTTGAAGCGAAAGTGTATAGAACCAAACCCTACCTCTTATGGGCTCCTCAAAACAACAGGTCAAAATTACAGAAATTACTTTGTATGGCGGCCATCTTGGAAAATGGCGGAACCGAAAAATAAAGTATGCCATCACAATCTGTGGCCTCAAAGAGCCCCGGATGCAAAATTTCAATCGGATCGGATTAAAAAAAAATTTGACCGCCATTTTGAATCCGCCATCTTGGAAAAAAAATTACTCAGTCAGATTTCCCCCTCAACTCTGAATGACATTTGGTCGAGCACCACCCACCTATATCGACTGGCCTCTGAGATATTCGCGTTTCAATTTTGTATGGCGGCCATCTTGTTTCCGCCATTTTGAAAAATCTTGGACCGGCTCACCCATTGGCCGGCTGTTCTGAGCGACTTTAGTTCCGGACAAACTCTATAGGTAGAGCGGTTGCGGAGAACCGGCCCATGGATCAGGTCAATTTCCACGTTCAGGTCGATTTCGTATTTTTCTGGTGGTCGGGCAAGCATTTCTGATACGATGGTGTATAGAGTCTAACCACACCTCTTCTGGGTTCTTCCAAACAACTCTGGGGTGAGTCAGTCAGTGAGTGAGTCAGTGGGTATTCAGCTATATATATTATAACTAGTATTTCGCGTGGGGGCCGCGGGCCCCGAGGGCCCCGCGGAGGTCCCTGCCACCCTGTTTTGTTTTAATAATCCTAACCTTTTTTTTTACTATATACTTTGGCCGCCTTTTTGAAACCGCCACCTTGAAAACAGTGATTCATACCATACCGCCCTGTTTTTTTTTCAAATATTTCTAACATTTTTTACTATAATCTTTGGCCGCCATTTTGTATCCGCCATCTTGGAAAAAGTATTTCGCGTGGAGGCCGCGGGCCCCACGGGACCCGCGGAGGGTTCCCTGCCACCCTGTTTTTTTTTCAAATATTTCTAACATTTTTTACTATAATCTTTGGGCGCCATTTTGTATCCGCCATCTTGGAAAAAGTATTTCGCGCGGGGGCCGCGAAGGGTAGGCTACCATCCTATTTTTTCGCATGGGGGCCGCGGGCCCCACGGGACCCGCGGAGGGTACCCTGCCAGCCTGTGTTATTTTCAAATATTACAACATTCTTTGGCCGTCATTTTAAAACCACCACCTAGGAAAAAGTATTTCGCGTGAGGGCCGCGGCCCCCGCGGGGACCGCGGAGGGTAACCTACCAGCCTGTATTTTTTTCAAATATTTCTTACCTTTTTTTTACTTTATTCTTCGGCCGTTATCTTGGGAACAGCATCTCACAAGGATACCCTGCCAGCCTATTGTTTCTTCAAATATTTCTAGCCTTTTTTCTATATTCTTTGGCCGCCATCTTAGGAAAAGCATTTCGCATGGAGGCCGCGGGCCCCACGGGACCCGCGGAGGGTACCCTGCCACCCTGTTTTTTTTTCAAATATTTCTCACCTTTTTTTTACTTTATTCTTAGGCCGTTATCTTGGGAACAGCATCTCACATGGGGGCCGCGGGCCCCACGGGACCCGCGGAGGGTACCCTGCCAGCCTATTTTTGAGGCCGCGGGCCCCACGGGACCCGCGGAGGGTACCCTGCCAGCCTGTATTTTTTTCAAATATGTCTAACGTTTTTTACTACATTCTTTGGCCGTCATTTTGAAACCACCATCTTGGAAAAAGTATTTCGCGTGGGGGCCGCGGCCCCCGCGGGGACCGCGGAGGGTAACCTACCACCCTGTATGTCACTTAGGCCTCTGAGATATTGGCGTTTCAATTTTGTATGGCGGCCATCTTGTTTTTGCAATTTTGAAAAAAAAATACCGGTCCACCCATAGGCTGGCTGTTCTGAGCGACTTTAGTTCCAGGCAAACTCGATAGGGCAAGTCGTTGCGGAGTGCTGGCCCATGTGTCAAGTCAGTTTCCACGTTAAGGTTGGATTTGCATTTTTTTTGTACTTGTGATAAAAAAAAATATGCAATTGTATATACAGTCGAACCCTATTTCTAAAAACTGCTATACAATCCAAGTGAGTCTATGAGTCTGACATTACTTTGTATGGCGGCCATCTTGGAAAATGGCGGAATCGAAAAATAAATTCTAGCGTCAGAATCTGTGGCCTCGAAGAGCCGCGGATGCAAAATTTCAATCAGATCGGAGTAAAAAAAAATTTGGCCGCCATTTTGAATCCGCCATCTTGGAAAAAAAAATGAGTCATCCGATTACTACTTCCACCTTGAATAATATTTGTTTGAGCACCACCCACCTATTGCGATTGGCCTCTGAGATATTTGCGTTTAAATTTTGTATGGCGGCCATCTTGTTTTTGCAATTTTGAAAAAAAAAATACTGGTTCACCCATTGGCTGGCTGTTCTGAGCGACTTTTGTTCCGGGCAAACTCAATAAACCAATTCATCGCGGAGAGCTGCCCCATGTGTCAGGTCAGTTTCCACATTCAGGTCAATTTTTCATTTTTGTCGTACTTATCATATAATTTTTGAAGCGAAAGTGTATAGAACCAAACCCTACCTCTGATGGGTTCCTCAAAACAACAGGTCAAATATACAGAATTTACTTTGTATGGCGGCCATCTTGGAAAATGGCGGAATCGAAAAATAAAGTATGCCATTTAAATCTGTGGCCTCAAAGAGCCACGGATGCAAAATTTCAGTCCGATCGGAGAAAAAAAAAATTTGGCCGCCATTTTGAATCCGCCATCTTGGAAAAAAAATTGCTTAGTCGGATTTCCCCCTCAACTCTGAATGACATTTGGTCGAGCACCACCCGTCTATTTCGACTGGCCTCTGAGATAATCGCGTTTCAATTTTGTATGGCGGCCATCTTGTTTTCGCCATTTTGAAAAAACTTTGACCGGCTCACCCATTGGCCAGCTGTTCTGAGCGACTTTAGTTCCGGGCAAACTCGGCAGGTCGAGCCGTCGCGGAGAGCTGCCCCATGTGTCGGGTCAGTTTCCACGTTCAGGTCGATTTCGTATTTTTCTGGTGGTCGTGGGGGCATTTCTGATACGACAATGTATAGAGTGCAGCCGTACCTCTTCTGGGTTCTTCAAAACAGCATGTCAGTCAGTCAGTCAGTGAGTCAGTGGGTATTCAGCTATATATATTATAACTAGTATTTCGCGTGGGGGCCGCGGGCCCCGAGGGCCCCGCGGAGGTCCCTGCCTCCCTGTTTTGTTTTAATAATCCTAATCTTTTTTTTTTTACTATATACTTTGGCCGCCTTTTTGAAACCGCCACTTGGAAAACAGTGATTCATACCCTACCGCCCTGTTTTTTTTCAAATATTTCTAACATTTTTTACTATAATCTTTGGCCGCCATTTTGTATCCGCCATCTTGGAAAAAGTATTTCGCGTGGAGGCCGCGGGCCCCACGGGACCCGCGGAGGGTTCCCTGCCACCCTGTTTTTTTTTCAAATATTTATAACATTTTTTCCTTTAATCTTTGGCCGCCATTTTGTATCCGCCATCTTGGAAAAAGTATTTCGCGCGGGGGCCGCGAAGGGTAGCCTACCATCCTATTTTTTTCGCATGGGGGCCGCGGGCCCCACGGGACCCGCGGAGGGTACCCTGCCAGCCTGTGTTATTTTCAAATATTACTACATTCTTTGGCCGTCATTTTGAAACCACTACCTTGGAAAAAGTATTTCGCGTGGAGGCCGCGGCCCCCGCGGGGACCGCGGAGGGCAACCTACCACCCTGTATTTTTTTCAAATATTTCCAATCTTTTGTACTACATTCTTTGGCCGTCATTTTGAAACCACCACCTTGGAAAAAGTACTTCGCATGGGGGCCGCGGGCCCCACGGGACCCGCGGAGGGTACCCTGCCAGCCTGTTGTATTTTCAAATATTACTACATTCTTTGGCCGTCATTTTGAAACCACTACCTTGGAAAAAGTATTTCGCGTGGAGGCCGCGGCTCCCGCGGGGACCGCGGAGGGCAACCTACCACCCTGTATTTTTTTCAAATATTTCCAATCTTTTGTACTACATTCTTTGGCCGTCATTTTGAAACCACCACCTTGGAAAAAGTACTTCGCATGGGGGCCGCGGGCCCCACGGGACCCGCGGAGGGTACCCTGCCAGCCTGTTGTATTTTCAAATATTACTACATTCTTTGGCCGTCATTTTGACACCACTACCTTGGAAAAAGTATTTCGCGTGGGGGCCGCGGCCCCCGCGGGGACCGCGGAGGGTAACCTACCACCCTGTATTTTTTTCAAATATTTTTTACGTTTTTTACTACATTCTTTGGCCATCGCTTTGAAACCACCATCTTGGAAAAAGTATTTCGCGTGGGGGCCGCGGCCCCCGAGGGGTCCGCGGAGGTTAACCTACCATCCTGTATGTCACTTAGTCGACCACAACCCATTCATCTCGATTGGCCTCTGAGATATTCGCGTTTCAATTTTGTATGGCGGCCATTTTGTTTTTGCAATTTTGAAAAAAAAATACCGGTTCACCCATAGGGTGGCTGTTCTGAGCGACTTTAGTTCCAGGCAAACTCGATAGGGCAAGTCGTTACGGAGAGCTGGCCCATGTGTCAAGTCAGTTTCCACTTTCAGGTCGGATTTGTATTTTTTTTGTACTTGTGATAAAATTTCTTATGCAATCGTATATACAGTCGAACCCTATCGCTAATAGCTGCTATAAAACACAAGCGAGTCTGTTAGTCTGACATTACTTTGTATGGCGGCCATCTTGGAAAATGGCGGAATCGAAAAATTAAATATAGCGTTTAAATTTGTGGCCTCAAAGAGCCCCGGATGCAAAATTTCAGTCGGATCGGAGAAAAAAAAAATTTGGCCGCCATTTTGAATCCGCCATCTTGGAAAAAAATATAGCTTATCAGATTACCACTCTGACCTTGAACAACATTTGGTCGAGCACCACCCACCTATTCCGATTGGCCTCTGAGATATTTGCGTTTCAATTTTGTATGGCGGCCATCTTGTTTTCACAATTTTGAAAAAAAAATACCGGTTTACCTATTGGCTGGCTGTTCTGAGCGACTTTTGTTCCGGGCAAACTCAATAAAGCAATTCATCGCGGAGAACTGCCCCATGTGTCAGGTCAGTTTCCACATTCAGGTCAATTGTTCATTTTTTTCGTACTTATCATATAATTTTTGAAGCGAAAGTGTATAGAGCCGAACCCCAACTCTTATGGTTTCCTCAAAACAACAGGTCAAAGATACAGAAATTACTTTGTATGGCGGCCATCTTGGAAAATGGCGGAACTGAAAAATAAAGTATGCCATTTGAATCTGTGGTCTCGAATAGCCCCGGATGCAAAATTTCAGTCGGATCGGAGAAAAAAAAAATTTGGCCGCCATTTTGAATCCGCCATCTTGGAAAAAAAATTACTTAGTCAGATTTCCCCCTCAACTCTGAATGACATTTGGTCGAGCACCACCCATCTATCGCGACTGGCCTCTGAGATATTCGCGTTTCAATTTTGTATGGCGGCCATCTTGTTTTCGCCATTTTGAAAAATCTTGGACCGGCTCACCCATTGGCCGGCTGTTCTGAGCGACTTTAGTTCCGGGCAAACTCGATAGGTCGAGCCGTTGCGGAGAACCGCCCCATGTGTCAGGTCAGTTTCCACGTTCAGGTCGATTTCGTATTTTTCTGGTACTCGTAGGGGCATTTCTGATACGATCATGTATAGAGTCTAACCTCACCTATTACGGGTTCTTCCAAACAACTCTGGGGTGAGTGAGTGAGTGAGTCAGTGGGTATTCAGCTATATATATAGTAACTAGTATTTCGCGTGGGGGCCGCGGGCCCCGAGGGCCCCGCGGAGGTCTCGTGCCACCCTGTTTTGTTTTAATAATCCTAACCTTTTTTTTACTATATACTTTGGCCGCCTTTTTGAAACCGCCACCTTGAAAACAGTGATTCATACCCTACCGCCCTGTTCTTTTTTCAAATATTTCTAACATCTTATACTGTACGTCTTATATGTCTAGTCTCTAAATGTTGGAGTAACTCTCTACCTAGTCCCTAAGATACAGGTATTTTTTTTTACCTAGTTTAGGGGTCAGAATCTTGGCTATCACCCATGACTCAGTTGTACCAAATCTAGATATATGTTTATGTATAAGTACCTCTGTAACCTTGTACAATAAATCATTATTATTATTATTATTATTATTATTATTATACTATAATCTTCGGCCGCCATTTTGTATCCGCCACCTTGGAAAAAGTATTTCGCGTGGAGGCCGCGGGCCCCACGGGACCCGCGGAGGGTTCCCTGCCACCCTGTTTTTTTTTCAAATATTTCTAACATTTTTTACTATAATCTTTGGCCGCCATTTTGTATCCACCATCTTGGAAAAAGTATTTCGCGCGGGGGCCGCGAAGGGTAGCCTACCATCCTATTTTTTTCGCATGGGGGCCGCGGGCCCCACGGGACCCGCGGAGGGTACCCTGCCAGCCTGTGTTATTTTCAAATATTACAACATTCTTTGGCCGTCATTTTGAAACCACCACCTTGGAAAAAGTATTTCGTGTGAGGGCCGCGGCCCCCGCGGGGACCGCGGAGAATAACCTACCAGCCTGTATTTTTTTCAAATATTTCTCACTTTTTTTACTACATTCTTTGGCCGTCATTTTGAAACCGCTACCTTGGAAAAAGTATTTCGCCTGGGGGCCTGGGGGCCGCGGCCCCCGCGGGGACCGCGGAGGGTTACCTACCACCCTGTATTTTTTCAAATATTTCTAACCTTTTTTACTACATTCTTTGGCCGTCATTTTGAAACCGCTACCTTGGAAAAAGTATTTTGCGTGGGGGCCTGGGGGCCGCGGCCCCCGCGGGGACCGCGGAGGGTAACCTACCACCCTGTATTTTTTCAAATATTTCTAACCTTTTTTACTACATTCTTTGGCCGTCATTTTGATACCACCACCTTGGAAAACTTACTTCGCGTTGGCGCCGCGGCCCCCGTGGGGACCGCGGAGGGCAATCTGCCACCCTGTATTTTTTCAAATATTTCTAACTTTTTTTTACTAAATTTTTGGCCGCCATTTTGAAACCACCTCCTTGGGAAAAGTGTTTCGCGCGGGGCCCGCGGAGGGTACTCTGCCACCCTGTTTTAATTTCCAAAAATTTCTAACCTTTTTTACTTTAATCTTTGGCCGCCATTTTGAATCCGACAAAAATTTGGTTCATTAGATTACCCCTCCCATCTTGAACGTCACTTGGTCGAGCACAACCCATCCATCTCGACTGGCCTCTGAGATATTGGCGTTTCAATTTTGTATGGCGGCCATCTTGTTTTCGGGCTTTTGAAAAAAAAACACCGGCTTACCCATTGGCTGGCTGTTCTGAGCGACTTTAATTCCAGGCAAACTCGATAGGGCAAGTCGTTGCGGAGAGCTGGCCCATGTGTCAAGTCAGGTTCCACGTTAAGGTCGGTTTTGCATTTTTTTTGTACTTGTGATAAAATTTCTTATGCGATGGTGTATAAAGTCGAACTCTATTTCTAAAAGCTGCTATACAACACAAGTGAGTCTATGAGTCTGACATTACTTTGTATGGCGGCCATCTTGAAAAATGGCGGAATCAAAAAATTAAATATGGCGTTTAAATTTGTGGCCTCGAAGAGCCGCGGATGCAAAATTTCAATCGGATCGGAGTAAAAAAAAATTTGGCCGCCATTTTGAATCCGCCATCTTGGAAAAAAAAATGGGTCCTCCGATTACTACTCCCACCTTGAACAATATTTGGTCGAGCACCACCCACCTATTGTGATTGGCCTCTGAGATATTTGCGTTTCAATTTTGTATGGCAGCCATCTTGTTTTTGCAATTTTGAAAAAAGAATACTGGTTCACCCATTGGCTGGCTGTTCTGAGCGACTTTTGTTCCGAGCAAACTCAATAAAGCAATTCATCGCGGAGAGCTGCCCTATGTGTCAGGTCAGTTTCCACATTCAGGTAAATATTTCATTTTTTTCGTACTTATCATATAATTTTTGAAGCGAAAGTGTATAGAACCAAACCCTACCTCTGATGGGTTCCTCAAAACAACAGGTCAAAGATACAGAAATTTCATTGTATGGCGGCCATCTTGGAAAATGGCGGAATCGAAAAATAAAGTATGCCATCTGAATCTGTGGCCCCGAAGAGCCCCGGATGCAAAATTTCAATCGGATCGGATAAAAAAAAATTTTGGCCGCCATTTTGAATCCGCCATCTTGGAAAAAAAATTGCTTGGTCGGATTTCCCCCTCAACTCTGAATGACATTTGGTCGAGCACCACCCGTCTATCTCGACTGGCCTCTGAGATATTTGCGTTTCAATTTTGTATGGCGGCCATCTTGTTTTCGCCATTTTGAAAAATCTTGGACCGGCTCACCCATTGGCCGGCTGTTCTGAGCGACTTTAGTTCCGGGCAAACTCGATAGGTCGAGCCGTTGCGGAGAACCGCCCCATGTGTCAAGTCAATTTCCACGTTCAGGTCGATTTCGTATTTTTCTGGTGGTCGTGGAGGCATTTCTGATACGATGGTGTATAGAGTTTAGCCACACCTCTTCTGGGTTCTTCAAAACAGCATGTCAGTCAGTGAGTCAGTGAGTCAGTGGGTATTCAGCTATATATATTATAACTAGTATTTCGCGTGGGTGCCGCGGGCCCCGAGGGCCCCGCGGAGGTCCCTGCCACCCTGTTTTGTTTTAATAATCCTAACCTTTTTTTTTTACTAAATACTTGGGCCGCCTTTTTGAAACCGCCACTTTGAAAACAGTGATTCATACCCTACCGCCCTGTTTTTTTCAAATATTTCTAACATTTTTTACTATAATCTTTGGCCGCCATTTTGTATCCGCCATCTTGGAAAAAGTATTTCACGCGGGGGCCGCCAAGGGTAGCCTATTTTATTCGCATGGGGGCCGCGGGCCCCACGGGACCCGCGGAGGGTACCCTGCCAGCCTGTGTTATTTTCAAATACTACTACATTCTTTGGCCGTCATTTTGAAACCACTACCTTGGAAAAAGCATTTCGCGTGGTGGCCGCGGCCCCCGCGGGGACCGCGGAGGGTAACCTACGACCCTGTATTTTTTCAAATATTTCTAACCTTTTTTACTACATTCTTTGGCCATAATTTTGAAACCACTACCCTGGAAAAAGCATTTCGCGTGGGGGCCTGGGGGCCGCGGCCCCCGCGGGGACCGCGGAGGGTAACACCACCCTGTATTTTTTTAAATATTTCTAACCTTTTTTACTACATTCTTTGGCCGTCATTTTGAAACCGCTACCTTGGAAAAAGTATTTCGCGTGGGGGCCTGGGGGCCGCGGCCCCCGCGGGGACCGCGGAGGGTAACCTACCACCCTGTATTTTTTCAAATATTTCTAACCTTTTTTACTACATTCTTTGGCCGTCATTTTGAAACCGCTACCTTGGAAAAAGTATTTCGCGTGGGGGCCTGGGGGCCGCGGCCCCCGCGGGGACCGCGGAGGGTGAAAAAGTATTTCGCATGGGGGCCTTGGGGCCGCGGCCCCCGCGGGGACCGCGGAGGGTAACACCAGCCTGTATTTTTTTTAAATATTTCTAACCTTTTTTACTACATTCTTTGGCCGTCATTTTGATACCACCACCTTGGAAAACGTACTTCGCGTTGGCGCCTCGGCCCCCGCGGGGACCGCGGAGGGTAATTTGCCACCCTGTATTTTTTCAAATATTTCTAACCTTTTTTACTACATTTTTGGCCGCCATTTTGAAACCACCACCTTGGGAAAAGTGTTTCGTGCGGGCCCGCGGCGGGTACTCTGCCACCCTGTTTTAATTTCCAAAAATTTCTAACCTTTTTTACTTTAATCTTTGGCCGCCATTTTGAATCCGCCATCTTGGACAAAAATTTGGTTCATTAGATTACCCCTCCCATCTTGAACGTCACTTGGTCGAGTACAACCCATCCATCTCGACTGGCCTCTGAGATATTGGCGTTTCAATATTGTATGGCGGCCATCTTGTTTTCACGCTTTTGAAAAAAAAACACCGGCTTACCCATAGGCTGGCTGTTCTGAGCGACTTTAGTTCCAGGCAAACTCGATAGGGCAAGTCGTTGCGGAGAACTGGCCCATGTGTCAAGTCAGTTTCCACGTTAAGGTCGGAATTGCATTTTTTTTGTACTTGTGATAAAATTTCTTATGCAATCGTATATACAGTCGAACCCTATTTCTAAAAACTGCTATACAACACAGGTGAGTCTATGAGTCTGACATAACTTTGTATGGCGGCCATCTTGGAAAATGGTGAAATCAAAAAATTAAGTATGACGTTTAGATTTGTGGCCTCGAACAGCCCCGGATGCAAAATTTCAATCGGATCGGAGTAAAAAAAAATTTGGCCGCCATTTTGAATCCGCCATCTTGGAAAAAAAATTAGGTCATCCGATTACTACTCCCACCTTGAACAATATTTGTTCGAGCACTACCCACCTGTTGCGACTGGCCTCTGAGATAATTGCGTTTCAATTTTGTATGGCGGCCATCTTGTTTTCGCAATTTTGAAAAAAAATTACCGGTTCACCTATTGGCTGACTGTTCTGGGCGACTTTTGTTCCGGGAAAACTCGATAGAGCAAGTCATCGCGGAGAGCTGCCCCATATGTTAAGTCAGTTTCCACGTTCAGGTCAATTTTTCATTTTTTTGGTACTAATCATAACATTTCCGAAGCGATTGTGTATAGAGCCGAACCCCACCTCTTTTGGGTTCCTCAAAACAACAGGTCAAATATTCAGAAATTACTTTGTATGGCGGCCATCTTGGAAAATGGCGGAATTGAAAAATAAAGTATGCCATTAGAATCTATGGCCCCAAAGAGCCCCGGATGCAAAATTTCAATCGGATCGGATAAAAAAAAATTTTGGCCGCCATTTTGAATCCGCCATCTTGGAAAAAAAATTGCTTAGTCAGATTTCCCCCTCAACTCTGAATGACATTTGGTCGAGCACCACCCGTCTATCTCGACTGGCCTCTGAGATATTCGCGTTTCAATTTTGTATGGCGGCCATCTTGTTTTCGCCATTTTGAAAAATCTTGGACCGGCTCACCCATTGGCTGGCTGTTCTGAGCGACTTTAGTTCTGGGCAAACTCGATAGGTCGAGCCGTTGCGGAGAGCCGCCCCATGTGTCGGGTCAGTTTCCACGTTCAAGTCGATTTCGTATTTTTCTGGTAGTCGGGCAAGCATTTCTAATACAACGATGTATAGAGTCTAACCTCAACTCTTACAGGTTCCTCCAAACAACTCTGGGGTGAGTCAGTCAGTGAGTCAGTGGGTATTCAGCTATATATATTATAACTAGTATTTCGCGTGGGGGCCGCGGGCCCCAAGGGCCCCGCGGAGGTCCCTGCCACCCTGTTTTGTTTTAATAATCCTAACCTTTTTTTTTTTACTATATACTTTGGCCGCCTATTTGAAACCGCCACCATGGATAAAGTATTCTGCGTGGGGGCCGCGGAGGATACCCTGCAATCCTGTTGTTTTTCAAATATTTCAAACCTATTTTTACTTTATTCTTTGGCTGCCCTCTCGGGAAAAGCAATTCGCATGCGGGCCGCGGGCCCCACGGGACCCGCGGAGGGTACCCTGCCAGCCTGTTGTTTTTTCAAATATTTCTAGCCTTTTTTACTATATTCTATGGCCGCAATCTTAGAAAAAGCATTTCGCATGGGGGCCGCGGGCCCCACGGGACCCGCGGAGGGTACTCTACCAGCCTGTTGTATTTTCAAATATTTCTGGCCTTTTTTACTATATTCTATGGCCGCCATCTTAGAAAAAGGATTTCGCATGGGGGCCGCGGGCCCCACGGGACCCGCGGAGGGTACCCTGCCAGCCCGTTGTTTTTCAAATATTTCAAACCTATTTTTACTTTATTCTTTGGTTGCCTTCTCGGAAAAGCAATTCGCATGCGGGCCGCGGGCCCCACGGGACCCGCGGAGGGTACCCTGGCAGCCTGTTGTTTTTTCAAATATTTCTAGCCTTTTTTACTATATTCTATGGCCGCCATCTTAGAAAAAGCATTTCGCATGGAGGCCGCGGGCCCCACGGGACCCGCGGAGGGTACCCTGCCAGCCTGTTGTATTTTCAAATATTACTACATTCTATAGCCGTCATTTTGAAACCACTACCTTGGAAAATGTACTTCGCATGGGGGCCGCGGGCCCCACGGGACCCGCGGAGGGTACCCTGCCAGCCTGTTGTATTTTCAAATATTACTACATTCTTTGGCCGTCATTTTGAAACCACTACCTCGGAAAAAGTATTTCGCGTGGGGGCCGCGGCCCCCGCGGGGACCGCGGAGGGTAACCTACCACCCTGTATTTTTTACTACATTCTTTGGCCGTCATTTTGAAACCATCATCTTGGAAAAAGTATTTCGCCTGAGGGCCGCGGCCCCCGCGGGGACCGCGGAGGGTAACCTACCACCCTGTATGTCACTTAGTCGAGCACAACCAATCCATCTCAACTGGCCTCTGAGATATTCGCGTTTCAATTTTGTATGGCGGCCATCTTGTTTTCGCAATTTTGAAAAAAAAATACCGGCTCACCCATTGGCTGGCTGTTCTGAGCGACTTTAGTTCAGGGCAAACTCGATAGGGCAAGTCGTTGCGGAGAGCTGGCCCATGTACCGAATCAGTTTCCACGTTCAGGTCATTTTTTAATTTTTTTGGTACTAACGATATGATTCTTGATGCGATGGTGTATAAAGTTGAACCCTTTTTCTAAAAACTGCTATACAACACAAGTGAGTCTATGAGTCTGACGTTACTTTGTATGGCGGCCATCTTGGAAAATGGCGGAATCGAAAAATTAAATATGGCGTTTATATTTGTGGCCTCGAAGAGCCGCGGATGCAAAATTTTACTCAGAACGGACTCAAAAAAAATTTGGCCGCCATTTTGAATCCGCCATTTTGGAAAAAAAAATTGGTTCATTAAATTACTCTGCCCACTTTGAACAACATTTGTTCGAGCACCACCCACCTGTTGCGACTGGCCTCTGAGATATTTGCGTTTCAATTTTGTATGGCGGCCATCTTGTTTTCACAATTTTGAAAAAAAAATACCGGTTCACCCATTGGCTGGCTGTTCTGAGCAACTTTTGTTCCGGGCAAACTCGATAGGTCAAGTCGTTGCGGAGGACTGGCCAATGTGTCAGGTCAGTTTCCACATTCAGGTCAATTTTTCATTTTTTTCGTACTTATCATATAATTTTTGAAGCGATCGTGTATAGAGTCGAACCCCACCTCTTATGGGCTCCTCAAAACAACAGATCAAAGATACAGAAATTACTTTGTATGGCGGCCATCTTGGAAAATGGCGGAATCGAAAAATAAAGTATGCCATTAGAATCTGTGGTCCCGAAGATCCCCGGATGCAAAATTTCAGTCTGATCGGAGAAAAAAAAATTTTGGCCGCCATTTTGAATCCGCCATCTTGGAAAAAAAATTGCTTAGTCAGATTTCCCCCTCAACTCTGAATGACATTTGGTCGAGCACCACCCACCTATCTCGACTGGCCTCTGAGATATTCGCGTTTCAATTTTGTATGGCGGCCATCTTGTTTTCGCCATTTTGAAAAAACTTTGACCGGCTCACCCATTGGCTGGCTGTTCTGAGCAACTTTAGTTCCGGGCAAACTCGATAGGTCGAGCCGTTGCGGAGAACCGCCCCATGTGTCAAGTCAATTTCCACGTTCAGGTCGATTTCGTATTTTTCTGGTGGTCGGGCAAGCATTTCTGACACAACGATGTATATAGTCTAACCACACCTCTTCTGGGTTCTTCCAAACAACTCTGGGGTGAGTCAGTCAGTGAGTGAGTCAGTGGGTATTCAGCTATATATATTATAATAATTAAACAATTGTGCTAAGTGATTTTGATACAGTATATAATTATTATTTTAGAAACGCACGTCATCTAGTGTAACACCGACCAACAACATCAAAACTATCAAGATTGTTTCTTCACGGTATATTGGACTAACCGCTAATGGTTTTACAACCCCACTTGAAGTTAACAATTGAACAATAGATGTCGGTTTTAAGTACTTTTCGTCATTTAAAATGAAACAGACCATAACTCTGTCTGTCTGTCTGTCTGTCTGTCTGTCTGTCTGTCTGTTACCTTTTCACGCTTAAACCGCTGGGCCGATTTAGTTGAAATTTGGTATACAGATAGTTTGAGTCCCGGGAAAGGACATAGGATAGTTTTTATCCCGGAAAATTGCATAGTTCCCGCGGGATAGCACAGCCCAAACCACTGGAATTTTTCAAATTTAAGGCGGAACAAAGTTCGCCGGGTCAGCTAGTAATATTATAAACGCGAAAGTGGTTGGTGGATGGATGGATGGATGTTTGTTTGTTACTCTTTCACGTTGAAACTACTGGGCCTCTATTCGGCGCTGACACGCCCAAGCTATTACCAACCATTTGCAGTGCCTAACGTTTAATTTGCTATTCGGGGTTGCCAAACTGTCAGTTTGCCGAACACAATCCGATGAGAACGCAATGAGTTCTTAGTAAGCTATTCGGGGCGCTTCGTGATTTTTGTTGGGGATTTTCAACAGCTGTCAAAGTGTGTCAGAAAAAAGAGGAGTTCTGACCGCATATCCTATCAAATCTATAACGAGTTATCTAATAATTATCTATTCAGTGCGATCACATCAAACTGATCAAAATTTAAGCCATAATTAAGAAAAACTAAAACCCCCAAATCCCCAAGTAATCCGAGCCTTTGCAACATAATCGCAGATCGCAGAACGCATGGTCAGGCTAGCTGTCATTTAGGAATTTCAATGTGTCAAATCGCCCACTGATTGCCTTACTGATGCCGAAGCAACGGTGGATGAAAAAGGTTCCAATTTTTCGTGCGGCTTACTCACGGCAAACATCATTTTTTTATTAATTCGATCGAAACCTATCCCAAATTATTAAGCGTAAAAAAATATCGATTTTGAATCGAGGAAATATATCTGGAAAACTCAGATTGTTGTGTAATTCGGTAAATAAAAACGGTCTGTGCAAGGTGAGGTGAATCCGCGATCTCAGGGCAATTAATTTGTTTTCAATAATTCTATCGAAACCTATCCCCAATTAAAGAGCATAAAAAAATAGCGATTTTGAATCGAGAACATGTACCTATCTGGAAAATTAAAATTGCTACGTACATAAAAACATGATGAGGTCATTGAACTAACTATTCATGAGGTGTTAAGATCGGTCGCCATTTTTGAGTTTTTTTATCAGTTCGTCCCTCAAAGCAAAGGAAAAAACACAGTCTCCTATTTGGTCTCGAAACGTCCGTCTAGGCCTTCCCCTCCAAACTTTACCATTCACACTCCCCATATAGATCATATTGTTTTGATAGGATTTATCAAAGTACATACAAAAAAAACACTGCATTTCGATTTAATAAAGGATATATGTTAATTTTCCAAAAGTTTAGCTTATAATTAATAAAATTCTCATCATCAACTCAACATATTGAAGGGCTGATTAATAGAATTAATAGTCATCATTTCCATAAAGGATAATAAATCAGAGTTCAGTAGAGTAGAAACTGTGTCGGTATTGTAGATCTTTAATTAGCACCATTTTTAGTGCATAGTAAGTAAGTAAATGCTTTATTGTACAAATATAGAGAAGCAGAGACAAATCACCAAGGGATCTCTACCAGTTACCTTTGAGTAAATGAGAGGAGCATTAAGCGAGACCGACATAGCATAGCATAGTTTTTCAGCAACATGATTCTTCACGAAGGATTATTTTGTTAGCTGGTGACGTAGGGGTGGGAATAGGGGAAGGATGGAGCCCATTGTGGCCCCAGTACCGTCTGCAATACTGATACATTTCTAAGTAAGAATAGCCCAGTTAGGTAGCAAATTCATTAGGTATTTTTAGTGTTTTCAAATGTTAGTTTAATGCAATAGGAGGTAACAGGAAATAACTCGCAAAGAACTTTTATTAGTTATAGTAATGATTGATAATTCGCATACTCAATGTTTAATGGATAGCATGCCAAAATATTAATTTTATTTTGAAACAAGATAGTTGCATAAAGGCCGCAGGCAGACAACAGGGAAAGCGGTGACAGTACAGATCTTGAGAACTTCACGGGTATATGGTCGTAACTTTTCGCCACTCTGTCTGTGCATTTAGAGTGGTCGCATCCGGGCATGTTTCAATGGTTGAATTTAAAACTCGACAATACTATTTGAACTTCCAGACAGTTGTAGTATCTGTAAACAAAATATAATAGATTATTATAGTTATATCAGGTTATACTGAGATTATTATATGAAGGAAATTACAGCCTAGATAATTGTTCATGAAAATTCTTAGAGTAAATAGGCTAGCAACACATTGGTTTTACAAATTTATACAGAGGAAAGTATTGCTTGTTTGTTTACATTGAATAGACTCCAAAACTGGACCTTGTATTGATCCAGCACTGGACCAATTTGAATAATTGTTTCACCATTAGAATCCTACATTATCCCTGTTAAATAGGCTATATTTGATTCCACAGAGACAAAGTCGTGGGCAGAAGCTAGTTATATTTAACCACCATTGAAGTCTGACAAGATAATCAATGAAATAGTAACAAACAACAATGATTTAAGTGGTTATATATATATATATAATATATATATTGCAAGTGGGATGTATTGAAATACTAGTGTTAACATGCAATATAGTCAGCATACAAATTGGTTGTCATTCTTATATACGAGTAAGTAAGTTCCTGGCATAAAAGTTTAGTCTATTTTAATTTAAACCTGCATGGTATTATAACTGCTAAATTTCAACTTGGACAGAGTCATAAATATAATGAACAATCAGCAGAACTAGTAGTTGTTTAACTTACATACATACCATCCAGTGGCGTAGCTACCTAGGGACTAGGCTGGGCAGTGCCCCGGGGCCCTCAAGCTCAGAGGGCCCTCGAATCCTTACCAGAAAATCTCGATCGAACTATTATTATTAAAACGTAACCAGTTTACATAGTAGTGGGGCCCCATTTTTTTTATTTGCACCAGGGCCCTTGGTTACCTAGCTACGCCACTGATACCATCACACCTAAATTTCCATAGGGGTGAACATAAACTACTTTTGTACATGACTGACATATTTTACCATGTTACAGAAAAGATATTATACATATATATTTTATTATTATACGACTATCACTACATAGTATAAAATAAAGTCGCTTTTTCTGCCCAGTGTCCGTGTGTATGCTTATATCTTCAAAACCAGTCAACGGATTTTGATGCGGTTTTTTTTAATAGATAGAGTGATTCAAGAGGAAGCTTTATATGTATAATACATGCACAATATACCGTGCGAAGCCGGGGCGGGTCGCTAGTAAATAATAAAAATAAATTATTGGTTATGGTAACTTACTTTAGAAGTTCAGTAGATTGTATATCTACAGGTTTCATTTAAGTTCGGCTGTCAACCTAAGATCCGTAGTATTTTAACAAAATGTGACACAGTTCAAGATGTGTGAAGGACAGTTGCATCCTTGTTGTTCATGTAATAATTCACTTAGGCACATCTTGATTGCAATCTGGAAATAGAAACGTACAATTATTGATTAATAAGTCACAGGGACACCAGTAGTTAAATTTAGTCCGTTTCGAAACGAATTAAAGTTCTAGTTACTAAAAAGTATGTTCAGAAAATAAATAATAAAATAGATGAATAACCGGTACTAACCTGTAATACAACAAAGGATAGTTGTTAATTTAGTTCATGATGCCGACAATGATTCATAAAACATTTTGATTGAATATGAGATATCGGATCGCATATTAATGGATAAATTCTCATATTGGCTTTGTTCACATTAAATCAATTGATCTACGAAATATTTATCGATCAATAATTCAATAACGTACCTATAATGCGCGGAATGTCATAGACAGATAAGCTAGAATTAGACTTTTTTTAAATTATGACAGCTGGAAGTCAGGAAAGCAAAGGGGTTTGTGCCCATACAGTAAAGTCGTAGGATAATTAAATGAATTATAATCATCAAAGGCGGTAGAAACATTTTACGACATGTTTTAGCGTTGTCTTAAATAAAAAAGTAAGTAATTCCTGGCAGTTTTCTGATCACGATTATATACGGAAACCTGTTGCTAATAAAAGCAGAAATACGAAATATTGTTGCGTTCCTCAATGTAGTACTTACGGAGATACGGGAATAAGTTTTCATTTGTTTCCAAAAGACAAAATTATGAAGAAAAAATGGAAGAATGCTTTAAGAATAGGCAAGCCAATTTCACCATCAATGAGAGTTTGTTCTCATCATTTTCTAGCTTCAGACTATTTTTCAAACAGTAAGTATAATTATGTTTTAATTATTTTACTATACATAAATTATATTCATATGTTATGTATTTCATAAGTTATTTATTTAGTTTAGGCTAAGGCGAGTTTCTCGTCTGATAACGAGATTATGTTTATTGTTCCAGATTCTAAAAGGCAGAAGTTGTTTCCTTATGTCGTACCGTCTCAGAATATTCCTAAAAGAAGCTCTGATAAAGAAGTACCATTAGCCCAAAAAAAAATCAATTGCTCGAGAAAATAGGGCTGATATCAGACACAGGAAAATAGTGGTATCAAATAAAGAGCTTGGACTTGCTATTGAGAATGAAGAAATTGAATTTGAGGATGGATTTGAGGACAATAATATAACTGATAACAACAGTCATCATCATGTCATGACTTCATCAACACAAGTCAATTTAGTGGATTACAGAAATAATCGTCCCCGAGAAGATTGGAGTATAGGTGACCTTCTTTGTAACAAAGAACCTTTGGAAAAGTGCATGCAAATTAATTTTCTTCCTATGTGGGAAGAGGATAGATCAGCTTTAAAGCAATTAACCCTCTCAGATTTACTCAGTAGTGATATGTATTTATTTACTTTTACGGGTATTCAGTCAATAGAACTTTTAGAAACATTGGTGACTTGTGTTAGTGAATTGGCCTTAGATGCTCCAACAAAAAAGAAAATGTTATCTGTGATAGACAGAGTTATTTTGACAATGGTAAAAATTAAACAAAGTATGTCATTTAGAGCCATTGGTGTTTTGTTTGGTATAAATAGGCAGACATGTTCTAACTATTTTAATAATATGTGCCCCATGCTGAGTAGAGTACTCAAAGTTGTTATTCCTTGGCCTGATATCGAAATGATACGTAGCAACCTTCCTAAATTATTCCAAAAATATAAAAATACAACAATAATATTAGACTGTGCTGAAACTGTGATTGAAAAATATAAATGCTTAAAATGTAGAATATTGACATACTCTCAATATAAAAAAAACAATACAGCGAAGTTTAATATTGGAATAACTCCTTCTGGCCTAATAACTGAAATAAGTGCATCTTATGGTGGTCGAGCATCAGATAAACATATTGTAAATGAATCAGGAATCTTAAATAAATGCGAGTTTAATGATGGGGAGTGATGGTGGATAAAGGATACAGGATTGAATCCGAGTGTAATGAAGTTAGTTAAGGATATTAATTGAATAGTTAGTACATATAACATTTGATTAATTTTGCAATGTATTTACATATTAATATTCTTGTTACAGCGTCTGCTTCAGCTCATCAGGCCTCCTTTCTTGAGTCAGAGAAAGCAGATGACCAAAGATGCAATCCGCACTGCAGAGATTGCACGGGCAAGAGTGCATGTTGAGAGTTGAGAGAGTGATACAGAGATTACGACAATATAAACTTTTGTGTGGGCCATTACCATGGTCACTGGCTCCTTATTTTGATGACATATTAATTATTGTTGGTGGTCTTACAAATTTGGGTCCACCAATTATTCACATTGATAAATTTATGTAGTTATTGAAAATTATAAAAGCGTAACAAGGGAAGCTTATGAATCGGAAGGGTATTGTAAGAGTGGCAATAAATTTTTACAATGAATAAATAATTTAGTACACAGTGTTGTATTTATTTTTATTTAAATTCAGTCATAATTTGATCCATACTCGTTAACTATTCTAGGAAGAATTTCTCAAAATAAACATTAACAAGACATACACAAATTTCCAAAATATGATTTTCGTCAAATGAAACTCTTCTTACAGCTAAATCCTTTCCTATTTCAGAGTAAACTAAATAATCACAGTGTAATACCTGACAATAACATGCCTACTTGCATTTGAGTATAATGCAGTATTTTTTTTCAAATTTTGATTTTTATCTAAAATAGGAATTGCATTCATTTCTATAAGTTCATCTGCAGTTAAACGAGTTCCTTCCTTTAATGTCTTAATCTCAATATTTAAAAAAAAAAATCCTTCTTTATCCATGGCAGTACCATCTAGACTTGCAGAAAGCCACGGTAATTCTGGTCGAACCAGCAATCCGGACTCTAAAATGATGCAGCTATAATGCTCTGCATATAAATCTCTTGCGACTGCTTCACAGCGAAGGCCTCTGATAGTATCTTCATTCCCAAGGAAATTACTGTAAAAAACCTCTTGATATCTTTTATCCCAATCAGCATTTTTATTAGAATAATAAGTAAACTGGGCTCTCGCTTTGGAGGCTGTTTGTCTTACTTTTCTAGCTTTATGCCAATAAGGAGTACCCTGCTCAGCATTGATTATTTCTGTACTTTGGTCTAATGATACAGCTACATATCTGTTGTAAAATTCAATTTCATTTACTTCACATGTCCTCAATTCTGAAAAAGAGAAAACATAGCTAATCATTTACAATATTATGGTCTAATTTTAGTACTTATATAGGTAAGTACTTTACATTATCGACCTACCTATTACCTAGCTGTAAAATTGTTACAGACAGACAGCCAGAGTTTAATAGGTACCTACTTTAACATTTATAGTATACATAGTGCATATGGATTAGGTAGGACAAATGGATATAAAAGTAATTGATCAATTCACAAACCTTGAGAGATAAAGCATGACAGGTAATATGGCATTGCCCTTGGATAATTCCTTTTCTGTCATATATTTCAGGGTATTACCAACTCTGGACAGTTTACAGTTCTTCCAACAACACTCCACAGAAGTGCATGATGGTTTTTTTCTCACTGCGGTGATGAAGCCACATAAGAAAAGAGCTATTGCGTGCTTACAGGCACCCTGTGATGCCACACAGTCTTGGCATTGGAAAGTAATATAAGCATCATTTTCTTCGTCAACAACCAGTGTGCATGCATATAATTTAGCATGAACTTTGTGTTCTGGACATATTTTGCACTTTACAGTGCAGTTTTGTGTCACGCTTAAGCCGCACATAGCTGGTGCGGACCTGAAATTAAATAATTCATCACTTGTTTGTTGTATAATCTAAAATAGCTTATAAAACCGAAATATTGCTATTTAAGCTTTTAATCAATATTATATACTTACTTCGAAAATTCTGATGATCAAGTCCCTGCTGTCAATTTTGGCATTTGAATGTGTCAAATCAAATCGCCTACTGATCGCCGAAGCTAAGACGACGTAGAAAGGCTGACATTACGTGCGGCATACGTTGCGCGTTGTCACGGCAAACATTATGACATTATGAAAAACATTGTTTTTATTAATTCAATCGAAACCTATCGCCAATTTCAAAAGCATAAAAGAATATCGATTTTGAATCGAGAACATATATCTGGAAAATTCAAATTGCTGTGTAATTTACGAAATAATAACATGAGGTCATTGAACTACTGCTAATGAGGGTGTATGAAATCGGTCACCATCTTCGAGTTTTTTTCATCAGTTCGTCCCTCCTGGGCAAAGGAAACAATGTACATACAAACTATGTATGATTGTATTTAACTGTAATTCTTGTCGATGGTCTCCTGCAGCGGCCGCGGAACGCGCACCACAAAGGAACTGAAGTGCACGTAGTGGCGCGAACGCAATTGGAAGACCCTCAGCAAGAAGCCGGTCTTCTGACGGACATACTCTGCCATCTCATCAACCGTGGCGGAGTGGTGCAGGCGCGATAAATGAATTATTATCATCAAAGGCGGTAGAAACATTTTACGACATGTTTTAGCGTTGTCTTAAATAAAATAGCGTTGACAAGTAGTGATCGTGCGTGACAGTTCAAACGGTTAATGAAGAAGTAAAATGTAAATAAATTGAGTATGTACTGTAGTAAGTAAGTAATTCCTGGCAGTTTTCTGAGGGATATAATCGACCGTTGGCTAAGTCTTTTGACCGTCTCGTTCTGTTCTATGAAATCGTCATGAAAACGTCTAGTCTAGACGTCTACTACAACTGATGTTATGTTTCGCAAAGTACCACTCTCAAGCTGTCAATTTTGGCATTTGAATGTGTCGCATTCATTTATAAATGATCCCAAAACTCCCAATTTTTGAAAAACGCATTAGAAATTTAAGAAACACTTACGATTCGTTTCACGCAGAAAGCTGGTGGGTATCGGTTTTATGTTAAGTGTCCAAAAATATGTAATTTTGGTCGAAATTGATACATAAGGGAAATTCAGAGTTTTTTTTAAATAAATTTCACTTACTTTACTACTGGATTAATTTAAATACAACATAAAACGAGCTTCGATTGCGTTATGACAAAGACAACGTCAAACGGAAAAGTCAATCTTTCATTCATTCATAAATTAAATCAATGTTGGCTGATGTGACCAACAATATGAGCTAGTGTAATATATTGTTCCACTTGTTTAATTCGCTGTTGCCCTATGGGCTAATGTGACAAAAGTACGAAGCCCGTTTTAAAATAAATTAAAAAAAAAAAAAAAAAAAACAATGTCACCTATCTTATCTGCCGAGAGTCGAGACCAAAACAAATAAAATGTTTTGTTTTCGTTATTGTTTTAAAGTGAATTTGCTTATAACTTTTGGAATTGATTTGAATAACCAAATGAAGTATTGGCTTAAAGGACTTGCATCCAAGCCATAATCAAAATATCCAGTTAAAGACTTTTACAGTTGTAGTTCAGTTTAAAATTTTACCTTCTGTGCTATTATCAATTTATCAATAAGGAAATCCGAAGTAACATCAAAATCTTTGTGACCGTAAAGTGTAAGCTAACAAGGTAGCAAGCAAAGTAAGGCTGGACAATACAGCTTTTTATTGACTGAAGATCATGACATTGGGTTGATACAAGATCGTCTATTGGCAGCTTATTAGTAGAAGCAGGAGGTGTTCTATCGTATCAGGGATATCAATGAATGAATGTTAAAAGGAAGAAGCTTACCTAAGTATTTCAAGAAAAACTTCAATCTCATGAGAACATTATGGACAGAAACAGTTCTAGCCATAGCTTATACTTTGTGATTAAATTAATGCTTACTACAACTCTTACTTTGTTCTACTGTAATTTTATACCTATGAATACTACCTATCAATATTATGGTCTAATAAAGTACAGTTTATAAGCTGCTAGAACATTCGGGTTCAGTGTACCATCGGTGAAATCCAGTATCCAAACCCATGATTTAGTGAGAGCGCAAGATGGCCTTTTTTAATGCTATCACACTATGTTGCAATATTAAAATCCTACTTTAAATAAGAAGGAAGGAGATATGAGGTGGAAACTCGAATTATTTATATACATTTTAATTGTATACTGATGGAAACTCTAGAGGCCCCCTAATTACTTTTGAGTAGTGGATATCTTATTCTCAGTGATCATGGATGTGAAAATCCACACATTGATTTATATATTGACTGATTTGCTATGTAGGAAAGTCAAGGGTAAATAAACTGATAAAACAAAGTTTTCTTGTATTTTTTTATTATGACCGTCTCATTAGCATTAACATTTTACAACACAACATGACAGGTACTGTATTGTCATGACATACAATACATGCTAAACATGAATTTAGCTTGTTGGCAAAATACAGTTTAGTTACCGTTGTGCCGTGAGATTATTATTTTCAATGGTCAGTTGTAAAGTTAAAGGAGAATTATTTTACTGGCACCTCTGGCACCATCTGTACCAAAAAACGCTTAATGAGATATACAAATCTGACACGAGTAATACAGAACAACATTAAAATATGGAAAGATTTATCAATAATCACATTTCACACTTGGTTCGGGGTGGGAGATTAATAAAAAAAGAAAAAAAAATAGCAATTCACGCATTTGAATGACTTTCTAGCGAAATTTCCACATAGCAATGTGCACTTCAATACAATAAAAGATATAATATGTTAATTATCCAAAAGTTTATAATATAATAATAATAATAATATCTTGGAACAATTGACACCAATTGACCTAGCCCTAAACTAAGCAAAGCTTGTGATATGGGTACTAGACAACGGATAAACATACTTATATAGATAGGTACATACTTAAATACATATTAAACATCCAAGACTCGAGAACAAACATTCACATTTTTCATACAAATATCTGCCCCGACCGGGGATCGAACCCGGGACCTCAAGCTTCATAGTCAGGTTCTCTAACCACTGGGCCATCCGGTCGTTTATACATACATACATACATATATCACGTCTCTATCCCTTACGGGGTAAACAGAGCCTAAGGTAACAAAACCTTAAGGCCATGTTTAGCATGATTAAGGCGTATAGCTGGAAAGGGAAATCAAAATAGTGATGGGTGGCCAGCCGTATCGCCTATAACATGATTCCTAAGATTTTCGCCCATTCCCTCGATGGGCTTTTACCATCTGCGCGGGAAGAGAGGTAAATTCTATGTTTTTTCTTGACTCCCAGACCAGCATGGAAGAATAGTTAAGAATAGTAGAAAAGTATATAACTTAATATTAATTAAATTCTCAACATCTTGAAGGTCAAATGGTATATGTATCTATAATAACTACTTCTTTTCCATGCTGGTCTGGGAGCAAAGAAAAAACATAGAATGTACCAGTTGCTTCTCTACCCGCGCAGATGGTAAAAGCCTATCGAGGGAATGGGCGATTATAATAGGAATCATGTTATAGGCAATGAGGCTAGCAACCCATCACTATTTTGATCCCATATTCCGCCTATACACCCACAATCTTACCTAAGCCTGTAGGTACCTGTTACCTTAGGCTCTGTCTACCCCGTAAGGGATAAAGACGTGATTTGGGTGAGTGTGTGTATGTACTTCTTTAATTTTAACATAGTCTGGGTCCGCTACACAATTACAGTTATTCTTATGTGACAAGTACATAATATGAAGCTGCATTTAAGCATTATATTTTTCTGTAGGTGGAAAGGGGAATCAAAATAGTGATGGGTCACAACCATGCTAAACATGGTCTTGAGGTATTAGGCTCTGTCTACCCCGTAAGGATTAAAGACGTGATTTTTCTGTAGCCTCTCCATTATTTATAAATTTTTTATGCGTTTTTATGGTAAAAGGACATTTAATTCATTCTTCAAAAATTCCATCCAGGGAACCAGCAGTCATTGTATATTTGGAGTTTAATAATAGGCCACACTAGTAATTTGCTCACCACTGGTTTTTTTACTTCATCTTCTAGGAGACGTCCATGTTTCAGGGATATTATCATCCTGTATAATGAGTGTTCCATCACTAGTTTTGCATTGGCCCACTTCAAATGCTCTGGAAGCAGTTACTCGACCATACCTCAGTTCAAACCAAAGTTCACAATTCACACACACACACTTGAACAATAATAAGTATTAAGTCCCTGTTCTAAAAATTTCTTTAAAACAGATTAATTGGCTGGTAATATGGAATTGCCCTTAAATAATTCCTTTGCTGTCTTATATTTCAGGGTATTACCAACTCTGGACAGTTTACAGTTCTTCCAATAACACTCCACAGAAGTGCATGATGGTTTCTCACTTCGGTGGTGAAGCCACACAAGAAAAGCTATTGCGTGCGTACAGGCACCCTCATGAGGACCTGAAATTAAGTTAATTAATTTATTACTTGTCTGTTTATAATTCGTAATGCTAACCTCAAAATATGACAAAACAATAGGTCTAAAAACGATTATGTATATCTTAATCGAAAATAGCTTATAAAACTGAAATATTGCTATTTAAGCTTTTAATCAATATTATATACTTACTTCGAAGCTTTGACATTGCGAAAATTCTGATGATCAAGTCCCTGCTGTTAATTTTGGCATTTAAATGTGTCAAATCAAATCGCCTACGGATCGCCGAAGCTAAGACCGACGTAGAAAGGTTGATATTACCTCAGTATTACGTGCTGCTTACGTTGCGCATTGTCACTGCAAACATTATGTTTTTATTAATTCGATCGAAACCTATCGCCAATTTCAAAAGCATAAAAAAATATCGATTTTGAATCGAGAAAATATATATGGAAAATTCAGATTGCTGTGTAATTTACGAAATAAAAATATGAAATCGGTCGCCATCTTTGAGTTTTTTTTATCGGTTCGCCCCTTCTGGGCAAATGAAACAACTTTACTTACATACAAACTGTATGTACTTGGGATTGGGATTGTCTATTTTTTTTACAATGTATGGGAACCACTTCAAGATAAATGCTTTTTAATTCATTTTCTGTATTTACCATATTTTATTTAACTGTAATTGTCGTAAAATAAGGCATGTCTTTCGTGACTTTGCCAGGTAGGTATGACACAGACGGTCCGAAATGTATTTTATTTAGTACCTAAGGGTTATAAATTCTTCACTATTTAAGCGTGAATTATGGTGCGAAGTTCAATTTGGACCCGCAATCTGACATTTCATTCGTCTTACGACAGATGTCAGCTCAGAGGCCATTTTATGCTTTAGATTTCAATAAACATATTTTTTGTTTGTAGTTTCTTTCAGCGTAAGGGACCGGAATTACAGCGTAATCGAAAGGCATTATTAAAAATGGTTTCAATAATCCGGAATGAAAGTATTAAAAATATCTAAATATTGAATCAAACATAAATTTAACAAAACTTGTTTAGATAGAAAATGTTTATTTTTCCTTTATTGTCAAAAAACTCGAAAACATTTGGAAAATTCTGAATATTCGTGAACATTAGCTTAATTTGCATTAAACAATAATTTAGAATCATTATTCAAAATAGTTCAACGGCCCAGTGTTGCCAATTAAATAAAGTTTTCGTTTCTAAATTTTAGGGGCATTACATTTTATTCGGCTGGCAATTTCAGCACAACGTTTGCCGAACAGAGGCTTTGTGTTTTCACCGAATGAACGCCGATCCTTTGCCGCACCTATGCCGAAGTGCGCCCGTAACAGCGCCGAATAGAGGCCCTGAAAGGATTTGGATAAAATTTGGAACGGAAATAGCTGATGCCCTAGACCTAGATTAACGCATAGGCTATTTTTTATCCCGGAAAATTGCATAGTTCCCGCGGGATAGCGAAATACTATTT
The DNA here is from genome assembly GCA_932294345.1 of Pandemis cinnamomeana. NCBI lineage: Eukaryota > Metazoa > Arthropoda > Insecta > Lepidoptera > Tortricidae > Pandemis > Pandemis cinnamomeana. The sequence goes on from OW028731.1 coordinate 3,720,415, forward strand.
TTTTGCAGACGAAGTCGCGGGTAGCAGCTAGTATGATAATAATTTATGTTTAAAAATACATTCTGGATTACAAGTTATTTGTATGGTTGAAGCTGACTCCATCTCCAGCCTATATACGTCCCACTGCTGGGTACAGGCCTCCTCTCAGAATGAGAGGGCTTGGGCTATAGTTCCCACGCGGGCCCAGCGCGGATTGGGAACTTCACACACCATTGAATTGCTTCGCACTTGTGTACAGGTTTCCTCGCGATGTTTTCCTTCACTGTAAAGCTCATGGTAAATTTCAAATGTAATACAAAACTCAGAAGTGAGAGCCCGGGATTCGAACCCACGACCTTCTGCTTCAGAGGCCACAGGTCAAACCACGGCTACCACGGTTTTTTTAGTGACGTGAAACTGACTTAATTAATTGTTAATTTTCCCCTCTTTAAAATTCCCAAAGGAAAATACAAATTTCACTAGAAGGCAAAAACTGCTGGGGTTGCAAATTATACGCTCAAATATACCTTATTACACCGAAATAGAGTTAATTTTACAACGGTCGTTAGCATTTTAAAATTGATACCTTGTTCCAAGGCTTCCGCCAATTGAGAGAAGGAAATTCACTTAAAGGTTTACTGATGAGCTGAATTGAGCTCTATTGTGTTTGAAATAAAAGTGATAGTACTAATTGGGTTTGGTACGTGCGGGCACTTTGTAAATTGTCCGAGCGTAGGCGAGTGACAATAAAACTGGTCAAGTGCGAGTCGGGGCTAACTTAATCGCCATAATATACATATACTAGCTTGTGCCCGCGGTTTCGTCTGCGTAGAATTTCCTCTTCAATCACTATCTATTAAAAAACCGCATCAAAATCCGTTGCGTAGTTTTAAAGATCTAAGCATACATAGGGACAGCCAGACAGAGCGGAAAGCGACTTTGTTTTATACTATACTGTAGTGATACATGTTTAAATCACGTATTTGTCCCTAACGGGGTAAACAGGGCCTAGGGTAACAAGACAAAGGCCACGTTTCTCGTGATTGTCGTATAGGTGGAAAGAATCAAAATGGTGATGTATTGCTAGCGGCATTGAGAGGGTTGCGTCTGAGATTTTCGAAATATTAACGTGTGAAATTAATTAAAATTATACCATGAGCTTTTCGTTGACGGAAGACGTCGTTAGGAAACCAAACCAACTCAACCACCAGCAAGTGGAAAGAAGTAGTGTCTGTCTACCCCAAAGGGAAAGAGGCGTGACGGTATGTGTGTATGTAACCACCAGCTGCTATGTTCAGGATTTTTTTATGACAACTTGTATGACTCCCTTCAGCAGATGGTAAAAGCCTATCGAGGGAATAGGCGAAAATCTTAGCAATCATGTTATAGGCGATGCGGATAGCAACCCATCACTATTTTGTTTCTCTCCAATACACCCATAATCTCGCTAAACGTGGCCTTTGTCTCGCTAACTTAGAATCTGTCTACCCCGTAAGAGATAGCGTGATGCATGTATAATAATAATAATAATATCTTGAGACAATTGACACCAATTGACCTAGCCCCAAACTAAGCAAAGCTTGTAATATGGGCACTAGACAACGGATAAACATACTTATATAGATAGATACATACTTAAATACATATTAAACATCCAAGACTCGAGAACAAACATTCATATTTTTTCATACAAATATCTGCCCCGACCGGGGATCGAACCCGGTACCTCAAGCTTCATAGTCATGTTCTCTAACCACTGGGCCATCCGGTCGTCATGAGCAAGACTGAGCTATGACTTCTGCCACATAAATATCATACATATGACGGACAGTCAGTCAGTAATGATGAATGATCTTGACCTCAAGAGATAGTAGTGTTTACGAGGTGAAAGGACTGACGTGACATGTTTTACATGTATGATTGAATAAGTTGTCAGCATTGTTCAATGTTCTGTACATAGGGGCCGTCCATTAATCATACATACATACATACATACCGTCACGCCTCTTTCCCACAGGGGTAGGCAGAGACTACTTTATTCCACTTGCTACGGTCCTGACATATTTCTTTCGCTTCATCCACAGTCATCAATCTCTTCATACATGCTCGTCGGTTTCGGGTACTCCTGACCTGACCTTTTTCCATTAATCATGTGATGGTTTTTTAGCACTATTAAACCCCCCCCCCCCTCCCCCTTGGTGATACGTGGTGAGGTTTAAAACTATCCCTCCCCTTCCCCATCCAAAATCACGTGTATTTTTAGTACCTACAAATATTTTTAATTTATTTAGAATATTAAATTTAAATACATGTATAAAAATATAATCTAATTATCAAGGGCACACTACACGCCGCTTTTTGGTTTAAAAATCGCGCGTTTGATGAATAAATAAATACACGTGATATCTTACTACACCCCACTCTTGTGATATTTCGTGATTTTTGCCGAACCCCTCCCCCCCTTTCGGAGCCTCACGTGACTAATGGACGGCCCCATAGAGTAACTGACCATTAGACTGGTAGTAATATCTAGCTATTTAATTTTGGCAAGACATTAGTCTTTTTCTTGGCTTAAAGGACATGGGTATTCAATCTTAAAAAAAAACAAGCTATGTTTGTCCGGGAGGAATCTTGCGACTCAATTTTGAAGCAGACATCTTCAATCGATTGAGCTGAAATTTTGCATACTTGTGTAAGTCGGATGACAATACAATAATGTAATAGTGGGGTTCTGGTGGCCCGGCCAGGATCGTCTCCGCAGGAGGGAACTCTTTAACAGTTGGTCCGATTGACTTGAAATTTGGTACACATATGTAGGACGGATGACAATGCAATTACAGTTGGCAAAATGACATTTTTGACAGAAACTTATTCTTAAAAAACTGCTTTTGGTGTTGTCAACCTCGTAATTAATTTATTACTCTCTTTGTTCCAGATCAAAATCAAGATGGCCGCGTTCCCAATGACCTGACAAACCTTCGAACCGTTCCTCTAGAATTACGTCAATTAACCAAAGTCTAGGATTTCTATAACCAAAGGTAGCTTAAGAAACATCGGGATCACCCTAAAATGTCGAATCCTATGCCGATATACAGCCAAGTTGTCCCGAAATCGCAGTATCGTAAAAAAACTAATACCAGAGAACGGCCTCAGAACTTGGCGAGGACTGACTTTGACCCCTTAAATTATAACCACGGTGGGAATTTCCAATTGTTGAACGCCCCTCTAGAAGTCAAGATGGAGCGGGGGGAAAGAGACAAGAAGGAAAGGAAGAGCGAGACGAGGAGGCGGACGCAGAGGGTGGAGGGGAGTGACGGGAAGGTTGAGGCTTATTTGAGGCAGAATCAGGTCAGCATGAGGCAGCAACAGCATAGGCATTCAGCGGTGAGGCAGGCGGAGCATAGAGTCAATTTGAGGTAAGGCTTATCTATGTTTTTTTATGAATTTGATATTTAGTAGCTTATTTTACGAATTGTTTGTTGTATTTCATTGTTGTTGTATTGTTGGCTTTCATTATCTGGAATTTTTACTCTTTGTCAGTCCCTCGTATAATGTTCCTCTCATCTACAAGGTTTACTAGTAGAGATTTCTTTATAGGGATAAGTTCGCCTTTGTGCATATATTTCATGTTTTTTTGTGATTTGTGTCTGTTTCTTTATATTTGTACAATAAAGCACTTGTAGACACTTTAAGTTGGTAGCAAGATTCCAATTATTTTATATTAAAAATGCCAATAAAAAAAAAAGTAAAAAAAAAATGGTTTTTTTTAACGAATACATATTTTTTTATTTCTAGATCCTTGCCCCTGAACGAGAACGCGCCGTCTCGCGGCCACGATCGTACACCGACTGACAGACATCGCGGCTTGCACGAGCGCGAGCGGGACAGAGAGCACCGGCGAGAGCGCGAGAAAGACAGGGACAGGGAGAACGCGGAGTGTGACGGTGAGTTGCTTGTTAATTATCATAGATGGCACTGCATGCTGCTAACGGCTTTAACCCTTAGATGCATGGGATTGGGATCATATAGATTTACCGCCTTATTCATAAACGCTCTATAGGCCTCTGCTAACTTAGCAATCGTTTGTCCTTGTCTGTGAAAGGTAAATGTCAAAGTGAGAGATAAAGACAAACGATTGCTAAGTTAGCAGAAGCCTATAGAGCGTTTATGAATAAGGGGGTTAATTTTTAAAATGGCTGAAGCAGAATTGAAGCCCAAGTCAATCTGAACCAAATTTGGATCCCTCGTTTAGTGCTCCTCTCATCTATTCAAAGGTTAACTGGTAGCTCAGTATATTTATAAGCTAAAGCAGTGGGGAAACTACTAACAAAACGGTCAAAACGAACGCACACATAGACGCGCGCTTCTACAAGCCCCCTAAGCGGATCTCGCGGTGCCGGCAGTCGCGAGCGCCGCGTTGAGACGAGCGGCCGTCTGCTGCGTGCGCCCAGACAGTCCGCGATCTTTACGTTTTAAACATGCCAAGAGCGTATTGCGCAGTGTGTCCATGTTTCCCAATAGTTGATTTAAGAAAGTTATTCATTCAGATAAGAATTTTTTATACCATAAAATTTAATAATAGAGCTTTCCGAACGTGTCGTAGCAGCCGAAAGTATTTTTCAGTAAGTAATATACAATACTTACTTACTGACGAATAAAAGTTGAAACTGAACTGTTGAGTTTTTTTTAATATTATTTTTATTTATATACTAGTTAATTTATTCGATTATTTAATTATTATAGAACCCAAATAAACGTCTGTTTCTTTTTTACGGAAATGAAGGGTGTGCCAACCCTAATGCTCTTAATTAAGTGTAGCTAGTTACTTTAAAAAAGGCCTTACTAGCTGAGATAGCTAAAAAATTTAATCGACAACCCTAACGCTCTATTGGAGCGTAGGTATTTATTTAAAAAAATAAGTCTAGTTTCCATACTGCTCTATTTATTTACTGTGCTGGTAGAGATATTGTGGGGGTTACCATGACGTCTTAATGCGACTCAATTCCTATTCAGTTTAGGTTCGATCGCTGTCAGATCCATACTAAAAATGACAGCTAACTGAACTGAATTCGGTTTCTAAATGTCACTGAAAATTAGAACACAGAAAAATCCGAAAAGTAAAGCTATGGCCGGGAATCGAACCCGGATCCTCGTCATTCCGTGACGCGTTGCAGGTGGAGTCTTCGAATTTTTCTACCCGTTACTAGCTGTCACGTGACCTTGTTACTATGCGAATTTTGTCGCTCAGCGTCATCTGTTTGAATGATGTGTCTGTACGACACAATTACAAACTCCCGTGGAACATCTACTGCTCACCAGGGACGAGAGAAGGCGCTGTTTTTCAAATGACAGGTACTATCAAATGAATCAAGAATTTTTATTTACAAATTATGTTAATAGCTACTTTTTTTTTCTAGGTACCCCCCTAACCCCGCCAGCCTCGCGCCCCGTCCGCAAGTCGTCGTCTGCGCACCGAGTGACAGAGACCATATCGACTGACAAGCGACGGTTCTTCTGTCGCGAATGGGCGTTCCAGAAAATAGCCCATTGCTTGGAACAAAGACCAGTCAGCAAGACCTGCGGGGCTCTCATTCTAGGTGAGATTGTGTGGACTCCAGCGCCATCTTACTACCTACCAGGGATGTTGCGGATGCGGATTTTAAGAGGCTCCGTGGATGCGGATGCGGATTTTAAGAGGCTCACATCCGCGGATGCGGATGCGGATCTGTATAAAAAACTTAAGTGTTGGCTTGGTAGAGTTAAAAAACACAGTAGCGCGAGTCAGATCTTGTCAGTTGTCACAACAAAACAGTAGCGAGCCGCGTCACCGTCACCGATTCACCGAAGTCCGAAACAAAATGACCGCTTTCCTGTTGGTCAATCAGCACGCGCGGTCGACACGTGCCACTCGCCGGGCCCTCCCCTTTCTTTCATGTCGCGACCTGCTACACATCCGCATCCGCGTCAGCTCCGCATCAATTCATGCGGATGCGGATGCGGATGCAGATGCGGATGTCGAAATTGATGTGGATGTTCCGCATGTGCGGATGCGGATGCGAATATTCGCATCATCCCTGCTACCTACCTACGGACAGATGAAATACCACCCTATGACACTGGCGCCATCTAGTATCGAAAAGACTTACTCCCACGATGAATGGCGTGCTATTTTTTACTCTTCATTCATTCATTGTTCCAGGCGACGCCGGCAGCGGCAAAACAGCGCTATGCCAAGAGCTGAGCGAGCCGGGTCAAGGTCCGCAAGCCAGACAACAGAGGGCGCTGAACCGAAGACTGCTCGCCCGACACTTCTTGCAGGTGAGTTCCACAGAGCACGGAATACATACATACATATATGTATACATAAATCACGTCTTTATCCCACATAGCCTACATAGCCTAAGGTAACAAGACCTAAAGGCCACGTTTAGCATGATTGTGGGTGTAAAGGTGGAAAAGGGAATCAAAATAGTACATACATACATAAATCACGTGTTTATCTCTTACGGGGTAGACGGAGGCTAAGGTAACAAGACCTAAAGGCCACGTTTCGCATGGTATTGGGTGTATAGGTGGAAAGGGGAATCAAAATAGTGATTGGTAGCTAGCGGCATTTCTTATTCCTATAACATGATTCCTAAAATTTTCGCCCATTCCCACGAAGGGCGTTTACCATATGCGCGGGAACAGAAGCAACTGGTACATTCTATGTTTTTTCTTTACTCCCAGATCAACGTGGAAGAAATCAAAATAGTGACGGGTTTAAAAAACATGACACCTAAGATTTCCGCTCATTCTTTCGATGGGTTTTTACCGTTCGCGCGGAAAAGCAACTGGTACATTCTATGTTTTTCTTTGCTCCCAGACCAGCACGAAAGCTTTTGATTTGCTTTGTTTTATAATGAAACTAGCTGCTGCCCGCGAGTTCGTTTGCTAAAAACGAATTTTGCGCTATCCCGCGGTAACTATGCAATTTTCCGGGTTAAAAAATAGCCTATGTGTTAATCTAGGGTATCAGCTATCTCCGTTCCATTCAAATTCACTCAGTAGTTTTTGTGTGAAAGAGTAACAAACATTCATTCATAATTACAAGCTTTCGCGTTTATCATATTACTAGGATAGTAGGAAAAAACATAGAATATACCAGTTGCTTCTCTACCCGCGCAGATGGTACAAGCCCATCGAGGGATTGGGCGAAAATCATGGGAACTATGATTTACCCGATGAGGCTAGCAACCCATCACTATTTCGATTCCATTTTCCACCTATACGCCCTCAATCTTGCTAAATGTGACTTGTAGGTCTTGTTACCTTAGGCTCTGTCTCCCCCTCAAAGGATAAAGACGTGATTTGTGTATGTATGTATGCGTAGGTAGGATAGTAGGATAAGCTAATATTTTATTATTAATTTGTTTCCCAGGGGCACAGTGAGAGCAGCCTGCGCCCGGGCGAGTTCATTCGCTCGCTCGCGATGCAGATACTGAGTCACTCGTCGCGGCGCGCGCGAGCGGACACGAGCGAGCGAGACGCATCCCCCCGGGACACGGACGGGTGAGCGAAACACTGTTCTTACCCGCAATGGAGTTTGGCTTGGGGAGTGTCGCAATAGAGACATGTCTCTAGGCCAGCGGTTCCCGAAAGGTGGTCCGCGGAACCCTGGGGTTCCGTGGAAGGGCAATAAGGGTTCCGTAAAAAATATTTTCATGTGCGGTGAGCAACGTTGTTCGCGCGCACTGACCTGTGTTGTTTTTCATTTATACCTATTTTAAGGTGTTATCAAAGAAGGGTTCCGCTAGGAAAAATGTAACCAATTAGGGTTCCTTGACACAAAAAAATTGGGAACCCCTGCTCTAGGCAGATGTTATGAGATTTAGTTAAAATTTCATTTTGTAGTTCTGTCGATCCCTAGTGGAGAACAAACTAGTACCTTATTATTAGCGAGAAAAATTCGAATAGTAACAAAGGTCACGTGACAGCTAACGTAACGTAAGTAACAGGTAGAAATATTCGAAGACTACCCACCTGCTATGGGTGGTGCGGGGGTATAGCACGCGTCACGGAATGACGAGGATCCGGGTTCAATTCCCGGCCATAGCTTTACTTTTCGGATTTTTCTATGTGTTCTAATATTCACTGACATTTAGAATTTTAAAAGTAGTTACTTACCATCGACGCAAAAAGTGGGGCGTTATAAATATGACGTTGATGTGTGTGTGTGTCTGTGGCATCGTAGTCCTCAAACGGATGGAGCGATTTCGATGCAGTTTTTTCATTCAAAAGCCAGTTTCATTGCGCTGGTTCTAAGCCATGTTTGGTAAAAATCAGTCCTGTTTGAAGAGTAATTCAGCTCTTTTACAAAATGATGTAAAGAAATTTTGGCATAAAATTGAACATTCTTTTAATTACGTATAGTTTTTTTTTTACATGAATAGGAAGGCAAACGAGCAAGTGGGTCACCTGATGGTAAGTGATCACCACTGCCCATAGACACCCGCAACCCCGGAGGGATTGCAGATGCGTTGCCAACCTAGAGGACTAAGATGCAATGCCTCTTGTGCCCGTAATTTCCCCGGCTGTCTTACTCTCCACACCGGAACACATCAGTGCAAGCACTGCTACTTAGCGGCAGGATTAGTTATATACGTTACTCGATTATAAATTTAATGTTATTGTATATTTCCAGACGCAACTCCGAGGAAGAGCGTCTGATACACCGGTTCCAGGAACTGGGAGACGATGGCGAGGAGAGCTCCAAGCCTCTGCTGGCCGACAGCGAGGACCAGCGCACGGACGAAGAGGAGAACAGCAGCGGCCGTCGCACTCGCACCATAGACCGGATACACGAGCGCGAGGCGTACCTGGACTCTATGGTTGGGGATGCGCAGCTCACTAGGGTCGAGGACGTAAGTTTATACAGATGGCTCACTTACACACTCACTTAATCACTTACTCGCTCACTCACTTACTCACTAGCACACTGAGTTAATGTCGCTGAGTAACAACAGCACCTTGCTAACATACTTCCTCACCAAAACACTAGCTCGCTAATGCACAAATTCATTGCTTGATCGATCACTCATTGACTAGATAAGAATATACTCATTCAACTGAGGCCGTCGCACTCGCACCATAGAGGCGTACCTGGACTCTATGATTGGGGATGCGCAGCTCACTAGGGTCGAGGACGTAAGTTTATACAGATAGCTCACTTACACGCTCACTTAATCACTTACTCGCTCACTCACTTACTCACTAGCACACTGACTTAATATCGCTGAGTAACAACAGCACCTTACTAACATACTTCCTCACCAAAACACTAGATCGCTAATGCATTAATTCATTGCCTGATCGATCACTCATTGACTAGATAAGAATATACTCATTCAACTGAGGCCGTCGCATTCGCACCATAGAGGCATGTCTGGAATCTATGGTTGGGGATGCGCAGCTCGCTAGGGTCGAGGACGTAACCTAATACGGACACTAGCTCACTTACTCGCGGATTCACTTTCATGTACACGCTTATTCATTCACTCACTTGATCTCACTTACTTACACAATAACCTGCTCGCCCACTTAATCACTCACTCATTCACTTATTCACTTGCCCGCTCATCACTTGCTTACTCAATCACTCACCTACTCACTAGCACACTGCCATGCTGTCTCTGAATAACAAGAACTTACCCACTCACTAACAGACTTCCTCACCAAAACACTAGCTCGCTAATGCATTCATTCGTGTCTGATCACTCATTGACTAGATATACTCATTCGGCTAAGATCGTCGCAGTTTTATCTGGACAGGTTGGGAATGCGCAACTCACTAGAGTCGAGAACGTAAGTTAATACTTTACTCACTCGCTCATCAGTTACTCACTTACTCAACCACTCACTTACTCTGTAACTCACTGCTTATTTACTTCTGTATATTTTTTATTACAGTTACCTGAAATCCTACCACGAACCAGTGTCAAACCAACGAACCCTTTCGAAACGGACGACAAGGAAAGCCCAGACTTCCGCCTGTACGAGAATCACGAAAACCTGTTCCTCAGAAACATATCCCAGCGTCAGTCTAAGGAAATACGCAACTCCAGACTCCTGAGGCAGAGCTCTGAGCCGTTGACAGAGAAGAAACCAAGCGTGCTGCAGAAGAGTTTGTCGACGGAACAGAAATCTGAAAGCAATAGTGAAAATGAAAAGACGAACAGTCCCCCGAAATCTAGGATACCGATTTCGAATTTTCGCTATCCGAATAAGAGCGAACTGAAACCGAGTTCGGTGGAGAATTCGCCGCAGAAGACTAAAGAGGACAAAGTGGTAGGTTTGACTCGTATAATAGTTTATGCCCGCGACTTCGTCCGCGCAGATAACGTCAGAGTGACGACATAAAAAATATTTTTGTTTTAATAAAAAGTATCCTATGTTATTTCTAATACCTTCAAGAACATGTGTACAAAGTTTCATGATGATCGGTTGAGTAGTTATCGCGTGAAACAGTAACAAACAAACTTACATTCGCATTTATAACAGTACGATTTATTAGTCGTTACAATGTTCATTGGGTTCATATGATTATATGAACTGTTAATTATACCCAATTAAGAATTAGAGAAAAGAAAAATAAGTTATTTCGTCATCTGTCTCTTTGGCAGCGAACCTAAAAATGTATATTAGAATTTAATAACGAAAAAAAAAATTATATTATTATTACATAATTACATATATTAAGGAATACCATATAAAAGGAATTGAGAAAAGGACTCGATGACTAATATTATTATTGCGAAAGTAACTGTCTGTCTGTTACGTTTTACGTACCTACATGTTGCCCCTTGAAATTATACCAAGTAAAATTATGCGAAGCGAAAATGTATAATTATTATATTCTTCATTACAGGACAAAGAACTCCCGGAATACCAGAACGTGCTAGAAAGGGTAGAGAAGTCAGAGAGAGCAGAAGAGAAGGAACCGACCGAGAAGAAAGAGGACGATCCCCCTCCTATACCTTCCCTGCCTGTTAGCCCAAGAACTCTGATAGCCAATGCTTATTATGACAAACTGCTGGCAGAGCCAGAGATACAACAGGCTTTGTTGCCTCATAATCTTGAGAAGAACCCTGATGAGTGCTTCAAGAAGGCACTGCTGTTTCCTCTGTTGGAGATTGACCCTCCCAAACAGTGTTTGTTTCTTCTGGTGGATGCTATAGACGAAGGCGCGTTGAATGGTAAGATTTGATATAAGTGAATTAGACGAAACGATCATTATACGAAAGAAAATTAGGACAAAAAAGTTATAGGCGAAAATCGTCGGTTGTCTATTAATATTATTGTTATTTTTGACGACCGGATGGCCCAGTGGTTAGAGAACCTAACTATGAAGCTTGAGGTCCCGGGTTCGATCCCCGGTCGGGGCAGATATTTGTATGAAAAATACGAATGTTTGTTCTCGAGTCTTGGATGTTTAATATGTATTTACGTATGTATTTAGCTATATAAGTATGTTTATCCGTTGTCTAGTGCCCATATTACAAGCTTTGCTTAGTTTGGGGCTAGGTCAATTGGTGTCAATTGTCCCAAGATATTATAAATTATTATGCGAAAGAAAATTAGGACAAAAAAGTTATTGATGAAAATCGTCGGTTGTCTATTAATTTAGTCGTCGGCTGAAGCATTAATGTTATGTTGTATGTGTGTACTCATATTGTATGAAGTGTGTATGTATGCATGTGTGTAATGCTATTTAGTAGTTATTTAAGAATTGTTTGTTGTACTTTGAGATGTACGCTCTATTGTGGCTTTCACTGTATGGATATTTTAAACTTTAAACTCACTCTTGGTCGGTCCCTCGCTTAATGCTCCTCTCATTTACTCAAAGGTAGAGGATACCTTATTTATAGGGATAAGTTCGCCTTTGTGCATATATTTAACGTCTTCTTTTGTGATTTGTCTCTGTTTCTTTATATTTGTTCAATAGAGCATTTATTTAAGTTTTATTTTAATACCAAATCGGAGACGTTTTGGAAAAAGATCAGGTCAGGAGTACCCGAAACCGACGAGCATGTATGATCGATTGATGAGTGTGGATGAAGCGAAAGAAGTATGTCATTATCGTAGCAAGTGGAACAAGGTAGTCTCTGCCTACCTGTGGGAAAGAGGCGTGACGGTATCATTGACGTACAATAAACAACTAGACTCCCAATCACGCTCAAAAACTGTCCGAAGCAAAAGTCTGAACGACGCGTCTATTGTTCAGAGTTTTGGTTCAGTTGTGTTTCGACCGCGTTTTGATAACAATGTATATGTCTCTTTCGCACCGTAATCTTACTATTGAGAACAAAAGAGACAGGCAGGTTTCCAGCGCGTGGCGTCGTGTCATTACTTCTCACGATCCTACGCCATTGATATTAAACATTACTGCCACGAAATAAGGTGTCAATTTGAACGAATATGTTAATGTTATCTGTCTAAGTCGATGTGTTGACACACACAACACATAGACAAAGCAACTCGGACGTTTCTTGAGGAACCTTTGTTTGCGACTGAGAGCCTAGTTGTTTATTGTAAGTCAATGGACGGTATGTATGTTTATTTAATTTCTTGGCTGACGTGTGGTCCAGGTCAGTGCTGCGGCGAGGGCGAGGGCGCCCGCACGGTGGCGGCGCTGCTGTCGCGGCAGCAGCACCTGTTTCCGCAGTGGCTGCTGCTGGTGTGCTGCGCCAGGAGGCACTGCAAGACGCTCACCAAGATGTTCACTGGTGAGCCCACAACTTTAGCTGTACAAAGCCCCTGTCAACCGCCAATGGCCTTGAGCCAATCTTCACACACGCTCCGAGTGCCTCTTAGTCTTTAGCAAGATTGTGGGGCTAGGTATAAATGGAAAATGGATATTTTATTGAATCGGGCGTTACTTTGCGGAGGTCCATTTCAACGAACAAAAAATTTACCTTGCTACTCCGCTACTCACGTGCAAGATAACCAAGCCTGTGTGAAATATATATGTTTTTCATGCAATCCTTCCCTCCACTGCTGCCAATAAAACACATATAAATCTCACAAATTTAATTATCCCTTACACCACACAAACACTGACGCGTTTCGATACCTCTACGATTTATATGTGTATGATGGAAAATGGAATCAAAATAGTAATGGGTTGCTAGCCACATCCCCTATATAACATGATCCCTAAGATTTTCGCCCAATCTTTTGGCTTTTGTCATCTGCCCGTGAGGAGAAGCAACTGGTACATTCTATGTTATTTTTTTGCTCCCAGACCAGCGTGGCAAACAAACAGACGAAAATTCTAAAAACTGTTGGAACGTTCTGTTTTCGATTCTAAGTGTCCTCTGCCAATTTTTTTTTATCTATGTACAGACTTTCGACGCTCTTCAGCTTTATTGTATACATTGATTTTTTGCAGGTTTCAGGAAAATAACGCTAGACGAGCTGCAGCGCGCTCACGTGAGCGCCGACGTTCAGCGCTACGTGCTGTCCAGACTCGACACGGAACCCAGACTCAGGTAGCTTGGTTTACTCAAACATTGTCGTAAACGTCGTCATTGGGCCATTCCATTATCGCGGGTGCAACGTTTGGACGCCTGTTTTAGTTCGGCCTTATTAAACAAAAAACATTTTCAATTAAATTAGTCTTTAAAGGACTACATTTTAGTATGCTTACTTTATACCAATCAACAAAAATGTTAATATGATATTTTAAAATCCAGGAGAAAGGTTCAAATTGCCATCGCGGGTGCAACACATTTGTTTGCGTCCGCGATGGCAACTTGAACCCCTCTCCCGGCTTTTAAAACATCATATTAACATTTTTGCCAACTAATTACAGACGCGTTTTGTTCGTGTCTAACGTTTTTATCAATTTATTGATTTATTTGGATTTTTCTATGTGTTCTAATTTTCACTGACATTTAGAAATTTAATTTCTAACGGTAAAACCGAAAAAGTAAAAACATAAAAATTCTTGATTCATTTGATAGTACCTATCATTTGAAAAATAGCGCCCTCTCTCGTCCCTGGTGAGCAGTAAATGTTCCACGGGAGTTTGTAATTGTGTCGTACAGACACATCATGCAAACAGATGACGCTTAGCGACAAAAATTCGCATAGTAACAAAGGTCACGTGACAGCTAGTAACGGGTAGAAAAATTCGGAGACTACCCACCTGCTATGGGTGGTGTAGGGGTATAGCACGCGTCACGGAATGGCGAGGATCCGGGTTCGATTCCCGGCCATAGCTTTGTTTTTCGGATTTTTCTGTGTTCCAATTTTGGTCGTTTAGAAATTTAAAAACTTAAATCTGTATTACAATTTTTTAACTAATTTTTGTTAATATTCGTCGACAGAGCCCGGGTGTCGAGCGACTCGACGGCGGCGGCGGCCGCGGCTGCTGCGCTGGACCATCTCCGGATAAAGAGTGACGGTTGCCTGCTGTATCTAGAAAAGGTAAGGAAAAGAACCATTTAACCTCCTTTTCATAGAAAAAAGAGAAAAGTAGAAGTGGCACGTGGACGAGAAACGTGTGCCACCTGTATGCGGAAAATCGCCAGTATTAACGTCAAATTGAATTCGACGGTTCGAGTAGCAGAATGATTCTGCCAGAATTAAATTTTCTTGAGTCTTCCACGGTCAGCTGATGCATATGGACGCCGCCATTTTGGCCTTGGTTGCTCTGCCGAGCGCCTGTCACTTTATCCCCACTACTTGGCCGGCTGTACTGCGACATACGCTAGATGGACGAAAAAAATATGGCGATAGAATAAGAGCCTGCTGCGAGCGGAACGCCGCGTCCACACTAGGGTTTTTGGTTATAGACTAGAAGCTCATGGAAAAAAATAACATGTGAAATGAACCAGCGTGAATAACGCGTTTTTTTCCATGTAACACAGCAAAGCTATTCGGTAAGCAGGATAGATACGGCGCGAGCGTGCGTAGGTGCTTACCTGATTATATTGCCGTGTGTACTCATGTAGTCACCTGTACCGCTCAGAAATGACGGCATAGCGCTCAGAGTTGTTTTATGATATAGTAACAGCCTTCTAAGCGTTTCACATGTTTTTTTCCATGGGCTTGTAGTCTATTACTATAACGTGCAACAGTTAATGTTACACCTCGCTCTATCCCGCTTCAGGAGGTATTTTTGTTACATCTAACAAATAATGGTTGCAGGTGCTAGACGGCGTTGCAGACGGCTTCATAGCGTTGCGGGAGATCAAAGAGATACCGGGAACTCTCAACGGCTTGTATCTGTGGCTGGCGCAGCGGTTGTTTCACGGCAGGCGTTTCACGAAGGTAACTCTATGGGGTATATTGACGACCGGATAGCCTAGTGGTTAGTGACCCTGACTATGAAGCTAGAGGTCCTGGGTTCGAATCCCGGTAGGGGCAGACAGTTGTATGATGAATACGAATGTTTGTGCCCGAGTCACGGATGTTGTATGTATTTAAGTTTGTTTTTATCTACATTATATAAGTATGTTTATCCGTTGCCTGGTGCCCATAGCACAAGCTTTGCTTAGTTTGGGGCTGGGTCAATTGGTGTAATTTGTCCCAAGATATTTATTTATTTATATTATAAGTACCGAAACTGATTTTTCAACCGAAATTTCAAATTTTTCTGTTTCGGCCGAAACCGATACCAAAACTTGTTAGAACATTTAAAATTACGATTATTTACTGAAATTTAATTTCACTTTAATTTACCCTGGAGGTTTATTTTGTGAAAATGCACGAGCGTGCGAGTGAATACGTGTAATTGCTCTTAATTTAAGAGGAAGAGGATTTTTTTTAAATTTCATTTTGAACTTTAGTGGTAGAGAGACACAAAAAAATATGGAACTTCCTCATTATTACTTAACTTACATAAGCATGCACACTCGCACATTATTTCGCAGCAATGGTGCCTATGCCTAATTTAATGAGTAGGTAACTACCTACTTCTTTACTCGTTATACGCGTGATGATATTTTTATTCTTCTCTGTACGACTTGTAGCATTTAACATTGTATCTGAATGGAAGGGTCCTGTAACACAGGGTATCCTAGCACAGGGCCCTCAGTTGTAACTAACCTGT
The DNA here is from genome assembly GCA_932294345.1 of Pandemis cinnamomeana. NCBI lineage: Eukaryota > Metazoa > Arthropoda > Insecta > Lepidoptera > Tortricidae > Pandemis > Pandemis cinnamomeana. The sequence goes on from OW028731.1 coordinate 3,736,490, forward strand.
AAAATTTGTTTGGAATAAACACTTTTTTCATTTTCATTTTCTTTTTTCATTATGGGGAAGCGGGAACGTAATACTCATCAACCCTATCCAGTTTCGGTGCCTATGTAATCCAAACAAATCTTTCCTCTGTATAATACTAGCGTTACACTAGTAGTAGCGGCATATTTATTTATTTATTTAAAATAGCTAATTGTGACATTCTATCCTAGTCATCCTAGTCATTTTATTTTATTTTGAATTATACTTATTTATTTTAATTAAAACATTGATTATTTAAAGTTATTTTAATGTCACTATGAATTTTGATTTCATTGTTTTAAAAACTAAATTATTATGTATAAATGTGTAGATTAAAAATATATTGTTTTCATTATAAATGGAACAACTAACAATAGGTTAAGGCACTGTATTTAACTAACATTTTTATATGGTCGGTCTGATTTTTTTATTAGATGGCCTCGCTCCCGCTCGGCCTTTAAACACTACTCGTCCAAGCTCCAGTACTGTTCTGCTTGCAGGTCCGTCTGCTGCTGGATGTGTTGCTGGCAGCACGCTGCGGTGTCACCGAGGAGATGATGTACAAGTGTCTTCTGACCAAGGAGTACAGTGTCACCAGAGAGGACTTCAACAGGCGGTTGCATCTGCTGAGGAGGTAGGACACGAAGGCTTTGATCCTGCTAATATTATAAACTAGCTGTTGCCCGCAACTTCGTCTGCATAGAATTCGTTTATCGCTATCACGCAGGAATTACGCAATTTTCGGGATAAAAAGTAGCCTATGTGTAGCCAGACTGTAATCTATATGTGTTCCAAATTTCATCCAGATCTGTCCACCCGTTCTGGCGTGAAAGAGTAACAAACATCCATACTCACAAACTAGCAACCCATTACTATTTTGATTTCATTTTTCACCTATACGTCCACAACCTTGCTAAATGTGGCCTGTGGATATCTATTACCATAGGCTCTGTCTACCCCGTAAGGGATAAAGACGTGATTTGTGTATGTATGTATGTATACTCACAAACTTTCACATTTATAATATTAGTAGGATATTAGTAGGATAAATGCGAAAGTTTATCAGGATGTGAGTGAGTGAGTAAGTGTGAAAGAAAGAAAGAGATGACAGCAAGAAAAAAATGGTGATGGTAAAAGCCCATCGAGGGAATGGGCGAAAGTCGTAGGAGTCATGTTATAGGCGATGCGGCTAGCGACCCATCATTTTGATTTTCCTTTCCAGCTATATGGCGTTAATCATACTAAGCGTGGCTTTAAGGTTTTGTTACCTTAGGCTCTGTCAACCCCGTAAAGGATAAAGTCTTGCTAGCCGCATCGCCTATTACACGATTCCTAAGACTTCGCCGATTCCCTCGATGGGCTTTTACTATCTGCGCGGGAAGAGAACTAAGCAACTGGTAAATTTGTTTTTTCTTTACTTCCATGCTGGTCTGGGAGCCAAGAAAAAACATAGAATGTTCCATTTGCTTCTCTACCTAGTTGCTTCTGCTTAGTAGAGAGTGGCCGAAAATAATAGGAATCATGTTATAGGCGATGAGGCTAGCAACCCATCACTATTTTAATTCCATTTTCCATCTATACGCCGTCAATCAAGCTAAATGTGGCCTGTAGGTACCTGTTACCTTAGCCTCTGTCTACCCCGTAAGGGATAAAGACGTGACTTATGTATGTAAGGTTTAAGAGTGACCGAGAAGAACGTAACGGACGTAAAGGGATAAAGACGTGATTTGTGTGTGTGTAAAAAAAAAGCTTTTCTGGCTTTTCTGTGAATCACTCATCATCCTTAAACCCAATTTAGCACACGGTGTTTTAAAATCAAAACTTTTCACTCTTCCAGAATACTAGTAATGGAGCGCGCCACCGGCTACCTGTCGATATTCCACCACTCGTTCGCGAAGTGGCTGGTGGACGTGAAGCACTGCACGCGGCGGTACCTGTGCTGCCCCGCGGACGGCCACGCCGCGCTCGCCATGTACTACACGCTGGATGCCAAGAGGTACCCCCTCATACTCATCTTCATACTCATACTCATACTCACATCCATACTCATACTCAGCTCCATACTCATACTCATATCCATACTCATACTCACATCCGTACTCATGCTCATTCATACTCATACTCTTAGTCAACTTCATACTCGTGCTCATTTCCATACTCGTTGTCATCTTTGTACTCATCGTCATACCGGCTACCTGTCGATATTCCACCACTCGTTCGCGAAGTGGCTGGTGGACGTGAAGCACTGCACGCGGCGGTACCTGTGCTGCCCCGCGGACGGCCACGCCGCGCTCGCCATGTACTACACGCTGGATGCCAAGAGGTACCCCTCATACTCATCTTCATACTCATACTCATCTCCATACTCATACTCACATCCATACTCATACTCATATCCATACTCATACTCACACCCGTACTCATGTTCATTCATTCTCATACTCTTAGTCAACTTCATACTCGTGCTCATTTCCATACACTCGTTCTCATCTTTATACACATCGTCATACCGGCTACCTGTCGATATTCCACCACTCGTTCGCGAAGTGGCTGGTGGACGTGAAGCACTGCACGCGGCGGTACCTGTGCTGCCCCGCGGACGGCCACGCCGCGCTCGCCATGTACTACACGCTGGATGCCAAGAGGTACCCCTCATACTCATCTTCATACTCATACTCATCTCCATACTCATACTCACATCCATACTCATACTCATATCCATACTCATACTCACACCCGTACTCATGTTCATTCATTCTCATACTCTTAGTCAACTTCATACTCGTGCTCATTTCCATACACTCGTTCTCATCTTTATACACATCGTCATACCGGCTACCTGTCGATATTCCACCACTCGTTCGCGAAGTGGCTGGTGGACGTGAAGCACTGCACGCGGCGGTACCTGTGCTGCCCCGCGGACGGCCACGCCGCGCTCGCCATGTACTACACGCTGGATGCCAAGAGGTACCCCTCATACTCATCTTCATACTCATACTCATAGCCATACTCATATTCATCTTCATACTCATACTAATATCCATACTCATACTCACACCCGTACTCATGTTCATTCATACTCATACTCTTAGTCAACTTCATACTCGTGCTCATTTCCATACTCGTTGTCATCTTTGTACTCATCGTCATACCGGCTACCTGTCGATATTCCACCACTCGTTCGCGAAATGGCTGGTGGACGTGAAGCACTGCACGCGGCGGTACCTGTGCTGCCCCGCGGACGGCCACGCCGCGCTCGCCATGTACTACACGCTGGATGCCAAGAGGTACCGCCCATACTCATCTTCATACTCATACTCATCTCCATACTCATACTCATCTCCATACTCATACTCATCTCCACACTCATACTCATCTCCATACTCATACTCACATCCGTACTCATATTCATACCTATTCTCGTGTTCGTACTCATACTCATCGCTATACTCTTAGTCAACCTCATACTCATGCTCATTTCCATACTTGTAGTCATCTTTACACTTAAAATCATCTTTCATGAGAGAGAGATAGAGAGAGAGGGGGAGAGGGGTAGGGGGGGGGGGGAGAGAGAGAGATTTATACACATTCGATACACGAAGATATACAAAAGGATAAAATACAATATACTTAAGAATAGTACCGATATGGTGTCAAATGGGTCCACTCGGCATAATTAACTCATACCCATAGTCAACTTTATACTTATATTCATTTTCATATTCGTTGTCATCTTCATACTCATACTTATTGCCTTATTCGTTGTCAACTTGGTGCTTATACTCGTTTCTATACTCGTTTTCATCTTCATACTCATAGCCATACTCGTAGTCAACTTGATACTAATACTCACCTAACGCCTGATTCAATAAAATACTTACACTCGTTTCTATACTCTATGTCATCTTCATACTCATACTTATGGCCATATTCGTATTCATCTTCATTATGCAATTTTGTTGCAGGTTGAGCGCTCTGGAGATACACAACTATGTTTTCCATATGACCAGTCTGGAGCAACACATGGCTGCTCAGAAGAAGAAAACTATGTGAGATAATCCTACTATCCTAGTATTATAAATGTGAAAGTTTGTGAAGTATGGATGTTTGTTTGTCTTTCACGCAAAATCTACAGAATGGATTTGGATAAAATTTGGAACGGAGATAGCTGATACCCTAGATTAACACATAGGCTATTTTTTATCCCGGAAAATTGCATAGATCCCGCGGGATTGCGAAAAACTAACTTTTTGCAGACGAAGTCTGGTCGAATACTTGTAATAAATAGATGTAAAAACCTAACTTAACATATATTTTCAATAAAAGCTTTTTTGCTGTAAGTTAACAGTAGCGTTATGATCTAGTCTACGGTAATATGTGAGCCAAATTTCAAGTCTATCGGACCAACCGTTGAAGAGTTCCCTCCTGCGGAGACGGTCCTGTTGCCCGATTTTGAAAGCGCATGTGTCAAAATACCACTCGAAAGTGGGGAAAAATTGTGCTGAATCAGAAATACGAGCTTAGAAGACAATCACAGCTCTCATTAATCTTGTGAACTAGTCAAAGCTTTGATTAGAGCTGTAGTGAATCACTACATAGTATAAAATAAAGTCGCTTTCTCTGTCCCCGTGTTCGTATGTATGCTTATATCTTCAAAACTACACAACGGATTTTGATGCGGGTTTTTTTAATAGATAGAGTGATTCAAGAGGAAGGTTTGTATGTATAATACATGCATAATATACCGTGTGAAGCCGGGGCGGGTCGCTAGTAAGATATAAACAGATTTATACCAGTTTCGAGTGGTACTTTCGAGTGATGTGCTTTCAAGAATCGGGCACCTGGCTGGGTCACCAGAACTCCACTACCAGATTATTGTATTGTCATCCGACTGACTCGAGTGCTTACTTCCATGCTGGTCTGGGAGCAAAGAAAAGGCATAGAAAATATCAGTTGCTTCTCTTCCCACATAGGTGGTAAAAGCCCATCGAGAGAATGGGCGGAAATCGTAGGAATCATGTTATAGGCGATGCGGCTATACACCCACAATCATGCTAAACGTGGCCTTCAGGTCTTGTTACCTTAGGCTCTGTCTACTGCATAAGTCGCCAGTTGGTCGGCTTTAATTTTTGTTTTCTTGTTACAGTGACCCGGATGAAGTGATAGACCTACACACACTGATCTTGCTCTGGGTGCTGGATTCAGGTTGTGACGTGGAATCTGCTCTGAGGAAAGAAAATGACAACATGTTACAGTTGGACTCCGCTGACGGTCAGGTAAGTAAATATACAGAATACATAACTCTTTGTCGGTCTCTCGCTTAATGCTCCTCTCATATACTCAAAGGTTAGCTGGTAGAGATCCCTTATAGGGATAAGTTCGCCTTTGTGCATATATTTAAGGTATTTTTTGTGGTTTGTCTCTGCTTCTTTATATTTGTATTTGTACATACAATAAAGCATTTACTTACTTACTTACTTAAGATGACAAAAAGTGAAATTAATGCACAAATGCGATCTTATCCTTGTAAGGGATCTCTACCAGTCAACCTTTGAGTAAATGAGAGGAGCATTTAACGGGGGACCGACAAAGTGTGAGTTTAAAATTCCAGATAGTGAAAGCCACAATAGAGCGATGGAACAACTTTTTTATTTACGATATTTTCATATTTTATTAAGAAACTAGCTGTTGCCCGCGACTCCGTCTGCGCAGAAGTCGTTTATCGCTATCCCGCGGGAACTATGCAATTTTCCGGAATAAAAACTATCCTATGTCCTTCCCCGGGACTTAAACTATGTGTATACAAATTTCAACTAAATTGGTCCAGCGGTTTAAGCGTGAAAAGGTAAGAGACAGACAGACAGAGTTACTTCCGCATTTATAATATTAGTAGGGATGTGACTTTTTTTTTTATGTACCTATCCTACACAGTTAAACAATAAATGTTCTGATTCTGATTCTGGCATATTCTCTATTCCACGCTGGTCTGGAAGCAAAGAAAAAACATAGAATGTACCAGTTGCCTCTCTTTCCGCGCATATGGTAAAAGCGACGGCTAGCGACCCATCACTATTTTGATTCCCTTTTACAACCACTCTAAACGACATTTTGTTTCAGAAGAACGAAATCAAGATGGACGACAAAGAGGGGGACCCCGAATCCGAAGGAAGGGATTCAGTTTCAGGTTAGAATATAACATAACACTGGTGGTAGCCTAGGGGGTCCAGAAAGGCCGTTTTCCAAAACTATACATGCATACATACATGAACCCGGATCCCCGTCTTTCCGTGACGCGTGCTATACCACTACACCACACATAGCAGGTCATATTCTTCTTCACATTGTTCTTTCTTTCTTTCTTTCTTTCTTTCATACTCATACTCGTTTATTCGTAATACTTATAGTTATTACATGTCCTTTTTAATTTACAATTAAAAATTAATTTTAATATTAATTTTATTTTATTTATAATTATTTATTTATTGTATAAAATCGAGTGAGCGAAAATCTTTGGAATCATGTTATAGGCGATGCGGCTAGCAACCCGTCACTGTTTTGATTCCCCTTTCCACCTATACATATAATCATAATCATGGTAAGCGTGGCGTGGTCTTGTTACCTTAGCGTCTGTCTACCCCGTAAGGGATAAAGACTTGATTTATGTATGTATTAAAAGAACTTCCCATGTCCCATAGTTTTGTGACTTCCTGTATATCTGTGTCACAGAATTAAAACAAGGAAAACGTTTAACGACCCTCTACCTATTATGCTAGTGAGTCAATAATATTAATTATTTACTGACATTAAAGTTTGTATTTACCCCATTATTCCATTTAAGGAAATAAGCTATTTTTAATACACTGTTTTTATAATGAACTAGCTTCTGCCCGCGACTGCGCCTGCGTAGAATTATTCATATAAACCTTCCTCTTGAATCACTCTTGAATCACCTCTCAGTCGGTCTTGTTGGAAAAAGGGTACACCTTTTTTTTGAAAATGCCCTTAGACGTGATTTGTGCATGTATGTATGTTATTTTCTTTTGCTGTTGACTGTAGGTACAGATTATAGCAATGAGTACATATTTTTCTATGTACAGACTTCCCTATTTCTTTGCACTTTGTTATTCCCAATGTACGTCATTTAACCGCAACGTGGTATGGCTATCTAATAAAACTTATTTACAAGCTTTCATTGCATAGTTACACCTGTCCTGTAGTCTGTCTGTCTGTCTGTCTGTCTGTAATCAAATGTCACAATTTCGACCCGCTCCCAGTGGCAGCGGTCGGATTGAGATGAACTTTGGCATACTTTTGTGAGTCTGGTGACGATACAACAGTAGTGGAGTTCTGGTGATCCAGCCAGGACCGTCTCCGCAGGAGGGAACTCTTCAACGGTTGGTCCGATTGACTTGAAATTTGTTGACATGATTTTTTAACCCCCGACGGAAAGAGGGGTGTGGCACCGTAGCTCTCGAACGTATAAACCGATTTCGATGCGGTTTTGTTCATTCGAAAGCCAGTTTCCTTGTGGTGCTTTTTAGCCATGGTTGGTTAAAATCAGTCCAGCAGCTTGAAGAGTATCAGCTATTGTCCAAAATGATAGACCGCATTTTTAGCATAAAATGCTGGTTTGGAAGTGAAGAAAAAACATAGAATTTACCAGTTGCTTTTCTTTCCGCGCGGACGGTAAAAGCCCGTCCAGGGAATGGGCGAAAGTCTTAGGAATCCCAACCCATCACTATTTTGATTTCCCTGTCCACCTATACGCCCTTAATCATGCTAAACGTGGCCTTAAAGTTTTGTTACCTTAGGCTCTGTCTACCCCGTAAGACAAAGACGTAATATATGTATGTATGTGTTTAATCTTTTTAATTTAATGTTGTTCACGGTTGAAGATTTATATTCAGTAAATACGGTGCTATGGGTCTTTCGTTGGGAAAGTAATAAATACAGTATTCAAAAATCCTGTAACAAAAATGTCGGCAGTAGAACACGGTCAAAAGAACCCCCGGGCTCTTAGCCAACGGATAATATCCCTCGGAGACAGCCAGGAAATCATTAACCGATGCCCAGGGTGCGCCGACCGAGCACTGCTCTTCGCCTCGGACGGGTCCAATAACCGCAACTCTTGACCACACGCGGAGGTAACCCGACTAGCACCAGGGAACCCTAAATATGAGAAAGAGAGAGTGGAATATTTATCTCGCCGTGTGTCATAAGTGTTAATTTACATATCATTACGTATTCCTAAAACTGATATAAAACTTACTACTAAATGCTCTTATCTCATCCTGTGTACGTTTGATAAACATACGATTGTGTGCTCTATCGTAAATGTTGTTAGGGTGTTATTTGAACGGTTTTGTTTAAAGGGAAGTTATTGTTTTATATATCTATCAGTTGTGGTTCAATACTGTATTGGAACGGTTGTTTTGTTACATTTATGTTAATAATTGAAGAGTTGTGATTTGGTATTTGGGGTGATTTTTTAATGCAGTTTTATGAATCTACTAAGTAAGTAATCTTTATTTGCAACTAGCTTCTGCCCGCGGCTTCGTCTGCGTAGAATTATACATAAAAAGCTTCCTCTTGAATCACTCTATCTATTAAAAAAAAACCTCATCAAAATCCGTTGTGTAGTTTTGAAGATATAAGCATACATAGGGACATAGGGACAGAGAAAGCGACTTTATTTTATACTATGTAGTGATAGTGATTAAATATAATTCTTCCATGCTGGTCTGGGAGTAAAGAAAGAACATAGAATTTACCAGTCGCTTCTCGTCCCGCGCAGATGGTAAAAGCCCATCGAGAGAATGGGCGAAAGTTTTAGGATTCATCAATGGTGGTATTGTTTATTTTTTAACGAAATCGTTTGACCAGTTATTATAATATTTTTGCTCGCATTTGTAGTTACTCGTAAGTTTTGTTTTAAATATTTCGATCCAATTTAGTTTATTAATAACAGACTTATTATAGTAATAATTTCTGGCGAAGTTTTAACGATTGACAGGACATAAGTATGAAGCAATAGTAGACACACAGAAAAAATAAAAGAAAGAAATTGAAACCTAATACCATCCTAAATATCTAAATTTAAAATAATGTCAGATATAATAATAAACTACACCATAATCACTACATAGCGTAAAATAAAGTCGCTTTCTCTGTCCCTATGTATGCTTATATCTTCAAAACTACACAACAGATTTTGATGCGGGTTATTTTAATAGATAGAGTGATTCAAGAGGAAGGTTTGTATTTAGGTATAATACATGCATAATATACCGTGCGAAGCCGGGGCGGGTCGCTAGTAGATAAATACGATAAACTAATACACAATAAATAAAATATACTACATCCTACTAATATTATAAATGTAAAATTTTGTGAGTTTATTTATTTGGAGATTTATGTTTGGATGTTTGTTACTCTTTCACGCCCGAACGGCTGGACAGATCTGGATGAAATTTGGAACACAGATAGATTATAGGAATAACACAGGTTACTTTTTATCCCGGAAAATTGCGAAATTCTTGCGGGATAGCGCTAAACGAATTCTATACCGACGAAGTTGCGGGCAACAGCTAGTAATATCTTCTAAATATATATAACTCAAAGGTGACTGACTGACTGACTGACTGACTGACATAGTGATCTATCAACGCACAGCCCAAACCACTGGACGGATCGGGCTAAAATTTGGCATGCAGGTAGATGATATGACGTAGGCATCCGCTAAGAAAGGATTTTGATCAATTCTACTCCCAAGGGGATAAAATAGGGGATGAAAGTTTGTATGAAACTTTGTCAATTTCAAACCGATCGGGCTGAGACTTTGCATGAGACTAGCGGGATAGCGATAAGCGAATTCTGCGCGGACGGAGTCGCGGGCAACAGCTAGTAGAAATATATGCATGCACACACAAGTTACAAAACACATCACACACATGTATGTTAATTCGTACAGAAGCAACGGTGCGCGAGACCGTGTCGCGCTTGGCCGTGTTTTATCCCAACTGTTTGCCCGCAGAGCCATCGGCGTTGGAGTCCATAATGCCGGAGCTGGCGGGGCGCGACGCGCGCTGGCCGCGGGACCGGCGCGTGCTGCGCGCGTTGCTCGAGCTGAGCCGCGGCGCGCAGCGGCCGCCCGCGGTGCCGCCGCTGGTGAGCGAACGCGCATACTAGTAGATTTTCACAAAAATGACCGTTAAAGTCATCATTGTGAACTACATATCACAACAGGAAGTTAATTGTTGCCGGTCAGGCCAAAATTTAAAAAAAAATCATTACTGTTGCGCTAAACTCGACAGTAATGTTGCATACAAATCCATTATAAAATAAAGGCACAAGACTTAAAACACCAAATTATAAATACAATAAATAATAATAAATATCTTGGGACAAATTACACCAATTGACCCAGCCCCAATAACTAAGCAAAGCTTGTACTATGGGTACCAGGCAACGGATAAACATACTTATATAATGTAGATAAATACATACAACATCCAAGACTCGGGCACAAACATTCGTATTCATCATACAACTGTCTGCCCCTACCGGGATTCGAACCCAGGACCTCTAGCTTCATAGTCAGGGTCACTAACCACTAGACTATCCGGTTGTCAATTAAAAAAAAAAAGCTAGTGCGACAACGTGTTTATCTGTGTCTGAAATAGCTTTAGGTGTTCTGGGTAGAAAAATACTCTCTTCAAATGCCATTGATAGAAAAAGGCGGCAAAGCAAAACTATTTTCAATATTTTATTTTCATTTATTTTTGTTGTTGTTTTATTTTCGATTTTTGAGAAAAGCACTAAACTTGCCTCGGCCAGAATAGCATTGCTGGCTTCGTATTATTAAACGGACCCGCAAGCTCGTCCGTTCAAACCAATACTCAGCCAGCAATGGCCTACTTCCTGGCCTAGACAGTAATGTACTATTTTCTACTTGTTGATTTTAATCTGTCATAATAGTTACATAATTAGCTCTTAAAATCTCGTACCTTACTTAGGTCACTCGGCAACGTCACTGTCACTCATGTTTGATTCGAATTAGGGATTATTTATTTAACACCATCGATTTCGCGTCAAATAACAAACAAAACTTTTAAATTTTCGTAGCACAAAAAAGAACGAATGAGACGTCGCTATAAGACTGTTTCCGATTGGCCAATTACTTCAATTAGGTACTAACAAATCACGTAACAGAAGAAAAAAGTTAATGTGTTCAAATGGAAGCAAATTTGCCAGATATTTCCAACTTTACATTGGGTGCGTACCACTAAGCGCTCACGACGCTCAATCGAAGTAACTAAGTTCTAATTTTGAAATTATTATAGTCGTCTAGAGCGTTGTATAATAATAATTATAGTTGAGTCCGAAGTGCCATAGACTATCCAAGATTAAAAAGTATGTGATTGCAATTTTGTCTATAAACACAAAATTGACAGATTAAAATCAACGAGTAGAAAAATTTAATAACTTAACCTGACAATTTCATTTTTGATACAATTTTTTTTTGCTGACTGTGCCTTTTGTTGTTTGTACTTTGGGTACCGAGCCCGAATTAGAAAAGAAACAAATGTAAAATTAGTGCCAAGGCCAGCTCCTGTCGTAGCTTATTCCGTGGTCGTGCTATAATTATTTTTCTTTCAGTTACCATCAGAAGAAACCTTGGGGACGTTAGTCCTGGAGCCGAAAATAGAGATACCGGAAGTAGAAGACTTTGACCCTAACGCTGTCTTCGAGATCGCGGCGCGCGGCGACGAGGAAACTCTGACCGCCCTTTTGAAGGTTAGTAAAATCTACTAAAACCTACTAAAATCTACTAAAATCTCCCAAAATCTACCAAAATCTACAAAAACCTACCAGAAGCTACAGTACCAGTATTGTGTTTCGAGAGCAGATAGACATATTAGAGTATACATATATTTGAGACAGCATAATAAATTAAAAGTAAAGTAGAGGTGCGGTTCGTTTTTGGATCCGTCGGGGGGAAAGAGCAGTGCTTGGCCGGTGCACCCTGGGCATCGGCTAATGATTTCCTGGCAGTTTCTGAGGGATATCATTGCCCGTTGGCTAAGAACCCGACAGGACCGTATTACCGTACAACGTAGCCGACATTTTGTCGCAAGATTTTTGAGTTATATTTTTATTACTTTGACATTGGCGAGGTTGTCGTCGCTATAACGACTTGATACGCCACAAATAAGAAAAAGAAGAAGTAATAAAAGGAAAAACCGCAAAAAAACTTGAGATTTTTATTTTGCCCTACATGAAATATTGATCTTGCTACTCCGCTACTCAAGTAGCGGTAAATGTTCTTCGTCTATTGGAATTTACCTCCGCGTAACGCTTGATTCAATATATATATTTTTTTCGCTTTAGCATGTAATCCCTCATTTTCGAGGCCTCGGTTATAATGTACTATTGTTGTCTCAGCGCCACCCGGAGCTGGCGTTCGTGACGGACGCATCCGGAGGCACGGCGCTGCACGCGGCGGCGCGCGCGGGCCGCGCCGGCTGCTGCGGGGCGCTGCTGCGCGCCGGCGCGGGGCCCGACGCGCCCGACGCCGACGCCTGGAGCGCGCTGCGCGCCGCCGCCTGGGCCGGCCACACCGAGGTGAGTGTGCGGGAATTGACGCATTCCTGCCCTAGGGCGGCAATTACAGAATAATGTGTCTTTCAGTACATATAAGTGTTTTTAATTGTGTTTAAATTTTATTTTTAATTGGTATCGTGTAACATTTTTTTTGACATTGTTAGTCGTAGTGAAATGCAGTGTTCAACTCGAATATCATTGTCGCATTACCGTGGAATGGGAAATGAAAATAGTGATGGTTGCTGGCCGCATCGTTTATAACGTGATTCCTAAGACTTTCGCCCATTCCCACGGTGGGCTTTTTAATTGTGGTTATTATAAACGTTTTTCATACATTGGTCGATGTCCAAAGTCGAATGTCGTCAAATGAGTGACTTAATCGCTACATAGTATGAAACAAAGTCGCTTTCCGCTGTCTGTCCGTCCCTATGTATGCTTACGAGAGAAACATTTACTGTAGTGTTCAATCAATTAACTCACCTATTGAAATATTCCAATATAATTCTAAGACGCCTTTATACCGTGTGGTTATGGGCGTTTTCCCTCCCTTGTTGATTAATGTACTATTGTGTTGTAGGTGGTGGAAGTTTTGCTCGAGTTCGGTTGCGATGTGGACTGCGTAGACGCAGACAACAGGACCGCTTTGAGGTAATCTAATTTACTCTTTATTATACTCTTTAGGGCGGCGTTCGGGAAAATTCCAAATATCTTTTTTTTTATGTATATAAGAGCAACGAGCAGACGGGTCACCTGATGGAAAGTAATCACCATCGCCCAGGGACACCTGCAAGACTTGAGGAATCACAGGTGCGTTGCCGGCCCTTTCAAGAACAGGGAGGCTCGTTTTTTAAAGATCCCTAAATTGTACCGCTCAGGGAATGTTGCAGGAAGTTGGTTGGTTGGTTGGTTCTTGTCAAATCTTGTAAGTCTAATTTAACCCATTTCTAGTGATCGAATTGACATGAAATTTTGTACGCATTATGTAGGATAAAACTGAAGATAAATTAAATCAACGAAAAGTACAGCCAGAAAACAGGCTTGTATTGAAATAGTATATTACTGCAGAGGGCGTGAAGTGAGGGATTGCTGCGACGAGTTTGGAATATCGATAAAGCGATGTAATACTTGACCGATTCAGTTGAAATTTGGTATACAGATATTTTGAGTCCCGGGGAAGCACATATGATAGTTTTTATGCCGGAAAATTGCATAGTTCCCGCGGGATAGCGATAACCGACTTCAGCGCAAACGGAGTTGCTTTCAACAGCGAGTTGTACAGTCAAGTGTAATAATATGAATGTAGTCAAAGTTTCAGAAATAAGTATCATTTTGCGGGTGGTAGGGCCTTGTGCAAGGTCCGTCCGGATCGCTACCACCATCTTACTCGCTAATCTTGCCGCTAAGTAGCAGTGCTTGCACTGCTGTGTTCCGGTGTGGAGAGTAAGACAGCCGGGGAAATTACGGGCACAAGAGGCATTTCATCTTAGTCCTCTAGGTTGGCAACGCATCTGCAATCCCTCCGGGGTTGCGGGTGTCTATGGGCAGTGGTGATCACTTACCATCAGGTGACCCACTTGCTCGTTTGCCTTCCTATTCATATATATAAAAAAAAAAAAATCATACGCTCTTACACCGGCGTAATAAGGTTGTGGGACATATTTTTGAGAAGTTCCTAATGTTCCTATCGATACTTATATTTGCACTTGACCGTACATGAGTATTTTTTCAAAACAAAGTCACACTAGTGTTATAAGGGCCTTTTTACGTATCAGTGGCTGTTCGAACGCCGTACGCATCGATACGAATGAAACGATGGTTGCTTAGGGAATAACAATTTATTCACAACAAACAGCCTATTTATACGGTCACAGAAAAATCTTAATAGCGCCATTCAGGATTGCTATGGACATATGACAGCGACATCTATGGGTTTTTAAACTAACTAAACATGACACAAATTATTTTACAAAGTAACATACTGAATCTATAAAACACCGTTGAACAGTGGCATAAACTACTATAATTGGCATTGTTCATTTTTTTAAGCTGTGCTTTTAACACCTTTATTTGATAAAATGGACTATTTCAAGCAACTAATTTGAATATTATGCTTTTACGTAGCTTTGTTAATTAATAATAAATATTTTTTCGCTGTTTGATAATTCGTGAATTTAGACAGAATCCCAATCGCCTTCGTTCGGCTGGCTATAAAAAAAAAACGGTTTTGTCTATGGTTTTGTAGATTTGACAGTGACACGTGACAGTTGCCGTAGCCAAACTTTTTTTTTAATTTTTGTGGCAAACATTCGATGCTGGATTCTGCCTAAAAACCCGTTCTTTCGGTCAAACAAAGGTTCAAAGTACTTTTACAAAAATATCTGCAATCATAAAGTATTTTTGAAATCGGACAAGATAAATCGGATAAATGATGGTTTTCCTCGAAATGGTTTTCGAATTGGAGCGTACTAAAAAAAATGAACAATGCCAATTACCCGGTCGCAGGGCGGCGGCGTGGTCCGGCCACGAGGCGGTGGTGCAGCGCCTGCTGGCGGCCGGCGCGGCGCCGGACGCGGCCGACGCGGAGGGACGCACGCCGCTCATTGCCGCCGCGTACATGGGGCACGCGGACATCGTGCGCGCGCTGCTCGACGCGGGCGCCAGCATAGACCACGCTGACGAGGACGGTGGGTTGTTATGCACCTAGGGAGGGAAGGAGGGGATTGCTGACATGAGTTAATTAGAAACACGACGTTGATGGGGATGGTGAGTTATAGTTGTGCATCTAGGGAGGGAAGGAGGGGATTGCTGACGCGGGTCGATTAACGACGCTGAGGTGGATGGCGAGTTATAGTTGTGCATCTAGGGAGGGAAGGAGGGGATTGCTGATGCGGGTCGATTACAGACACGACACTTGTGAGGATGGTGAGTTGTAGTTATATAGTACATTGTGCACCTAGGGAGGGAAGGAGGGGATTGCTGACGCGGGTCGATTAACGACGCTGGGGTGGATGGTGGGTTATAGTTGTGCATCTAGGGAGGGAAGGAGGGGATTGCTGACGTGAGTCAATTACAAACACGACGCTGGGGAGGATGGTGAGTTATAGTTGTGCACCTAGGGAGGGAAGGAGGGGATTGCTGACGCGGGTCGATTAACGACGCTGGGGTGGATGGTGAGTTATAGTTGTGCACCTAGGGAGGGAAGGAGGGGATTGCTGACGCGAGTGTTAGGGGGCGTTCAAGTATTACGTAACGCAATTTGAGGGGGAGGGGGGGGGGGGTAACGTTACGATGCGTTACAGGGGCGGGCGGGGGGTCTTTGATACAACACGTTACGTAACGTTTTCTTTTTTTTAAATACAAAAATAAGGAATTAGAACTGCCAAGTTAACAAACTACGCATGTAATGCGGGTTAAACATCTCTTGTTTTATTTAGTATTATTACCGTAAAGGCGATTAAAACTATAACAAGGATATTAGAGCGACTTTCTTGTACTTTGAGCAACATAAATTTTGACACTTTTGGGTAAAAATGGTCACTTGTGTGTTACGTAACGTTTTAGGGGGGGGGGGGGGGTTGGTATAGAAAAACGTTTCGGCGCGTTACAAGGGGGGGGGGGGGAGGCTCAAAAGTCTTCAATAATTGCGTTACGTAATACTTGAACGCTCCCTTACAAGCCGCGTACATGGGGCACGCGGACATCGTGCGCGCGCTGCTCGACGCGGGCGCCAGCATCGATCACGCCGACGAGGACGGTGGGTTGTTATGCACCTAGGGAGGGAAGGAGGGGATTGCTGACGCGGGTCGATTACAAACACGACGTTGGGGTGGATGGTGAGTTATAGAATATTGTGTTCCTAGGGAGGGAAGGAGGGGATTGCTGACGTGAGTGTTAGGGGGCGTTCAAGTATTACGTAACGCAATTTGAGGGGGAGGGGGGGGTATCGTAAAACGTTACGATGCGTTACAGGGGTGGGCGGGGGTCTTTGATACAACACGTTACGTAACGTTTTCTTTTTTTTAAATACAAAAATAAGGAATTAGAACTGCCAAGTTAACAAACTACGCATGTATTGCGGGTTAAACATCTCTTGTTTTATTTAGTATTATTACCGTAAAGGCGATTAAAACTATAACAAGGATATTAGAGCGACTTTCTTGTACTTTGCGCGACATAAATTTTGACACTTTTGGGTAAAAATGGTCACTTGTGTGTTACGTAACGTTTTAGGGGGGGGGGGGGGGGTACAGAAAAACGTTACGGCGCGTTACAAGGGGGGGAGGGAGGCTCAAAAGTCTTCAATAATTGCGTTACGTAATACTTGAACGCTCCCTTACAAGCCGCGTACATGGGGCACGCGGACATCGTGCGCGCGCTGCTCGACGCGGGCGCCAGCATCGATCACGCCGACGAGGACGGTGGGTTGTTATGCACCTAGGGAGGGAAGGAGGGGATTTCTGACGCGGGTCGATTGACGACGATGAGGTGGATGGTGAGTTATAGTTGTGCACCTAGGGAGGGAAGGAGGGGATTGCTGACGCGGGTGTTAGGGGGCGTTCAAGTATTACGTAACGCAATTTGAGGGGGAGGGGGGGTATCGTAAAGCGTTACGATGCGTTACATGGGCGGGCGGGGGTCTTTCATACGACACGTTACGAATTAGAACTGCCAAGTTGCGGCGCAAGCATGTATTGCGGGTTAAACATCTCTTGTTTTATTTAGTATTATTACCGTAAAGGCGATTAAAACTATAACAAGGATATTAGAGCGACTTTCTTGTACTTTGCGCAACATAAATATTGACACTTTTGGGTAAAAATGGTCACTTGTGTGTTACGTAACGTTTTAGGGGGGGGGGGGGGGATACAGAAAAACGTTTCCGCGCGTTACAAGGGGGGGAGGGAGGCTCAAAAGTCTTCAATAATTGCGTTACGTAATACTTGAACGCTCCCTTACAAGCCGCGTACATGGGGCACGCGGACATTGTGCGCGCGCTGCTCGACGCGGGCGCCAGCATCGACCACGCCGACGAGGACGGTGGGTTATTATGCACCTAGGGAGGGAAGGAGGGGATTGCTGATGCGGGTCGATTAACGACGCTGAGGTGGATGGTGAGTTATAGTTGTGCACCTAGGGAGGGAAGGAGGGGATTGCTGACGTGAGTCTGTTAGAAGCTCGGCGCTGAGGAGGGTGGTGAGTTATAGTATATTGTGCACCTAGGGAGGGAAGGAGGGGATTGCTGACGTGAGTCTGTTAGAAGCTCGGCGCTTGTGAGGATGGTGAGTTATAGTTATATAGTATATTGTGCACCTAGGGAGGGAAAGAGGGGATTGCTGACGTGAGTCTGTTAGAAGCTCGACGCTGAAGGCTTTTAGTATGAGAAATTAAAGCTAGACTTATCGCAGATGCCTTTACATAGTCGATTGCCGGACGAGTGTAAGACAGAAGGCCGAGAACAGCGAAGGTTTCTATTATGCGATTTAGAGTACTTGTTAGCAGAGGCTGTCAATTAGTCGATTGCCGGACGAGTATGCAGTAGAAGGCCGAGCACAAAGCGAGTCCTTCTATTATACAATTTGAAGTCTATTGCCGGACGAGTATGCGCCATAAGGCCGAGTGGAGCGAGTTCCATTATACGAGTTAGTTATTATTAGTATAGTTACAGACGTAACGTAAGGTCGCGTTGTGTGTGCAGGGCGCACGGCGCTGTCGGTGGCGTCGCTGTGCGCGGCGGGCGCGGCGTGCGCGGCCATCCTGCTGGAGCGCGGCGCGGACGTCGCGCGCGCGGACCGCGACCACGCCGCGCCGCTGCTGGTCGCCGCGTTCGAGGGGCACACGTGAGTGTGGGGCGGCAGTAGCGCCATCTGTAGAGCGACCGTTTAAATGAGTGCTCGCCCGTGCGGTGCGGGGGCGCGGGGTTGGATGACAAAGGGGACTGAGAGAGGTGTCGGGGTTGTGGGTATCGGGGGGTGGGTGTGGGTGGTGGGGGTGGGTGTGGGTGTCGGGGGGCGGCGCGGGGGCGAGTGTGGGCGTCGGGAGGGTGGGTGTGGGCGTTACTGGGGCGGGTGTGGGTGTCGAGGGGGCGGGTGTGGGTGTCTTTGGACAGCGCGGGGGTGAGTTTGCGTATCGGGGGCGGCGCGGGGGCGAGTGGGTGTCGGGGGGCGGGGGTTGGTGTGGGTGTCGAGAGCGGTGCGGCGGAGGGCGTTGTGGGTGTTGGGAGGTGGGCTTGGGTGGCGCGGGGTGGGTGTTGGTGTGGGGGGGCGTTGTGGGTGTTGGGGAGACGGCGTGGGTGGCTGGGGGGTCGGGTGTCGGTGGCGTCGCTGTGCGCTGTGCTCGGCCATCCTGCTGGAGCGCGGCGCGGACGTCGCGCGCGCGGACCGCGACCACGCCGCGCCGCTGCTGGTCGCCGCGTTCGAGGGGCACACGTGAGTGTTCCGAGTGTGCTAGCGCCATCTGTAGAGCGACCGTTTAAATGAGTGCTCGCCTATGTGGTGTCGGGGGGCGGGGTGGGATGATAAAGGGGACTGAGAGAGGTGTCGGGGGGCGGCGTGGGGGCGGGTGTGGGTATCGGGGGGTGGGTGTGGGTGTCGAGGGGGTGGGTGTGGGTGTCGTTGGGCAGCGCAAAAGCGAGTTTGGTTGTCAGGGGGCGGCGCGGGGGTGAGTCTGGGCGTCGGGGGGGCGGGTGTGGGCGTCACGGGGGCGGGTGTGGGTGTCGTTAGGCAGCGCGGGGGTGAGTTTGCGTATCGGGAGCGGCGCGGGGGCGAGTGGGTGTCGGGGGGCGGGGGCGGGTGTCGGCGTCGGGGGGGCGGGTGTGGGTGTCGAGAGCGGTGCGGCGGAGGGCGTTGTGGGTGTTGGGAGGTGGGCTTGGGTGGCGCGGGGTGGGTGTTGGTGTGGGGGGGCGTTGTGGGTGTTGGGGAGACGGCGTGGGTGGCTGGGGGGTCGGGTGTCGGTGGCGTCGCTGTGCGCGGCGGGCGCGGCGTGCGCGGCCATCCTGCTGGAGCGCGGCGCGGACGTCGCGCGCGCGGACCGCGACCACGCCGCGCCGCTGCTGGTCGCCGCGTTCGAGGAGCACACGTGAGTGTGGCGGCACTAGCGCCATCTGTGGATGACCGTTTAAATGAGTGCTCGCTCGCGCGGTGCAGGGTGGGGTGGGACGAGCGCGGGAACGTCCGTGGGCGGCGTGGGGGTGGGTGTGGGTGGTGGGGTGTGGGCGTGGGTGGTGGGGGGTGTGTGTGGGTAACGGGGGGTGAGGGTGGGTGTGAGTATCGGGGATGGTGGGGGTATCGGGGGGTGGGCGTGGGTGAGGGGGATTGGTGTGGGGGCGGGTGTGGGTATCGGGGACGGGTGTGGGTGCTGGGGCGGGCGTTGTGGGTGTCGGTGGGTTCTCGTGGGTGTCGCAGGGGTGGGCGTGGGTGTCGGGGGGTGAGTGTGGGTGGTGGGGGGGTGAGTGTGGGTGTCGACGGCGATGTGGGGGTGGGCGTTATGGGTGGCAGGGGGGTGAGTGTGGGTGTCGGGGGGTTGGGCGTGGGTGGTTAGGGGCGGGCGTGGGTGTCGGGGGCGACGCGAAGGTGGGCGTCGAGGGGTAGTGCGGGGGCGTCCGTGGCCAGCGCGAGGGCGGGTGTGGGTGTCGTGGGTGTCGAGGGGTGGTGCGGGGGCGTCCAATTGTGGGTGGTGGGGCGTGGCAGTCGGGGAGCGTTAGTTTAGGGGGGCGGCGCGGGGGTGGGCGTAAGCGGCGCGGGGATGGGTGTGTTTTAAGGGGGGGGGGGGCGTGGGCGGCGGGGAGTGCGGGCGCGGGCGGCTGCTTTTAGTGCCGACTATCCCACCTCATTGTGTCATTGTGTGCGCAGCGAGATCTGCGAGCTGCTGCTGGAGCACGAGGCGGACATCGAGGCGGCGGACCTGGGCGGGCGCGCGGCGCTGTGGGCGGCCGCGTCGGCCGGGCACGCCGGCGCCACGCGGCTGCTGCTGTACTGGGGCGCCTGCGTGGACTGCATGGACCGCGAGGGCCGCACCGTGCTCAGCACCGCCGCCGCGCAGGGTGAGCTGACGGACCGACACGGTATCCCCTTATTTGCTATAAAATCAATGGCTATAAAATCACATTCTATAAAACCATTTGCTATAATGATTCACTTTCTATAAATTCAGATGCTATAATCATTGCTTGCTATAATGCTCACTTGCTATAACACTTAAATTCTCTAAAGTTACTTTCTATAAATTCAAAATCTATAACATTCATTTGCTATAACATTCATTTGCTATAATATTCATTTGCTATAACACTCATTTGCTATAAGGATTAGATAGTATAACATTTGTTTTCTATAACTATTGAAATATCTAAACTTTACTTAGGCAGCGGTACTACAACTGAAAAGTCGCGGAAAAGGGGGGTGTGGGGGGCAGGGCCCCCCACATGGGGGGCTCGGGGGCGCAGCCCCCGCCATTAGAAAAACACGTTACCAACATCCAATTTAAGACAGATAGGTTTGTTAGTTACCTTGTGTCCTTCAGAGCAGAAAATAGGAGCCCCGCGCAGCGGGGCTCTTTCGACCTCGCATTAGGATGCCTGGCTGAATTTAAGGAATCAGCAGAGGAAATAAAAAACAAATATAACAATAAAGAATATATTTATGAATCTTATTTACTTTAATTTTAAATTTGATGCTAAGGCTCTGAGAAAATCTAAGGGGCTGTGGTAATCTTCTTTGTTTTAAGGATATAGATTTTGATGCTTATAGAATGTGAATGTTATAGATTTTGAATGTTATAGATTATGAATGTTATAGAAAATAATCATTATAGAAAACAATTTTATAGATTTTGAATGTTATAGATTATGAAATTATAGATTTTGAATGTTATAGATTATGAATGTTATAGATTTTGAAATTATAGATTTTGAATGTTATAGCATGTGACTTTTATAGCAAATGAATGTTTATAGCAAGTGATTTTATAGCATATGAACTTATAGATTTTAAATTTATAGCTTTTGATTTTATAGCAAATAAGGTAGACCCGGACCGACACACGTACCGACCGACCCACCGAAAAGACTCTCGTACCAACCGACTTACTTACCTAGCGACCGATCTACCGACCGACATACCGACTGAGCAAACTGTACGGTTCAATACCTCCGACACTCCAAAAACAAACGTTAAAGATACATGTCCTCACTATACTAGTTGTAATCTTTATTCTATTAAACAGTTTTAACTTCAACGTATCAACTTTAACTTATAAACTTCAACCTTAACAAGGAGCCATACTGAAACTCGGTATCGGCCCCTACACAAACAAACATCGACCTACCCACCAAATGATCAACTAATTGACTATCCAACCTGCCTACCAGCTGTTATATCGACCGACCGTCCAACCGACTGAAAGATGACTAATACCCACCACTGGCTAGCTAACATTCGGACTAATTAACCCATCTACTTACCAACCGACACACCTACCGACCAATCCACCGAAACATGACTGTCATACCCACCACTGGCCAGCCAACATTCGGACTAATTAACCCACCTACTTTACAATAGACACACCTACCGACCAACCCACCGAAAGATGACTGTCATACCCACCACTGGCCAGCCAACATTCGGACTAATTAACCCACCTACTTACCAACCGACACACCTACCGACCGATCCACCGAAACATGACTGTCATACCCACAACTGACCAGCCAACATTCGGACTAATTAACCTACCTACTTTACAATCGACACACCTACCGACCAACCCACCGAAAGATGACTGTCATACCCACCACTGGCCAGCCAACATTCGGACTAATTAACCCACCTACTTACCAACCGACACACCTACCGACCGATCCACCGAAACATGACTGTCATACCCACCACTGGCCAGCCTACATTCGGACTAATTAACCTACCTACTTTACAATAGACACACCTACCGACCAACCCACCGAAAGATGACTGTCATACCCACCACTGGCCAGCCTACATTCGGACTAATTAACCTACCTACTTTACTAATCGACACACCTACCGACCAACCCACCGAAAGATGACTGTCATACCCACCACTGGCCAGCCAACATTCGGACTAATTAACCTACCTACTTTACAATCGACACACCTACCGACCAACCCACCGACTGACATACCGAATGAATAACCGACCTACCTACCAACCGACTACCTACCCACCGTCTGACTTACCAACCAAATGACATTCTGTTCTGAGGAGCCCATAGAAAAGCTACGAACAATGATTGCTAAGGTTTCAAGGTAGGAGTAAACTGTCGATGTGTGAGTTTGGCGACACCGGTTTCCCTAGCGAATGTGACTTATGGCCAGAGATCGGACAGATTTGCGTCATCGTTCGCAATAAAGTGGACATGACTAAAATTTATCAAATAATTAATCATTTAATTAATTTTTCGAAATAAAATTTGAACTCCCGGAGATAAAAATTTACACATGCATAAAATTATTAGCAAAATGTTAATTAAAGTGGCAGTTGTCGTTCTCGTAAATATTTTTATATAATAAAGAAATCACGATCCCGCCTAGATATGATTATTATTTCTGACAAAAAAGATTTCTAGTTCTATAGGTATAAAACCTCCGTGGATATACTTATTCTTAATATACAGGGTGGAAAGTTGAAATGGGGCAGCAAGGGCAGCTACTAGATCCCTTGCTGCTACGCGAAAATGCTCTTAGAAGACCTTTACTAACTTTTTGAGTGATGTCAATCGACATTCACAGATTTTTGATAAAATGTACAGTCAGCGAAAAAATCATCCGTTTTGACTTTTTTTTTTTTTAATGCCGATCGGTCCCATTTCTATCAAGGATTAAAACACTCTTTGAGACCAACCGAGGTTAGAGTACTAGAACACCCACAAATCAAAGAAAACTTTTTCCATACAGTTCGTAGGGTAATTAATTACAA
This sequence comes from Pandemis cinnamomeana, assembly GCA_932294345.1. Taxonomy (NCBI): domain Eukaryota; kingdom Metazoa; phylum Arthropoda; class Insecta; order Lepidoptera; family Tortricidae; genus Pandemis; species Pandemis cinnamomeana. The sequence continues at coordinate 3,760,061 of OW028731.1, forward strand.
TGTGAAATTTTATTTAGCCTAAAGATCATTAAATTGTAGACAACTACAATTAGGATAATAGAAATGAGAAAAATCGGTATCATTGTAAAAAAGTACCATTGTAAACCCACTAGTTCGTTTGTCTGGCCTCTCTAACATTAAAAAAAAAAAAAAACAACTAGTCTGTACGGAAAGAGAACTTTAAATACAAACATTTTGCTACACAGATAAAGCTGGCCGTCATGGATGAAACAGTTAACAAAAAACAACATGTGAAAGTTTCACAGGGTAATTTGCACCCAAGGAACTGTATGGAAAAAGTTTTCTTTGATTTGTGGGTGTTCTAGTACTCTAACCTCGGTTGGTCACAAAGAGTCTTTTAATCCTTGATAGAAATGGGACCGATTGGCATTAAAAAAAAAAAAAAGTCTAAACTGACGATTTTTTCGCTGACTGTACATTTTATCAAAAATCTGTGAATGTCGATTGTCATCACTCAAAAAGTTAGTAAAGGTCTCCTAAGAGCATTTTCGCGTAGCAGCAAGGGATCTAGTAGCTGCCCTTACTGCCCCATTTCAACTTTCCACCCTGTATGTATTTTGACATTGATAGTTGTCAAACTTTTGTATTTATTGACTAGGAATTAAAATTGAAGTCAAGTAAGAAATTAATTAAATGATTACATATTTGATTAATTTTGGAGTCATGTCCACATTATTGCGAGCAATGACGCAAATTTGTCCGATCTCTGCTTATGGCACTTCTATTGTCTCTTTTTCCTGTGGCAGAGCCTATTGTGGCTCCTTGGTCGATGTCTCTGACTGATTGACCGACCAGCCGACCAACCGACGTTAACTCAGGAGGTATGTTCAGTGGGTAGTTCCATGCTGGTCTGGGAGCAAAGAAAAAACATAGACAGCACCAGTTACATCTCTACCCGCGCAGATGGTAAAAGCCCATCGAGGGAATGGGCGAAAATCATAGGAAACATGTTATAGGCGATGAGGCTAGCAACCCGTCACTATTTTGATTTCATTTTTAACCTATACGCCCACAATCTTGCTGAATGGGGCCTGTAGGTATTGTAACCTCAGGCTCTGTCTACCCCGTAAGGGATAAAGACGTGATTTGTGTGTGTGTGTGTGTTTGTGTGTGTATATGTTCAGTGGCGTGTGACTGCTGCCTACCCTCGCGATCACTGCCTAGGGTATTTTTATTATTGATGGTATATTTTGTTCACCAGGTAATGTTGAGGTGGTCAGGCAACTCCTCGACCGAGGGTTGGATGAGAACCATCGCGACAACTCGGGATGGACGCCGCTGCATTATGCCGCTTTTGAAGGTAAACATATATGTTGACGACTGGATAGCCTAGTGGTTAGTGACCCTGACTATGACAGTTGTATGATGAATACGAATGCTTGTGCCCGGGTCATGGATGTTGTATGTATTTAAGTATGTATTTATCTACATTATATATTCTATATTATATAAGTATGTTTATCCGTTGCCTAGTACCCATAGTACAAGGTTTGCTTAGTTTGGGGCTGGGTCAATTGGTGTAATTTGTTCCAAGATATTTATTTATTTATTTATTTATTTATTATGTATTACAGCACGGCTAGCACAACATTTAGATTTTAGATTATTTATTCATTCAATAAAAGTTATATCATAAGTTGTACATTGTCAAGTTCGGAGAGTTTAGATTGAAATCGTAAAGAGTAAATTAAATTAAATTAAATTAAATATAACTAAGTAAGTAAGTAAGTAAATGCTTTATTGTGCAAATATAAAGAAACAGATACAATTCACAAAAAAACATTAATTAATGCACAAAGACGAACTTATCCCTATAAAGGATCTACCAGTTAACCTTTGAGTAGATGAGAGGAGCATTAAACGAGGGACCGACAAAGTGTAAGTTTAAAATTCCAGATAGTAAAAGCCACAATAGAGTAATAATACAAATCAATTGAATATTACAACAATGACAAAATCAAAAACAATTATAATTAAACAATTAGGTAAAATTAAATTAACTCTCCGCTAGGGATCGTCACTGCTTGTAGTACAATTAGAACAAAAAGAAAAAAACTCACAATGTTTGAGTACACAAAATAGATAGCCTCGCTGGCGCTCGGTCTTCTAACACTACTCGACCAGCATTCGGCGTCTGCAATAATGCATTCGTGTTCCAAACAGGTCACATAGAAGTATGCGAAGCTCTGTTGGAGGCTGGGGCTAAGATTGATGAAACGGACAACGACGGGAAGGGGGCGCTGATGCTAGCGGCGCAGGAGGGGCACACGGCGCTGGTCGAGGCTCTGGTGGACGACTGGGGAGCGCCGGTGCACCAGCACGCGCACGACGGCAAGACCGCGCTGAGGTTTGAAATTTCCATTGTTTCTTGAGAAAATTTCCAGAAATTTCCGAAAAGTTTTCCAGGAATTTTTGTGAAATTTTTCTAGTTTTTTTGTTGTTGTGGTGTCTTGCGATGTTTTACTGTGTATGAAAGTAGTAAAATGTCGTAAATGCTGAGTTCAGAAGATGGTTTTCTGAAATTAAGTAATTTTGGTTTAAAGTCCTAAATGGTGGATAAAAAAAAATTAAACTATGATTTAAATTTGGCCTATTAACACTAGTGTAAGTTAGTCACCATATTATTACTTCCGTTGTTGCCAGAAAGAAAGAAGACATTTATTCCCTTTTGCAAGACACGCAAATATAAGAGAATAATCACAATTTTATAGCAAAAAAAAAACAAGAAATAAAAACACAGACTTTAAAAATAGATGCTCAGCGTTGTGTGTGTAAGAGTAACAAGGTAGGTCATCTGTCGGTAAGAAGATTGGTCGGTCAACAAGTCGATTGATTATAATAAATAAATATGTGAAAATGAAAAGTTTCCTGCCAAATTTTCAGGAAATTTAGCAGAGCAAATTGTACTTCCCATTTTAAATGTAGAAATTTCCGAGAATTTTTCCAATTTTTATTTGAAACTTTTCGCGACTTGACCTCGCTGAGAGGTATACTCGATTCGGATATTGGTCCTCATCTACCCTTTTACTGATATGGTGAAGGAAGGCTTAAAAAATTGCGAAATTTACAGGAACATTTGGCGTTTGACTTTCATTTTATAAGTTGTGGAAATTTCTAGTAATTTCCGATTTTTTTCCCCATTTTTATTTGAAACTTTTTGCCTCATCTACCCTTGGTCTCCTGCTTGGTCCTCATCTATCCTTTTACTGATATCGTGAAGGAAGGCTTACAAAATTGCGAAATTTTCAGGAACATTTGGCGTTTGACTTTCATTTTATAAGTTGTGGAAATTTCTACAAATTTCCGATTTTTTTTCAGACATTTTCGTATTTTCTTTTATATCTTGTGACATTTTCCAGAACAATCCGAAAAAAATGCCATCTTTTTCCAAACTTTCCGCAACTCTCCAAGTTGTCGGTTTTTTTGACTTGAAAATGTCATTCCAGACTAGCGGCCCTAGAGGGTCACTTCGACACAGTCCGCGCGCTGCACCAGCGCGGCGCAGACGCAGACGCCCTGGACGCGGACCGGCGCAGCGCCCTCTACGTGCTGGCGCTAGACAACCGGCTCGCCATGGCGCGTTTCCTGCTGGCAGAGTGCCGCGCGCGCGCTGACACCACAGACCTGGAGGTGAGCTGCTGCCTAGCGACGTGCCGGACGCTGCGGACGCGGACCGGCGCAGCGCCCTCTACGTGCTGGCGCTAGACAACCGGCTCGCCATGGCGCGCTTCCTGCTGGCAGAGTGCCGCGCGCGCGCTGACACCACAGACCTGGAGGTGAGCTGCTGCCTAGCGACGTGCCGGACGCTGCGGACGCGGACCGGCGCAGCGCCCTCTACGTGCTGGCGCTAGACAACCGGCTCGCCATGGCGCGCTTCCTGCTGGCAGAGTGCCGCGCGCGCGCTGACACCACAGACCTGGAGGTGAGCTGCTGCCTAGCGACGTGCCGGACGCTGCGGACGCGGACCGGCGCAGCGCCCTCTACGTGCTGGCGCTAGACAACCGGCTCGCCATGGCGCGCTTCCTGCTGGCAGAGTGCCGCGCGCGCGCTGACACCACAGACCTGGAGGTGAGCTGCTGCCTAGCGACGTGCCGGACGCTGCGGACGCGGACCGGCGCAGCGCCCTCTACGTGCTGGCGCTAGACAACCGGCTCGCCATGGCGCGTTTCCTGCTGGCAGAGTGCCGCGCGCGCGCTGACACCACAGACCTGGAGGTGAGCTGCTGCCTAGCGACGTGCCGGACGCTGCGGACGCGGACCGGCGCAGCGCCCTCTACGTGCTGGCGCTAGACAACCGGCTCGCCATGGCGCGCTTCCTGCTGGCAGAGTGCCGCGCGCGCGCTGACACCACAGACCTGGAGGTGAGCTGCTGCCTAGCGACGTGCCGGACGCTGCGGACGCGGACCGGCGCAGCGCCCTCTACGTGCTGGCGCTAGACAACCGGCTCGCCATGGCGCGCTTCCTGCTGGCAGAGTGCCGCGCGCGCGCTGACACCACAGACCTGGAGGTGAGCTGCTGCCTAGCGACGTGCCGGACGCTGCGGACGCGGACCGGCGCAGCGCCCTCTACGTGCTGGCGCTAGACAACCGGCTCGCCATGGCGCGCTTCCTGCTGGCAGAGTGCCGCGCGCGCGCTGACACCACAGACCTGGAGGTGAGCTGCTGCCTAGCGACGTGCCGGACGCTGCGGACGCGGACCGGCGCAGCGCCCTCTACGTGCTGGCGCTAGACAACCGGCTCGCCATGGCGCGTTTCCTGCTGGCAGAGTGCCGCGCGCGCGCTGACACCACAGACCTGGAGGTGAGCTGCTGCCTAGCGACGTGCCGGACGCTGCGGACGCGGACCGGCGCAGCGCCCTCTACGTGCTGGCGCTAGACAACCGGCTCGCCATGGCGCGCTTCCTGCTGGCAGAGTGCCGCGCGCGCGCTGACACCACAGACCTGGAGGTGAGCTGCTGCCTAGCGACGTGCCGGACGCTGCGGACGCGGACCGGCGCAGCGCCCTCTACGTGCTGGCGCTAGACAACCGGCTCGCCATGGCGCGCTTCCTGCTGGCAGAGTGCCGCGCGCGCGCTGACACCACAGACCTGGAGGTGAGCTGCTGCCTAGCGACGTGCCGGACGCTGCGGACGCGGACCGGCGCAGCGCCCTCTACGTGCTGGCGCTAGACAACCGGCTCGCCATGGCGCGCTTCCTGCTGGCAGAGTGCCGCGCGCGCGCTGACACCACAGACCTGGAGGTGAGCTGCTGCCTAGCGACGTGCCGGACGCTGCGGACGCGGACCGGCGCAGCGCCCTCTACGTGCTGGCGCTAGACAACCGGCTCGCCATGGCGCGCTTCCTGCTGGCAGAGTGCCGCGCGCGCGCTGACACCACAGACCTGGAGGTGAGCTGCTGCCTAGCGACGTGCTAGACCAGTGGTTCCTAACCTTTTCAATGTCACTACCCCTGTGAACAAGTATGGGAATTGAGTTTACAGGGGTAAACTAATTTAATATAATTAAAACCACACGAATTCAAACGAAAATATGTTTATTATGTAAGAAATTGCACGTTTAGGTAACTAGTAAGTAAAGTAAGAAAAGCCGTGCGCATGAGAGCGCCGTGCTACCGTTTACCGTACTATTATTTTGTTTATTGCTATTTTAATACTATTTCGTGCCATCCCGTGTTACCCCCCTAGAATCTCCGTTTTACCCCTGCGGTAATTACCCCCAGGTTAGGAACCACTGTGCTAGACGCTTTGGACGCGTGCTAAAGTTATGAGATCACTTTGTTGTCCGTCCATCTGTCAAGACCCTTTTTCTCAAAGACGCGTAGAGGTATAACATACATACACAAATCACGTCTATATCCCTTACGGGGTGACAGAGTCTGGGGTAACAAGACCTAAAGGCCGCTTTTAGCATGATTGTAGGCGTATAGGTGGAAAGGGGAATCAAAATAGTGATGGGTTGCTACATGCTAGCAGCATCGCCTATAACATGATTCTTAAGAATTTCGCCCATTCCATCGACGGGCTTTTACTACTGCGCGGGCAGAGAAGCAACTGGTACATTCTATGTTTCTCCTTTGCTCCCCAAATAAAAGATGAAGAGTTTGAAATACATTTAGTACTGTTCCTTAATCGCTGGCACTCTATTTTTGATGAATTTGTTTTATGTACAGACACGAACTTTCTACTGATTTATTTATTTATTTATTTAATTGAGGTGTTCAACAGCGTTACAATCATACTTATTCTAGTTTACAATGCGAGTCTTAAGGCCAATAACAGAACTCCCTAACTGGTACAATCATATGCCTGGGTGGGAAAATATAATCTGATACAACGAACATATTCAGAAAAGGGAAAGAAAATAAAATAAAAACAAAACATGCAAACGCGCGCACGTGTGTGTGTGTGTGTGTGTGTGTGTGTGTGTGTGTGTGTGTGTGTGTGTGTGTGTGTGTGTGTGTGTGTGTGTGTGTGTGTGTGTGTGTGTGTGTGTGTGTGTGTTACCCGAAAATATTATTCTCGATCAGGAGCTTGAACTTCCTTCTTGAGCAAGCAAATGGGTCCACAACCTGAAAGGATTTGTTGTACGTGCGTACAGTCCTAGTTAGAATTGAGTTCTGGGCATAATTCGTATTATATGTACAGATGATCGTAAATGCATGCGTTGTTCCAGGGCCGGACGCCGCTGCACGTGTCCGCGTGGCAGGGTCACGTGGACATGGTCAACTTGCTCATCAAAGTTGGTAAGTCTCAGGTCTTCGTCTCTATTAGATACTCCAAATCCTTCGCAGTGCACTCTGCTAGGCTGTGGAATCGGTCACTGACCTCCATCAGGCATGCCTCCGTGGCGTCGTTCAGGGAGGGCTTGAGGAAGATCTGGCTCACATACATACTTAAATCACGTCTTTATCCCTTACGGGGTAGACAGAGTTCAAGGTAACAAGACCTACAGGCCTCGTTTAGCAAGATTGTGGGCGTATGGATGGAAAGGGGAATGAAAAGTGATGGGTTTCTAGCATCGCCTATAACATGATTCATAAGATTTTCGCCCGTTTCCTCGATGGCCTTGTAACATCTGCGCGGGCGGAGAAGTAACTGGTGCTGTCAATGTTTTTTTGCTACTAGACCAGCATCATATACATCAGGGTTTCTTAACCTTTTTGCAGTGACGGACCACTGACAATTTAAACTATTCCACGGACCCCAGCCAAAAATGTTTTTGGAAATAAAAAAAGTCTTATTTATATTAATCAAAAATTCTTTTATTGGCACGTTAATGAGAAGGGTGCTGCTGTTTGGCCTCAATGAGAGCGTTAAATTGTGGGACAGTCTTCGACAAGGCAAGGCGCACGTAATCTACTGCTGCTAGGGAATGGAATTCGCTCCCATCGTCTGTATTTCCGGACAGATACAACCTAGGGCTCTTCAAGGCTAGAGTGAATAGGCTATTACTGAACCAGTGAGTTACACCTTTGACCTCATGCACCTTCCACCAAGTGAGATAGAGGTCAATCACTGGTCAGTTTGTAGTAAAAAAAAAAAAAAAACTGCAATGTTGCGTCTGGTATGAGAGCATCGTCGGTACGGGGCGGAAGGCGACATCTTTTGGAACCGATTGCGGACCCCTAAGGGGTCTATTACAAAGTGATACTGACACAGAACGAATGAGACCGTGCTTCAGCGCGTTCATATGTCCCGGAAAATGTTGCCATCTATCAAGAAGCGCAAGATAGAGTATCTGGGTCACGTACTCAGGAACGAAAGGTACATGCTGCTGCAGTTGATAATGATGGGCAAAGTGGAGGGAAAGAGACGCGCTGGGCGAAGGAAGAAATCGTGGCTCCGGAATATCCGGGAGTGGACCGGTATTGCCTCCGTCGAACAGCTGTTCCGACTGGCTGCTAATAGGGACGAATATAGGAAGCTGACGGCCAACCTTCAGGATTGAAGAGGCACTAGAAGAAGAAGAAGAAGGGGTCTATGGACCCCACGTTAAGAAACCCTGATATACATGATGATGATGATGATAGATTTTATTGTTTCCTAAAAGCGATATGATTGTCAGGCGGAGCGGACGTGGACGGGCGCGACCGCTGCGGGCGGACAGCGCTGCACGCGGCGGCGTGGCGGGGCAGGTCGGCTGTGCTGGCCGCGCTCCTGGCTCACGGCGCCAGCACCGCCGCCGTCTGCACCCAGGGCGCTACGCCGCTAGGTAAGTCGTGCAACAGTGTGCTACCCAATGTTTAAAAAAGAAGACGTTGCTAGACTAGTACGGTGGTATGTGTTATAGAAGGCTTCGCGTGTACTCGGCCTAACGCATACTCGTTTGCGAGCCGGCCCCTGTGATAGTGATAATACATACCAAACTTTCACACAAAATCTTTCAGAAACTGACTGTGAGTGATGGGTTGATAGCCACATTCTATGACTTTCGCACGCATGGGCTTTTACCATCTGCGCGGGACGAGAAGCAACTGGTACATTCTATGTTTTACCTTTGCCCTCAGACCAGCATAGAAGTTTTTTCTCATATCTAATGTTAATCTAGCTAAAGATAGTGTACCGAATCAGGTTGCCATGAGACAGGCTCAGCCTTGTGCGGTGGCCATTGGTGTTTACTTGTTAAGCTTCTAATAAACTTTTCCACTAGTACGTGTCAACATCAGCCTTGTGCGGTGGCCATTGGTGTTTACTTGTTAAGCTTCTAATAAACTTTTCCACTAGTACGTGTCAACATCAGCCTTGTGCGGTGGCCATTGGTGTTTACTTGTTAAGCTTCTAATAAACTTTTCCACTAGTACGTGTCAACATCAGCCTTGTGCGGTGGCCATTGGTGTTTACTTGTTAAGCTTCTAATAAACTTTTCCACTAGTACGTGTCAACATCAGCCTTGTGCGGTGGCCATTGGTGTTTACTTGTTAAGCTTCTAATAAACTTTTCCACTAGTACGTGTCAACATCAGCCTTGTGCGGTGGCCATTGGTGTTTACTTGTTAAGCTTCTAATAAACTTTTCCACTAGTACGTGTCAACATCAGCCTTGTGCGGTGGCCATTGGTGTTTACTTGTTAAGCTTCTAATAAACTTTTCCACTAGTACGTGTCAACAGAATAAAGGTGCGACCACACTAATGCGTCCCGGCCGAACTAATTCGCCGCGCGGTACATATTTTTAGCCCCGCCCCCTGCGGTTCACTTCGCGTGGAGTGTTTTTTCGGGCTTAGTTACGCCTCTTGACTTATTATTCGTAGCCCGTGAGGGATAAAGACGTGTTTTGTGTATGTATGTATTTTTTATTATACAATGACAGGTATCGCGGCGCAGGAGGGGCACGAGGAGTGTGTGCTCTGGCTGCTGCAGCACGGCGCCGACCCCCTGCAGGCCGACCACTGCGGTGAGTTTATAATGACCTCAATACATTGACTTACAATAAACAACTAGACTCTCAGTCGCTAACAAAGGTTCCTCAAGAAACGTCCGAGTTGCTTTGTCTATGTGTTGTGTGTGTCAACACATCGACTTAGAAAGAAAGAAAGAAAGAAAGAAAAAAAGTTTATTTATGACAATCACAAAACATCAAATAAAATAACTTAAATAAAATAAATTATCACAAAAAAAAAAATTGTCACAAAATGGTCCCAACTCAGCATTTGCTGGCCTTACAGCCAGCGCTGGTCTTCCGTTGGGACCATAGGGTGATTAGATTAAATAAATAAACTGTGAGAAATAGACACTAAACATTAAACATAATAAAATATAATAGGATGTGGTTACCCGGGCACAAAGCCCTTTGCCTTTACAAAGAAAAAAATAAAATAAACAATAAGCAACCAATCAAGTTACGCGCAACATCTTTTTTAGTTTGCTCCACGAATGTTATTCATGAAATCAGTCTAAAGTTGATTAAATGCAGTGAAAATTGGTGGAAGTGTGCAATTACATCTACAAATTGTGTTGACGAGGAGAAAGTTCTCATGTGTTAGTGATTTGTTTAGTAAACTCGAACTTAAAATTAAAACATCGATAACAATCTACCGTCATCCTCCGATCAACCCTGTTTTGGTGCGTACGCGTAAGCGCCGCGAAGTGCACGGCGCTTACGACCTTTTCGTCGAGCGGATTGCAATGCGCCGGCTGGCGCCGCACGGCAAGCAAAGATCGTTTGTTGGTGTGCACACTTTGCATGTTATTGCTGGAGCTTTTGTTACTGAGCGGTTTTTGCTATTGATCCAGTAATTTGAATAATACATTTTGAATTATACTTAGCGAAAATTAGTGAATGATGGCGTTCTCTTGTGCTAAATGTAATGAGAAAATACAAAACAAAGACTTTCTTAAATGCTCAAAATGTAAACAAATATACGATCTACGATGTGCACATCAGAGATCAACAAAGCTAAAAGCATGGATATGTATACCCTGCCATGCTATTTCAAACGCGAATACAAGTTTGACAAAAAAACTTACAAGCGCCGTACACAAATCTGACGAACAACACATAACTACGAGAAAAAAGCTCCGCACTCTCCGCAGCAACAGTGAGACGAGTACACCCACCCCAAGCACGTCCTCTGCCACTACACGCACGGAGGAGACCCTGACCACTACTCCCTGCTCACCGCCTTCACAAAGAGATCTGACAAAAGCAAAGCATATTCAATCTCCTATGCAAATGGACTCCGCTCAGACCTCTACCTTTCTGTTTGAAGATGAGCTATCCAAAAGTCTAGATTTATCAGCAAATAATTTCGACATTGTGACAGAGCTGAAAATAGAAATTGATAATTTAAAAGTAGATCTGGCAAGCACTGAACAAGAGTTAGATAATTTGATAATTGAAAAAAATCAATATAAACAACAGATAGAAAAACTAACTCGCGAGGTGTGTACACTGAGAAATATATGTAAAACCCCTCATACATCAAAGAAAGGTAGGAAAAGCTTGTCGTCCGGCCTTGTTGACAGCCTTATTGACCTCTCCACAGGCAGTCCTTGTTCTTTGAGACCACGGACTACTGCGGGGATTCAGTGTATGGAATCAAGGATTAAACAACTACAAAATAAACTACTTAATGCCCAGCATGACATATGTGCTCTCAATGATGTTATTAAAAAGTTGGAACGCGAGTTGCTTCTTAGAAAGGAAATTCATATCACTGAAAACGAAAGCTACATGCCACGCTCAAAGAAAGCTGAACAGCAATCCCAGAAGACGAATAACGTAGAAACAATAACACAAAAGCGTCACAATATAAACTCGGGAAAAATAAATGAATCACATAAATTCTGTATTGTGAGCAATATCAGTGGTAAAATCCGTACAAAAATCCAGGCAGCTATGCTACACAATTTTGATGACTTTGACTGTATACATTTTGGGACTCCGGGTGCTGGAATTCGAGATCTCTTGACCACTTTACCTCTCAAGCTTGAAGGCTATACGAACCGAGACTACTGTGTTCTACTGATCGGCGAGCAAGACTTTGGGATAATGGAAAGCTACGAGTATGCAGCGCTTGTGCAAGAAATAGGATTAACCCTAGAGATGATAACCAACACTAATATCATTGTCTGTACACCGACGTATATATGCGGCGCTCCGCTATATAACTATAGAGTGGAGTTATTCAATACTCGTCTAAACCAGTATTTGAAAACAAATAAGACTGCACAATTCATCGACTCTAATTTGAACTTGACATTCGATATGTTCTCGCCACACTCAGGTAAAATATTAACCTCAGGGATGATGGATATATTCAAAAACATTAGAATGTATATAGAGCAAGATTTGGAAACCTGTTCATATCCTGCTGCGACCAGTCATGACAAATTTCAACAAGCCAATTCTGAGTACGTGAAAACATTTTTTCGTCGACAATCGATCTAATACCAATCTAGGAGCTAAGCATCGCAGTAAACTCAGTAACACAAAATACTACAAAAAACCGAGATTTTCTGGATGTAACCATTTATATATACTGCATCAAAACATATCTGGATTAATAAATAAAAGTGATGAGCTCTCAGTGCATCTTAATAACTTGGAAGATCAGCAAAAGTCGATAGATGTCATGGGAATAACAGAACATAACATGACATTGGACAATCAGACTCTCTTAACTATCCCAAATTTTGTTTTGGCTACTAGCTTCTGCAGAGATAAAAGAAGAGGGGGAGCTTGTATCTTGGTACGTGCCGGTCATCGATACAAGGAACTTGACAACATTAAACGAAATTCAGTTCAGTGTTTGATAGAGTGTTGCGCTATTGAGCTTTGTGACTACAATATGATCTTAATATGTATATACAGAGTTCCCGGCACTTGTCTGGACACATTCCATGAAAGAATTGAAAATATTCTAAGATTGTCGGGTGGGCTTAAAAATAAAAATGTAATAATATTTGGGGATTTTAACATCGATACATTGCAAGTAACACCTAAAAGTCGAGAATTTACTTTTCAATTGTTAAGCTATAGCCTGAGGTTAGAATTTAATCAGGTAACAAGAAAAAGTAGTGGAACATGTCTAGATAATTTTGCTCATAATGTAAAGGGAGCCGAAGGTGAAGTGATGGAGTTGGCTTTGTCAGACCATGTTGCTCAAATTTTGAAATGCCCTGTTAAAAGGTCTTCTACTTTGAACTCGTGGCGCATCAGGCGCCGGGACTATAGTAAGCATAACCTGGACATATTTCGGAAACATATAAAATGCTTAACCTTTGGTGATGTTATAGCCTCTAGTGATGCTGACGGGGTCTATAATGTCTTTCTGGATATTTTTAAATGCTTATATGACCTCTGTTTTCCCCATAAGTCACTTAAAATAAGCCAATCAGTTAAATCTAGGTGGATAACGAAGGGTATAAAGATGTGTTGTCGGAAAAAGCGAGAGGCATTATGGTTACACCGGCTTAATAAAACTAGAGAAGGTAAAAATACATTGATTAATTATAGTAAAAGACTGAAAAAAATCATTAAACTGACTCAGCGGTCTCAGAACAATAATTATATAACTAACGCAATGAACAAATCCAAAGCTACATGGCAGGTCATAAACCAGTCTAAACATAGAGTAGCTAGAGAACCCATCGAGGCAATAAGAATCGGAGATAAACGTTTCACAAGTCCATTAGATATCGTAACCGCTCTTAATAATTTCTTTATTGATGAAATAAAAAATAACAGCTGTAAACGAGGTAATATTTACTCTGGTCGCGGGAATTGGAATATGAATTCTATTTTTATGTCCCCAACAACACCTGATGATGTTCATAAAACCATACTGAGCTTAAAAAACACAAACAGCGTAGGCTTTGACGAAATCAGCACTAAAGTAGTAAAGTATGTCAGTGATTTAATCGCGTTCCCACTTGCTCACATCATCAACTTAAGTTTCACTACAGGTGTTTATCCCAATAAGTTGAAACTAGCTACAATAAAGCCATTATATAAAAAGGGCGATAAAGAAAACGCTTCCAATCGTCGTCCAATTGCTCTGTTGCCTGTCTTTTCAAAAGTGATCGAAAAACTTATGTATAGTATCTTGTATGGCTTTTTGGAGAAATACAAAATACTTATTCCTGAACAGAAGGGCTTCCGGAGAGGTACATCGATAAGCTTAGCAATTTACGATCTAGTAAAAAGAGCTCTCATTTGTCTTGACAATGGGAAACCGTGTTGCGCCATATATATGGACATGTCCAAAGCGTTTGACTATGTTGACCACCAGATACTGCTTAAAAAATTAGAAAGCTACGGAATTCGTGGTAGTGCTTTGGATCTGTTCAAGTCGTATTTAAGCGGCAGAGAACAATATACTGTGACTTCTGAGATATGTACAGCTACAAAACAAGAAAAGATATATAAGTCAGAACGTAGGAAAAATGAATTCGGGGTACCACAGGGTAGCGTCCTGGGACCCCTTTTGTTCCTACTATATATTAATGATATCACTAATTCTTGTAACCATCCCATGATATTATTTGCAGACGACAGCACTATCTTTATAGAACTTGACATGACTGATGATTACGAAAATGAAGTTAACTTGACTACTGAAAGTATTATAAAATGGCTAGAAGGTAATAATCTAAAGGTAAATATAGAGAAGACATATATAATGCAATTCAGTCAAAGAAAAATGGTTCCATCCCTAAATGTTAATTATAAAGGTAATAATATAGCGAAAACTAATGTTACAAAATTTCTTGGACTACATATAGACAGTGACATGTCATGGAAATCGCACTCCTTGGCAGTGTGCAAGAAGTTATATAAGTTCTCATATGCTCTCTATAAATTAGCGAAAATTAGTGATCGTAAAACAGTCCTAACAGCGTATCATAGTTTTGTAGTCTCAACTCTGCGTTATGGAATAATATTTTGGGGGAACTCTACATGCAGAGATATGGTATTTAGGGCTCAGAAACGATGTATCAGATCCATCGCTGGACTGATTTCGTCACAAAGCTGCCAACCACATTTTAAATCAATGAATGTTTTGACTTTCCCATGCCTATACATCTTTGAATGCTGCGTTTATGTTAAAGAAAATCTCAATTTGTTTGAGATGAAAAAAACAGCAACGAAATTAAACCTTCGATACAGGAAGCCTGAAATACGCGTTGATAATTCTAGAACAGCTTTGATGAAAAAGAATATTTTAGTAATGGCTCCTAAAATATTTAACAGACTGCCTGAGGATTGGCAAAATGCAACATTAAACAATCTCAAACGAAGGCTTTTTAACTTTTTATCCGAAAGGTGTTATTATAGTGTTCTAGATTATTTTAATGACAATAGCATGCCTAAATAAATAAGTAATTACTGCCACTGTACGACATCATTTTTTTCTTTTTTAATTTATTGTATTGTAATGTTTGGCATAATGTATTATCATGATTATCCATAATTATTGTATTTCAATGTTTGACATAATTTATTATCTTATTATTGTTTGACATAATTATTCCTGTATTCAGTTTAGCATTACATTGTACCTAATTTGATTTTCGTATGCCTAATGGGCTCATCATGGTCTTCGTACTGAAAACCCCACTTTTACAATCTGTTATTATTATTACCTGTGATGACGAAATAAACGTATTTGTATTTGTATTTGTATTTGTAGCATAGACAACCACATCACATCACAGACAATAGAAAAATAGAATAGAAGAGAAGGACTTAGACAGATAACATTAACATATTCGTTCAAATTGACACTTTATTTCGTGGCAGTAATGTTTAATATCAATGGCGTAGGATCGTGAGAAGTAATGACACGACGCCACGCGCTGGAAATCTGTCTGTCTCTTTTGTTCTCAATAGTAAGATTACGGTGCGAAAGAGACATATACATTGTAATCAAAGCGCGGTCGAAACAACTGAACCAAAACTCTGAACAATAGACGCGTCGTTCAGACTTTTGCTTCGGACAGTTTTTGAGCGTGATTGGGAGTCCAGTTGTTTATTGTACGTCTGTTCAACTTGTATATTGTATAGGACGGTGCAGCTATGCGCCGTCAGATGGCGCTGTACTAGTTTTAAACATGGTATCGAAGTGTCGTTCTACAAAGCATATGTGCGACCATTTTTATTTCTATTGTGAGAATTAAATAGCATATCGAAGGAGAGTAACTATTGGAAGTTTAATATAGTTTGGTTATGAAGTTCGACTTTCATTCAGATACCCTTAGTCCATTCTCAAACAACGTCAATGCTTCAATACGATATTAAAAGCCGGAACATGTGGAAATAACCAAAAAGTAAAGCTATGGCCGCGAATCGAACACGGAACATCAGCAATCCGTGACGCGTGCTTTTATTCTTACACCTGTAGAAGGAGAGATAAAGATAAAGAGAGAGAGAGAGGGGGGGGGGGAGAGGGGAAGAACGAGATAGGGGGGGGGGGAGAGAGATTTACACATGTACTGTGAAGAAGTACAATATACCTTAGAATCATCATCATCATCATCTCAGCCATTACAGGTCCACTGCTGGACATAGGCCTCTCCTTTAGATCTCCAATAAGACCGGTTGGAAGCGGCTTGCATCCAGCGCGATCCTCCGATCTTAATGAGGTCATCGGTCCACCTTGTGGGCCTGCTACCTTAGAACACTATTGCTTTAAATAAGAGACCGATCCCATAGAATGTTTTGTCGATAACTAACTGTTTGTGTGTGTGTCTGTGTGTCGCAGGCCGCACGCCGGCCAAGGTGGCGTGGCGCGCCGGGCATGCGCACATCTGCCGTCTGCTCGAGCGCGCGCACTCGGCTGTCCCCACCAGTAAGTACCGTGGAAGTACAGTATAATTATAAGCTAAAGGCGCGTCTGGCTGTTCACAGAGGGGTGCTCGTTCCTACATTAATGTACGGTAGCGAGACTTGGGTATAGCAAAAGAAGCATGAAAGTAGATTAAATGCAGTAGAAATGAGAGCGTTAAGAAGTATGGAAGGTGTGTCACTGAAAGATAGAATAAGGAATAGTGTGATAAGGGAACGTGCTGGTGTGAAAGAGGATATAGTGACTAGGATAGAAAAAAGTATGCTTAGTTGGTTTGGTCACGTAGAGCGGATGGATGAAAGTAGATTAACTAAACAGATCTATATGGGGAGTGTGAATGGTAACGTTGGGAGGGGAAGGCCTAGACGGACGTTTCGAGACTAAATAGGAGACGTTTTGGAAAAGGGTCAGGTCAGGAGTACCCGAAACCGACGAGCATGTATGAAGAGATTGATGAATGTGGATGAAGCGAAAGAAGTATGTCAGGATCGTAGCAAGTGGAACAAAGTAGTCTCTGCCTACCCCTGTGGGAAAGAGGCGTGACGGTATGTATGTATGTATGTAAAGCAGTAGGGAAACTAAAAACAAAACGGTCGAAACGAACGCACACAGACGCGCGCTTCTACAAGGCCCCTAAGCGGATCTCGCGGTGCCGTCAGTCGCGAGTGCCGCGTTGAGACGAGCGGCCGTTTGTTACGTGCGTTCAGACAGTCCGCGATCTTTTGGTTTTAAACATGCCAAGAGCGTATTGCGCTGTGTGTCCATGTTTCCCAATAGTTTATTTAAGAATGCTATTCACTCGGATGCGAATTTTTCATACCATAAAATTTAATTATAGAGCTTTCCGAACGTGTCGTAGCAGGCGAAAGTATTTTTCAGTAAGTAATATACTTACCTAGCGACGAAAAAAAAAATCTTAAACTGTTGAAGTCGTTTATTTTTTACGGAAATTAAGGGTGCCGACCCTAATACTCCTAATTGAGTGTAGCTAGTTACTTTAAAACAGGCCTTACTAGCTGAGATAGCGCTAACTAAACAAATATACGCCCACAATCTTGCTTAATGTGGCCTATAGGACCCTGTTACCTTAGGCTCTGTCTACCCCGTAAGGGATAAAGACGTGATTTGTGTATGTATGTGTGTGTGGTTAGCATTGCGTACATATCTCGCGTTGCATTACAGAGGACTCCCCGGAGTATAAGAGGCGTAGCGTGCACAGCAACTCGACAAAGTCCTCGGCCTCGATACGCGAACACGACGTCCAAGAAAACACGCACACACACGAAAAGGTAACGATAAAACTTTTGTTTTATACATCGTTTTTTTCCTGACTGTACTTGCATTGTCAACCTTCCCGTGCAAATGGTAAAATCCCATCGAGGGAATGGCCGAAAATCTTAGGGATACGGCTAGCGACCCATCACTCTTGAGATTCCACTTTCCAAAAGTGGCCGGGTCTTGTTACCTTAGGCTCTGTCTACCCCGTAAGGGATAAAGACGTGATTTGTGTATGTATGTAAATTCTGGTGGCGCGGTCAGGATCGTCTCCGCGGGAGGGAACTTCAACGGTTGGTCCGATTGACTTGAAATTTGGCACACATATGTAGAACGGATGGCAATGCAAGTACAGTCAGCAAAAAGTACAGACAGACAATAAAAGCTGTTAAAATAAGAATTTTTAATATAAAATTTTATATAATACCCATTGATTATTTGCAGCCGAACCGGGCGAATCTGTCGCTCTCTTTCGCACAGCAAGTGGCTCGCTGCGGCCGCAGCCGGCGAGAGAAAGAGAGGGAGAAAGTCATCCCCGAACACCAGGCAGTTGAAAAGGATTCCAAACTAAGGTGTGTGGGAAAAGAAAAATACAACAAAAAGATTTGGAAATAGGTCAGGTCAGGAGTACCCGAAACCGACGAGCATGTATGAAGAGATTGATGAATGTGGATGAAGCGAAAGAAGTATGTCAGGATCGTAGCAAGTGGCACAAAGTAGTATCTGCCTACCCCTGTGGGAAAGAGGCGTAATCTTACTATTAAGAACAAAAGAGACAGGCAGGTTTCCAGCGCGTGGCGTCGTGTCGTTACTTCTCACGATCCTACGCCATTGATATTAAACATTACAGCCACGAAATAAGGTGTCAATTTGAACGAATATGTTAATGTTATCTGTCTAAGTCGATGTGTTGACACACAACACATAGACAAAGCAACTCGGACGTTTCTTGAGGAACCTTTGTTAGCGACTGAGAGTCTAGTTGTTTATTGTAAGTCAATGATGTATATAGAAGATTTCCGTCCAACAGGAGTTACGCTGCGAACGAGCGGGACGCAGACTTGCGCGGGTACGCGTGCGAGCGAGACAGGCGGCGCGACGAGCGGCACGGGCACACGGACAGGGACAACATGAGTCCGCTGTACGCGTCGCCGCCGCGCAGCCCCGTCAGCGACGCCTGCAGCCCCACGCAGCCGCTAGGTGGGTCAAGGCCATCGACGTTGGAGGCTGGATGACGGATGAAAGAAAGAAAGAAAGAAGACATTCATTCCTTTTTGCAAGACACACAAATATAAGATAATATACACAATTTTAGGTAAATCAAAACAGACATGAAAAATAGATCATCAGCGTTGTGTCTTCGCAAAAGTAAAACGGTCGCTGGCTCAGCATTACGCTGAGGCGTTAGACACCTGCAGCACTGATTTTCAGCCAGAACCGTCTGTGACTCACGAAACGATACACAGATAAAATATACTACATAATTTATAAACTTTTTCAAGTATTACGTAAAAGCTTGAGGGGGGTGGGGTCTTTGCTTTGCTTACTTTTGATGACACGGTGGGTGGGGCGATATGGTGATTACGTCAGCAGTTTCGATTCGAACTGCTGCTCACGAATCAATAAAAAACAGAATCCATTAAAAGAAAAATGCATATAGGCACCAATGATTACGTAAGCATGGGAGGGGGGAGGGGTAAGAGGTTTGCTTACTTTTGCTGACAAGGGGAAGGGGGGGGGGGGGAGGGTAAATAATTGTATTAAATTTAGCATGCCTACACATTATTCCTTGATTAGTATAAAGATGCACTTACAAAGGAATTTTTCAAATTTCCCACGGGATAAAAATAAGACTATTTATAACTCAAGAACGGCTTAACCGATTTGGCCGAAAATTGGTAGGGAGGTAGCTTAGAACCAGGAGACGGACATAGGATACTTTTTATCCCGATTTTCCTACGGGATTGAAAAATTCCGAAATATTGTACTAATAAAGCTACAGACATTAAATTTAGCATGCCTACACATTACTCCTTGATTAGTATAAAGATGCACTTACAAAGGAATTTTTCAAATTTAAGGCCGCCGGGTCAGCTAGTTAATAATAATAACACTCCACACACTCCACACTTTCTTTGCCTCCAGACCTGCGTGGTTTTTTATTGACGTTATTTGTTTGCGCAGGTTCACAGCCGCCCAGTTTGTCCTCCGTGCTGCCTATGCCCGACACACACTTCAACAGGGACACGCACATGCGCATCATCCTCGGGCGGGAGACGAGGGCGGAGCAGGACCGCAACGAGAGGTGAGAGCTGCGACACGGACGTGTTAAAAAGCAGTTGAAATATGACTGTTTTATTGAATCGGGCGTTACTTTGCGGAGGTCCATTTCAATGAACAAATAGTACATTACTGTCTAGGCCAGGAAGTAGGCAAATGCTGGCTGAGTATTGGTTTGAACGGACGAGCTTGCGAGTCCGTTTAATAATACGAAGCCAGCAATGCTATTCTGGCCGAGGCAAGTATAGTACTTTTCTCAAAAATCGAAAACAAAACAACAAAAATAAATGAAAATAAAATAGTGAAAATTGTTTTGCTTTGCCGCCTTTTTCTATCAATGGCATTTGAAGAGTGTATTTTTCTACCCAGAACACCTAAAGCTATTTCAGACACAGATAAACACGTTGTCGTACTAGCTTTTTTTTTTTAATTTGATGTTTTAAGTCTTGTGCCTTTATTTTATAATGGGGATTTGCATTTTTAAAAAGTTAATAACTAGACAGTAATGGAATTTGTATGCAACATTACTGTCGAGTTTAGCGCGACAGTAATGTTTTTTTTTTTTTAATTTTGGACTGTCCGGCAACAATTAACTTCCTGTTCTGATATGTAATTAACAATGACGACTTTAACGGACATTTTTGAGAAAAAATATTTACCTTGCTACTCCGCTACTCACGTGCAAGATAAAGCCTGTGCGAAATGTATATGTTTTTCGTGCAATCCTTCCCTCTACTATTGCCAATAAAACACATAAACTTAATTATCCCTTACACCACACAAACACTGACGCGTTTCGCTCATTAAACTTTGATAATGATCACTTAGAGCAGGGGTGGCCAACAGGTCGATCGCGATCGACCGGTCGATCGCGAGTGTTAGTCCAGTCGATCGCGGCAAGGCAAAAAATATAAATATGTGGACCAGACTGCGCCACGTAATCACCAACTGCTGATTTAAGGTTTCATGAAGTATGTAATTGGTAGATCGCACAGGGTTTCGTTAGTAAACAGGAGATCTTGGGTCTGATCAAGTTGGCCACCCCTGCCTTAGAGGGACACTTCCTTACACAAACTTATTTGTGCTGATTCCGGTCCAACGCGTTTGATGCAAAGATGTGAGGGGTTTGGCTGAAAATCAGCGCTGTAGTAGGCACCTACTGCTCCATTTCGTGATGTATGTACTGATTTTTTTGTTTTTTTTTTTTCACTCTTTTTGTTTTTGTAACCCAGTATACATATATCGCGAATAAATGTTTTTCTTTCTTTCTTTCTTTCTTTCTTTCATAATGCTGAGTCGAATGGGTGTGTAATGTTTGATATAAAAATATTTAATATATTTTCTATCGATATATCAACATTTGATATAATTTCAAAGGGTATAATCACTCATTGTGTATAATAAACGTTTGGTATAATTTTAAAATATATAAATTTATTTCGTATATTTATCGTTTGGTATAACGCTTATTTCTTATAACGATTATATGGTATAACGCTCATTTTATATACAAAAATATTTTTTATAGCAGTTCGTTTTTGTTGGGGGACGCAGTTTAAACCTAACCTAACCTACTTTTTGATAGCAGTTCGTTTTGTGATTATGTCTCTAATACATTATATCAATAATGGTTATGCCAATTGTTGTATTTTATATAAAAATAACGTTATACCATAAGTTCATTATAGGAAATAAGCATTATACTTAAAGAATGTTATATTAAATGATATTATATCAAATGATCATTATAAGAAATGATAATTATGTCATATGTAAATATATTAAGTGTTGTTATATGATTTAATAATTATATCAAATGAGCGTTATTGCTCCTAATATTATACCAAAAATTTTTATATACATCGTTACGCACCCGAGTCGAATACCTTTTCGGCATCATCAACTCAGTATGTTTTTGTATTAGTTTAAGAGTGTGTATTTTTTGATGTCGAATAAAGTTATGTCTATAAAGGTGTGATTTCTGTATGTATGTATGTTTTCAGTAGGTGGTGTAACACTTTGTATATTTGAGTACTGTAAAAATAAAAATAAAATATGAAGTTAAAATTTAAAAAAAAAATTACATATTGGGGTAAATTCGTAATTGGGGGGAATTTCGAAACTCGTGGGTGAATATCCACTAAACGGGGAACAATTACATAATCTAGCAACGCTTACATAGAAGCTCTAATGTCTTTGGCTTCTAGGTAAGCGTTGCCAGATTATGGAATTGTTCCCCGTTTAGTGGATATCCACGATTTTCGAAATTCCCCCCAATTTCGAATTTACCCCGATGCACCTTACTTATAGCTTTTGTATACAATGTTAACGCTTTATGTATTGTGTGTTTTTAACAAGTATTTAAACAGGTTTAATCACCTAAATAGTTACTGCTTTTAATTAAGTTTTATATGTAACAAATTTTATTTTAACAGTAGCTTTTTTTGTTGTCTGCATAGCTCTTTATCTGTGCCAAATTTTGAGTGTGAACGATATTAAAAAAAAAAAAAAAAACAAGCTGCATAGAGAAGGGTGATTTAGCATCGGGTATCATACACATATTATTAACTAGATTTGTATACATATATGTATGTTCTGAAAATATGAAGATTATGAGGATCATTACATATTACATTTGATTTTTTTCGAGTTGACCCGGTGAAGGAAAACATCGTGAATAAAGCTGCATTAACTGCAAAGCTTTTCACAGCTCTAGCCTCATTCTCAGAGGAAATGTATTGTTTTCAGGGCTCATTATAATGTATGTATGAAACTTTATCTACAGTAAGGCCAAGGATACAAGTTAAATAATGTAAACGTTCAAGGGTTGAGAACATTTTAATTTTAATATATTATATATAAATTTTAATAACTCTATTCTGATCGTTAGATAAAGTTGATTCGGGAAGACTCCGGATCCGATGTGTTTATTACAAAAAAAAAAATACAGACGAATTGAGAACCGCCTCCTTTTTTTGAAGTCTGTTAAAAACTGTCTGTTGTATTATCAATCATGTTGTCAATATTTATATAATACACGAATGGACTTGTTTACAAAATGGCGGATCAAATGTTGACACTATTTTACTGTACCACGAATCACGCAACGACAGCTGTCATCGACCAACTGACGAAATCATTGCGTACGACCGACGAGCTTTGGTCGGTATTTTTTTGTGGTACGTTTTCTAAAAATGATGCCTAGCTAGATCGATTTATCACTCCCAAAACATCCTGTATACCAAATTTTATGAAAATAGTTGGAGCCTTTTCCGAGATTCAGATTACATATATGTACATATACATATATTAGATAATAATATCGCAATGTAACTTAGTAACAGTCAGATTGTTTACATATTTTATCTCGTCTCGTTGGTCTTACTTTATCTGTATAATATCAATGTATAATGTATGTACATATAGCGCGGTCGCGTCAAAGGGTCGCGTCGCGTACAACAGGCTTATGGGGAGTCTCGGGCGAGCGAGAGGGCGGATATTTAAGAAAACGTGAGTGAGCGGGACGGAAGGATACTTTACGCGCCTCGAAGGCAGAATTCCAAAATGGCTGTCTATTTTTTTTGTCTATAAAGAAGTTTTTGAAAAAAAAAAACAAGCTTTTTTTGCTGACTGTACTTGCATTGTCATGTGTACCAAATTTCAAGCCAATCGGACCAACCGTTGAAGAGTTCCCTCGTGCGGAGACGGTCCTGGCTGGGTCACTTGAACTCTAACAGATTATTGTATTGTCATCTGACTTACATAAGTATGCAAAATTTCAGTTCAATCGGTTCAAGATAGCTGCTTCAAAATTGAGTTGCAAGATTTCACCCGGACAAACATACATACATTGCAAGTTAATGAAAAGCTTGTAAAGACCAACTTTTGAAAAAACGTCCAACGACGATCTAAAAGTTATTGTCTATTGCAACGGTGGCACATTTATATCGTTACTACACGAGTTTAGAAAAAAAAACAGCTCCATCATTTTGGAATTCCGCCTTCGCGGTGCAGGTTTCACTGTAACACGGTTCATACACTCATTCACTCATACATTCATCGGTCACTGCGTTGAAAGCGAGTATTATGATCAACAGAGTGTTAGACTACAAGCCCATGGAAAAAAAACATGTGAAATGAACCAGCGTGAATGAAGCTTAGAAGGCTGTTACTATATCATAAAATAACTCTGAGCGCTATGCCGTCATTTCTGAGCGGTACATTTATGGAATTTCTCAGGTACAAGTGAGGAATTACGACTAATTTTAATTTACGGCGATTTTATAGCTTATAGATATAGATGATTAAAAATAAATGTCGAAAAACCTAGTGCCGCTGTAAAATTGTGGTGTTGGAAGTTAGTCCAACTTTTTTTTATGTATGAGAAAAAATCTGTACCTACCGCTCAGAAATGACGGCATAGCGCTCAGAGTTGTTTTATGATATAGTAACAGCCTTCTAAGCGTTATTCACGCTGGTTCATTTCACATGTTATTTTTTCCATGGGCTTGTAGTCTATGCGTCTGCCGCTCTGTAGCAGCGTCAATGTTGCTGTGCTCTGAACTCCAGCTTAAAAATAACTGGTTTTTGTTTATATTAAAAAACAATGGAATCGGATATACTTTAAAAATTAAATGGAATTGCTTAGTTATGCCTACTAATGCTGTAACTAACTTTTGCTCATCATTTAACTTGATTAGAAATACTTTAAAATATTTTGAGGTTTTAAGAGGTTGTTTTTGTATCCAATGTACATTATGTTTTTCAAATGTACAAATCAATCTGCCCACTATAAGTGCATTTTTTGGGGTGCGTGTCGGGTTACCTCCGCGTGTGGTCAAGAGCTGAGTTTCGTTTTTGGATCCGTCCGAGGGGAAGAGCAGCGCTTGGTCCGGTGCATCCTGGGCTTTGGTTAATGATTTCCTGGCAGACTGAGGGATATCATTATCCGTTGGCTAAGAGCCCGACAGGGGGGTCTTTTGACCGTGTTCTACCGTACAACGGTGCCGACATTTTTGTCACAAGATTTTTGAATACTGTATTTATTACTTTGACATTGGCGAAATCATCGCATCGATCGATGGGGCCATATTAAAAAAGAAGTGCATTTTTTAATGTACATAACGCCTTACAGCGCAATAAAGTGTACTTTTAAAAGTTTTAGAGAAAAACTCAATATATTTTAAAGTATTTTCATTATTACAGTCATAGATATAGGATATGGTATTAGATCGACAACGAAAGAGAAAGAGCGATGTAATAAGCGTGACAGAGAGAGATAGATGAACGAGACCACTTCTCTTGCACTCTGAGCCTAAATCCAGTGACACACTTGATTGAACTGGGTAACGCTTCTTTTTCAAAGACTTAATCTTATCCGGCTAGCAACCCATGACTATTTTGATTCCCCTTACCAATTCGCCCACAATCATGCAATATGTGGCATTTAGGTCTGCTACCTTAGGCTCTGTCTACCCCGTAAGGGATAAAGACGTGATATATGTATGTATGTTTATTTAGCTAACAAATCTATATGGGGAGTGTGAAAGAGGTATGCCAGAATCGTAGCAAGTGGAACAAAGTAGTCTCTGCCTAGTCTTTTTAAACTTTTTTTTTAAATTTTCCGTCACGTCTCTTATATCAGTGCTGATCTAATACGTAGTACATATACTATATCTATGGCTATAGTGTGTAAGCTAATCTGTCTTGATTAATCTACTAACTGGTTATGGGTATTATGGGTGGAAGAAACTACTGTAGCATCGAAACGTCAGGTAGGGACCTGTCTCTAAAATTTACCCCCCCCTTCCGGATTCCCGAAAATGGAGTTTGTCTATGTAGCAACTCCCTACCTGTCATAAAATGTACCCCCTCCCCCCCCCCCCCCTTCCGGATTCTATTCTGCATATGATCCACGGGTGTTCAGGGTGCTAGAAAATGAGATGCGGATATTTTGAGGATCGATTATTGGCATAGTTGTTAATTAGTTTAAAGCATACTCTTAATCAATTACAGTATCTAATGCAGGAATGATGTATGGACGGTATGTTTGTGTGAAACAAAAACCCACACAAGAGTTTGTAATTGTGTCGTATGATATCATTCAAACAGATGACGCTTGGCGACAAAAATTCGCATAGTAACAAGGTCACGTGGCAGCTAGTGGGAGATAGAAAAAATCGTGGGCTTACCCACCTGCTGTGGGTGGCGTAGGGGTATAGCACGCGTCACGGAATGACGAGGATCCGGGCTCGATTCCCGGTCATAGCTTTACTTTTTGGATTTTTCTGTGTTCTAATTTTCAGTATCGTTTAGAATTTTTATTACGGGATAGCGATAAACATGTCAATTGCTTATTCTAGCTAGTACTTAAATAATTTATGTTTTTAATTGATTCTTTGGTTATTAATTACTAGCTTCTGCCCGCGACTTCGTCTGCGTAGAATTATACATAAAAACCTTCCTCTTGAATCACTCTATTTAAAAAAAAACCGCATCAAAATCCGTTGCGTAGTTTTAAAGATTTAAGCATACATAGGGATATAGGGACAGAGGAAGCGACTTTGTTTTATACTATGTAGTGATGACATACCCTGGAAATATTCGCACCTAATTTTCTAGCGTCTTATACCTATAGAGGAAATTACGGGTGACTGTCAGAATTGTCTAATAATAATGTTGTTTTTTAATAAACTGTTAATTTGTCAACAGCAAGGGAAAGAGGAATGGCATCGTGACAAATCCGGCGATGCGGCTCGTAGCTAACGTTAGAAATGGACTCGGTAAGTTATGAATACACATACATAAATACATGACTTTTGAAAGCACATGTGTGAAAATACCACTCGAAAGCGGTGATAAACTGTGCTGAATTTGAAATACGAGCAGCTTAGAAGATATTCACGGCTCTCATTAATCTTGTGACCTAGTCAAAAATTTGATTAGAGCTGTAGTTTTGCAGATATAAACAGATTTATACCACTTTCGAGTGAGCTTTCAAAAATCGGGGACAAAAACAGAGATTGAGCCTAAGGTAACATGTACAGGCCACATTTAGCAAGATTGTGGGCGTATAGGTAGAAAATGGAATCAAAATAGTGATGGGTCGCTAGGCTAGGCCTATAATATGATTCCTATGATTTTCGCCCATTCCCTCGATGGGCTTTTACCATCTGCGCGGGGTAGAGAAGCAATTGGTATATTCTACGTTTTCAAAAAAAGCTTGAAATGATTGTTTTGACAGAAAGTTATTTAAATAAATAAATAATCAATAAATATATTGGGACAAATTACACCAATTGACCCAGCCCCAAACTAAGCAAAGCTTGTACTATGGGTACCAGGCAACGGATAAACATACTTATATAATGTAGATAAATACATAATTAAATACATACAACATCCATGACTCGGGCACAAACATTCGTATTCATCATACAACTGTCTGCCCCTACCTGGATTCGAACCCGGGACCTCTAGCTTCGTAGTCAGGGTCACTAACCACCAGGCTATCCGGTCGTCAATTTATCTTTATTTTAATTTCAGATAGCGCCGCTGCCAACATCAGACGGACAGGCGTCGCGCTAGCGGCAAGCGCCAGTTCCGCCAACCCTGCGGTCAAAACGAACGCATTCCAATGGCGGAAAGAGACGCCGCTATAAAACTGCTAAAGCGAGCAGAGGACGGAGGCGTGCACAATCTTAGAACTGTCGACGAGCGTTTACGAGTACACAGAGATATACCATAGATTACGTAAAGCTATCTCGCGTGTCCGAACCCCGACCAAGTGTCGAGGTTTTGTTCTTTGCATATTGTAAATTTAGCTTGACCCCCTCACCCCCTAACAAATCTCACGTGAGATTTTTATTATGGCTATTTCACTGGCCTTGGCCATTCAAGTATTACGTAAGCATATTTTTTACAATTATTTGACCCTCCCTTCCCCTTGTCAACAAAAGTAAGCAAACCCCCAATGCTTACGTAATAATTATTCGTGAGCAGCAGTTCGAATCGAAACCGCTGACGTAATCACCATATCGACCCCCCACCCACCATGTCATCAAAAGTAAGCAAAGCAAAGACCCCCCGCCCCCCTCAAGCGCTTACGTAACACTTGAACGCCCCCCTTCAGCTGTATTTATTTTAATTGAATAACATGTTTATACTTTATTAATTGAATTAACTCGTTACAACGCTGACTTGACGGAGAAAAAAGTACATCATATTTGCCGAGACAGCCGACGTGAGATTTGGTGAGATTCGGTGGGATCCCCTCCACCCCCTTTAATGTCTCACGAAATTCATGGATGCCTAAGAACAGTTTGTTTTGTTTAGTTAGTTCTTATGTTATTTCAGTTTGCGTTTAAAGTGTATCGAGACAAATTAATAGTTTTTCAAATTAGCAATTTACTTTTATAAATATTAACGTCATATTTTTAACCGATTGAGTACAAAAACAGTTAAAGGAGCGACCACACCGTTGCGTATACGGAGTGAAGTGTCGCATGCGTCACGTTTTCTCACCGTTTCATACGTTTTGTTGTGTAAAGGCACCGTCAACGTATTTTACGCACCAGTGTGGTTTCACCTTAAAACATGCATTTTTAATTTGTCCGCGCCTCGTGGGTCAGCATAGTATGTTTGATTTAAACCCCAATATGTAAGTTTTATGGCGCTCCCGTACTGGTGTTATAAAGTGTTGTATCACTACATAGTATAAAATAAAGTCGCTTTCTCTGTCCCTGTGTCCCTATGTCCCTATGTATGCTTATATCTTCAAAACCACACAACGGATTTTGATGCGGTTTTTTTTAATAGATAGAGTGATTCAAGAGGAAGGTTTATATGTATAATACATGCATAATATACCGTGCGAAGCCGGGACGGGTCGCTAGTATAAAATAAAGTCGCTTTCTCTGTCCCTTTGTCCCTATGTATGCTTATATCTTTAAAACTACACAACGGATTTTGATGCGGTTTTTTTTAATAGATAGAGTGATTCAAGAGGAAGCTTTTTATGTATAATTCTACGCAGACGAAGTCGCGGGCAGAAGCTAGTGACTTTATAAAACGCAATATTTCACTAACATAGTATACAATTTTGTTAAGTGTGGTACAATGTTATAAAACAGTTTATAACGTTTTAACTTTAAACACCAGTGTGGGAGCCAAATTATGGATGGTCGTAAGTGTCTTATGAGTTTTATTGTACATACATTTAATTGTCCTAATTCTTTAAAATGTGACTGCAGATTCGATAATACTCGAGTATAACTGATCTTTTTTGATGAATCGTTTTTTTATGCATTTATAACTTTAACTAGTTTATTATAGTGGAATATAATTTTTAATTGAAAGCTTCTGCTTGTTAATATCGCAATATTATTAGAACATTGGTAAGTATAACCGTCTGTTGTGAACTACAGAAAATAAACGTTTTAATTCATAGCACTCTCGACGATGAGTTCTTGGCAATTTTCATACGGTTATTTAAAATAACGGCACAGAAAATAACCGTTAAATATGATAACCGTTTTGATAACTTTACAATATAACCGTTTTGATAACGGTAAGTAGTTCAAGTATAGGAGAAATTACACTGAATAAATATATGAGTTTCAGTTTTTAGTTATTTGGGGAAATAGAGGTACCTAAGTGTTTCCTGAAATTAGATATTACCCTAGTGATATTATTTTGTTTATAAACTTTGCTAACATTGAAATTAAGAAGAAGTACCCAGCAATTGAGACGCCCTTGGAACCAAGGATTTTTGAGTTATGTCAGTTTTCTAAACGAAAACTGGAGTTTTTAACTTAGGAATGTGCTCTTCTATAACTTAACTGAAACAAAAAAAAGGGGAAGAAACCCGATATTATATGAAAAGGTCAGACTGCAGTGTACTCATATCGCGATATTATACCGACGTTATAACGTACTTAACGGTTAGTATTGAACCGTTATTTAACTGTTATGAATATGCGAACGCGCCTCCTCGTGAGTTGCTATGAAATAATTGTTCTTTTTTTAAAGTTAATAACAATTTAAAAAAATAGCTATTCTCAGTATTATATTGGCTTTTGAATTACACATTATGTTTAAAAATAGTACAATTTCAGTTGAATCCTGATCTCAAAGCAATGGACAAACATAACTTCGTTACAACACAAGTTGTGCATTTAAGTACGTAAATATAATATGTATGTAATTTTACGTAAAATTGAATAAACTAGTCTGTTTTGTCGGGTCCGGTCCAACCGGGTGGCGTGTGCCTGTGCGGTTGGTCCGGACCCGACTGTGTAGGCGGGCGTTTCTCAGTTTATAATCATTACCATTTTTAAATCAACATTTAGAGTAAGTTTTTGATGTAAAAGATACTCTAAATGAAAACGCACGGTGGCATTAGAGTTTGTACTCGAAAGCGAGGTACAATAGGTTTCCTAAAATATCCGTAACTTGTTCACATGTGGCAACAGATGGCGCCACACGCCACTAAGGGTGTTTGCAAGCGTTTAAGTTCTTCGGAGGTTCGGTGGGGAGTCCCTGTGGTCTAATGGGTTTGGCGCGTGTAGCCAAGGAACGTGAGTTCAAATCCCATCAGGTACTTTTCGTTACGTTTTCAATAATAGCCAAATTCTAAACAAACTTGTTTTCCATAGTATCGTAATATTAGATCCGTATAGATGCTAATAAAGGAGCGACCACACCCCTGCGTACTTGTCGCGCACATTTTGTTATTGAGTCAGTTCAATTAATGAATTAATAAAAAATTCCGCGGCACGGCGCGGCACGTCTGGCAAGGTCGCCATGTAAGGTTGTGTGTTGGAGAGACAAATGAATAGTCCGAATGTCTTAGGTCAACCAACTTTATTAATAATAAAACACCTTATATGTAAGTTACACACATAGATAGGTATGCAATATAATGAATACTCTTACACTACTACAGTGACGTGTCGCATGCGTCACGTTTTTTCACCGTTTTTTATACATTTTGTTGCGTAAACGCACCGTTGACGTCTTTTACGCACTGGTGTGGCCGGACCTCTATAGACGATCAGTTCAAATTTCTTCCATGCTGGTCTGGGAATAAAGAAAAAACATGGAATTTACCAGTTGGCTCTCTTCCCGCGCAGATGTTAAAAGTAGGAATCATGTAATAGGCGATGCTGCTAGCAAGCCATCACTATTTTGATTTCCCTTTCCAGCTACACGCCCTTAATCATGCGAAACGTGGCCTTAAGGTTTTGTTACCTTAAGCTTTGTCTACCCCGTAAGGGATAATGACGTGATATATGTATGTAAATTACAAAAAGAAAGTATGTCGAATGCTGTACATACATACTTATGTAAATCACGTCTTTATCCCTGACGGGGTGGACAGAGCGTAAGTTAACAAATGCAAATCAGGGTTTTGGAAAATAGGTGATATTTTAGGAATGTTCATGCCGAAAATTGCAAAAATAATTTGAAGGCGGTAATAATGAATATAAACTGGAAATGGCTCATACATTTAAATAAATGTATACACATGCTTATTGTATGGCAATATGTAATTTTAGGTATAAATTAATAAATTTAGTAGGGTTTTAAAAAAATGAAGGTAACACCAATTTGTGTTGTGTGTCGGTTTTGGTTGGATGAGGCAAATGGTCTTTTTTGTATTTTTGTAATACTCGCCAATGGTATATAAGGTAGGCAAAAAAAGTAATGGAATCATTGAACTTTGTGATTGAACTGTTTGCTTTTAGAACTTGAGGAATGACATGAAAGATTGACTTACTGACTGACTGACATGCTTAGGTACTTTTAATTCATGGATACGCTTTGTTTTTATTTAGCAATGTTTTATCATAATGGCGTATTTGTCTACTTTACGTGCCATTGGTGATGTTTGTGTTTTTGTGTAATTTTGAGTATTTTTTATACTAAAATTATAAATAAAAGTGTTTAATTTTACTCGAGTGCTACACTATAATTTTTAAAACTATTAAAATTATGGTGTAATCACGGTGTAGATTCAGCTCGTAGAATATGGTGTAAAACAAAATTATGCGAAACAAGTTTATGTAAACTTAATATTATACGAAGCACTAATTATAAGAACGGAAAGCGGTATAATGTTAGCTCTAAGACTTCTACATTACCAAACAAGACTGAAGCAAATATGATAAGAAATAAGCAAAAACTAGCCAAGTGCGGTCAAGTATGGTTTTTTTTTCTATTGTTTGTTGGTATAACTGCCTTAGTAATATAGGCTTTTTGAAAATCGCAAATCCATAACCGTAGATAAATTCTGGCCTAACCTACCTACCTACCTATTGTAGGAGCACTACGCATTATAGGTTAATGACGATCCGGGTTCGATTCCCGCTCATAATGTAACTTTTTGCATTTTTTGTGTGTGTTCTAAATTTTTGTATCCTTAAATATTTTCAGTCTTTGGGTAATTTAGAAGCCGTAAAGTAATAGAAATTAGAATTTAACAAATTCTCGATGGCATAGATGTGGTAGTGTTTCGGATTATTAGATTAAAAATCGAATAAAATTGAGGCTGAATCTTGGAAAAAAAATCGGTATTTTGTGTCATATGTTGAGGCTAAATTTATTATTATTATTATTATTTTTTTTTTTTTAAATATTTAAATGCAAAATCGAATGAATTTGACACAGAAAGTATACAAGTGTTCATCTTCGGCGTCGTTCGAAATTCTCCGAATAAAAAAAATATTTGTAGGTACATGCATTTTGAGTAAGTTAAGTTTCAGTCATTTCAGAGCGCTTGGCAGCAATCATAGACAGCAGTGGCGTGGCGTCCATAGAACTCGATTCCCACCAGCTTGCCTATTGTAAGGCAGTTGGGCACTTTTATTGCGCAGGATTAGAGGAAAAGGCTAGTTAAATGCCCTTCGGCTTGCCTTCTGATATACTTAACGCCACGCCACTGATGAACATTAGTAAATAGCTGTAACTATACAATTTTCCTGGATAAAAACTATTTTATGCACTTCCCAGGGTCTCAATATAACTCCATGCCTAAGCGTAAAAGACAAAAATAATTCAGATTCGATTTATAATATTAGCTATGCAGTATGCTTAGTGTCGGTTATAATACGTCTCGAATGCGTTTGCGTTAAAATGACAAATACTATGAGAACAGTACGTTGCCGTTTCGATCCGCAAGTGGCGCTGCCAATTTTTCCATAGTTATTGAGACGTTTACGTGAACGCGTCCGAGACGATTTTATATGTGAAAACATACACTAGAGCAGTGGTTCCTAACCTTTTCAATGTCACTACCCCTGTGGACAAGTATGGGAATTGAGTTTACCCGTAGCTAATTTAAAATAATTAAAACCACACAGTAAGTAAAGTAAGAAAAGCCGCGCGCATGAGAGCGCCGTGCTACCGTTTACCGTACTATTATTTTGTTTATTGCTATTTTAATACTATTTCGTGCCATCCCGTGTTACCCCCCTAGAATCTCCGTTTTACCCCTGCGGGGGTAATTACCCCCAGGTTAGGAACCACTGCACTAGAGGCTCAGATGTCTATGGTAAACGTTTCTACATTCGGAATACGAGTTAAGCCGAAGAATGAAGATTTTGATTGCTTTTAAAAACTACCTATTTATTTCGAGCTTTGTTTTAAAACGACTGTTTGCAGACAAAATTGAGCCCAGGTTTACCCCCTTATTCATAAACGATATATAGGCTTCTGCTAACTTAGCAATCGTTTGTCCTTATCTGTGAAAGGTAAATGGCAAAGTGACAGATAAGGACAAACGATTGCTAAGTTAGCAGAAGCCTACAGAGCGTTTATGAATAAGGGGCTTAGTGGTTAAGCTTGGTTTAAGTTTGACGGTTTAAGCTTACCACTTAATCTAGTTTTATTTAACTGCAAGTCGCCATTGTCCATAACAATGGATGTTAAGGCTAATCGAAAAATAATGAACGAATGAAAAGTGTCCGATCGCTGTAGTACTTTTTTTATTGTAATAGTTCTAAATTTGAATCAATTCTTGCTGATATACAGTCAATATTGTTTAGATGTATTTAATGGTGGTCCCACACTGGTGTTGTAAAATGTTTTATAACGTTATAAAATGTTTTAACACGAATCTCCTACTACAATAATAAATTGTAACCAAATGTAATGAAGTTTTAGTGAATGTTGTTTTATAACGTTATACAACACTTTATAACACAAGTGTGGGGACACTATAGATGGTTTTTGAATGGCGCGTTATCTATAGCTTTTAACCGCGGCTTGGTTCGCTTGAACAATCGCATCAGGGGGCGAAATTATGATATTTACTAAATATTTTAGTCAATTTTTTTATTTACACACATTTTTACCACTTTTATGGTACTTAGGGTGCATTAGGGGTATTTCGAAACTCGTGGATAACCACTAAACGGGGAAACATTCTATAATCTGGCAATGCTTATCTAGAAGCCGAAGACATTGGAGCTTCTAGGTAAGCGTTGCTAGGTTATGTAATTGTTCCCCGTTTAGTGGTTACCCACGAGTTTCGAAATTCCCCCAATTTCGAAATTACCCCAATGCACTATACTTGGAACTGATTTTCTTTAAAAAATTTGTACATGTGGTCTGTTTCTCGAAGTTCACTCTGAAATATAGTTTTGGAAGTTCATTGCGTGCTGTCCTGGGGCCTGATTTTTGGAAAGCACATGTGTGAAAACACCACTCGAAAGTGGTATAAATCTGTTTATATCTTCAAAACTACAGCTCTAATCAAATTTTTGACTAGGTCACAAAATTAATGAGAGCCCTAAGTATTTTCTAAGCTACTCGTATCTCAAATTCAGCACAATTTTTCACCACTTTCGAGTGGTGTTTTCACACATGTGCTTTCCAAAAATCAGGCCCCTGCTCGCACTAACAGTCATTAATTTGAGAGCGAGGGGGATGGTATGATGTGAACTTCTGATTTCGGAGTAGCCCCCTTTCAACATGAAACTACCGTGAGACTTAATCATCATTACACATAAACGGATAACTCACGTATAAAAAGTCAAGTGATGCTCGACATGTTTCGGACTATTTCGTAGTCCTTTTTCCAAGAGCGCTCGCCCCGGCGGCAGCGACACGAACACTGCGCGCCAGCGCTCTGCTCCGAAACATGTCGAGCATCACTCGACTTTTTATACGTGAGTTATCCGTTTATGTGTAATGAAGTAGCCCCCTTGATTGTAGGATTGTTTTGTTCTTTGGTTGTTCTTAAAATGAGTGTCGTTCAAAAATTATTTAATGATGCCTTAGTTTTATGATAATTTTGTATAAATACTAGTTATATTTATTTATTGAGTTGTATTTGTGTGTTTGGTGACATTGTGATCTAGTGAGTAAAATTGACATGTACGAAATGTAACGTAGTTGGTGCCGTGAGATATATGTTGTGAAGAAAATATATTGAAATATATATAATTTCACTTATTTATGTCTTTTATTATTTTCTTCTTCTTCTTCTTATTTGTGGCGTATCAAGTCGTTATAGCGACGACAACTTCGCCAATGTCAAAGTAACAAAAATATAATTCAAAAATCTTGTGACAAAATGTAGACAACGTTGTACGGTAATGGTCAAAGACCCCCCTGTCGGACTCTTAACCAACAGTCAATGATATCCCTCAGAAACTGCCAGGTAATCATTAGCTGATGCCCAGGGTGCACCGGATCAAGCGCTGCTCTTCCCCCCGGACGGATCCAAGAACTGCTGCTGCTCTTGACCACACGTGGAGGTAACCCGACTCTTACCCCGTCTTTTAATATTCAGATTACAAACTTGGCAACGCGTTTACCCTACTAACAGATTTGATAAAAGCGACATCTATCGATTAAAATGCGTACTTGATGGACTGCCTTCTTATTATGGATGTATTAGTACTGCTACTCGCTGATAGATGGCGCTACTGTGTGTTATTGTTATATCTTTGCTATTTGGTGAATAAAAGTTTTTTGTTTTTAACAATAACGAAAAAGAATAGAATTTATAGAAATACTAGCTGACCCGGCGAACTTTGTTCCGCCTTAAATTTGAAAAATTCCAGTGGTTTGGGCTGTGCTATCCCGCGGGAACTATGCAATTTTCCGGGATAAAAACTATCCTATGTCCTTTCCCGGGACTCAAACTATCTGTATACCAAATTTCAACTAAATCGGCCCAGCGGTTTAAGCGTGAAAAGGTAACAGACAGACAGAGTTACTTTCGCATTTATAATATTAGTAAGGATTAGTAAGGAAGTAAGGATTCTGGCATAAAACGTACTTGCAAAAGAAAATTAAATGTGAGTGTTTATTCATGATACCAACAAAGAGTTCAATTTTAGAAAATACCATTTAAATTTAGTTGTCAAAATACCACTCGAAAGTGGTATAAAATTGTTAAGATCTCCAAAACTACAGCTCTAATCAAAGTTTTGACTAGTTCACAAGATTAAAGAGAGCTGTGATTTTCTTCTAAGCTACTCGTATTTCAAATTCAGGGGCCTGATTTTTGGAAAGCACATGTATGAAAATACCACTCGAAAGTGGTATAAATCTGTTTATATCTTCAAAACTACAGCTCTAATCAAATTTTTGACTAGGTCACAAGATTAATGAGAGCCCTAAGTATTTTCTAAGCTACTCGTATCTCAAATTCAGCACAATTTTTCACCACTTTCGAGTGGTGTTTTCACACATGTGCTTTCCAAAAATCAGGCCCCAGCACAATTGTTCACCACTTTCGAGTGGTATTGACACACATGTGCTTTCAAAAATCGGGCCCCAGGGGCCTGATTTTTGGAAAGCACATGTGTGAAAACACCACTCGAAAGTGGTGAAAAATTGTGCTGAATTTGAGATACGAGTAGCTTAGAAAATACTTAGGGCTCTCATTAATCTTGTGACCTAGTCAAAAATTTGATTAGAGCTGTAGTTTTGAAGATATAAACAGATTTATACCACTTTCGAGTGGTATTTTCATACATGTGCTTTCCAAAAATCAGGCCCCAGATCTCTACTAAATTTTTAACCACTTTCGGATGGTCCGTCCGAGTGATGTGCTTTTAAAAACGCTAAATAACACTAAAAGTGCTCTCTCAATTACGTTATGAAATGTTGTAAACGTTTTTTATTAAAAAAAAATCAAAAATTGGCTTAACCTTGCAAGTAACAAAATGTACCTATGAAGTGTTTATGAATTTATAACTTTATACAACTCTTTATAACACCAGTGTGAGAGCACTACAAACGAGCATTCTATAACCATTATATTTCTTACGGGGTGGACAGACTAAGGTAACAAGACTTTGGGGCCACGTTTAAGCATGATTGTAGGCGTGTAGGTGGAAAGGAGAATCAAAATAGTGATGGGTTGCTAGCCGCATCGCAATTTCACACATTCCTCGATGGGCTTTTAGAAGACTAGTAATAATTTAAATTCTTATAACAGATAAGTTTTTAAAGTTAAATAAAGACTTATTTGTGTGCTTGTTCTGCCATACTGGTCTGGGAGTTAAGAAAAAACATAGAATTTACCAGTTGCTTCTCTTCCCGCGCAGATAGTAAAAGCCCATCGCTAATGGGCGAAAGTCTTAGCAATCATGTTGTAGGCGATGCGGCTAGCAACCTCACTATTTTGATTTCCCTTTCCACCTATACGCCCTTAATGCTAAACGTGGCCTTAAGGTTTTGTCATCTTAGCCTCTGTCTACCCCGTAAGGGATAAAGACGTGATATATGTATGTTTGTGTCACCCTAGACCAAAACAAGGAACACTGGATCAGCTTTGTTTTCAAAACTGACAGATAAACGCAAAACGTGACGCTATGCTCGGATAATTGGACCCCCTAACTACCCACTATACGTTGACCCTCTACATTCCTCACTTCAGCCTTTTACTCTAGCAAAATAAAGGCTAGGGGGGATCAAAGTACACTGGAAGCTGCACAAAGGGTGAAACGGTGTCAGATATCTTGGGATTTTTTAGGGTAATTATTCGACGATTATTTTTGGTTTACGCTAGATTTCATCGGGATAAATATTTTCGTGGGGAAACAAGCAAGGGGGTGGCTTGTTGGTCAGTAATTACCGAGCTCAGATACAGTGTGCATACTTATAGGTTTACATGTAAACCTACCAAAAACGACGATCTATCAAACCTATAGGCCAAGTCATGTCAAAATCAAAAATGAAAATCAAAGTTTTGTTTTTGCAAATTGGCATTGTTCATTTTTTTTAAGCTGTGCTTTTAACGCCTTTATTTGATAAAATGGACTATTTCAAGCAACTAATTTTAATATTATGCTTTTACGTAGCTTTGTTAATTATTAATAAATATTTTTTCACTGTTTGACAATTCGTGAATTTAGACAGAATCTCAATCGCCTTCGTTCGGCTGGCTATAAAAAAAACGGCTTTGTCTATGGTTTTGTCGATTTGACAGTGACACGTGACAGTTGCCATAGGTAAACTTTTTTTTTCATTTTTGTGGCAAACATGCGATGCTGGATTCTGTCTAAAAACCGGGTCGTTCGGTCAAACAAAGGTTCAAAGTAGTTTTATAAATATATCTGCAATCATAAAGTATTTTTGAAATCGGACAAGGTAAATCGGATAATTGATGGTTTTCCTCGAAATGGTTTTCGAATTGGAGCATACTAAAAAAAATGAACAATGCCAATTGGCCGCCAAGGGCTGTATTAGGTACGTATGTCTTTTTTGAAACTGGTGCATGTAATCTACTATAACCACAGGCATTTCGAACCCCCGACGCAAAGAGAGGATAGGTTATAAGGTTGAAGTCGATGTGCGTGAGTGCAGTCTGTCTGTGGAATCAGATTTCTTCATCCGATTGAGCCGAAATGTTGCATACTTGTGGAAATCGGATGACAATACAATAATCTGGCAGTAGACTTCTGGTGGCCCGGTTAGGACCGTCTCCGCAGGAGGGAACTCTTCAACGGTTGGTCCGATTGACTTGAAATTTGGTACACATATGTAGGACGGATGACAATGCAAGTACAGCCAACAAAAAGTACAGTCAGCAAAAAAGCTTGTTCTAATTACACTTAATCCTACCAATATTATAAATGTGAAAGTTTGTGAGTATGTTTGGATGTTCGTTACTCTTTCACGCCAGAACGGCTGGACAGATCTAGATGAAATTTGGAACATAGATAGATTATAGTCGTGAATAAAACATAGGCTACTTTTTATCCCGGAAAATTGCGCAATTCCCGCGGGATAGCGATAAACGAATTCTATGCAGACGAAGTTGCGGGCATTAGCTAGTAACACATAAACGGATAACTCACGTATAAACGTTCGTAGTCCTTCCTCTTGGAGCGCTCGCCCCGGCGGCAGCGAAACGAACACATGTGTTCGTGTTGTGAGGAAGGACTACGAACTAGGCCGAAACATGTCGAGCATCACTCGACTTTTATACGCGAGTTATCCGTTTATGTGTAATTATGATTAAGTCTCACGATAGTTTCATGTTGAAAGCTTGTTCTAAATTGAAATTTTTAGGTTAGGTTATAGAAGGTAACAAGACATACAGGCCACGGACACTGAGGGTGTAGAGGTGTCTTGTTACCTTAGGCTCTGTCTACCCCATAAGGGATAAAGACGTGATTTGTGAATGAATGAATGAGGTTATAGAATCCATTGTTTTTTAAGACGCCCTTTAAACATGTCCGGCGACGACACCAACAAAAGACTTGACAAAGTCAAATCTGATACTTCCCCCAATCTTAACAATTAGCGTTCATTCTTCGCCCCTTCGAGGGCTTAGTTCCGCTACTCGCCGCGTGGCGCGCGCGTGTCGCGCTCAAGTTGCCCATTGTTAGATATCCCGTCACTTGGAGATGCGTGGTTTTTTTGACGTTTAGAATAATGTTATTGTAAACCGTCCAAGTGTGAGTCAGATTCTCGCACCGAGGGTACCATGCGGCAAGTAAGAGAGAAAGAAAGAAAACATTTATTCGTGACATGTAGCTAGTACAAAAACAAAAAAGAAGTGAATAAAAAACATAAGGACATACATCACGAAATGGTCCCATCTCAGCATGGTTAAAATATATATCAATGCAAAACATTGATGAACATTGATGAACCGGTATTACAACCTTTATTACTGGCTGAATGGACAATAATTCCTTGACTTATCCCACAAGGGATGAATTTTATAAGAAATTAAAAAAAGTGAATATAAAATCCTCTGTTAACAGACTTATAAGCAACCGGCTATGTGAGGTCAGTTTAAATTGATTACTTACAGACAGAAATAAAAAGTTAGATGTTAGTATTTGTTGTTATAGCGGCAAAAGAAATCTGTGAAAATTTCAACTGTCTAGCTATCACGGTTCCTGAGTTACAGCCTGGTGACAGACAGACAAACGGACAGTGGTGTCTTAGTAATAGGGATCTGTTTTTACCCTTTGGGTACGGAACCCTAAAAACATGGTCCAAGATGCTGTTTCGAATCTCAAAATTCAAAAAGTTTATTTTGCAAATTGGCCGCCAACGGCTCTTTTACATGTATTTTTTAAACTGTCAGCGCATTCGGAAATACCATCATTGCCAAGAAGAATGCGCCGCAAGAAACTTGGCAGAACGTCACCTTTTCAGAATAAAATAAATTTACAAATACCTACTTAAATTTTACTTAATCTATTTTTCGGTTTCTGATCTAAACCGGATGAAAAAATAAGTTTCACACATGTGCTTTCAAAAATCGGGCCCCAGGGGCCTGATTTTTGGAAAGCACATGTGTGAAAACACCACTCGAAAGTGGTGAAAAATTGTGCTGAATTTGAGATACGAGTAGCTTAGAAAATACTTAGGGCTCTCATTAATCTTGTGACCTAGTCAAAAATTTGATTAGAGCTGTAGTTTTAAGGATATAAACAGATTTATACCACTTTCGAGTGGTATTTTCATACATGTGCTTTCCAAAAATCAGGCCCCAGGTCAGGAGTACCCGAAACCTACATGTCTGAAGAGATTGATGAACGTGGATGAAGCGAAGGTATGACAGGGGCCCGATTTTTGAAAGCACGTCTGTGAAAATACCACTCGAAAGTGGTGAAAAATTTTGCTGGATTTGAAATACGAGTAGCTTAGAAGATACTTACGGCTCTCATTAATCTTGTGAACTAGTCAAAACTTTGGTTAGAGCTGTAGTTTTGGAGATATAAGCTGATTTATACTATTTTCGAGTGATGTGCTTTCAAAAATCCCCAGGGGCCTGATTTTTGGAAAGCACATGTGTGAAAACACCACTCGAAAGTGGTGAAAAATTGTGCTGAATTTGAGATACGAGTAGCTTAGAAAATACTTAGGGCTCTCATTAATCTTGTGACCTAGTCAAAAATTTGATTAGAGCTGTAGTTTTGAAGATATAAACAGATTTATACCACTTTCGAGTGGTATTTTCATACATGTGCTTTCCAAAAATCAGGCCCCAGGTCAGGAGTACCCGAAACCGACGAGCATGTATGAAGAGATTGATTAATAGCCTAGTTTAGAATTTATCTAATAATCAAATCGGTGAAATGTTATTTTTTTTTATTATTAATTAAACATACCCTGGACTAAAATTTGTTAGGCAACCCATATGCAATATATTTATTGATATATTAAGTTAAATATAAAATACGTTTCATTAAATAGACATCTTGGCGAAGGTCGTTATATAGCTTGATCTTAGGCTATAATGTGGATGAAGCGAGGGTATGTCAGGATCGTAGCAACTGGGACAAAGTAGTCTCTGCCTACTCTATGGGAAGGAGGCTGCCGGTATGTACAAAGAAACGCTCCGACACCCCCGTTGGAAGTTTCCCAGGAATTGTAACAATAAACTCCATAATTTAGTTTAAGCGGACGCCCTCGCACACGCCCAAATAACGTAGTTAACGAGATTCCCTCTAACAAACAGCGACACATAGACCCTCCCAGTGGTAGTGACCCTGACTGTGAAGCTAGAGGTCCTGGGTTCGAATCCCGGTAGGGGCAGACAGTTGAGTGATGAATACGAATGTTTATGCCAGTGGCGTAGCTAGGTAACCAAGGTCCCTGGTGCAAATAAAAAAATGGGGCCCCACTACTATCTAAACTGGTTACATTTTAATAATAATAGTTCGATCGAAATTTTCTGGTAAGGATTAGAGGGCCCTCTCAGCTTGAGGGCCCCGGGGCACTGCCCCGCCTAGTCCCTTGGTAGCTACGCCACTGGTTTGTGCCCGAGTCATGCATGTTGTATTGTACTTAAGTATGTATATGTATATTTATCTACATTTTATAAGTATGTTTATCCGTTGCCTAGTGCCAGTATAAGCTTTGGGTCAATTGGTGTAATTTGTCCCAAGATAAATGTTTATTTATTATTTTATTATTTATCGCGATTTTTTTTTCGTGATAAAATAGTATTTTATACAATCGTTGAATAATGAAGGCTATTAAAGTCGAATAGTTAGGTCTGAAACTGGCTTTTGAATAAAAAAACCGAGTTAAAATCGTTTTATCCGTTTGAGAGCTACGATGCCACAGACAGACACACGCACAGAGACATCGACTTTTTTTATATGAATAGGAAGGCAAACGAGCAAGTGGTCACCTGATGGTAAGTGATCACCACTGCCCATAGACACCCGCAACCCCGGAGGGATTGCAGATGCGTTGCCAACCTAGAGGACTAAGATGAAATGCCTCTTGTGCCCGTAATTTCCCCGGCTGTCTTACTCTCCACACCGGAAGACAGCAGTGCAAGCACTGCTACTTGGCGGCAGGATTAGCAAGTAAGACGGTGGTAGCGATACGGACGGACCTTGCCGACGTCAAACTTATAACAACCCTTTCAACATGAAACTACCGTGAGACTCAATCATAATTACACATAAACGGATAACTCACGTATAAAAAGTCGAGTGATGCTCGACATGTTTCGGACTATTTCGTAGTCCTTTTTCGAAGAGCGCTCGCCCCGGCGGCAGCGAAACGAACACGAGCATCACTCAACTTTTTATACGTGAGTTATCCGTTTATGTGTAATTATAACAACCCTATTTTTGCGTCTGGGGTAAATGGCAATTATCTCAATTGGCCTACGCAGCTTCCCACGCCGCATCATACACTCAAAACACTCGTAAAACCTCATACAAGCCATACAAGCGTGATGGCGATAAGCCACGAAGTTGTGCGTCAACAACTACTTAGCGAAGTAGGTACTAATTATGGGGCAGCACGGTTGCAGTTTTGACAAGCTTTTAACCCCTTACTGTGTCATCACTATCACTATCACTACATAGTATAAAACAAAGTCGCTTTCTCTGTCCCTATGTCCCCATGTCCTTTGTATGCTTATATCTTCAAAACTACACAACGGATTTTGA
The DNA here is from genome assembly GCA_932294345.1 of Pandemis cinnamomeana. NCBI lineage: Eukaryota > Metazoa > Arthropoda > Insecta > Lepidoptera > Tortricidae > Pandemis > Pandemis cinnamomeana. The sequence goes on from OW028731.1 coordinate 3,803,313, forward strand.
TGCGGTTTTTTTAATAGATAGAGTGATTCAAAAGGAAGGTTTTTATGTATAATTCTACGCAGACGAAGTATCTATTTGCGTATTGGCTACGTTTTCTTTAACTTATTCTTTAAGGAAACTATAGGTCTATTTGTATTCATCGAATTACCATCACTTGATTATGTATGACTGTTTGTTTCTTAATAAATAAAAAAAAAAACAGTCAGTATTTTAACTAAACATAAACGTAGATAAAACTAAAATAAAAGTGTATTTCTAAATGTAATAACTCCCTTCGTCTCCCCACTGCATAAATGTACGGAATCTATTGATGCCTTTAATAAACTAAATTAAGTTTGTGCGCTCAATTTGAACTGTCCAAATAATATTAGGGCATTTTGTTATGAGATTAATTAACTGTTGTTAAACTTAATTTGGGAAGAGAATGCGTCTGTTAAATGTTGTAATGGTCGTCTGAGATCGATCTTTGCCTGTCTCATTATATCGTAGATAATTAAAAAAAACACTTTCAAAACTAAAAAAAAAACAAAATTCAAAAGTTTATTTTGCAAATAGGCCGCCAAGGGCTCTTTAACGTGTCTTTTTTGAAACTTTCAAATAAAATAACCGCTAAAAAGTGAAAAATAATAGACATTTCGAGTGCGCCGATAAACTCGGAAACTGCTGATCAGATTTTCATTCGGTTTCCACCAATAAAGAGAAAATGATTCACGTGGAATCTTTACGTTTAATGAAAAAATGACTTTCTGCCATGTTTTTCGGCGCATTCTTCTTGGCGATGGTCTTTCCGAATGCGCTGGTAGTTTCAAAAAGACATGTAAAAGAGCCCTTGGCGGCCAACTTGCCAAAGTAAATTTTCATTTTCATTTTTTAGTTATAGAATTTGTCAAGGTATCGTGTAAATTGGTTGAAATATTACGATAATTGTTGGAAGTCGCCTGGTTGACTTGATCAATCACAGCTGTAATTTTCTTCTCTAGATTATTTCTACTTACTTTACTCTACTACAGGGTTTCCCAAACTATGGGTCGCGAGTGAATATCAAGCGGGCCGTACCTGTAGAACGGAACTCCAAAAAAAAATTATTAACACTTTATTTATTACTAGCGACCCGCCCCGGCTTCGCACGGTATATTATGCATGTATTATACATATAAACCTTCCTCTTGAATCACTCTATCTATTAAAAAAACCGCATCAAAATCCGTTGACTGGTTTTGAAGATATAAGCATACATACGGACACGGGGACAGAAAAAGCGACTTTATTTTATACTATGTAGTGATGATAATGATTTCAAAAGCCCTTTCTTCATATTGGTAACGGTTGAATTTCTTAGAGGTGGGTCCCAAGTTTGTAAACTTGTATTAGATGGGTCGTAGCCCAGACAACTTTGTGAACCCCTGCTCTAGGTACTAGATTACCAAAATCGTATCTCGTATTGGAGGGATTGGGCGAAAATCTTAGGGATCATGTTATAGGCGATGTGGCTAGCAACCCATCACTGTTCTGATTCCCCTTTCCATCCATACGCCCACAATCATGCTAAACGTGGTCTTTAGGTCTTGTCACCTTAGGCTCTGTCTACCCCGTAAGGGATAAAGACGTGATTTATGTATGTATGTATGTATCTCGTATTCGTATTTCAAATGCAGCACCATCTACCACCGCTTTCTTGTTGCACACATACGTTCTAAAATCGGGCTCCTAGTTCAATAAATTGGATCCAAATCTCTATTATAATTACCTTACTTTTCTTCAGACTAATTACTTTATACGTCTACGTCAACAGTCCTGAACAAGGTACAGTCGACCCCAAATTTTTATTAATTTCGAAAATGGCGACAAGATTAGCGACTAAGGTGGCAGCTTTTTGAAAACACATGAAAATGCAATGGAAAGGAAATGGGCGATTATAATAGGAATCATGTTATAGGCGATGAGGTTAGCAACCCATCACTATTTTGATTCCATTATCCACCTATACGCCCACATTCTTGCTTAATGTGGCCTGTAGGTACCTGTTACCTTAGGCTCTGTCTACCCCGTAAGGGATGAAGACGTGATTTGTGTGTCTGTGTGTGATGAAATGCCACTGGGGCCCGATTTTTGAAAGCACATCACTCGAAAGTGGTATAAATCAGCGTATATCTCCAAAACTACAGCTCTAATCAAAGTTTTGACTAGTTCACAAGATTAACGAGAGCCGTAATTATCTTCTAAGCTACTCGTATTTCAAATTCAGCGCAATTTTTCACCACTTTCGAGTGGTATTTTCACAACTGTGCTTTCAAAAATTTGGCCCCTGCGCGGGAAGAGACGCATCTGTAGGTACATCCTGTTTTTTATTTGCTCCCAGACCAGCATGGAAGCAATGAAGTAAGTAATAATACATACTTTCCCAATTATATAACGCCGAGACCTAATAATGTATATGGCCGGAGAATATGGGCGTCCATTCTGCCTTGCATCCTTACTAATATTATAAATGCGAAAGTAACTCTGTCTGTCTGTCTGTCTGTCTGTTACCTTTTCACGCTTAAACCGCTGGGCCGATTTAGTTGAAATTTGGTATACAGATAGTTTGAGTCCCGGGAAAGGACATAGGATAGTTTTTATTCCGGAAAATTGCATAGTTCCCGCGGGAAAGCACAGCCCAAACCACTGGAATTTTTCAAATTTAAGGCGGAACAAAGTTCGCCGGGTCAGCTAGTACTAAATAAATTTCCACTAGAAACTATTAAAGAAATTGTTAACAACAAAGCCAATAAGATTAAGGGTATCCTTGGACGTCACTTAGACCAACCTCACTAACAATTTTGCGGGTGGTAGGGCCTTGTGCAAGGTCTGTCCGGATCGCTACCACCATCTTACTCGCTAATCCTGCCGCTAAGTAGCAGTGCTTGCACTGCTGTGTTCCGGTGTGGAGAGTAAGACAGCCGGGGAAATTACGGGCACAAGAGGCATGTCATCTTAATCCTCTAGGTTGGCAACGCATCTGCAAGCCCTCCGGGGTTGCGGGTGTCTATGGGCAGTGGGGATCACTTACCATCAGGTGACCCACTTGCTCGTTTGCCTTCCTATTAATAAAAAATAAAAAAAAGACTTATGTTATTAATGGGTATGTATTGAAGATTTGCTAAACAGTAAGTAGGTAACTAGTGTTTTTTTTTTAATAAAAGGAAATGTGTTTTACATCGTTAATTTTACAATATTTATATTGCAGTTGACTGTAAAATGCTAAGTTGGTCTGATGCAGCGATACAGCACGCCCTCATTAGTCTGAGAGCCCGCCGTCCACTTCACCAAGTGACAAGGTGACAACACAAAACGTTTTACAACGGGGAACAAGGGTTTACTAAGAGAGGATCCGATCCACAGAACAGGGACCTTTGCCGGGCCCGCTATTTGAAAGCACATCACTTAGTTTAATAACATCATCTTAGTTTAATAAGTTATAAAAATGCTGATTTCTAACTTTTTACAGAAAATAATACTCCCTGTATCAATTAATATTTAATCATAGACCCTATCTTTTGCCTAAGATACAGGGTACTTTCGTATCCTAGTTTAGGCATTTAATTTAATTACTCTACGCTACGCACAGTTTATAATATACTTTCGTTGTAAGCGCAGGCGCACTTGTTTTATGTCGAGTCATTAGTTTAGTTCTTAACTTTGTTGTGTACTTACTAATACATATATAGACATAATAGGTATAGTGTTTACTAACAATTTATAATTTATTTGTACAATTGATTATTTTAATAAATAATTTGAATTTGATCACTCAAAGTGGTATAAATCTGTTTATATCTTCAAAACTACAGGGGGAGTGAATTTTGAAAGCACATGTGTCAAAATACCATTCGAAAGTGGTGAAAAATTGCGCTGAATTTGAAATACGAGTAGCATTGACAATCACAGCTCTCATTAATCTTGTGAACTAGTCAAAACTTTGATTAGAGCTGTAGTTTTGGAGATATAAGTTGATTTATACCACTTTGGAGTGGTGCTTTCAAAAATCAAGCCCCGGCTCTTATAAAGTTTTGACTAGTTCACAAGATTAATGAGAGCTGTGATTGTCTTCTACTCGTATTTCAAATTCAGCTCAATTATTCAGCACTTTCGAGTGCTATTTTGTAGCTTTTTGTAGCTAATTCCCCTTTCCATCCATACACCCACAATAATGCGAAACGTGGTATTTAGGTCTTAACCTTGGGCTCCGTCTACCCCGTAAGGGATAAAGACGTGATATATGTATGTAATGTACGTAATACAATATACTACGCAATATATTAAAGTAGTTATAATGAAGAAATCATTAATTTTAATTTGCATTTAGGTATCTACTTCTTAAAATCCTAACTATAACTCTAAGCAGACAAAGATGCGGGCGGCAGCTAGTCCTACTATCCTATGCTAATAATTATGAATGTTGAAGTTTATGCGATGTGTGGATGTTTGGATGTTGGTTAGTCTTTGACGCCTGAACGACTGAACTGATAAATCACGTGTTCATCCCTTACGGAGACACAGCCTAAGGTAACAAGACCTAAAGGCCACGTTTAGCATGATTGTGGGCGTTTAGGTGGAAAGGGGAATCAATGATGGGTTGCTAGCCGCATCGCCTATAACATGATTCAGATTTTCGCCCATTCCTCGATGGACTTTTACCATGTGCGGGAAGAGACGCAACTGGTATATTCTATGTTTTTTCTTTACTCCCAGACCAGCATGGAAGACCTAGATGAAATTTGGAGAGAGGTCACAGGTAAAAGCCCATCGAGGGAATGGGCCATTATAATAGGAATCATGTTATAGGCGATGAGGCTAGCAACCCATCACTATTTTGATGCCATTTTCCACCAATACGCCCACAATTTTGCTAAATGTGGCCTGTAGGTATAGGTACCTGTTACCTTAGGCTCTGTCTACCCCGTAAGGGACAAAGACGTGATTCGTGTATATGTGTATGTATATGATTATCTATGAAAATTGCGATACTATACAATACAATACAATAAAATAACTATATAACAACCAAAACGGAAAAAGCATACAGAATATTACAAGGTAACAATAGGCGGTGTTATCGCTACAAAGCGATCTCTACCAGGCCGATAAAACAATTATTTGCAGACAAACCCGCGGGCATCAACTAGTATTCTATAAATGGTACCAAAACGACAAACTGTGCAAAGCGACCCGTAATCTGCCTTTATGATCCCTGGATACTCTCTCCTGATTGGTTGATATTCGCCGGGGGGTGAGAAATGCCGGCCCGCGATTGGCCGGCGGGAGAGGCCCCGCCCCCAGGACGGATTAGGCGGCGAGGGGGTGAACTGACGGGGGATTAAAGGATAATAGGTTTTGATAGTTTTGGTTGAAAATGACCGTTTTTAATGGAACACAAATCCTACTAATATTATAAACGCGAAAGTTTGTAAGTATGGATGGATGGATGTTTGTTACTCTTTCACACCAGAACGGCTATATATACATAAATCACGTCTTTATCCCTTACAGGGTAGACAGAGCCAAAGGTAACAAGACCTAAAGGCCATGTTTAGCATGCTTTTGGGCGTAATAGGTGGAAATGTGATGGATTGCTAGCCCCATCGCCACACGATTGAATTTGGAACATAGATAGATAGGCTACTTTTTATCCCGGAAAATTGCGTAATTCCTCCGGGATAGCGATAAACGAATTCTATGCAGACGAAGTCGCGGGGAACAGCTAGTCTTATCTATATTAATAATAATATCTTTAAAAGAGCAATTCTTGTGTACCTATTTGTTTTTTATTCTTTTTTAAACGACAAGGAAGGCAAACGAGCAAGCGGGTCACCTGATGGTAAGCTAGCACCACCCATGGACACCCGCAACACTAGAGGATTGCAGATGCGTTGCCAGCCTAGGGCTAGGATAGAATACACGTCTTTATCCCTCATGGGGTAGACAGAGCCCAAGGTAACAAGACCTAAAGGCCACGTTTAGCATGACTGTGGGCATATAAGTGGCAAGGGGGAATCAAAATAGTGATGTGTTGCAAGCCGCATCACCTGATTCCTAAGATTTTCACCCATTCCCTCGATGGGTTTTTTCTTTACTCCCAGACCAGTATGGAAGAATATCTCAGGATAGAATACCTCTTTAATTCGGGGTCTAGGAATCAGCTCTAACAATTTCGATTAAATTTGCTATGTAGAGGTTTTTGCTAACTAAATACTTACCCCCTTATTCATAAATGCTAACTTAGCAATCGTTTGTCCTTATCTGTGAAAGGTAAATGTCAAAGTGACAGATAAGAACAAACGATTGCTAAGTTAGCAGAGGCCTACAGAGCGTTTATGAATAAGGGGGCTAAACCAAGCCAGTTCGGGGCCCCGTAGAGCTAGGGGCCCCTGGCATTTTGCCACTCCTGCCACCCTATAGTTACACCACTGCCCGAGCCTTAAATTATATGAGTCTTTAGTAGAGATGTATAAAGTCTCAACTAGTCAAATCTAAATCTATTGTGACTAGTATCAAGATGGTTCGGTCGCCGTTCCACTTAGTATGCAGGGATGATCCGGGACGACCCCGCTAACCCGACCCGCCCCGCAAAGGTAAAGGCAAATGTAACATGGAACTAAAAAACCTTCAAGTTTCTACCATGCTTTTCTGGAAGCAAAAAAACATAGACTAGTTGCTTCTCTCCCCGCGCAGATGGTAAAAGCCCATCGAGGAAACGGGCGGAGATCTTAGGCATCATGTTATAGGCCATGCTAGAGAGCCATCACTATTTTGATTCCCTTTTCCACCTATCATGCTAAACGTGGTCTTAAGGTTTTGTTGCCTTAGGCTCTGTCTACCCCGTAGGGTATGGGGACGTGATTTGTGAGTGTGTGTGTGTGTTTGTGTATGGCTAAGAACCAACTCAAGAAAACTGGCTTTCGATTGAAAAAACCGCATTGAAATCGGTCGATCCGTTTGAGCGCTACCATGCCACAGACACACAGAGAGACATTGACGACAAACTTATAACACCCCTCTTTTTGCATGCATGCATACATCACGTCTGTATCCCTTACGGGGTAGACAGAGCATAAGGTAACAAAACCTTAAGGCCACGTTTAGCATGATTAAGGGCGTATAGGTGGAAAGGGAAATGAAAATAGTGAAGGGTTGCTAGCCGTATCGCCTATAACATGATTCCTAAGACTTTCGCCCATTCCCTCGATGGACTTTTACCACGGGAAGAGAAGCAACTGGTAAATTCTGTTTTTTCTTTACTCCCAGACCAGCATGGAAGTTTTCCATCGGGGGAATAGTACATTACTGTCTAGGCCAGGAAGTAGGCAATTGCTGGCTGAGTATTAGTTTGAACGGACGAGCTTGCGAGTCCGTTTAATAATACGAAGCCAGCAATGCTATTCTAGCCGAGGCAAGTATAGTGCTTTTCTCAAAAATCGAAAAAGAAAACAACAACAAAAATGAAAATGTAATTGACAAAAATTATTAATTATTTTTGCATTGCCGCCTTTTTCTATCATTGACATTTGAAGAGAGTATTTTTCTACCCAGAACACCTAAAGCTATTTCAGACACAGATTTTAAACACGTTGTCGTACTAGTTTTTTTTTTAAATTTTATGTTTTAAGTCTTGTGCCTTTATTTTATAATGGTGATTTGCATTTTTAAAAAGTTAATAACTAGACAGTAATGGAATTTGTATGCAACATTACTGGAGAGTTTAGCGCTACAGTAGGTACGTAATGTTTTTATTTTTTTAATTTTGGACTGACCGGCAACAATTAACTTCCTGGGGCCTGATTTTTGGAAAGCACATGTGTGAAAACACCACTCGAAAGTGGTGAAAAATTGTGCTGAATTTGAGATAAGAGTAGCTTAGAAAATACTTAGGGCTCTCATTAATCTTGTGACCTAGTCAAAAATTTGATTAGAGCTGTAGTTTTGAAGATATAAACAGATTTATACCACTTTCGAGTGGTATTTTCATACATGTGCTTTCCAAAAATCAGGCCCCTGTTCTGATATGTAGTTAACAATGACGACTTTAACGGAAATTTTTGAGAAAAAAATATTTCCATACTATGTGAACACAGCTCAATCCCTACATATTGCGAATTTGCAGGAATCTTCCGATTTGATTCAATTTAGTGGATGAACGGAGAGAATTCGCGTATTTGTCATATTATATGTTGCTACGGGAAGGTTTAGCGGTGCAGTTGTTAGGCGGAAACGGGTTCGATTCCCAGCAACTTTTGTATAATCACTACATAGTATAAAACAAAGTCGCTTTCTCTGTTCCTTTGTCCCTATGTATGCTTATATCTTCAAAACTACACAACGAATTTTAATGTGGTTTTTTTAATAGATAGAGTGATTCAAGAGAAAGGTTTAGGTCGCTAGTAATAATAATATAATAATATCTTGGGACAATTGACACCAATTGACCTAGCCCCAAACTAAGCAAAGCTTGTAATATGGGCACTAGACAACGGATAAACCTACTTATATAGATAAATACATACTTAAATACATATTAAACATCCAAGACTCGAGAACAAACATTCGTATTTTTCATACAAATATCTGCCCCGACCGGGGATCGAACCCGAAACCTCAAGCTTCATAGTCAGGTTCTCTAACCACTGGGCCATCCGGTCGACAAATTAACGGTATTATGTTACATTTTCTAAATTGTTGTTGGATTGGTTTTTTGTAAAATTTATTAGTTAAGTAAATGTAGGTTTTTAAGATTCTATCTCATTAGGTTAAAATAATCTGTAATGGTAGAATATTTATGGAAATAAATAAATAACGAGACGAGCTTAAGGCCTGTCTCACCATTCTCTGTTAAGTTTCATTTTATCTTAAGTGATAGTTATCTATGTGGTTTTATATTTATTATTTGACATTTTAAATTGCTTTTGAAATAGGTTTTATTTAAATTATTATTATTTTCTCTTTTTATGTATCGTCATGATCTTATTGTGAATTTACATTGACATTTCATTAAGCTTTATTTTTGTTTGTTTTTATTTAATTTGAGTTATTAATATTATTATTACTATTTTATTACAATTGACGATCCTTTTGTGAATTATTTATTCCTTTCTGTAGCAGGTTAGCTGGAAGAGATCCCTTCTTAGGGATAAGTTCGCCTTTGTACTTTTTTCTCTGCAATTTCTGTATTTTTTTAATTTTTATGTGCAATAAGGAGTACATACATACATACATACTTATGTTTGACATTTAATTGTACTTTTAAAAGGGTGATAAATAAATCTAATCTAATCTAATCTATGATTCCGTATCTATTACTACGAACCAGACAGACATCGTCATAGATAACTGATAGTTAAGATAACTAGAACTTAACAGAGACTGAAACAGGCCCTTAATCACGTAATGTTCAAGTAAACTAAACTAATTAAACATACATACACATACACAAATCACGTCTTTATCCATTACGGGGTAGACAGAGCCTAAGGTAACAGATACCTACTGGCCACATATAGCGAGATCGTGGGCGTATGGGTGAAAAATGAAATCAAAATAGTGATAGGTTGCTAACATCATCGCCTATAACATGATTCCTATGATTTACGCCCATTCCCTCGATGGGCTTTTACCATCTGCGCGGGTAGAGAAGCAACTGGGGTATATTGTATGTTTTTTCTTTGCTCCCAGACCAGCATGGAAGAAGTAATTAAAGTTTGTTTAAAATAGTATTTTCAACATACATCAAACAAAGGCTCGGGGACCTAAATCCCTTATATAAATTTATTTCCTTATTATCCCTTTTATAAATGTATTTAATTTAAGTAATTCTTACCGTATTTTATTTTGAAAAAATGACTTTCTGCCAAGTTTCTTGCGGCGCATTCTTGGCAATGGTCTTTCCAAATGCGCTGGTAGTTTCAAAAAGATGTAAAAGAGCCCTTGGCGGCCAATTTGCAAAAATACATTTTCATTTTTATTTTCATGTTGGGGGTTTATTGGAAAAGAAAAACAAATCATAATAAAAACCAGTCACAACTTAAAAATAACGCAAAGATACTAAAACTAAAACTACTACTAATTATAAAACAAATTATCATAAAGCTATAAATAAAAAAGTTGCCCCAAATCACTGCCCGGTGGCATGGTGCCCAGAAGGCTGGCAGCATTGCCGCGTTGGATGGCAACGCTTACCCTTTGTGCTAAAAAACCAGCCCTCTGGTCACCCGATGCTTCATTTATTTTAGTCAACAAATTTAAACAGTGAAACTACCATTTTTTACCCACCGTTTATACAATGATACAAATACGGCTTTCAGTTTTCCAGCCAATGGGAGCGTGGGGTAGCCTCCCCGCCGCCACGGCTCCCATCCCTCGCAGTTAAGCGGCGCCCGCCGACCAGTAACGGCGTGCGGATTATCCAGTTAATCAACCGTTAACCGTTTTTGTAACGAACGTTAAATTGTTACGTTAATTTCGGAAAATCATTTTTGTTTTTAAAGTGTGTACTTGAATTGTGACTTGAGAACGAAATTGAATGACGAACGTTCTTGGAAGCTACGTCGGTTATTTAATTAGAATAATTTTAAAAAAATTGGTGACGTATTGAAAGCATTTTTAAAAGAACACTTGCAACTTTTTCGTGTGAAAGTGTATCGTGAATAAGTGCGTCGAATAAACACAAATACAGTGCTTTTTAAACCAATGTCGTATAACTTAAACTACGCCCAAGCCTTTTGCGACACAATACAAACACAATAATGTAAAAACCTCCAAACAAAACATGGGGACACGCAGCGAAAGCCCTACCGATTCTAGCCGGCAAGAAGGCTCAAAAACCTCCTTCCTCATCGAAGACATACTGTACAGGGGTCAGATTAAACCCCAGGAACCGAGGAGGTATGAGTACGAAGACCCAAAGCACTATTTCCCAGTGCCGGGTGACATACGGCCCGTAGCCCGGGAAGGGTCCTATCTCCAGGTGGCAATGGGTGCTTTAGGGGCCTATCTTCACGCGCCTAATACTTACAAAGCGGTGGAAACACCTTATTTTTTGTCACAGGGTAAGTTTCATCTTACATCCTACTAATATTAATAAACTAGCTGACCCGGCGAACTTTGTTCCGCCTTAAATTTGAAAAATTCCAGTGGTTTGGGCTGTGCTATCCCGCGGGAACTATGCAATTTTCCGGGATAAAAACTATCCTATGTCCTTTCCCGGGACTCAAACTATCTGTATACCAAATTTCAACTAAATCGGCCCAGCGGTTTACGCGTGAAAAGGTAACAGACAGACAGACAGACAGACAGAGTTACTTTCGCATTTATAATATTATAGTAAGGAAAGATGTGAAAGTTTGTGAGATGTTTGGATGTTTGTTACTCTTTCACGCCAGAACGGCTGGACAGATCTGGATGAAATTTGGAACATAGATAGATTATAGTCTGGAATAACACATAGGCTACTTTTTATCCCGGAAAATTGCGTAATTCCTGCGGGATAGCGATAAACGAATTCTATGCAGACGAAGTTGCGGGCAACAGCTAGTACATACATAAATCACGTCTTTATCCCTTACGGGGTAGACAGAGCATAAGGTAACAAGACCTGACCACGTTTGGCATGATTGTGGGCGCATGGATGGAAAGGGAAATTAAAACAGTGCTCGGTTTCTATCCACATCGCCTATAACATGATTTCTAAGATTTTCGCCCAATCCCTCGATGGGCTTTTACCATGCGCGGGAAGAGAAGCAATTGGTTCATTCTATGTTTTTTTTTGCACCCAGACCAGCATAGAAGAATTTAATCCTACTAATAATATAAATACGAAAGAAATGTGAGGATTAATGTATGGATAAATAAATAAATAATAATAAATAAATATCTTGGGACACATTACACCCGTGGTCGTCATATAGCGGCCCGCGGGCCGCATGCGGCCCGCGGGCGTTATTTCTGCGGCCCGGCAAAGTGGTTTAAGCGTAGAGAGGTAACATACAGACAGACAGAGACACTTTCGTATTTATAAGAGTGTGCAAAGGCTCTTGAAGCTCCTTCACATACTCTGCGGCCCGGCCCTGGTACCCACATTGTCATTTGTGGCCCTTGGCTAGTAAAGTGTGACGACCGCTGCATTACACCAATTGACCCAGCCCCAAACTAAGCAAAGCTTGTGCTATGGGCACCAGGCAACGGATAAACATACTTATAATAATGTAGATAAATACATACTTAAATACATACAACATCCATGACTCGGGCACAAACATTCGTATTCATCGAACAACTGTCTGCCCCTACCGGGATTCGAGCCCAGGACCTCTAGCTTCATAGTCAGGGTCACTAACCACTAGGCTATCCGGTCGTTCGGATGGAGGTGACGATGTGAGTATGTATGTTTGTTCCTACTTCACGCTAAAACGACTAAACGGATTTGGATTAAATTTGGAACGGAGACAGCTGGTACCCCATTTTAACGTATAGGCTACTTTTTATCCCGGTAAATTGCATAGTTCCCGCGGGATAGCGATAAACATGTCAAAGGTCGTAGCTGCCTAATGTAAGTCTAATTCTACGGGGACGAAGTCGCGGGCAGAAGCTAGTATACATAAATCACGTATGTATCCCTTACAGGGTAAACAGCGCCTAAGTTTAGCGTGATTGTGGGCGTATAGGAGGAAAGGGAATCAACATAGTGATCCATGCTGTAAGCAAAGAAAAAGCATAGAATGTACCAGTTGCTCATCTTCCCGCGCAGATGGTAAAATGCTATCGAGGGAATGGACGAAAATCTTAGAAATCATGTTATAGCCGATGCGGCTAGCAACCCATCACTTATTCCCTTTTCCACCTAGCTCACAATTATGTTAACATAGGCCAGGGCAGGCGAGCCTTTATGCCAGGGGTTCCCAATTTTTTTGTGTCAAGGAACCCTAATTGATTACATTTTTCCTAGCGGAACCCTTCTTTGATAACACCTTAAAATAGGTATAAATGAAAAACAACACAGGTCAGTGCGCGCGAACAACGTTGCTCACCGCACATGAAAATATTTTTTACGGAACCCTTATTGCCCTTCCACGGAACCCCAGGGTTCCGCGGACCACCTTTCGGGAACCGCTGCTTTATGCATCAACGTGCCATTTTTTCCAAAAAATGTTTAATGGGGTCATTGACGTGCCATCAAATGATTTTGACTTTCTGATTATTTGGAAAATAATAATAATAATACTATCAAAACTCTTTATGGAATAAATAATAATAATAATAATAATATTTATTTGCATAAACAAGGGTAAAAACAGGTGTTACAATTCAATAATTATTTCCTTTCCTTATTCTACCATACAATAGCGTATTATACCTACAAATATTTCGTTCACTTATATTACACATGCAACATAACAATACAAATGTCCGAGGCATGATAATTTTAATTTAATGTCAGGATATACATAATATGTCTAATCTTAAAATATAACAAAACAAAAGAAACAAAACAAAAACAAAAGAGATCCATTTTGGAATGTTTTTTTTTTTGTTACAGAGTTTTTTTATGAATGTATATATCGGATTACGATCTAAAGGAGAAGTTTCCGAAGAACTGGGAGAAGGCAGTAGAGGGTTAGGAGCGGTGTTTTCGGGCCCCTCCATAGTTGATCAAAAAAAGAAACTAAAGCACAAACAGGAAAGTCGGCGAATTTTAATATCGGAATCAAAGGAGTATTACAAATCTTAATGATGATATTGATAGTAAATAATAGTGGTCTAAGTACAACCTGTTCTCCTCGACGGTCAGCAGCAAAGTGTCCCACACCCCCTAGCCGTTCCTAATCTTACGCAGATCGCTTGTTGGCGCTATAAATTACGCCTTACGATTGGTAGGTTGATCCAGCAACGAACCAATCAGCGCTGCGTACGATTAGGATTACAGATACCGAATTTCATAGTTTATTTATTGAATTACTTGCTACTTAAATCACTCATGCATCAAGGATCTTTAAAATACGTTTAAAATTAACAATAGCTTAAATATTAATGATAACAGCATCAGAATTAACTTGAAATTACTTATTCAATGAAAGCAACGCCATCTAGCGTAAAATGATAAAGTAATGGTAAATGATTGATAGTTTCAGGATCAGCAACCTAATGTTACGTGTGCCCGCTAGATGGCTTTGGTTATAACCTTTTATTTTTAAATCAACGTCAATAAATCATTGAATTTTATCAGTACAATCGACTTAGGCGACATATATATGTTTTGGAATGTTGTTATTACACGCATAAATTAAATTACTGTAAAAACACCTACTTAACACATTTTTTACACATGTTTTATGATCGGCGACGTGCCCTAAATATTGTGTCGCGTGCCATCAATGTGCATGCATTGGTTCGCCTACCCTGCCATAGGCTCTGTCTACCCCTTAAGGAATATAGACGTGATATGTGTATGTGTATGTAAAGAAGCTCAAAGAATTAGCAAGCTGAAGTGGCAGTGGGCCGGCCATATCTCGCGAAGAACCGACAACCGCTGGGGTAAACGTGTTCTTGAGTGGAGACCGCGACTTGGCAAACGTAGTGTAGGACGCCCTCCGGCCAGGTGGGATGACGATCTGCGAAAGACTAGGCTAGGCAGATGCTGAATGCGTCAAGCTGAAGACAGGGCGCTATGGCGCTCATTAGGGGAGGCCTATGTCCAGCAGTGGACTAACATAGGCTGATGATGATGTAAAGTTTAACCAAAATGTGTTGCCCAGGTGTACCTTACCACGCGCTGTTCACGCCATCCGAGCTGTCGCTGTCAGCGCTGAAGCACTGCCGGCGGCGGAAGGCCCGCACCGTGTTCTCGGACCCTCAGCTTACAGGTACCTTTAGGGCTTTTGGTTTAGGGCCCATTTTTCAAAAGCCAGGGCCAATATTTTTGAAAGCACATGTGTGAAAATACCACTCAAATAAGCTGGCGCTTACTTCTCCCAGCGAATTTCTCTGGCTGTACAGAGAGGTAATGCCGCCAGTGTGTTGGGGTCTATGCCGCAGGAGGGCCTTTTAGACGGAGTTTTCTTTTTATAGTTAGGTATATTTAGTTAGTTTTAAGTATTGTAAAGAAGCAAAATATACTAAAAAGAAGCAAAAAAATCATTTTCTGTTGTATGGCCTTCTTATTTTTCATTGTTACATTCTCACATTTATTTTATCTTAGCATTATACAGTAATGTTATGTGTGTATGTATCTATTATTTTATTTTATTTATTTAGCTATGTATTATATTTATGTTGGTATTGTTGTTTTTATTATCCCCGGCGTTTATCCTGTCTATGTGTTTCCGCCACCTACTTAAACTGTCTCCAACTTAATTCTCTTATTGGTTGTCTGGTAGAGATCGCTATTAAGCGATAAGACCGCCTATTGTCTACTTTGTTCTGTCTCTGTATTGTTTTGTATTGATTTGTGGTGTTCAATAAAGAGTATTTGTATTGTATCGTAAAAAGATAAGAGTAAAGGCGAAATTATATCCTTCAGATCTAAACCAGTTGTAAACAGAAAACAGCGTTGCAAAATTATGCTGTGGGGTCCATTTTACACCATATCGGTACTATTCTTTAGTATATTTTAATAAGTTAATACAACATAATTAAAAACTAAAAGTTACCTAAATATACAAAACTTATATACCTAATTATAAAAAAAAAACTCCATCTAAAAGGCCCTCCTGCGGCATAGACCCCAACACACTGGCGGCATTACCTCTCTGTACAGCAAGAGAAATTCACTGGGAGAGGTAAGCGCCAGCTCTGGGGTCTCCTGAGGTCTCAATTAGCCGGGACGACAAGGCTCTCATGAAGGCCCTCATGTCAGCCGACCAGGGACCCATTGTCTCTACTGCGAGCGCCGCAAACTCGTAGTCCTTTAGTATATTGTATTTCTCCTTATTTTATACCGACGTGTATCGAATATGTGTAAATCTCTCTCTCTCTCTCTCTCCCTCTCTCTCTCTCTCTTTCTCTCTCCCTCTCTCTCTCTCTCTCTCAGTTAACCTTCTCTCTTGTAACCAGGTCTGGAGAAGCGCTTCGAGACGCAGCGGTACCTGTCGACTCCTGAGCGGGTGGAGCTGGCGGGAGCCCTGAACCTCTCGGAGACGCAGGTCAAGACCTGGTTCCAGAACCGCCGCATGAAGCACAAGAAGCAGATGCGGAAGCAACAGCAGCAGCGAGGTGAGATGACCACTTGACGACCGGATAGCCTAGTGGTTAGTGACCCTGACTATGAAGCTAGAGGTCCTGGGTTCGAATCCCGGTGGGGGCAGACAGTTGTATGATGAATACGAATGTTTGTGCCCGAGTCATGGATGGTGTATGTATTTAAGTATGTATTTATCTACATTATATAAGTATGTTTATCCGTTGCCTGGTACCCATAGCACAAGCTTTGCTTAGTTTGGGGCTGGGTCAATTGGTGTAATTTGTCCCAAGATATTTAATTATATTATTTATTTATTTACTGATTTTCATCCTACTTCATCATCACTACATAGTATAAAACAAAGTCGCTTTCTCTGTCCCCATGTCCCTATGTATGCTTATATCTTCACAACTACACAATGGATTTTGATGCGGTCTTTTTAATAGATAGAGTGATTCAAGAGGAAGGTTTTAATGTATAATTCTACGCAGATGAAGTCGCGGGCAGAAGCTAGTAATATTATAAACTAGCTGTTGCCCGCAACTTTGTCTGCATAGAATTCGTTTATCGCTATCACGCAGGAATTACGCAATTTTTTTGGGATAAAAAGTAGCCTATGTGTTATTCCGGACTATAATCTATTTATGTTCCAAATTTCATCCAGGTCTGTTCAGCCGTTCTGGCGTGAAAGAGTAACAAACATCCATACATACTCACAAACTTTCACATTTGTAATATTAGTAGGAAGTAGGAAGTGAAAGTTTGTGAGTATGGATGTTTGGATGTTTGTTACTCTTTCACGCCAGAATGGCTCGACAGATCTGGAAGAAATTTGGAACATAGATAGATTATAGTCTGGAATAACACGTAGGCTACTTTTTATCCCGGAACATTGCGTAATTCCTGCGGGATGGCGATAAACGAATTATATGCAGACGAAGTTGCGGGCTGCTAGTAGTCATAATGCTGAGTTGGGACCATTTCGTGACAATTTTTCCCTTTAATAATTTTATTTGTTTCTTTGTGTTGTTACGAATAAACTATGTTTCAAATTTAAATATTTCGTAGCAAATGCTACGTCACGGCGTAGCGCTACGAATTTCGTAGCTCGTAGCAGTCCGTGCGAATCAACTATGAAAAATGAGCTTTAATGGGAATCGGAAATCTTAGGAATCACGTTATAGGCGATGCGGCTAGCAACCCATCACTATTTTGATTCCCCTTACCTACACGGCCTTGTTACTTTAGGCTCTGTCTACCCATAACGGACGAAGACGTGATTTACTTACGTATAACAGTCAATTTGTTGTTTCTCACAACAATTAAGTTACGAACACTGACTAATGTTGCGCAACTTAGTTGCCAAGAATGCCGGCAACCGGCAAGTTTTGTTGCCAATTAGGCAACAATTACCTGAGAACTAAAGTTGGGCAACTATTTGTGTATATTCTGCGATAATACAGTCTATAGAACACGAGTGTACAATAGTACTTTATATCCCGAGGGCGATAAACATCCTGAGGTTCTTCATCATCGCCTGAGGTGTCTAAAGTCATGGACATAAATATATGTACACTAACTGACCCGGCGAACTTAGTTCCGCCTTAAATTTGAAAAATTCCAGTGGTTTGGGCTGTGCTATCCCGCGGGAACTATGCAATTTTCCGGGATAAAAACTATCCTATGTCCTTTCCCGGGACTCAAACTATCTGTATACCAAATTTCAACTAAATCGGCCCAGCGGTTTAAGCGTGAAAAGGTAACAGACAGACAGACAGACAGAGTTACTTTCGCATTTATAATATTAAGTAAG
The DNA here is from genome assembly GCA_932294345.1 of Pandemis cinnamomeana. Lineage (NCBI taxonomy): Eukaryota > Metazoa > Arthropoda > Insecta > Lepidoptera > Tortricidae > Pandemis > Pandemis cinnamomeana. Next base: position 3,821,330 of record OW028731.1, read on the forward strand.
GAAGTACGGATTACTATGACGTCAAAAACATCTATACACCTTTATGCCATAAACAATAAGGCCGATGAGACATTATTTGACACAAGCTGCCCGCGACTTTGTCTGAAAAAAAAAATAGTTTTCGCTATCCCGCGGGAACTATGCAATTTTCCGGGATAAAAAGTCGCCTATGTTAATCTGCGGTATCAGCTATCTCCGTTTTTTCTTTTTTTCTTTCTATTAATGCGTGGGGGGTTTTTTTTTTATGTTAGAGAGGCCAGACAAACGAACTAGTGGGTCACCTGATGTTAAATGATCACCAGACTGTCCATAGACACCCGCAGCGCTTTACGCGATGCCAGTGCGTTGTCGCCCCTGTCAGCAATGATATTCACTTTCGAGTGATGTGCTTTCATAATTCGGGCCTAGCACCAACGTCATAATTTAGCAGTCGTTTGAACGCACATGTGAGTTTTCGGCATCTGACGATGTCTCGGCTCTGGGAGCCCGCAGCGAACGCCTGAAATTGCCGTTACAAATATTAACGACTTTCCTACGATATAATTACGGTAGTTAATTAACAAAGATTACTTAACCTACAGAGTGGAAATACTGCTAATATTATAAATACGAAAGTTTGTGAGTGAGAGAGTTGTGTGTTTGTTCCTTATTCACGCTAAAACCATTAGACGAATTTCAATTAAATTTGGAACGAAGATAGCTGGTACCCAAGACAACCTGCTGGACCGATTTTTACCAAACGTACCGAAAAATACCGCATCGTAATCGGTCCATCCGCTTCAGGGGACTGATTTTTGAAAGCACATCGCTCGAAACTACCACTCGAAAGTGGTATAAGTCAGCTTATATCTCCAAAACTACAGCTCTAATCAAAGTTTTGACTAGTTCACAAGATCAATGAGAGCTGTGATTTTGTTCTACGCTACTCTTACTTCAAATTCAGCACAATTTGTCACCACTTTCGAGTGGTATTTTCACACATGTGCTTTCAAAAATCGGGCCCCAGAGCTACGATTCCACAGACACACACACAGACATCGATAACACCCCTCTTTTTGCGGCGGGGGTCAAAATACCGACATACATACATACATAAATCATGTTTTTATCCCTTACGGAGTAGACAGAGCTTAAGGTAACAAGACCGGAAGGCCACGTTTTGCATGATTGTGGGCGTATGGATGGTAAGGGGAATCAAAACTCTGACACATTACAGAATTTCATATCGCTTACTCTATTGGTTAATTCCTCTTATAATTAATAATTAAATAATACTAACAGAATATTAATGTACCGTCGTGAAACATCCCATTTCAATGAACAGCCATTTTCATTATAAACCAATTAATCTACTTTGTGAGACGAGAAACGCTGAGTTTACCTGTTATACGAGAAATTAGCTTTACCGACTCCACACGCTAAGGAGGGTGCTGCTTTAATCTGTATTTGACGACCAGATGGCCCAGTGGTTAGAGACCTGACTATGAAGCTTGAGATTCCGGATTCGATTCCCGGTCGGGGCAGATATTGGTATGAAAAATACGAATGTTTGTTCTCGAGTCTTGGATGTTTAATATGTATTTATCTATATAAGTATGTTTATCCGTTGTCTAGTGCCCATATTACAAGCTTTGCTTAGTTTGGGGCTAGGTCAATTGGTGTCAATTGTCCCAAGATATTATTAATTTATAACAATTTGTTTTATAATTAGTAGTAGTTTTAAATAGTTTTAGTATCTCTGCGTTATTTTTAAGTTGTGACTGTTTTTTATTATGATTTGTTTTTCTTTTCCAATAAACCTATTTATTATTATTATTTAGGGAATAGAAATATTTAGTTTCAAGGGAGAACTTTGTGCTACTTTTTTTAATAACGTCACTGGCTAGTTGGTAAACGTTTTGGCTGAATGCGCCAAGAACGCGAGGCTGTAAAAAAATGAAACGTTAATTAAAAACAAAGTTTACTATAAACTTCCAATTTTGTCGTTTTGTTCGTGTTTCCCGCTCGTGTCTTGTTTGACTTTGTCGTTTGATTGCAATAATTTTAACAAAGTTTTGTAACGTATCATAAAAAAGCATGGTTGAGAACGTAATTAAATCAACACCGGAACAAATCGCGCCGGCCCAAGAAGTGATGGAAAATTTGTTGCCTAGAAAATCTCGGCAATGATGCCTACAAGAATTTCATGGCGTGGAGACTGGAACACCGGACTTCTTCGGAGAACGTATTACTTTCATTCATTAATTACCTACTTAGTCGTAGAAAAACTATTGTAAGCAACGTTGTATAAGTAAGTCAAAAAAAGCTCGCGGCGTATTCGCCGCTCGCCTTTTTTGACCCTTCTAATACAACTGTTGCACAAAATACCTACTAAAGCAGTGGTTCTTAACCGGTGGTCCGCGGACCACTGGTGGTCCCTGGAAGCATCCTAAGTGGTCCGCGGGGCCAATCTAATTAATAATTAGATAAGTGACAACCCGACACAACACGTGAATGTGCAATTCCATCCATTGGGGCCGATCGAAGCCATAATTACGTTAGATTTTTTGTAGTTAGGTACTTAGGTGGTCCTTGGCAAGACAACATTTTTGTCAAATGGTCCCTCATGTCTGAAAGGTTAAGAACCACTGTACTAAAGGTTAAAAAACTACAAGCGATATTATAGTCCAAAGACACTGCTGCGATCTGGAAAACGTCTCCCTAAAATAATTGTCTCTGGCAACCCCAAAGACGTGCAAATTGAATTCTGCAGGCCCGCTTTGGAGCCACAATTCAAGACGTTGCCTATAACGAACTTAAGAATCCAAGATGGCTGACGTCTTGGTTGCTAAGCAACCGGCTTCGAGACGTGTTATGGGAGTAACGACTTTGCTGGGTCGGGATGGGGTTCAGAGTCGAAGGAAGCGGGGTGAGGGGTGGTAGGTAGGTATTTTCAAGGCGTATTTTGTCGATATTAAAGTTGTTAATGGTGGTGCGTATGTATTTCGCTTTGTATACGTTCGGACGAGACATTTGGGCGCCGATTAAAAAAACTTCTTTTGGAAAAATCATTGTACTCTGTAAAAGAGTATATCGAAATGTTTTTTTTTTTAGGTATCTTTATTATTGTATTATCAGATTTCAGATTTTTATTTTTTGTATGAATAATTTTACTTTACCTTATTGGTTTTATTTTGTTTACAATTGACGGTCTTTTGTGACTTTCTTATGTTTTGACATAAAAATAAATGAACCTGATCTAATCTAATGTATAGTGGTAAAATATTCGAGAAAATGAACACGGGGCACGAATTTTGAAAGTTCGTACAGACGCCCGATTTTTGAAAGCACACGTGTGAAAATACCACTCGAAAGAGGTGAAAAATTGTGCTGAATTTGAAATACGAGTAGCTTAGAAGATGCTTACGGCTCTCATTAATATTATGACCTGGTCAAAAATTTGATTAGAACTGTAGTTTTGAAGATATAAACAGATTTATACCACTTTCGAGTGGTATTTTCACACATGTGCTTTCAAAAATCGGGCCCCAGCTGCTGAAATATCTATACTGGGAAATTCTGAAAGAAATTATTAAAAATGGGTCGTTATTGAATAAATTATAATTTATAAGACTTAAATAACACTTGGCCACAACCTAAAAAATATTTTTATACAAGATTTTTTGTTCACTGTACTTGCATTGCCATCCGTCCTACATAGGTATGTGTAGCAAATTTCAAGTCAATCGGACCAACCGTTGAAGAGTTCCCTCCTGCGGAGACGGTCCTGACCAGGCCACCAGAATTCCACTGCCAGATTATTGTATTGTCATCCGACTTACACAAGATTGAAGATATCTGCTTCAAAATTGACTGGCAAGATTCCACCATCCATAAAAAAAAGAGGTCGTCAATTCCAATTTTTCATGTCCATTTTGTTTCTCAGGTAACACTGCTGTAGACTTCACGAAGCACCCACCACAGCAATCGGAATGTAGAAAGGTAAATTTAGATTTAAGTATGCGTAGGTCAGTGTTGCCAGACGTCCCGAATTTGGCGGGACGTACCGATTGTTAAATCAAAATTTAGATTTTTGTTTTTCAATTTTTTTATTCAGAAAGCTAAGAAGACCTATGGTTTACCATATAAAACAAAAAGACTCAACTATCCAACGATAGGGTAAATCTGATTACTAATATCATATTTTATTAAAATACATTTCTATGGCTGTTTTTGCAATCTGACACGTAACGTAATTTATTTATTTACTAGCTTATGCCCGCGACTTCGTCCGCGTAGAATCAGCAATTGCCATGTTTATCGCTATCCCGCGTTAACTATGCAATTTTTGTAGTTTTTTCCCGTTCCCGTGGAAATTTTGGGGAGTCCTTTACACTTAAAGCCTTTAAAGAAACACACGTTATAAATGTTAAGTTTCTTGCTTCCGCTGTTTCGTCTGGAAACGTAAAATCCCGTTTTTCCCGTCCCTGTGGGCGTTTCGGAAAATCCTTTCTTAGTGTTCCCCTACACTCCCGAATAAACCTACGTGACAAGGAACCCACTTGCCAAATTTCAGCTTTCTACGACCAGTAAAATGAAAAATCCTGTTTTTTCCCGTTCCCGTGGGAATTTTGGAAAGTACTCTCTTAATGCTCCTCTACTTTCCCAAAGCAACCTACATGCCGAATTTCAGCTTTCTGCTACCAGTAAAACGAAAAGTCCCGTTTTTCCCGTTCCCGTGGGAATTTCTGGCAATCCTTTAATAGTGCTCCCATACACTCATCAAGGAAGGCTCTTACCAAATTTCAGCTTTCTACGACCAGTAAAACAAAAAATCCCGTTTTTTCCCTATCCCGTGGGAATTTCGAAAAATACCTTCTTAGTGCAAGCTTTCAAGCAAGCCTTCAAGCATGTAAGTATGCAAGGAGGCATGCAAGCAGGCAAGCAAGCATGCATGCAAGTAAGCACGCAAGCATGCATGTATGCAAGTAAGCATGCAAGCATGCATGAAAGCAAGTATGCAATCAAGCATGCAAAGCAAGGACTCAAGCAAGCATGCAAGCAAGCCCCCGCATTGCCCCGCTGCCTTAATTTTTCTGAAACTGTAAATATTGCAGGATTTTTATAAAACAAACCTAACCTAACCTATAGGGCTGTCCTAAAATATATCCTAAATAGCTTTTGCCCGCGACTTCGTACGCGCTAAGATGTAAAACGAAAAAATAAGTTTTTCCCGTTCCCGTGGAAATTTTGGTGAGTGCTTTCGGAGTACACTTAAAGCCTTTAAAGAAACACACGTTATAAATGTTAAGTCTCTTTCTTCCGCTGTTTCGTCTGGAAACGTAAAATCCCGTTTTTCCCGTTTTAGTGTTCCCCTATACTCCCGAATAAACCTACGTTACAAATTTCAACTTTTTATGTCAAGTAGGTAAAACGTAAAATCCCGGTTTTTCCCGTTCCCGTAAAAATGTTAGGAAATCCTTTGTTAATGCTCCCTTACACTCCCTAAGGAAGCTAAATGCTAAATTTCATCTTTCTACGACCAGTAAAACGAAAAATCCCGTTTTTCCTGTTCTCGTGGGAATTTCTGGAAATCCTTTCTTAGTGCGCCCATATACTCATCAAGGAAGGCTCTTATCAAATTTCAGCTTTCTACGACCAGTAAAACAAAAAATCCCGTTTTTTCCCTATCCCGTGGGAATTTCGAAAAATACCTTCTTAGTGCACCTCCAGGATACTCAAGGTATATGTGTGCCAAATTTCAAGTTTCTAGCCATATTATGCCTACCGCAGTATTTCTTTGTAAACAAATATTTTTCCCGTTTCCGTGGGAATTTTGGAAAATACTCTCTTAATGCTCCTCTACACTCCCGAAGCAACCTACATGCCGAATTTCAGCTTTCTGCAACCAGTAAAATGAAAAGTCCCGTTTTTCCCGTTCCCGTGGGAATTTCTGGAAATCCTTTAATAGCGCTCCCATACACTCATCAAGGAAGGCTCTTACCAAATTTCAGCTTTCTACGACCAGTAAAACAAAAAATCCCGTTTTTTCCCTATCCCGTGGGAATTTCGAAAAATACCTTCTTAGTGCACCTCCAGGATACTCAAGGTATATGTGTGCCAAATTTCAAGTTTCTAGCCATATTATGCCTACCGCAGTATTTCTTTGTAAACAAATATTTTTCCCGTTCCCGTGGGAATTTTGGAAAGTACTCTCTTAATGCTCCTCTGCACTCCCGAAGCAACTTACATGCCGAATTTCAGCTTTCTGCAACCAGTAAAACGAAAAGTCCCGTTTTTCCCGTTCCCGTGGGAATTTCGGGAAATCCTTTTTTTTAGTGCTCCCCTACACTCCCCAAGGGAACTTGAAGGCCAAATTTCCATTTTTATATGAACAGTAAATCAAAAAATTGATCCCGTAGAACTGAATATATAAATCCCGTTTTTTTCCTTATCCCGTGGGAATTTCCAAAAATCCTGAAATTAGTTTCTTTGTTTTGTAATCACCTACTTTTGTATCAAATTTGAAGAGTCTAGTTATTATAGTTACTGAGATAGCGTCACTCGGAGTCCAATATGTAATTCCCGTTTTTTCCTTATCCCGTGGGAATTTCCAAAAATCCTTCCTTAGTGGATGCCTACATTGTATAAGGTATCTATGTGCAAAATTTCAAGTCTCTAAGTCCAGTGGTTTGGGCTGTGCGTTGATATATAGTTAAGTCAGTCAGTCAGTCAGGACTTTGAATTTTATATGTATAGATTTAAGTAATTAAAAACTCAAATCACTACATAGTATAAAACAAAGTCGCTTTCCGCTGTCTGTCCGTCCCTATGTATGCTTAGATCTTTAAAACTACGTAACAGATTTTGATTTTGCGAACCGGGGCGGGTCGCTAGTAGAATAAATATTAAAAAAAAACATAGAATGGCCGTTGCTTCGCGGGATGTTCGCATGGACCCAGATGATCTCTACTCAGGAGAAAAGCAGATGGTATACTCTATGTCTAAAAAGCCGTGTATACATCTGCGAAGCAATTCAATGGTATGTGTGAAGTTCGCAATCCGCACTCATTTTGAGAGGAGCCCTGGGGCCCTATTTTTGAAAGCACATCACTCGAAATTACCAGTCGAAAGTGGTATAAATCAGCTTATATCTTCTAAACTACAGGTCTAATCAAAGTTTTGACTAGTGCACAAGATTAATGAGAGCCGTATCTTCTAAGCTACTCGTATTTCAAATTCAGCCCAAATTTACACCACTTTCGAGTGGTATTTTCACACATGTGCTTTCAAAAATCGGGCCCCAGATTTATACCACTTTCGAGTGATACTTTCGAGTGATGTGCTTTCAAAAATCGGGCCCCTGTGCCCAACAGTAGGAGGTATATATGCTGAAGATGATGATAATTAATGTCATTCTTTGCTTCCAGAAATAGTTGCTATGCTCTTCGCCCTTGGGGAGAAAATTGCTTAAAGATATTGTTTGTTGCAGGACGACACCCGTCTCACTCACACATCGGATTCGGAGAGCGAGCACAGCGACAGCGACATAGACATCGTCGGGGAAACAAACTATACTCGCTACACCACGTAAGGGATCTTCAGACTTAGTGTGGCTTTTCGTTCACAATAAGTTTCAGCCAACATTTTCAATACAAGCTTTTTTGCTGACTGTACCTACTTGCGTTGTCATCCGTCCTACATGTGCACTAAATTTCAAGTAAATCAGACCAACCGTTGAAGAGTTCCCGCCCGCGGAGACGGTCCTGGCTGGGTCGCCACAACTCCACTATAAGATTATTGTATTGTCATCTAACTTGGGGCCGGTTTTTGAAAGCATATGTGTGAAAATACCACTCGAAATCTTCGAAACTACAGCTGTTATCAAAGTTTTGGCTAGTTCACAAGATTAATGAGAGCCGTAAGTATCGTAAGCTACTCGTATTTCACATTCAGCACAATTTTTCACCACTTTCGAGTGGTATTTTCACACATGTGCTTTCAAAAATTGGGTCCTTGGTCAACTATGCAAAGTTTCAGTTCAATCGGTTGAAGATTGCTTCAAAATTGAGTCGCAAGATTCCTCCCGGACAAACATACTTACATACATTGCAAGTTAAATAAAAGCTTGTAAAATTTAAACTATTTATTACTGCGAAACAGAGACGTCATCATAGATAACTGACACTTAATGTAACCGGAGCTGGAGAGTTGTGAGACAAGCCGTTAATGGTCTAGTTAAATTCTAACACAAGATTTGAACATTATGCAACATTGCTTATAAATGATCGATTGTAATAGTAGATTAATACCGAGGCCTGGAAAGTAGCAATTGCTCTTCCAGATGAGGCAGATATAATGTTTTTTTGCACTAAACTTCCTCGCAACTTAGGTTTTCACGTTGCCGCCTTTTTTCTTAAGTTTTTTTGTCAGCTTTCACCGTAAGCTATTTGAGACATTGATAAAAACGTTAGACTCGAACAACACTACCCTTCGGCCGTCGACTTGGCCGTATGACATTGTTGTTCATTATTCCATAGTCTCTGACTTTAAAAAAAGTTAAAAACAAATGAAAAACAGTCCAGCAATCCGATTTACGGTCAGAAAATCGCGCCTGCAATGCAATTCGGCCGTCAACAAGGCCCTTCGTGTTCTGTTACTTAGAATACAATGACGACATTTACGCCAATGTTTGGAAAAAACATAAGTTAGAAAAAGCTTTGGAAATGGGTCGAATTTTAAAGAGTTATTTACCCTTTGGTATCGAGTGTAGTAATAAATAATTAGCAGACATTAAGTGCAATAATAGATGTAATTGTAAATAATAGTATTACTATGTGTGGTCAAATATATTTTAGAAATCTGTGTAAGTATAGTTTTAAAACGACTTCAGAAAATGGCGGAAACATTTTGTATTCATTATTTAATAATGTCATAGCGAATCATTTTTTTGTAGCATTTAACACATTGTAAAATACATACATTGTAAACACATCAAGCTCAATCATTAAATATAATGTTAATTATGTAACTATGTAAGTTAAATTAACATACATACTAATCTTATAAAAGCGAAAGTTTGTAAGTATGTGTTTGTTATTCTTTCACGTAAAAAATAACCGAATGGATTTGGATACAATTTGGAATGGAGATAGCTGAAACCCTAGAATCCCTAGATTAACACATAGGCTATTTTTTATCCCGGAAAATTGCATAGTTCCCGCGGGATAGCGAAAAACTATTTTTCGCAGACGAAGCGGGCAGCTAGTAAATAATATAATTGTGAATTAAGATAAATACATTAGGAGCTAGATTTTGAAATGTACACGTAAAAATAATACCGGTAACCGAGGTGACTGATCGTTTTGGGGCTACTTTGATCGTTTTAATACATACACACATACACACACACAAATCACGTCTTTCTCCCTTACGGGGTAGACAGAGCCTAAGGTAACAAGACCTACAGGCCACGTTTAGCAAGACACTGAGGGCGTAGAGGTAGAAAGTGGAATCAAAATAATGATGGGTTGCTAGCCGCATCGCCTATAACATCGTGTATGATCGTTTTAAAATTGCTATAAAATCGGTATTGACCATCTGCGGTGAATGTTTGGCATGCAGCAAAGGCGATCGATGTAGACATCGATTGGAAGCAGTAAACGCAAATAAATATAATGATTTTGTCTTTACAATAAATATATTTAAAACTTACTTGTTAAAGTCACAATACAATACAATACAAATACTCTTTATTGAACACCACAAATCAGTACAAAACAATACAGAAACAAAGAACAAAGTAGACAATGGGCGGTCTTATCGCTTAATAACGATCTCTACCAGACAACCAGTAAGAAAAGTAAGTTGGAGACAGTTTAAGTCACCCCGGTTTACGGTACTCGAAATTGGTTACTCGTTGCTGAGTTCGAAATACGAGTGGAATGGAAAACAATTGCGGCACGATTTTTGAAAACATGTCACTCAAAGTACCATTCGAAAGTAGAAAAAATTGCTACTGAGCGTTTTCCAAAAAAAAGTCGAAGGCCCGATTTTTGAAAGCACAGTCATGTGTGAAAATACCACTCGAAATTGGTGAAAAAGCGCTGAATGCAAAATACTAGTAGCTTAGAAGATACTTACGGCTCTTATTCATCTTGTGAACTAACTAGTCAAAAATTTGATTAGAACTGTAGTTTTGAAGACTTAAACAGATTTATACCACTTTTGAGTGGTATTTTAACACATGTGCTTTCAAAATTGGGGACCCTGAATTCAAAATACAAGTACTAAACACAAAATTAGAACACAGAAAAATCCGAAAAGTAAAGCTATGGCCGGGAATCGAACCGGGATACTCATCATTCAGTGACGCATGTTATACCCCTACACCACCTAAAGCAGGTGAGTAAGGCTTCGAATTTTTCTATCTGTTACTAGCTGTCACGTGACCTTGTTACTATGCGATTTTTTGTCGCCAAGCGTCATCTGTTTGAATATCTAAATGACAACAGGACCTCGTCTCATTAAAACAAAATGAGGCATTTTTATGTTATAATTATTTAGAATTTCTAGTCATTTGTGATGTGAGTCTAGTCATTAAAACTGCTAGTCATTGATGTTTTGTTTTTTTTAGTAATACCTGTTTTAATAATAGATCGACCACTTATATGAGTCCTCGCCCGCGCGACAAAGGGGGCCGAGAGAGGTGCGGGTAGCGCACTACCCGCCCGCACCTCTCGGTCCCCTTTGTCATCTTACCCCGCGCCCCTGCGGACTCATTTAAACGGTCGGTCTATAGTAATGTACCAGAAGATGGAAACTACTATATTATGTTATGATCAGAGATCGGACATATTTGCGTCATTGCTCGCAATAATATGGACATGACTCCAAAATTAATCAAATATGTCAAAATACCTACATATATTAAGAATAAGTATATCCACGGAGGTTTTATACCTATTGAACTAGAAAACTTTTTTGTCAGAGATAATGATCACATCTAGCAGGATCGTGATTTCTTTATCATATAAAAATATTTACGAGAACGACAACTGCCACTTTAATTAACATTTTGCTAATAATTTTATGCATGTGTAAATTTTTATCTCCGGGAGTTCAAATTTTATTTCGAGAAATTAATTAAATGATTAATTATTTGATTAATTTTTGAGTCATGTCCACATTATTGCGAGCAATGACGCAAATTTGTCCGATCTCTGGTTATGATCTATGGCAGGGGTTCCCAAAGTTGCCTGGGCTAAGACCCATCTAATACAAGTTTACGAACTTGGGACCCACCTCTAAGAAATTCAACCGTTACCAATATGAAGGGCTTTTCAAATAACAAATGAAGTGTTAATAAAAAATTTTTGGTGTGTCGTTCTACAGGCAGGGCCCACTTAATATTCGCTCGCGATCCACCAGTGGCTCGCGACCCATGGTTTGGTAAACCCTGTATGGCTGTAGGGTAGTCAAGGTACCTACGTGAATAACAGCATCACTTTCCGCTGCCTATTTTACTTTTATCAAGGAACACTTGAAGCCTCAAAGCTACAAGTTACAATTTTAGGAAGAAAGAAAGAAAAGTTTATTTGTCACATCTTCTTCTTCTTCTTATTTGTGGCGTTTCAAGTCGTTATAGCGACGACAACTTCGCCAATGTCAAAGTAGCAAAAATATAATCAAAAAATCTTGTGACAAAATGTCGGCAACGTTGTACTGTAATGGTCAACACCCCCCTCCCCCCCTGTCGGGCTCTTGGCCAACGGTCAATGATATCCCTCAGAAACTGCCAGGAAATCATTAGCCAAAGCCCAGGGTGCACGGGATCAAGCACTGCTCTTCACCCCGGACGGATCCAAAAAGGAACCGCAGCTCTTGACCACACGTGGAGGTAACCCGACTCGTACCCCATATTTGTCACATAATAAAAATACTAGATAATGCTAACTGTACTTTTTGCTGATTGTACCAAATTTCAAGTCAATCGGACTAAGCGTTGAAGAGTTCCCTGCGGAGGCGATCCTGGCTGGCTCACCAGAACTCCACCACCAGATTATTGTATTAAAGTCTACATGATTTTTTTTTCCATAATTTTAATATTTCGAGTTTTCCTTACTCAGAATCGTTTACCCTATCGATTCTCATACAAGAAAAAAATGTGTCCCAGATTTTACTATGGATATTTCCTCATCGTCACGCTCCAGCTATATTAAAAAAGTGACGAACTGGAATGGAAATTTTAGGACACATTTTTTCCTGTATGAGGATCGATAGGGCAAACGATTTTGGGTAAGAAAAACTCTAAATAGATAAAATTCCGGATAAAGTTATCATAATTTACTTTTTTTTGGAAAACGCTCATTGCCATCCGACTTACACAAGTATGCAAAATATCAGCTCAATCGGTAGAAGATATCTGCCTCAAAATGAGTCGCAAGATTCCACCCGGACACACCTAATAACAAGGACAATACAATACAATTACAAAACCATAACTCTTTATTGAACACCACATATAACAACCAAAACAGAAAAAAGGTATACAGAATATTACAAGGTAACAATAGCCGGCCTTATCGCTACAGAACGATCTCTACCAGACAACCATTATGACTTGTAAAATTTTAGCTTGTAGCGTCAAGAAACGAACTGTTAATGTGCAATGAAGTTTGTACTTCACCAAGTCAATGAATAAAGTTTTAAAAGTACTATTGTTGTTTCATTTCTTTAATATTTTTATGAAATAAGTTACGTTGAATCCAGAATGCAGCGAAGTACTACAATAGAATCCTGAGCGTAACAAGGGATTCTAAAGAATTCTTAGGGAAATGAGAAATTCTAGAAAGCCCAAGATGCTACCACAGACACAAGTTCCTTAATACGAGTATAGTAAGTAAGTAAGTAAATGCTTTATTGTACAAATATAAAGAAACAGAGACAAATCACAAAAAATACCTTAAATATATGCACAAAGGCGAACCTATCCCTATAAGGGACCTCTACCACTAGTCCATGCACCTATACAATACCTATGCAATAGTCCTAGTATTGTTAGTCCACTTCATTGACTTACAATAAACAACTAGACTCTGAGTCGCTAACAAAGGTTCCTCAAGAAACGACCGAGTTGCTTTGTCTATGTGTTGTGTGTGTCAACACATCGACTTAGACAGATAACATTAACATATTCGTTCAAATTGACACCTTATTTCGTGGCAGTAATGTTTAATATCAATGGCGTAGGATCGTGAGAAGTAATGACACGACGCCACGCGCTGGAAACCTGCCTGTCTCTTTTGTTCTAAATAGTAAGATTACGGTGCGAAAGAGACATATACATTGTCATCAAAGCGCGGTCGAAACACAACTGAACAAAAACTCTGAACAATAGACGCGTGTTCAGACTTTTGCTTCGGACAGTTTTTGAGCGTGATTGGGAGTCTAGTTGTTTATTGTACGTCAATGGTCCACTTGCATATTATTTCTGAACATATTGTAGGGTAGTTATAGAATGTTGATGAAAGGCTAAATGCTATGATAATGATCCTAAACGATGGAAGAATTAGACAAAGGTCAAGTAGCGTCGAGGGAGGGATTGACATTCAATACAATCCCTCCCCTTAGTTGTAGAGCTAAATACCACACACAGAGACGTCAATTACTTATTTAACTTTTCTTACGATACATTAATCTATGATCACCTTTTAAAAAAACACACACACAAATCACGTCTTTATCCCTTACGGGGTAGACTGAGCCTAAGGTAACAGGACCTACAGGCCACGTTTAGCAAGACTGTGGGCGTATAGGTGGAACGGGGAATCAAAATAGTAATTCATATAACATGGTTCCTACGATTTTCCCCCATTCTCTCGATGGGCTTTTACCATCTGCGCGGGAAGAGAAGCAACTGGTACATTCTATGTTTTTCTACTATATTTAGAAAAGGGAAAGAAAATAAAATAAAAAGACACAACATCGAAACGCGTGTGTGTCGTGCATGTGTGTGCGCGTGCGTGCGTGTGTGTGTGTGTGTGTGTGTGTGTGTGTGTGTGTGAATTAGCAATCGTTTCACTTTGTATTACAGATAAAGACAAACGATTGCTAAGTTAGCAGAGGCCTGTAGAGCGTTTATGAATAAGGGGGCTAGTTAGTATTGAGTTAGTATTTCTAGTAATAAAGAACCACTTATGACTTATGACTTATCAGACCCTCAAACCACATTTGTTCATGGTCCTTCGAACCGGATTAAACCTTAAAAGTTTACAATACATTCTTCTATGTAAAGTTATGCAAAAAAGGGTTATTAGGGCTAGTGTTGTTTAATTTTGATCACTGGTAAAGGACGCTCACGTACATTTGCTTGTGTTTGATATGAACCACGCCCCGCCCCGCCCCGCTACACGCTCCGCTCGAACGACAACTCTACCCGTACGTTTAACTATCACTACATAGTATAAAACAAAGTCGCTTTCTCTGTCCCTGTGTCCCTATGTCCCTATGCCCCTATGTATGCTTATATTTTCAAAACTACATAACGGATTTTGATGAGGTTTTTTTTAATAGATAGAGTGATTCAAGAGGAAGGTTTTTATGTATAACTAGCTGACCCGGCGAACTTTTTTCCGCCTTAAATTTGAAAAATTCCAGTGGTTTGGGCTGTGCTATCCCGCGGGAATTATGCAATTTTCCGGGATAAAAACTTACCTATGTCCTTTCCCGGGACTCAAATTATTTGTATACCAAATTTCAACTAAATCGGCCCAGCGGTTTAAGCGTGAAAAGGTAACAGACAGACAGACAGACAGACAGAGTTACTTTCGCATTTATAATATTAGTAAGGATTCTACGCAGACGAAGTCGCGGGCAGAAGCTAGTTTAATTATATTACTTAGATATCAAACAATGTTTATTAAATTTGTGAAACAATTGACAGAATAGTTTCTATAACAAACTATTGAGATAGGAATAATGGCTCCCCTTTAATCAACGGAGCAGTGAAGTTTATTGTGACAAATTGAATTTGTTATGTTCAAGAAACATAATAGAATCGTTAAACGTCGTACTCAGGGACTTCAATTACTGTTAAATCGATAGGGCGCGATTTTTGAAAGAGCGTCGATCCATAGTACCATTCGAAAATGGAAATGATTAAATGAAAAATTTAAAAACCCCCCCTAAAAAGTTAATTACATAATTTTGAAAAAGAGCTAATACCCTTCAAAATACTAGACCGATTTTTACCAAACATCGCTAAGAAACTGGCCTTCGAATGAAAAGAACCGTATAGAAATCGGTTCATCCGTTTGCGAGGTAAGATGCCACAGACTGACACAGAGAGACATCGATGTCAAACTTACAACACCTCCTTGCGTCGGGGGTTAAAAAATAAGCTAGTAAACTAATTCCACGCAGCCGAAAACGCAGGCAAAAGCTAGTCTTGTATAAAAATAACCTTAAAGTAAGAAGTACCTATCTATTTTCTATTTGACCTGCGGGGGGAAAGACAATGGCAGCGGGGGGTGAGGAGCGGCGACTCTATGCGAAGTAGGTACGTATAATAATAGACATTCTGTGCTTAATCCGTTTACTCATAAACCTTTAATAAACTCTAGATTATCGCATAATTGGATCTGAAACGAAGGTCAACTTATTCACCTACCCTAAAACCAGTTCAAATCGGTTCAAAGCGGATCAAAGATGGCTTGTAATAACTATGCATTACTCCTCTGCCAACTTAGAAAATACTGTCGAAAAATTACAATCACAAACATCAACTTTGCGCGCTGGGTATAAGGTTGCGAGTCTGAGAAATGGACATTGGGGTGTGTTTGGTAACGTGGTTTTTGCGACAATAGCCGGCCATATTGAATTGTCGCGAGGGGGGATACAACTCTTTTAATTTTGGAACAGAAGCTCCAATATTGCCGTGATTTGATTAGAGTGGACGGTTTTATGCAGCATTTGCAAGTTTTATCAAAAATAAAAACTTGCTCATGCGTCCTGAGGCCCGATTTTTGAAAGCACATCACTCGAAAGTACCACTCGAAAGTGGTATAAATCAGCTTATATCTCCAAAAGTACAGCTCTAATCAAAGTTTTGACTAGTTCACAAGATTAATGAGAGCTGTGCATTGACTTACAATAAACAACTAGACTCTCAGTCGCTAACAAAGGTTCCTCAAGAAACGTCCGATTTGCTTTGTCTATGTGTTGTGTGTGTCAACACATCGACTTAGACATATAACATTAACATATTCGTTCAAATTGACACCTTATTTCGTGGCAGTAATGTTTAATATCAATGGCGTAGGATCGTAAGAAGTAATGACACGACGCCACGCGCAGGAAACCTGCCTGTCTCTTTTGTTCTCAATAGTAAGATTACGGTGCGAAAGAGACATATACATTGTTATCAAAGAGCGGTCGAAACACTACTGAGCCAAAACTCTGAACAATAGACGCGCCGTTCAGACTTTTGCTTCGGACAGTTTTTGAGCGTGATTGGGAGTCTAGTTGTTTATTGTACGTCAATGGAGCTGTGGTTGTCTTCTATGCTACTCGTGCGCACATAGGCCGTATTAGTGTGAATGCTCGTGTGGATACCGAACCATTTTGTCGTGTGTGTAATTAAGGCAGCGGGAAAGTGCGGATGTGTGTATAGAATGACACATGGACAATTAGGGTGCATACCGAATAACTTTGCTGTGTGTACAATAAAGAGTTATATAGTTTGTTTCTTTTAAAATGACGAAAATGCAATTAACGCGGGATTTTACAACTTCTTTTGTTGCTGAATATGATAGGAAAAATAACAAAGAGACGTAATAAAACTGACCGAAGTATGGCACGTGTACTGGAGTAGCTCAACCCTTCTTGATCTTTGAAATGAAAAATTTAAAATTTTATTTAAAATATGGTTATTAATACTTGTTTACACAAAAAATCAACACATATACATATAGCCAGGTTGTAAAAAAGAGACTATTTTTGCAAATATAACACATGTACTAAAAGAGCGAAAGCCAGATAAACACTAACAAAATATTGCACTTAAGCCTAGAAAGTATCCCCTCCTATTGATTATTGATTACTGAACTGGACCCTTTTAAGTATAATAGGTGTATTGTTTTCCAAATACAATTACAGTGCGGCTAACACTCGGGTAAAAATGTCTCATACCTACTATTAAAAAATTGTACAAAGTGATACTGACACAGTATATAATTATTATTTTAGAAACGCACGTCGTCTAGTGTAACACCGACCAGCAACATCAAAACTATCAAGATTGTTTGTTCACGGTATACTCTGGACTGTTAAGTTAAGAGAGCGTTAGCTAATGGTTTTACAACCCCACTTGAAGTTAACAATTGAACAATAGACGTCGGTTTTAAGTACTTTTCGTCAGCTTAAATGAAACAAACCATACATACATACATACAATGCTTGGCGCATTATGGATGACCCCGTCCACCCTTTTACCGCGAACGTTTGATCTCTTTCGCACCAATCTTGCAATAGAGACAGGTGCGCCAACCTAACGCTGTTAGCAGCCCTGTAATGTTGGCATTACGGCTATTACACCGTCTGGCGGCTACTTTATTCATTTTTTACAGATGTGCAAAATCCTTTACCATCGTATTATCTCGGAAACGTTCGTGTTTGTATGGTATTTGACGTGCTTCAGTCAAAATCATAGACAAGTCGGCATCATTCTGAAGTAATTTGACTTTATACATCTCTACTACCTATAGACTACTTATAATATAATTTAAGGCTCGGGGACCTTATACATCCCTTTTACAAATGTATTTAAGTATTGTCGTTTGTGTTGTAAAGTCTTAGGAATCATGCTATAGGCGATGCGGCTAGCAACCCATCACTATTTTGATTTCCCTTTCCACCTATACGCCCTTAATAATGTGAAACGTGGCCTGAATTTTTTGTTACCTTAAGTTCCGTCTACTCCGTAAGGGATAAAGACGTGATGTATGTATGTATGATTGGCTTGGGAACCTTAGACATTCCTTTTATGAATGTATTCAATACATACATACATACATACATAAATCACGTCTTCATCCCTTACGGGGTAGACAGAGCCTAGGGTAATGCATTCAAGTTAAGCAGAATTTAAGTATTGTAGTAAAAGTATTTTATTTTGGAGTTTCTTGCGGCGCATTCTTCTTGGCAATGATGGTCTTTCCGAATGCGCTGGTAGTTTCAAAAAGAGCCCTTGGCGGCCTATTTAAAAAAAAAAACCATTTTGAATTTTGAATCGCTTGTTTACGATGGATAAGTTTTATTTACTAGTTAGTGTCCCAAATTTAACTATGGAATTTATCCTGTTCGTCACGTTCCATACATATCTGTATTTAAAAAAGTGACGAACTGGAATGGACATTTTGGGACACATTTTTTTCTTGTATAAGAATCGATAAGAAAAACCCTGAATAGTCAAATTCTGGAAAAAATGTTCATGTGGTATTTTTTTTGGAAAACTACTACAAATTAAATTTTCTGCTAGTTGACTACATTAATTATAGCTGTCATCTTATCAGCAGCGGATAATAATGCTCTCGACTGTACTTAAACTTGCGAAACTACTCATCATTACACATAAACGGATAACTCACGTTTGAAAAGTCGAGTGATGCTCGACATGTTTCGGACTATTTCGCAGTCCTTCTTCCTAGAAACATGTCGAAACATGTCGAGCATCAGTCGACTTTTTATACGTGAGTTATCCGTTTATGTGTAATGATGATTGAGTCTCACGGTAGTTTCATGTTGAAAGTTGCGAATCTACTTTTTGGACGGCCAAGAAGAACAATGTTTCGTTTAACAATTTCACCCCTAATTCCTCCTTAGCAACAAATAATTCAATATTAGAAACCAAGCAATCAAATCACACAAGCAAATAAACTGCGCCAAAACTAATCCCACCCTTAGCTAACAACTGACAATTATAGCACAATACGTGAATCAAAACATAAATGATTCCCACAGAACCCCATGAACACTGAAATGAGACAATCTATTTACCTATCGTGCCGTCCTGCTCGCACAAACAGCACTTACCTATTAAGAGAGACCAACACAGAACACTAGTCAACGAAGGGAATTGATACGAATTTCCAATTGTTTTTTTTCGATCGAGCGTGAAATGAAACGCTTTCGCATTTCCTAAATCTGGTTATATCTTCAAAACTACAGCTCTAATCGAATTTTTGACTAGGTCACAAGATTAATGAGAGCCGTAAGTATCTTCTAAGCTACTCGTACGAGTATTTCAAATTCAGCACAATTTTTCACCTCTTTCGAGTGGTATTTTCACACATGTGCTTTCAAAAATCAGGCCCCTGGCTCCTAAGCAAAATGTAATGCGCGAAAGCCTTAAAAACATCGTTATGTTGATACCTGTTTCCACGTGGCCTTTAGGTCTTGTTACATTCGGTATTAAAAAACAAAAAGCTTAAAATGTGTAATGGGTTACCCATCACTATTTTGATTTCCCTTCCACCTTACGCCCTTAATCATGCTAACCGCAGCCTTTAGGTCTTGTTGTTGATAAAAATGCATAAAAATTTATAATACAATTTCGAACTTCATCCAAAATATAAAAGACATTAAACCTTTTAAAAATACACTACTTACATAAAAATACTTGCCGGAGAAATCCTACTACACCCTTCTGGAATTTTGTGATGATAAGCAGACATGTTCTAGAAATTAAGAAAACTTGTTTAAAGTTAAAATTTATAATGTAATGTACTACTATTTGTTACATTAAAAATGTAATATTTGCAGTGCCCCTGCAGGGTCAAATCTTGTATATTGTATCTTGTATCAAAGCAAATAAAAGTTTGAGTTTGAGTTTGAGTTCTCTGCTCTGTCTACCCCGTAAGGGATATAGACGTGACATGTGTATGTATGTATGTAAAATATCCCCCAATTAACATTTAACGGCCGTCGTATCACCGTCGTCGAGTCACTTATTATAGGAGCTTATCCCGGTCGCCAGAGGGCGCTCCCGACGGGCTTGTTAGCGGTGACACCCGCAGACGGGGCATGTTCCGCGGGGTAACGGTTCGACAAATTCTGGGAAACGATATTCGGGGAAAATCAATTCGGCCAATATAACGGATGGGCCGATTCCGATGTGGATTTTTTCGAAAGCCTGTTTCCTTGCGGTGGTTATTACTTATTAGCCACGTTTGGTAATCAGTCCATGGGGCCGATTTTTGAAAGCACACGTGTGAAAATATCACTCGAAAGTGGTGAAAAATTGTGCTGAATTTGAAATGCGAGTAGCTTAGAAGATACGCCTCTCATTAATCTTGTAAACTAGTCAAAAATTTGATCAGAGCTGTAGTTTTGTAGATATAAACAGATTTATACCTTTTTCGAGTGGTAGGTAGGTACTTGCGAGTGATGTGCTTTCAAAAATCGGGCCGCATCGCCTATAACATGATTCCTATGATTTTCGCCCATTCCCTCGATGGGGCTTTTATGGGAAGAGAAGCAACTGGTAAATTCTATGTTTTTTCTTTACTCCCAGAGCAGCGTGGATGCTCACTATACCAAATTTCAATAAAATCGGTTTAGGCGTTTTGCCATGAAAGAACAAACGTCCAAATATCCAACTTTCGCCTTTATAATACTAGTAACTAGTAAAATGATTCAAGGTGTGCTAAGAATTTTAAACAATACCAATGCAACTCTAGATAATAATATGCTAGATAACACAGAATTCTGCTAAAGCAGGAAATATTTTTCCAAACTGTAACAAAGCAGACATTTTGTGCTAAAATATTGTGTTATTCAGCACAATTCTGGTGACTGATATAACATAGTATCTGTTCTTTTGTAAATAGCTAGCTGTTGCCCGCAAATTCGTCCGTGTAGAACTAAAGCTTTACTTTTTCCGACACTTCCCATTATATTTCAACCAATTTACATTTTTTTAATTGTTTATAATGTTTAATGATTTCATGGGAATATTGCCTAGAAATAAAAAAAAAGTTTTTCTATATATATATTTATTTTTATCTTAGGTTCTTACAATACCTATTCATATAAAAGGTAATAAAACAATATTAATACAAAATATAAAAACATTATAAAAACCGAGGCGGGACCTAAGCTAAGTGGTCAGGGCGACAGAGAGGAACCTCCTGACTATCCGAGCCGTGTCCAGGAGTACCGCCTTCTGTATCTGGCCCTTGACCCAACCAACTAGCGAGAGCTCTACTTAAACCTACATATTCTGTAACTATACTTATATTGAAAGGAATTTGCGTACTATGCGGCATGTATGTAGGGCCGGCAACGCACCTGTGATTCCCCAAGTCTTGCAGGTGGCCTGGGCGATGGTGATTACTTTCCATCAGATGACCCGTCTGCTCGTTTGCCCCCTCTCATATAAAAAAAAATGTATTCAGGATTACAGCTTTTTGTTTGTTTTTGTTTTGCTTTTTTTGTTTTTGTTTGTGTCTTCTGAGTGTGTTATACGCCCACAATCTTGCTAAATGTGGCCTGTAGAAATGTGTGTGTGTGTGTGTGCTTGTGTTAGTGCGAGTGACTATTATTCATTGGGGGTTTTTCTGTTTCTCAAACAGATGGTTCCGAACAAGTTTCTTGAACCTTATCCGTCATCTGGGTAACTTAATTAGTATTTAATATACAAAAGACATATACCTGCTTCTATAGCTCAGTGACGTGATAACACTAAAACTGTTGATAACACTGATAAGATAGTAATGCCGCCATCTTGGCTCAGTCGCCAAAGTGGCTAATAGTGCTAAACACGTTTCATACAAACAATTTTGAATGTGGTTTTCATTGTATGTGAGTTAGACTGTTTTTCGAGTCAGGTATGTTCACACAATTGTTTATCGTCTAGGATGTGGATTTGTTTGAAAAAAAAGGCTTTATTTTTCTGTTTTATGGTTTTTGTTTGAGGTGACCTAACTGATAAGTGTAAATAGGAGTTCGTACGTACTAAAGTAGGTATATAGATAACGCAAAGCGATTAAAAGAGCGTTGCTTTTAGTATTTTAGCTTTTTATTCAGCTAATATTGTCGATGTTACAAACTCTTATGAAAGCCAAAATGCCACAGATATTAAAAACACAGCAATTAATAATGTTTAAATAACGCCTTCCAAAATTTCATGAGCTAAAACTGTAACTGAAAACATTCCAGAAATATTGAACTGAGGCTATGTGGAATAGCTAAAGTTAGTTTTTTTCCTAAAATTTTCCTGAAACCTGACTTTTTGAAGTAGGTTAAAAAATTGTTTTACTTTGATTTACCTCTTGTAGCTTTTCTTCTTGTATTGTGCCTAGAATTCGTTTATCACTGTCCCTTGAGAATAACGCCATTTTCCAGAATAAACTGTGGCCTCTTGTTTTTGCCTGTGTAAGCACAGCAGTAAAAAATAAGATAAAGATTACATACAAGCACTTCATCCACACAATGTTTTTACCTAACAGGGATCCGATTTTTGAACCACATCACTTGAAAGTACCACTCGAAAGTGGTATAAATCAGCTTATATCTCCAAAACTACAGCTCTAATCAAAGTTTCGACTAGTTCACAAGAACAAATGAGAGCTATGATTCTCTTCTATGCTACTCGTATTTCAAATCCAGCACAATTTTTCACCGCTTTCGAGTGGTATTTTCACATTATCTGCTTTAAAAAATCGGGGGCTCTATCAGCACTGTCTACCCAGTAAGGGGTAAATATATGTGATTTGTCTAAGTATGTATGTATGTATGTATCAACACTCTGGAATGATTTTGAAGCGATAGTAAAGAAGATATTAAGAATTTTTTTTTGATAAATCCGAAACATGAACCGATCATTGCTGAACTAATTTGGATTCAAATTAACATGGCACCACTTTTTGAAACAGAGTACTCTACCAAAAATAGCATAGCAATTGTTAGTGTTAACTTTCAAACTACCTAATTCAAAATAACACCTCGACGGTAAAGTAAAATGTAAAAAATTGCGGAAAGGATTTTAGAGCGACAACCCGTCTTGAGTAATTGTTCTAAAATTCGGGGAAACGAATATTCTATGAACGGATATAGGTACGATTTTTATAACTCGATTCGTCATTATAGTAACATCATAAGTTCTCAGTACTGCTGATAATATACTGATTGCACTATCTTACTGATACGATAGTATATGATCCAAGAGTACCAATAAAAGCCTATGTACTAACTATGTCACTACAATTTCAACCTTCATGTTAACGTGTTTAAGTTGAAAATTGTACGAAATTTGATCATATTTTGTGGTTTAATTTTCAGTGAAAATGGGTCGTTTCGCGTACTGCATTGTTTTATGCTTTATCTTGACCGGAGCCCAAAGCCAAGACCGTAAGTTTTTATACAATTTGTTTTATAAAACTTTTAAACACGTAGCGCCATCTCTGGCTGAGTAGCAGAACTAATCCCCGAAAGTTTGTGTAACCTATGGTGCAGAAAAGTCTTTTTCACTTTCTACTACGACTTACGTTTGTTAAAAACAATTGCTTCTACAATAATTATGACCTAGAAAGGAATAAAGTAACTTTAGTGCACACAATCTGTTTATCAACGAGACCCGATTTAACGCCATCTGTCGTTAAATACTAGACACAATATTGTGGGGAGTGCCACAATAGAGAGATCTCTCTCCAGGCAGATGTTATGCCTGGGGACCGAAGTCCGAAGGAGGCGAGTTGAGAGTTGTATTTTTTATGCAGCCGCATTGAGAAACTTCGTAAGCGGCATGTAGAACGATGTGACAGCTGTCATTAGAACTGGCGCTAGCTACTCGTGCGTTGTAGTAGTTATGTAGAGGCCAACTAGGTGGCGCTAGGGTCGCTACAATATATTTACCAACAACGTGAACGATTAACGCCATCTATCGTTAAGTGCCTGTACTAATTGGAATTTGTTTTAGCTACAACCACTGAAGAGCCGAAAGCGGACAACAATGTAGCAAAAGAATCCGGGATCTGCAGAGTTTGCGTGTGCAAGGATGGCAAAGTCAACTGCAAGGATCAGAACGTGGCAGATTTCTTCACGCTCGAAGAATGGGGAAGTAAGTTTTTTATAGACAAGGAAGGCAAACGGGCAATTGTCTCATATTATAACCAGAGATCGGACAGATTTGCGTCATCGTTCGCAATAAAGTGTTCGCAAAAATTAATCAAATAATTAATCATTTAATTAATTTCTCGAAATAAAATTTGAACTCCCGGAGATAAAAATTTACACATGCATAACATTATTAGCAAAATGTTAATTAAAGTGGCAGTTGTTGTTCTCGTAAATATTTTTATATAATAAAGAAATCACGATCCTGCTAGATATGATTATTATTTCTGACAAAAAAGTTTTCTAGTTCTATAGGTATAAAACCTCCGTGGATATACTTATTCTTAATATAATAATATGTATTTTGACATATTTGATCAATTTTGGAGTCATGTCCACATTATTGCGAGCAATGACGCAATTTTTTCCGATCTCTGAATATAACACATCTTTTGCCCGCGGCTTCGTTCGCGTTAAGAAGTATAGTTTTAGCGGCTTTACGTTTGTTTAGCGTGTGTAAAAAACTAGGGCCTACAAAACTACTATACGCACGTATATTTATACAAACTTTCATCACCTATTTTATCCCCTTAGGGGTGGAATTTATCAAAATCCGTTCTTAAAGGATGCCTACGTCATAGTAGCTTTATGCATGCAAAGTCTCAGCCCGATCGGTTTAAAATTGGCAAAGTTTCATACAAACTTTCATCCCCTATTTTATCCCCTTGGGGGTAGAATTGATCAAAATCCTTTCTTAGCGGATGCCTACGTCATAACATCTACCTGCATGCCAAATTTCAGCCCGATCCGTTCAGTGGTTTGGTGCGTTGATAGATCACTATGTTAGTCAGTCAGTCACCTTTGAGTTATACATATATAGTTATTTAGATTTATACATATTCCAACATGAAACTACCGTGAGACTCAATCATAATTACACATTAAACGGATAACTCACGTATAAAAGTCGAGTGATGCTCAATACGCGCTGTCAGTTGCGTCGAACAGCCGTGCGAGCAGAGCGCTGGCGCGCAGTGTTCGTGTCGCTGCCGCCGGGGCGAGCGCTCTTGGAAAAAGGACTTCGAAATAGTCCGAAACATGTCGAGCATCACTCGACTTTTATACGTGAGTTATCCGTTTATGTGTAATTATGATTTATACATATATCGCTACCTCGGGGCTCAATTGTCGTATAAGCCAAAAGTCGATTTTTCAGGAGAGCCAAAAAACTAAAAAGAAAAACAAAAAAAAATTGTAACTCTTTTGTTTTAACTGTTATAAAGAAGCTTCGTAGGATGAAAGTTCTTAAAATTATGAGTAGAATAATATGAATTCATAATATTTAAGATAGAACCCATAACAAAGAAAATAGATGGCTTATACGCTTCTTAAAAGCAAACAGAATGACGTTTATGACCCAAAATAATAGTTGCTGTACATGCTACTTAGGACGTATAAGTCAGCTATTACGATTTTTGAAAAAATCAAAGGTATTAGTCACCGGTTTTCTTTTTTTGGTTAGGTACTTTACTGTAAAAAAATAAATCATGTATATAAACCCCAAACTACTTTACTGCGATAATGATGATAAGGTAGGTATGAACCAAATCAGTTTGAGAATCGTATTTAACTTTCAAAGTCCATTCATATTAAAAAGGTTTGAGGGTTTGGTAAGTAACAAAAAATTCGTATAGAAAAAATATATATTGCTGAAGGTAAAACATCAATGCCAACGAAAAAAAAACACAAATTACGTTGTTATTATTAAAAAGATTGTTCAAGTACCACATAAAACGATAAAAATGAAAAGTAGCAACAAGAATATAGCATTTAATACTTCTAATGTCTTTCAATTAAAAACAATCTTTTTTATAAAAGTTATGTGTTTAACGCCGTTTTTACTCCAAATTTATTTTTTGTTGGCTTTTATTGCCATGAAATGAAACGCTACTGCAGGCCGTACACCAAACTTTATGCTGTTATTGGAAATAATTCAGGTCGTATTCACCAAATTGGTTTAGTGGTGGCTTATACATCTTAAAAATGAAACGTAATGGCAGGTTGTATAATAAACTTTGTTCAATTTTCAGAAATCGTTAAGGTCGTATACGCCAAGTTTGATAAGCAATGTCCTTTATGCCAATTATAAATCTTGATTTAGGGTCAATAATACCTTTGCCTTTTTCACACTCTGAGTAGCTGGCTTTTATAGCTCGTTTTTTTTAAATTACCTGTTTAGAGTTACAGAAAATGTAGGTTGTATTCGATATTTTTTTGGGATTTGGAGAATTTTAAGTACACAGATCGATAGAGAAAAAAAAACTGAGCAAGACTGCATTAAAATCTCATTTTCGTCAAAATGGCTTATACGACAATTGAGCCCCGAGGTAGCGATATTAAAAAAATCAGCCTTTGTTATTCATTTCCAAATTTTCACTAAATTCATTACCATTTCAGACCTCATTGACTACAAGCCTATCTCAGTCGACCTCAGTGACAATCTCCTCACCAACATAACGGCTATAGCTGACCTGCAAATCGAGATCTTAGATCTATCAAACAACAAGATAGAATTCATTGAAAATGCCAGCTTCCGAGACCTTCAGGAGATGAGGGTTCTGGATCTGAGTCACAACAAGCTTACAAGCAAGCTGAGTCCGCATGCTTTTGAGGTAAGTTCATTATTTCCAGCCCATACATGTGCATTCCACTGCTTTCAAAAGTCGGGCGCTTGCCGTGGCATTCTTAAATAGCCAAGGTATCTTGTATTCTTGCAATCTTGTACTTTTGTAAGCTTGTAATCTTGTGCTCTCGTATTTTTGTTGTTCGTAATCTTTTTTTTTTGTACTCTTGCATTCTTGTATTATTGTAATCTTGTATTTTTGTAAGCTTGTAATTTGTGCTCTCGTATTTTTGTATTTTTGTTGTTCGTAATCTTTTATTTTTGTACTCTTGCATTCTTGTATTATTGTAATCTTGTATTTTTGTAAGCTTGTAATTTGTGCTCTCGTATTTTTGCATTTTTGTTGTTCGTAATCTTTTATTTTTGTACTCTTGCATTCTTGTATTATTGTACTCTTGTATTTTTGTAAGCTTGTAATTTGTGCTCTCGTATTTTTGTATTTTTGTTGTTCGTAATCTTTTATTTTTGTACTTTTGCATTCTTGTATTATTGTAATCTTGTATTTTTGTAAGCTTGTAATCTTGTGCTCTCGTATTTTGTATTTTTGTTGTTCGTAATCTTTTATTTTTGTACTCTTGCATTATTGTATTGTTGTAATCTTGTATTTTTGTAATCTTGTATTTTTGTAATCTTGTATTCTTGTACTCCCGTAATCTTGTAACCTTGTAATCTCGTATTTCCAGGGCCGCTTCTCCGCGGAAGAGTACGAGCCTCTCTCCTCCATGCGCGAGCTGAATCTCGCGTACAACGACTTCCACTCGCTGAACCAGGACCTCTTCGAGCACCTCCCGGAGCTGACCTCGCTGGACCTCACCGGCAACCCGCTGACCACCATCGACCATGTCACCCTGATCGCCATCTCCAGCTTGCCCATGCTCCGGGTAAGAATATGAGAGAGAGAGAGAGAGAGAGAGAGAGAGAAACATTTATTTACACACATTCGATACACGTAGAATTGTATGTATGTATGTAAACTCTTTATTGCACATAAAAAATATAAAAATACATTAATACAGAGAAAATAGTACAAAGGCGAACTTATCCCTAAGAAGGGATCTCTTCCAGCTAACCTGCTACAGAAAGGAAAAGTTACAACAAAAAGGCAAGCAGTCGTTATTATGCGCAAATAAAGTAGTATTCATACTTCATAAATTAATAAATTAACAACTAAAGTACATTCTAAAACCATAATAAAATAATATATAAATAACGGAATAAAATTTAACCAATAAACTTACATAAATACTATCGAATATCAAATAACATAAATAAATACTCAAGTAAAAACAATATGAAAGGCAGCTACCGCCTCAGGTGCCAGTGCTTAGCCACAACTTCCTCAGCCCACCCCTGAACACCGCCACAGACTGAGATTCCCTCAACGTCAGGGGCAACTCGTTCCACAACTTGACGGAGCGAATCGTGAAAGATTTGGCATATGATCGTGCCTTGTTCGGCGGAAAGGCAAGTGTGAGGTTGGAGCTCGACCGCAAACGGTCCCCGCTTCCAGTGGCCAAGTAGCTAAATCTTTCTCAGAATTATAATAGGAAGAAATACAACACCCACCAAAACATTGCTTTTGGTTTAACAACCACCTGTCTCAATGAATACTACTCCGCTGTGCGGCAGTGGCAGCTACTGTAGGAATAGGTTCTGCTAGTTTTATACTGGCAGGTTTCTGTTGCTGGCTGCTATGAGTTTAGTTCAAGTTCCGTATATCGAACACTCGTTCGATATTTTAAATCTTTTGTTTGGAACTTCCGACGGGTCTCGGATCAGCTTGGACCGGGAACGATTCTGGATATTTTTAATATTTCTTGTTATTTATGATAGTTTAACCAAGCTGAATAAAAACTGAAGTATCAAATAATTTTGCAATTTATCTCATTAGCTTAGGCCTTACGCAACAACAGTTTGAGTAAGGACACTTTTAACTCGATCACTCGTACAAAACTAAGTGCCTCATCTAGGCAGCTCTACACTACCTAGGGACTGGGGCAGTGCCCCGGGGCCCTCATGCTCAGAGGGCCCTCGAATCCTTACCAGAAAATGTCGATCGAACTATTATTATTAAAACGTAACCAGTTTAGATAGTAGTGGGGCCCCATTTTTTTATTTGCACCGGGGCCCTTGGTTACGCTACTGCTGTGCGGTTTGAGGTGTAAGTTCTAGGATGGATTGGTGGCTTGGCTGAGGTTTCTTCAGCTTGCTTTAAAAGGAGTGTACCGCTATTTACAAGGCCGCTAACGTACCAGCAGTCCTAATGGTACTGTAGGAGTCTACTAGGATAGGGTGAGGCGAGACGAGTGTATTTTTTGCAGTATAACAAAGCATAAAAAGTCTAGTCATTTACCGCCACCGTGTAAACGAGACAAGAGTTTTGTATAAATCCAAACGTAGCAAAAATAACCTAAACTAAAAATCTCATTTTAGATACAAGCTTCCTTGCTGACTCTACTTGCGTTGTCATCCGTCCTACATATGTGAACCAAATTTCAAGTCAATCGGACCAACCGTTGAAGAGTTCCGAGAATTTTACTACCAGATTATTGTATTGTCATCCGACTTACACAAGTGTGCCAAATTTCAGCTCAATCGGTTGAAGATATCTGCTTCACAATTAAGTCGCAAGATTCCACCCAGACAAACATACTTACATACACATAGGTACATACATTTATAAATACATTACAAGTTAATATAAAGCTTGTAATAATTACAAGAACTAGGTAATCTGAAAGTATAAACTACAGGCATAAAAATTCTACAATTCCCTTAAACTATACTACGCTGCTAAAACATTTCTATACCGTCAAACTTCTTCTTCATCCTTCTCGGTATCACTCTTAACAGCGTGGTATACACACTAGATATAGAGAATCCATATAATCTAAACTAAAGAAACATCACATCCATCCAGGATCTG
This sequence comes from Pandemis cinnamomeana, assembly GCA_932294345.1. Classification (NCBI taxonomy): domain Eukaryota; kingdom Metazoa; phylum Arthropoda; class Insecta; order Lepidoptera; family Tortricidae; genus Pandemis; species Pandemis cinnamomeana. Next base: position 3,851,032 of record OW028731.1, read on the forward strand.
CGCCTGCGTTCGTGCCAGCTCTCCGACATCCCTGACAAGTTCCTCCACACCCCCCGGTACCTGGAACACCTGGACCTGAGCGACAACCAGCTGACCATGGTGCCTCAAGAGCTGGAGGAGACCAAGAACCTGGTCTACCTGAACCTCAATCAGAACCCCATCGAGGAGCTGGACATGGGCAAGGAGGAAGCTATGTAAGTCTCTAATTAGCGTGTGTCAGTATTTTAATGCATTTAGGGGTGATTGCAAAACAGCGTCTGTTTCTTAAGAAACTTCAGTCTGTGATGCACTGTGTCTGTGTTACTTCTTCACGCTCAAAGACATAGATATCAGATCAGATATACCATAGAATCTTCTTCTTTGGCGTTACACTCTTGCTAGAGCTGAGTGCTATTGCTGAGTTTTCACAAGCGATTTTCAGGCGGATGATTAATATATCGAACTATACAAATTTCTTAATTGAAAACTACTCTATATCCTTCCCAGGATCTTAATCTATCGCCATAGCAAATTTTATCTCTATTGGTTGAGTAGTTTACACATGAAAGCGTAACAAACAAACATATAAACAAACTCGCATTCCCTTTTCTAACACCTACTAGCTGTTGCCCGCAACTTCGTCTGAATAGAATTCGTTTATCGCTATCCCGCAGGAATTACGCAATTTCTCGGAATAAAAATTAGTCTATGTGTTATTCCAGACTATAATCGATCTATGTTCCAAATTTCATCCAGATCTGTCCAGCCGTTCTGGCGTGAAAGAGTAACAAACATCCATCCATACTTACAAACTTTCGCGTTTCTAATATTGGTAGGGTTAATTAAGATGGTTAAAACTTTTAGTACCTATTACAAAAGGGCTGTGGTGTCGAGCTACCTAATATTTTAAGTTAGTGTATCAATCCATTCGTATCTCATTTACTGACTTCCTTATGCATCCAGCGGTTTCCCAATCCTCAAGAAGCTAAAGGAGCTCCACATGTGCAACATGCCGGAGCTGCGCCGCATCGGGCCTGGAGCCTTGGCTGGTCTCCAGAACTTGGTGAAGCTACACATGAGCTTCAACCCTAAGCTGGAGGAGGTCGACCCGAAGGCCCTGGCCCGCCCTGATGATATAGGGGAGACGTATGACTGGCCTATGATCAAGGAGGTAAGGTTCTGCTCTGTGTAAAGCCACATTGAAGACCTCAAAGCAGATGTTATGGGGACCGAAGTCCGAAGGAAGAGAGTTGGAAGTTGCATTTATAAAACTTCGTTGGCGCGATGTAGGAAATTGTGACGTCATCGGTACTAGGTATCCGTCGTAGCAGTTTATGTAGTTGACGACTAGGTGGCGCTAGTCACTACATTTCTTTTAAGGGTACCATACATTAAAAGGAATGGGAACCCTTTTTTGAAAAAATGACTTTCTGCCAAGTTTCTTGCGGCGTATTCTTCTTGGCAATGATGGTCTTTCCGAATGTGCTGGTAGTTTCAAAAAGACATGTAAAAGAGCCCTTGGCGGCCAATTTGCAAAAATAAATTTTCATTTTCATTTTCATTTTCATTTAAGTTCATTTTGTTGTCCGTAACGAAAACACATAGAATGTACCAGTTGCTTCTCTACCCGAGCTGATGGTAAAAGTCCATTGAGGGAATGGGCGAGTCTTAGGAATCATGCTATAGGCAATGCGGCTAGCAACCCATCACTATTTTGATTACCCTTTCCACCTATTACGCCCTTAATCATGCTAAACGTGGCCTTAAGGTTTTGTTCCCTTAGGCTCTACCTACCCATTAAGGGTAAAAGACGTGATTTTAGTATATGCATGTTATGTGTAGTCAGGGCAAGGTATTATGGGAGTCTTGAGAATTTCCCAAAGTAATTATCTTAGGGATCATGTTATAGGCGATGTGGCTAGCAACCCATCAGTGTTTTGATTCCCCTTTCCCTTTATACGCCAACAATCATGCTAAACGTGGCATTTAGGCCTTGTTACCTTAGGCTCTGTCCCTGTAAGGGATAAAGACGTGATTCATGTATGTAATTATACCTATTTTCCAGCTATACATCTCATCTAACAACCTGAGCGAGGTGGACCGACGTCTGGTCTCCCGCTGGGACCTGGTCGAGAACCTGGACGTCTCCAACAACCCTTACCTCTGCGACTGTTCCACGCAATGGATGGTCGACGTGCTGGTACCCATCGTGGAGAACAGGGGAGCCAATGAGTCGGAGAAACTTGTGTACGTATTGGAGAAGGTCGTGTAACACACGGAGAACGTCTTATTTTAAAGGGGTATGTGGAGAGCAGTGCCGACGTTAGGGGGGGGGGGCGCGATGTGGCGACGGCCCGGGGCGCCAAATTTGGAGGGTGCTGAGGTCTGGGGCCTCGGCCTCCTGGCTCACCGGCTGTGTACCCTCAATACTGTCCTTAAGTGGGCGCCTAAATATTACTGCCCGGGGCGTCAGTGGCCCTAACGCCGCTGCTGGTGGAGAGTGAATGGGTGTGTTGGGAATTGAAGGTCTAGACGTACGTTCCGCGAATTGGGGGCGTTTTGGAAATAGGTCAGGGAACCGATTTTTGAAAGCACATGCGTGAAAGTACCACTTAAAATTGGTGAAAAATTGTGCTGAATTTGAAATACGAGTAGCTTAGAAGACAATGACAGCTCTCATTAATCTTGTGAACTAGTCAAAACTTTGATTAGAGCTGTAGTTTTGGAGACATAAGCTGATTTATACCAATTTCGAGTGGTACTTTCGAGTGATGTGCTTTCAAAAATCGGGCATACGATAACTGCTGTTAATTTTCGATGCAAGAAAAGTTTTGGCTGCCCTTTTTTTACAAATAAGAAGACAGATTGTTGAAGGTGTTAATTCAAATCTAATGCTAATCATCTGTCTCTTACAGCTGCCAAGAACCGATAGAGATGCAAGGCTACACCATGAAGCATCTTCACGACATTCACCGCACGATGCGCTGCGTCGACAAGTACGGCAACAGGCCAGAGAGAGACGGCGCTATACTGCTCGGCACTCTCATTGGTGAGTAATAAAAATGAAAAATAAAAAATAGAAATCTTTTATTTCAGACAACAGCTTGGTCCATTGGTTAGTTAAAATCGAATATTAAGTATGTAAGATTTTTCCACTTTCGGTTGATTTTTCAATTTTCCAATTTTTCCAAAAGCATTGGTGATTTCAAAAAAAGACACGTAAAAAAACGACACGCCTTTGGCGGTCTATTTGCAAAATAAACATTTGATTTTGATTTTGATTTTTTTTCAAAAATTTGCAGTTTTTTAAAGCACAAATGTGAAAATGTTCGAAAGACAAGCTCAGAGGAAAATTACATGGGAATTACCATGACGCCACAATGCGATTCGGTTTAGGTTCGCTCGCTGTCAGATCCGCACTAAAATGATAGCTAAAGCCTGAACTGAGTCGGAATTGAATCGCAATTAGACGTCATGGTAAGGCTCTTAGACTACAGGCCCACGTACAAAAAATGTGGGTCATATGAACCACCAGGTGACGTATATAGGACGATATAAGAGCATAAAATAATAAGATTCAACACTATGCCGTCACTTGTAAGCTGTCCAACTGGGTGCTGGTGAGAATTCAAAAGTGCAGGTAGAGTGAGTATATTTTGGTCATATGATTATGTACGGCATTTTTACCATCGATAGATCCATGAAAAATAATAAGAAAGCGCGCAGTGCCGTAAAAAAATGGTGAGCCACAAAGTCGATATTTTCTTTTGATTTTCTGACAATGTTGAGGGTAAATTTGGTCATTTGATTCTGTACGGCATCAGTTTTATACTGTTTCAATACAGCTTCTAATCCATTATTCCGCAACGCCGTACAAAAATTGTGCGACAAGGGGACAAAATCGAGGGTTGCAACCCCCTCTTTTTCCGTGGTCCGGGGGGTGATTTGAAACAGTACGGCTTCGGTTCCAAAGCATTATCTAGCACTCAAAAGTACTATTACAAATAATGCCGTCAAAAAATTATTGTTCATTTGAATGATTGTCTTAATTTCATGGTATACTTGATTTATAAAGCTGTAAAATCATTTGACTCTGTACGGCAACTCTTTTTTTAACATGATATTGTAAAATACAACTGTTACCTATATAGTAGTGCCGTTCAAAAGAAACTGTTCTAAAAAAAATTATAGAGAAATACAAAAACTGAATTTGCAAAAGTTTAAATATTCATAGATTAATAGAACATAGCAATTTTCAAATTTTTTCCCTTGTTTTATATAGTATTAAGATAAATAAATTAGGAAAAAATTATGCCGTACATTTTAATGCAGACCATTTTTTTCATACATTTCGTTCTATGGGTTCGTTCCTTGAGTGTTTTTTCCCTACAAACCTTTGGACCAACGAAAATGTACGGCATGTAAAAAAATATTATCTATGCATAAAATACTTCCAAAATAAATTAATTTTATGTTGTGTCAAATCTCCCCTCGGACCACGGAAAAAGAGGGGGTTGCAACCCTCGATTTTGTCCCCTTGTCGCACAATTTTTGTACGGCGTTGCGGAATAATGGATTAGAAGCTGTATTGAAACAGTATAAAACTGATGCCGTACAGAATCAAATGACCAAATTTACCCTCGAAATTGTCAGAAAATCAAAAGAAAATATCGACTTTGTGGCCCACCATTTTTTTACGGCACTGCGCGCTTTCTTATTATTTTTCATGGATCTATCGAAGGTAAAAATGCCGTACATAATCATTTGACCAAAATGTACTCACTCTACCTGCACTTTTGAATTCTCACCAGCACCCAGTTGGACAGCTTACAAGTGACGGCATAGTGTTGAATCTTATTATTTTATGCTCTTATATCGTCCTATATACGTCACCTGGTGGTTCATATGACCCACATTTTTTGTACGTGGGCCTGTAGTCTATCTCTTATTAATCTTGTGAACTAGTTAAAAATTTGATTCGAGGAGTAGTTTTGAAGTGACATTTGCACTAGAATGATCAAAAATTCCAGGCCTTAGTTTACCCGACTGCGGCGAAGTTAACTTACACCCTCGGTATTATTCCAGGGGTCCTGCTGGCAGTTCCCATCATGCTGTCCTTGGTGCTGCTCTGGAGACGTGGCTACTTCGGCTGGCTGGGGCTCCGGGGGCCTGTGGACGTGTCGAGGGCCTTCTACAAGAGGGCTCCCGCCGACGACAATTACATATAAGCTGATAGGCGTAGTCAATGCCTTTAAAAAAATGTACACCTTTTTTTAAAAAAATGTTTTTTTTTATCATGAAATTGAAAAAAAAAAAAGTATGGAAAGTTAGGGATATTTTTTTATTACAAAATTGAACAATGAATATTCTGGTTAAGAAAAACACAAAAAAAGGAGAAAATAAAATGAGCAGGTACACTTTTTCCAGAAAACTTTTCGAAAAATTTTCGTTGTCGACTTTGTCTCTAAACTGTATTTTTTTAATACATATGTACCATTTTGTCACTTGTCATATGAAAAATAATGATAGTATCGTACTTAAGTATCACTTCAAACCAAGGCGTTGACTTAAAAACTAGGTTTAAATTAAGCTTTAGTAGACTAAGCATATTTTGTAATATTCAAAATTTTACAAAAAAGCAGTCATTTTTTTTTATTTAATTCAATCGAATTTTATATTAGCAAAATAGTATAAAAGTTTTGGATAAACTGGGCAAAAAAACTGTTTTTTTTTTAGTCTGTCAGCTAGATTATCAAAAAATTTTGGACACGTATTTTTTCTTTCGTCTATCGAACAAGAAATGACAAAGATAGAACGCGTCAAACTTCGGGAGTGGGTCGTGACGTCACTCCTGAGTAAATTTGTACCAAGACGTGACGCACGCGACATTTCAACTCAACATATCTCCGTAATGGTTTGGTTAAGTGAAAAAATAAAAAATATGTGTTCAATATTTTTAAATACTAAAAAATTCTGATAAACAAAAAAAATCAACCTGTTATGTGGCCGTATACAGACATGATTTATGTATGTAAGCCAAATGTAGGTACTAAAATTACACGTAATTTTGGATGGGGAGTTTGATAGTATTAAGTTACAGTTTACAAATTATACGAGTTGTTTCAATAAAGGTATGTTTATTTAATTGCGTATTTCATTTGCACACCAAAATACACACACACACACACACACACACACACACACACACACACACACACACACACACACACACACACACACACACACACACACAAATCACGTCTATATCCCTTATGGGTTAGACAGAGCCTTTTTTTTTGCGGTGGGAAAATGCGTTACGCATACGACCGCGCCGTGGGGACGGCGCGGAAGTTATGTGGGACTCTCCTCCCCGGCCCCCCGAAGTGGAAGGAGGCGGGGGAGGCATACCCACTAAAAACCCACCGGTATTCCCTCTCTGCCATTTGGGGGGCGCCGCGGGAGCATGATGGGTTAGACAGAGCCTAAGGTAACTAGACCTAAAGGCCACATTTAGCATGATTTGAATTTGAAATACGAGCAGCATGGAAGACAATCACAGCTCTCATTAATCTTGTGAACTAGTCAAAACTTTGATTAGAGCTGTAGTATTGGAGATATAATCTGATTTATTATAAATAAATCATTTATACCACTTTCGAATGGTATTTTCACACATGTGCTTTCTGCCCCTGGTACATTCTATGTTTTTCCTTTGCTCAGACCAGCATGGAATTTTTCACATCATAATAAAAGTATGAAGCTACTGTGGGGTGTGCCACAATAGAGAGATCTCCCACCAGATGTTATGCCTGGGGACCGAAGTCCGGAGGAGAGTTGAAAGTTGTATTTATGCAGCCGCATTGAGAAACTTCGTTTGGCATGTACAACGATGTGACAGCTGTCATTAGAGCTGGCGCTAGCTACTCGTGCGTCGTAGTAGTTATGTAGAGACCAACTAGGTGGCGCTCGGATCGCTACACTACAATTAATTCGTCATTTTAGATTGACGCACCTTCAATAAGAAGGTATAATCTATAATGTTTGATCTATAATATTGATAGTTGCTATCGTTCATTTCATTACATAATTTTTTTCTTCGAAATGACGTGCAAAATGCTTATCCCCCTCATTCATAAACGCTCTATAGGCCTCTGCTAACTTAGCAATCGTTTGTCCTTGTCTGTGAAAGGTGAATGTCATAGTGACAGATAAGGACAAACGATTGCTAAGTTAGCAGAAGCCTATAGATAGAGTGTTTATGAATAAAGGGGTGTGATGTTATAGGGGGTAAACTCTGGATCTACTGAACCGATTCTGAAAATTCTTTTACCAATAGAAAGCCACGTTATTTGTGTGTATTGCAATATATAACTGCGACCCAACAGCCGCAACATCAAAGTATTGCAGATGCGTTGCCAACCAAGAGAGCTAGAAGATCCTGTGCCAGTAATTTCACCAGCTGTCTCACTTACGCTGGAACATAGCAGTCAAGCACTGCTGCTAGGCGGCCGGATTAGCGAGTAACAGATAAGAAATATCAGTATTACTCATCGACGGTTACTACATGTTTATATATAATTTAAATCCTTTTCTTACTGTTACGGAAGTGGTGTTTTTTTAAAGCAAAATAGCCCTTAAACATACGGTGCTACAGTCGATTGTCGTAATAGAGATAGTGCGAAATCGTAATGTGTGTTATGCTTATCTAAAGATAGCCAAATCAATAATTCTTGGGCAAAGAATAAAATTTATTGGAATTGTAGATGGGACAGTGTATTTTTGCCCGACTACAGCAAAGCCAAAAGAGGGTTATGATTTAGACAAGCTATGTATTTTTGATGTTCATCAGTTCCCATAGCTCGTAAAATACTTATCAGAACTGTACAAATGAGGTATCGTTAGAAGCGTCTTGATCGTCCGCTGGTTATAGGCTATGACGTGTCACTAAGTCTAATGTGGCGCCCTCTAGCGGGCGTAAAGTACTCTGTTGAAAACCCATTGACACACAGCATGCAACACCAGAGTATAGCAGACTAGCTGTTGCCCGTGACTTCGTCTGCATAGAATTCGTTTATCGCTATCCCGCAGGAATTACGCAATTTTCCGGGATAAAAAGTAGCCTATGTGTTATTCCAGACTATAATCTATCTATGTTCCAAATTTCATCCAGATCTGTCCACCCGTTCTGGCGTGAAAGAGTAACAAGCATCCAAACATACTCACAAACTCTCACATTTATAATATTAGTAGGATGTAGCCTAGAGGACAATAGTTCCAGTTGTTTTTCCACAACATCGAAATACAGCAACGCAAGCAGCTAAGCAATTGCTTGGAAGAGATCGCTTTTAAAGTCACTCCTTTTAGGTGGGCCTTCTAGACGTATTTCTAAAACTATTGCAATCAAGACCTGGGGCCCGATTTTTGAAAGCACGTGTGTGAAAATACCACTCGAAAGTGGTGAAAAATTGTGCTGAATTTGAAATACGAGTAGCTTAGAACATACTTACGGCTCTCATTAATCTTGTGAACTAGTCAAAATTTGATTAGAGCTGTAGTTTTGAAGATTTAAACAGATTCATACCACTTTCGAGTGGTATTTTCACAATTGTGCTTTCAAAAATCGGGCCCCTGATTCTCTAACCAGGCAATTGCTGAATCAGATATGACTCAGTAGTCAAAGCTTTGTCTAATCTGTTTAAATACTTAATCATAGCCAAGATTTTTTGTGTCAAATTGTCGTTATCGCCGCGACTTGACCAAAATTCGTCAGTCGAGTCGAGTGACGCTGTTTATAACAAATCATGAATCTTGGTTATTTTTATTTAGTTTTACTGTTTAGTTTAGTTCGTTCTCAAGATGCTGCAGGTATGTCAATGTTTTTAGATATTATTGTTAATACAGAACCTTTGTTATGTCGTCGGTTTTTTCTTACACTGTTGGTAATTCTGGATTGTTAAATACCGTACAAAATGTAATGTAATTAATGTAAAATTCAGTGTTAGCATTATATCCCTATTCCTAAGCAAAATGTATGCAAGTCGTATTACTATTTTAGAAGTATGTAGTTATGTTATTAAATAGCTTAATTAATAGAGCAAACTTTTTAAAGTAGAGGCCCGATTTTTGAAAGCACTCGAAAGTACCACAGGAAAGTGGTATAAGAGCGTTTTCCAAAAAAAGTTCACATGTCAATTTTTTTCAGAATTTAAATATTTTGGGTTTTTCTTATTAGGTAAGAACCAATTACCCTATAGATGTTCATACAAGAAAAAATGTGTCCCAGATTTTACTATGTTTTTTTTCCTTTTCGTCACTTTCCCAACATACCTATATGAAAAAAGTAACGAACTGGAATCGAAATTTTGGGATTCTTTTTTTTGTATAAGAATCGATAGGGTAAGCGATTCTGAGTAAGAAAAACTCAAAATAGTTAAATTCTAGAAAAACTAATCATGTGTAATTTTTTTTGCAAGACGCTCATAGATCAGCTTATATCTCCAAAACCACAGCTCTAATCAAAGTTTTGACTAGTTCACAAGATTAATGAGAGCTGTGATTGTCTTCTACGCTACTCGTATTTCAAATTCAGCGCAATTTTTCACCACTTTCGAGTGGTATGTGGTGCAACGGACCCTAAGTGTGTTGCTTAAGTCGAGAGTTTCTCCTTCTTTCCACCAAGTAACTTTCCGCGCACTGCCATCTAGGATACGAATTTTAAAACTACATAAAGCTTGAAAAATTGACTTTGATTTTAGTACCCTTGCCAGTATTTTATTGGGTATTGCGCAACGGAAATTAAAAAAAAAAACCAAACCAAATAGGAGACGTTTTGGAAAAACGTCAGGTCAGGAGTACCCGAAACCGACGAGCATGTATGAAGAGATTGACGAGTGTGGATGAAGCGAAAGAAGATGTCGGGATCGTAGCAAGTGGAACAAAGTAGTCTCTGCCTACCCCTGTGGTAAGAGGCGTGACGGTATGTATGTATTTATGTTGCGCAACGGAATATAATTATTTTTGGTTTTTAATTGTAGCACCAACGGCGCCACCTGGTGTGGTGTGCAGCACGTGCGCCTGCGCGGATTCCAGGGTGAACTGCGCCGAGCGAGACATACGATCTTCCTTCTCTGTCGACGATTGGTCGGGTAAGCACCAAGAAGCCAAGTTAAATTAAATTATTTGAAACGAAATCCCGCCAGCAAAGACATTGAACCTTCTCGACGTAAACGACATACATACGTCTATTACTTCAATGCAAAAGCAACCTTCGTTCAATTGGGTTTAGGTGCAAGTTAAGGCATCGCAATAAAAAAGTCTTCATGACGTATGGGTGACGTCTCTTGCATTTGACGCGGCGGCGAAAAGGTTAAAGGAACAAATCTACTTCTTTGAAGCGCTGCTTTAAGCAAAATGTAGGGTGTATGAGGTGATAATCGAGGTCATAGGCAGACAGACAATAAAAAATTTAAGGCAAGTAGAACAAGGCAATTTGTATGGAACAAACTCTTCTAATAACTGTAACGTCGAATGAGTTGGCTTAAACTCTAAGCCTTTGAGGAATGAACAAAAAATTTACCTTGCTACTCCGCTATTCACGTGCAAGATAACCAAGCCTGTGTGAAATATATATGTTTTTCATGCAACGCCTCCCTCCACTACTGCCAATAAAATACAAAATATTAATTGGATACGTTATGCTTATTTATACGGTTTCGCATCAGTACGACGTTGGTTTGCATGTGTAACAGTTGTGCTCATTAAACTTTGATAATGATCCCGTAGAGGGATTGGAACGCGTCAGTGTTTGTGTGGTGTAAGGGATAATTAAGTTTGTGGGATTTATATGTGTTTTATTGGCATTAGTGGAGGGATATATAAAAACATATATATTTCACACAGGCTTGCACGTGAGTAGCGGAGTAGCAAGGTAAATTTTTTGTTCAATGAAATGGACCTCCGCAAAGTAACGCCTGATTCAATAAAATATTTGGCTTAAAGGGTTGATTAGCTCATTGATAATTACCGAGCATTAAGTATCAATTTCAAAATTACTATCTACGCGTTCCTGAGAACCTATTCCGCTTTTTTCTTGCTTGGTACGTAACCATTTATTACTGTTCCAGCGCTACAGACGTTCTCACCAGCCGAAGTAGACCTCAGTGGCAACCGGTTCACAACGCTGTCAGAGGTCGCAGCCCTCCCCATCCAGAACTTCACGGCATCCAACTGCGGTATCGAGGTCATAGAGCATGGGACCTTCAAGCAGCTCACGGAAAGCCTGGTCATCTTAGACCTGGGGTATAATAAGCTGTCTACGTCTTCTCTGGATATGAGGGTGTTTATGGTGAGTCTCATCACGTTGCCTAGGGGCCATTCAAGTATTACGTAAACAATTTTTTTACACTTATTTATCCCCTTCCCCTTGTCAGCAAAGGTAAGCAAACCTCTTACCCCCCCCCCCATGCTCTTTTAATGGATTCTGTTTTTTATTGATTCGTGAGCAGCAGTTCGAATCCAAAATGCTGACGTAATCACCATATCGACGCGCCCCCCCCCCCCCCACCCACAATGTCATCAAAAATAAGCAAAGCAAAGACCCCCTCCCCCCCGGCCCCCTCAAGCGCTTAAGTAATACTTGACCGCCCCCCTAGGGAGAGAAGAAGAAACACTGCAGATGGTGGGTGGAGGTTTTACTTTACAGCCAGGATCGTCTCCGCAGGGAACTCTTCAACGGTTGGTCCGATTGACTTGAAATTTGGTACACATATGTAGGACGGATGACAATGGAATAGCCAGCAAAAAGCTTGTATTAAGAATGAACTTTTTGGCAGAAGCTTTTAGCTTTCGGGGCCATCGGGTGAATGTGTACATTAAAAGATAAATATATAAATAATACGACTATAAAAACAAACACAAACATAATAGAATTTGAGTTGCTTCTCGTCCCGCGCAGATGATAACAGCCCATCGAGGGAATGGGCGGAATTCTTAGGAATCATTTTATAGGCGATGCGGCTAGCAACCCGCCTCTATTTTGATTCCCCTTTCCACCTGTACGCCCACAGTCATGCTAAACGTGGCCTTTACGTCTTGTTACCTCAGGCTCTGTCTACCCGTGGTGGTCGTGGGGAGCGGTGACACCGAGTGCTCCTGCCACGCCTCACATATGACCGAATAGGGAATCCGTGTGGATTTTAGTGGGCATGCCTGTCGTCGCGGGAGAGCCCCACATACTCGCGGTAACCCCGTTCCGGGCGGATGCATAAGGCGCATTTTCCACACCATAAAAAAGAGGTCTTGTCTACCACGTAAGGGATATAGATGTGATTTGTGTATGTGTATGATTTCCTCGTCTTTTTCAGGGTAAAGTCATCAATGAGAACGAAGCAGGCCGTTTCACCAAGCTCCGGTACCTCAGTCTGTCAAATAACGACATACACTCGCTCCCGAAAGACCTCTTCGTGTTTATGCCGGAGCTGACACATCTGGACCTTAGTGGGAACCCTATGGCGTACATAGACGCAGTGACACTGGCGTCCGTCAGTGACTTGACCAAATTACGCGTGAGTTTCCTTTATTACCAACAACCGGTTGCCTCCACTCCATGCTGGTCTGGGAGCAAAGAACAAACATAGCATGTACCAGCTTCTCTTCCCGCAGCTCGTAAAGTTCATTGAGGGAATGGGCGAAAATCTTAGGAATCATGTGGCAGGTGATGATAGCCCCTAGTTCCCATCCCATGCCCACAATCACGTTAAACGTGGCCTTTAGAACTTGTTATTCTTGGCTCCGTCTACCGCGTGAGCAACAAAGACGTGGTTTATGTAGATCACCTGCTTTTCAAAAGATGATCATACGTCTTAATCCTAGTATGATCATAATTAACCTTTTCAACGCCAACGACACATACATCAGCACCGCAGGTTCAACGCCAACGACCTATATATACGTCCATTACTTCAATGCAAAAGCAGCCTTCGTTCAATTGGGTTTAGGTTCAATTTAAGGTGTCGCAATAAAGACGTCTGGCGTATGGGTGACTCTCCTGTATTTGACGTGGCGCCGAAAAGGTTAAGGTTGTCGCACACATAACCGCTCGGCACCGGATCTGCGCCGCCTCAACTTGAGCCGTCTAATATTCTTTGCAAGAAATTCCATACTGTATCTCACACCGCCACAAGCTAGTAATCCGCAAGCGGCGCGCAACTCGCAGTCATCGAGCTTACGTCTGGCCGCCGCCGCGCTTACGTCTCGCCGCCGGAACGGGGACGGCGCGCAGATCGCCATCGTCTACCAACTCTAGCCGCCGCCTCGCTTTAAGCGCGCTGTCGCCCAACCGTAAGCGCGATGTCGTCTAGCCGCAGCCGCGTGGGCACCTTGGAGGTGCTGAGCCGTTTCCGTTACGTGCTTGCGTATGGTTGACGCCTGGTTGACGGCGAGCCGAGGATACGTGTGCGATAACCTTTAATATTATTTCTTTCAGAATTTAACTCTGAGCTCGTGTGACCTGGAGACCATCCCTGAAGGCCTGTTTCGGCGTCTGCGCAAGCTGCAACGGCTTGATCTTAGCGGAAATCGGTTCACCACGGTTCCTACCAGGTGAATGTACTTTAACTTTAGAACTAAATTAAAAGTATAAAAATAATTCTGGTGACCGGTTAACCGGTTCGTGCTTTAAACAAGTTACTCATCCAGCAATTGGCTACTTCTCAGGCCTCGGCATTAATCTACTATTGTTTGCTTCGCAGGATATCAGAAGCCAGTAATTTGCTGTATTTGAACTTGGATAAGAATCCGATAGAAACCATCAATGATAATACGTAAGTTATTTTGGGGAGTAAAGAAAAAACAATGTACCAATTGCTTCTCTTCCCGCGCAGATGGTGGTGGCACATCACTATTTTTTAAATTGCATAAAACAAGCAACACAGATAATATCATTTTAGTCTCTAGTATGAAAAAACAGACTTTAGTTTCATGCTGAATGTTGCCAGCCATTTAAGAAAAGAACATAGGCTCGTTTTTGAGGATCCCTTAGTTTTACTGGAGACCGATTTTTGAAAGCACACGTGAAAAATACCACTCGAAAGTGGTGAAAAATTGTGCTGAATTTGAAATACGAGCAGCAAGACAATCACAGCTCTCGTTAATCTTGTGAACTAGTCAAAGTTTTGATTAGAGCTGTAGTTTTGGAGATATAAGCCGATTTATTCCACTTTCGAGTGATGTGCTTTCAAAAAACGGGCCCCTGAATTTGAAATACGTGTAGTATAGAAGACAATTACCGCTTTCATTTGATTAATCTTGTGAACTAAGTCAAGACTTTGATTAGAGCTGTAGTTTTGGAGATATAAGCCGATTTATACCACTCTCGAGTGATGTGCTTTCAAATATCGGGGCCCTGGACAAACATACTTACATACATACGTTGCAAGCTTGTAATAAAGCTTGTAAAAAGACAAACAAATGGAAAGACGGGCGGACGGATAGACGGACAGACTGATGCAAAGGGTTTAATTTTTGCCATATCTTCTATCCTAAAAGCTCTATAAATTATCTTCTTTCTTACAGAGCATTCGCTTCACTGACCAAATTAAGAGAGCTCGAGATCCGTCGTCTGAGCAAGCTGAAGAGCATCACAGCTAACGCCTTGGGGGGTCTCGAGAGCCTCGTCAGCCTGGACATATCGTACAACCCTCGACTGAGCACGGTGGACCCCAAGTTCCTGGCCTGGGAAGACCAAGACGAGGTGGAGCGAAGACCTTCGCTGAGAAAGGTATTTTTGTAGGTGTTTCGAGAATGCTTTCTTTCAGAATTTTTCCGGAATTATTATTTCGGATTATTTCTGCTGATTGGTTTAACCTTTTCGACGCCAACGACATATCAGCACCGTAGGTTCAAAGCCAACGACCTATACATACGTCCATTACTTCAATGCAAAAGTAGACTTCGTTCAGTTGGTTTTAGGTTCAACTTAAGGCATCGCAATAAAGAAGTCTGGCGTATGGGTGACGTCTCTTGTATTTGACGTGGCGGCGAAAAGGTTAATGTAGTAATCTTCCATGCTGGTCTGGGAGTAAAGAAAAAACATAGAATGTACCAGTTGCTTTTCTTCCCGCGTCGTAAAAGTCCATCGAGGGAATGGGCGAAAATCTTAGCAACCCATTACTATTTTAATGCACCTTTCCACCCATAATCATGCTAAACATGGCCTTTACGTCTTGTTACCTAAGGCTCTGTCCAAGTAAGGCTTAAAGTCGTGATTTATGTTGTTTTCCAGTTCTACTTGAACAACAACAACATCTCGGAGATCAGCTCCTACTTCCTGGACCGCTGGAATCTACTGGAGCAGGCGGACTTCTCCAACAACCCCTACTGGTGCACCTGCGAGACCCAGTGGATGATCGACGTGCTGGTGCCCCTGGTGCGGGATATGCCCGGCGGCAGCGAGGACACGGCGCACATGACGTGAGTACACGATGGAAACTTGGAAAATTCTGGAAAATTCCACAGGGGATATAAGAAAGGGAATGGAAAGGAAAGTAAAAGACCCCCACGCATTAATGGAGTTATTTCATCATATTGGAAAACAGTTGATACTCTTCAAACTACTGGATCGATTTTTACCAAAATGGCTAAGAAACTAAGAAACCACAAGGAAACTGGCATTCGAATGAAAACAAACCACATTAAAATCGGTCCATGCGTTTGAGCGCTACGATGCCATAGACAAATACACACACACACACACACACACAGAGAGAGAGAGAGAGAGAGAGAGAGAGAGAGAGACACTAACATCAAACTTATAATACCCCTCCTTTTGCGTCGGGGGTTAAAAAAGCGTGTGTGGCGTTCAGTAAAGAGACTGACTATCAGAGACTTTATACATCTCTACAGACTAATAATATAATTGAAGGCTCGGAGACCTATATAATACGTCCCTTTTAAAAATGTATTTAATTTGAGTCGAATTTATTTTCAAAAAATAACTTTCTGCCAAGTTTATTGCGACGCATTCTTCTTAGCAACGATGGTCTTTTCGAATGCGCTGGTAGTTTAAAAAATGACATGTACAAGAGCCCTTGGCGGCCTAGGATACAAAATGGAATTAAAACAAATTAAAGTTGTAATTAAAAACGAATTAAAAACTAAACTAAAACTAATCTTAAAATAAAATAATTAAAAAAGGAGCGGGCCCGCGTGGCATACTTCCACAGACGCTGGCAGCATTCCCCCTTTGGACAGCGATACTAATGCGCTGTCCAAGGAAGCTGCCAGCTCTGCGGTCACCCGTAGCGCCTATTAGCCTCTTCCAAATATCTTTGAAGAGGCTAATAGCGCTAGGACCCCACGGACCAAGGGTCTCAACACCGAAAGGGACAAAGTTATATTCGGTGCTGAGACCCTATATTTATTTATCTTGCCTATTGCATTGTATTGTATTATATTCCAGCTGCAATGGTCCAGAGCCAATACGTGGGATGCTGTACTCCCAGTTGACGTCCACGAACCGGAGCCTGCCGTGCTTTGAGAGGATGGAGGCTCCGCAGACCGACTCAGCCATCATGTTTGGCATGATGATAGGTACCTTCATCATCATCATATCAGCAGAACGTCCACTGTTCCCTCCCCTATAGACCTCCCATAGGCCTCCCCCCTAGACATCCAGTATAGATCGTTGGCGTCGAGAAGGTTAAAAAAACACGTAAAAGAACTCTTAGCGGCCTATTTATAAAATAAACTTTTGATTTTGAAAAACCGTGCTCCCGGGATCGACTTGGCAGTCCCATGGCTCCCTATTTTTTTTCTGTCGTTCTTTATATTTATAATTTCTCTGTTTCTAGGTGTGTTTGTCACCTTTCCCATGGTAATACTTGTCGTGCTACTGTGGAAGCGAGGAATATTCTCCAAATGCAGAAAGAAGACTGTTGATAGGGACTATGAAGAAGACATGTTTTGAAGCTAGGAACTAGTTTTAAGAATAAATTTAATTTTTTTTAAAAAGTTTTCTTTCACCCCAAATACTTAATTCTATCAGTGTCCTGATTTTTGAAAGCACATCACTCGAAAGTACCATTCAAAAGTACAAATCTGTGTATTGTAGACAAATAGTGGCATAAATCTGTGTATTGTAGACAAATAGTGGCATAAATCTGTGTATTGTAGACAAATAGCGGCATAAATATGTGAGCATTAATGTACGGTAGCGAGACTTGGGTATGGCAAAAGAAGCACGAAAGTAGAATAAATGAATAAGAATAAGAAAACTTTATTGACTGATACAGATATACACAGAATATTACTTATGTACCTATTCTAACCATAAAATGCAGTAGGAATGAGAGCATTAAGATGTATGGAAGGAATAGTGTGATAAGGGAACGTGCTGGTGAGAAAGAGGATATAGTAGAGTTGGTTTGGTCACGTAGAACGGGTGGATGAAAGTAGACTAACTAAACTAAACATATCTAAAGGGGGAGTGTGAATGGTTGCGTTGGGAGAGGAAGACCTAGACGGACGCTCCGGGACCAAAGAGGAGACGTTTTGGAAAAAGGTCAGCTCAGGAGTACCCGACACCGACAAGCATGTATGAAGAGATTGATGAATGTGGATGAAGCGAAAGAAGTATGTCAGGATCGTAGCAAGTGGAACAAAGTAGTCTCTGCCTACCCCTGTGAGAAATAAGCGTTACGGTATGTATGTATGTATATCTGTGGAATATAAATAAACAGAATAGACATGAGCTCAAATTTATTACAAAGACCAATGTTGTGTGCACAATACATGAAATGAAATAGATTAGCAGGTTGAAGTGGGATCGACTCTCTCGCTCCCACACGCTTCAGACCGCATAACTGTGTTTCTTTTATCTGTAAAAAGAAATATGCTCTATGACAAGCAATAGTTTTGCGGGTGGTAGGGCCTTGTGCAAGGTCCGTCCGGATCGCTACGTAGCAGTGCTTGCACTGCTGTGTTCCGGTGTGGAGAGTAAGACAGCCGGGGAAATAACGGGCACAAGAGGCATTGCATCTTAGTCCTCTTGGTTGGCAACGCATCTGCAATCCCTCCGGGGTTGCGGGTGTTTATGGGCAGTGGTGATCACTTACCATCAGGTGACCGACTTGCTCGTTTGCCTTCCTATTCATACAAAAAAAATATATATAGTTTTCACGACAAAGGATCCAATCATCTGGGCATTTTCAAAAAAGCGTACGTACTACCCTTTTTCCAACAAAATTTCCTTAATTTCCCATACATCTTTTGCCATACTATGGTCTGGGAGCAAAGAAATAACATAGAATGTACCAGATTCTTCTCTTCCCGCTCAGATGGTAAAAGCCCATAGAGGGAATAGGGCGAAAATCTGAGGAATCATGTTATAGGCGATGCGGCTAGCAACCCATCGCTATTATGATTCCCCCTTCCACTTATATGCCCACAATTATGCTAACCGTGGCCTTTAGGTCTTGTTACCATTAGGCTCTGTCTACACCGTAAGGGATATAGACGTGATATGTGTATGTATGTATTTTTTTGTATCAGTTTTGTGACGACCCATATAAATCGTATGAAAAAGGAGTCACAAAGCCGGCAAAAAAACCAGCGGACACTTTTTTTCTTTACAAAAATGAATAGTGCTTTAATTCAGATTCAGAAAAAGCAAATATTTCTTCATTTTGGAAAAAAGGAAACGGTACACGATTTTTTGAAAATGCCCTCCTACTATTACAAAAAAATGTACCAGTACCAGAACACAAAAAATGAATCATTAAAGTTTCAAAAGCGCAAAAACCCGATAACGGCTGAACTAGATGTTTCTTTTATTATAAAAAAAATATATATTTTGAAAAAAAGAAAATCATTGGAACGGGGGCCAACTGCGTCCAACACCTAATTTTATATTAATAACCATAAATTAAAAAAAATTAAAAACCCCCCACGCTAAAACTGCTAGACCAATTTTTACCGAACCAGAACCACCACAAGAAAACTGGCTTTCGAATGGAAGAAAAATCATCGATATCGATCCATCCGCTTCAAGCTAATGCCACAAACAGACACAGTGTACACAGACTACGACATCAAACTTATAATACCCCTTTTTGCGTCGAGGGTTAAAAATAAAATTAATACTTACTGTTAAATTCTATCATTCTTGACAAAAATGGGGGCATAATAGTATTCTTTATTTTGTTTCCGACAAACTTTATCCTGAAAAAAAAGCGTAGTTCAATATAGCGCATGACAAACCAATGATATGGGAAAATAAAAACAGCCAACCTAAAATAAAAAATACAAGCTTATTTGGTGACTGTAATTTTTGTAGATTGTACGGTCAAGTGCAAAAATAAGTATCGATAGGAACCTCTCAAAAATATGTCCTACAACCTTATTACGCTGGCGTAAGAGCGTATGACACTTATTTTTGAAACTTTGTCTAGATACATATTATTACACTTGACTGTACTTGCATTGTCATCCGTCCTACATATGTTAACCAAATTTCAAGTCAAGAGTTCCCTCCTGCGGAGACGGTCCTGACTGGATCACCAGAATTTTACAACCACATTATTGTATTGTCACCCGATGTCACTCGTATAAAATGACTTGAGATACACTACTTAGTCGGGTTCTATCTATGTATTGCATTGTTTACGTAAAAGTTTATAGATTATGTAGTATATTTTATCTGTGCATCGTTTCGTGAGTCACAGACGGCTCTGGCTGAAAATCAGTGCTGCAGTCTAACACCTCAGCGTAATGCTGAGCCAGCGACCGTTTCACTTTTGCAAAGACACAGCGCTGAAGATCTATTTTTCATGTCTATGTTTTTTTGTTATACCTTGTTTATTTTATATAAAATTGTGTATATTATCTTATATTTGTGTCTTGCAAAAAGGAATAAATGTCTTCTTTCTTTCTTTCTTACAATACAATACAATACAATACAATAACTCTTTATTGAACACCACATATAACAACCAAAACAGAAAAAAGGTATACAGAATATTACAAGGTAACAATAGGCGGCCTTATCGCTACAGAGCGATCTCTTCCAGGCAACCATAATGGACTGGAGAACAGAACAGATCTGAGCAGGTGGTGCAATTTAGAATATATATTAATATACTAAGTATTGAAATACATAATATATTATACATTAAACACACATTTATAATAAATGGAGATATAAATAGACACATACACACATACCTAAAAAAAGCCAGCTACAAGATTTATGCACAAGACTACTTACTTACTTATATGTATTGTGTAAATATGTCAGACTTACTCGCTCTTCGTGGGTCCAGCGGAACGCAGCACCTGTTCTCTCATACAGCGGTAGCTGTGAGAGGTCCTGCAATGCTTGCACCTGTAAAATTATGTTTTTAACCTTTTCGCTGCCACGTCAAACACAAGAGACGTCACCCATACGCCAAACTTTATTGCGATGCCTTAAGCTGAACCTAAACCCAATTAATAAAGGTTGCTTTTGCATTGAAGTAATGCACGTATATATAGGTCGTTGGCGTCGAAAAGGTTAAATGTATGTCGATTGTACACTTTTTTATAATAAAGGGCGACAGATAGACGCAATGCGTCGACGAAAGCGTAACATGGATAAGTCTTTAATTCTTTTTTTTTTTTCTATAACAAAATATATATAAAAAATGGAACCTACTTTTTCAAATTCGGAACTCTCCTCGTAGATTCAAGCCTGAAAATAACAAATTTAACGATGGGAGGGTAAATTGAACAATCAATCAAAAATCAAGCAACCTGACCACTATTTCACTAACACGACAATTGTCGGTGACAAGTGACAATTCTCTTTACATTACAAACTACGAGAATCTATGCAGGTTGGCTTTATATTGAATACGCATCACATTTAGAATAATTGACAGTGTTCACTGACAATTGTCGAGTTGGTAAAATAGGGGCCTGGGATACAAATTTTAATTCTGCGTGGACAAAGTCGGGGGCAACAGCTAGTATTTTTTAAGTAATGCTTTTACTTACCATCCCAATCGGTAAGGCATATTCCTTTTATTAATTGTAGAATACAACCACTTGACACCACTCCCTGCGGCAAAAAGACATATTTTATAGATTACAAGATAAGCAGATGTACAATAACGAACTTATCCATCAATGCGATATTTTCCAGTTAACATCATGGTCGTGTATTTATGTCCGTGGCGTGTGAGGCATTCCGTCGGCTGTCACAACTAGACGACTGGTGGTCAAGAGGTTAAGGACCCTCATCATAAACTACTATAAAAGTGGGGCTAAAAGCTAACAATATACAAAGCACCACAATTGACTTACGATGGTGGTCCACGATATCTTCTTTGAAAAACTCTTTTAAGCGCGCAAAGAACGGACTGAAACATGAATGCATATTACAAGTACAAAGAGCAAAGTCAAAAAGAAATTGGAAAATGATTCTGGAATATTTCAATAGATAGGTACTTAGTTGGTTTACATTCTCGTAAAGGTTTTTCACCAGGTTATGCACCAATGTTATGCAGGCAGACTAATTAACCTTTTCGCCGCCACGTCAAGTACAAGAGACGTCAAGTTGAACCTAAACCCAATTGAACGAAGTTGGCTATTGCATTGAAGTAATGGGCGTATGTATAGGTCGTTGGCGTTGAACCTGCGGTGCTGATATATGTGTCGTTGGCGTCGAAAAGGTTAAATCCCATGTTGGTACATATTTAAGTGATTTACCGCTATAAACAACAAATCAGCCAACCTAAAAAGGATAGACAGAGATAGACTCAAACTCACTCTTTCTCCTTTTCTTTGCTCATAATGACACTAATAAGAGAGCTCCTCATCAAAATGTTTTTTTTAACTGCAAAATAAATTATTAATTATAACAATATATTTAAAAAACAACTGTTTCAGGGACAACCTCACTCTGACGTTATAAAGTGTTGTATAAAGTTATTAAAGTTATACAAGATCTTTTGCAACATTTTATCACATTTATTTAGCCTCTATCAAATGAATCAAGAATACTTCTTGATTTTTTATGTTTACATTTACGGTTTTACCGTTAGAAATTTAATTTCTAAACGACACTGAAAATTAGAACACAGAAAAATCCGAAAAGTAAAACTATGGCCGGCAATCGAACCCGGGTCCTCGTCATTCCCCTACACCACCCATAGCAGGTGGGTAATTTCATTGTCATTTAGACATTTAGCCTATTGTGCTATGGACAGGGATGCTTGCATAATATAAGACTATTTTTGTCTATTATAATCATCAACGTTTATAATTATTTCAGACAAACGAGACTGGAACATCGTTTTTTAAGTTCCGCAAAACCAATCAAATTGAAACAAAATGTTAATTGTACCGTGTTTTAAAACTTTATGTAACATTTTATAACACCAGGGACCCGATTTTTGAAAGCACATCACTCGAAAGTGGTATAAATCTGTTTATATCTTCAAAACTACAGCTCTAATCAAATTTTTGACTAGGTTTTTTTTTTTATATGAATAGGAAGGCAAACGAGCAAGTGGGTCACCTGATGGTAAGTGATCACCACTGCCCATAGACACCCGCAACCCCGGAGGGATTGCACATGCGTTGCCAACCTAGAGGATTAAGATGAAATGCCTCTTGTGCCCGTAATTTCCCCGGCTGTCTTATTCTCCACACCGGAACACAGCAGTGCAAGCACTGCTACTTAGCGGCAGGATTAGCGAGCAAGATCACATGATTAATGAGAGCCCACCATATTCACCACTTTCGAGTGGTGTTTACACACATGTGCTTTCAAAAATCGGCCCTCAGTGTGAAAAAATTACATTGAAATAATATAAGTAAAAAATATACTGTACTAAGTACTCACATAACTTGTAAGGTAGTTTGATAAGGCTTCCGAGGTGGCGATTTAAAATATGTCTGAAAACACACGTCATATGAAAAACTAACTGCGCTGTATAAAAAAAAAGACAAAGCCTAAGGTAACATATACCTACAAGCCACATTTAGCAAGATTGTGGGCGTATAGGTGAAAAATGAAATCAAAATAGTGATGGGTTGCTAGCCTCATCGCCTAGAACATGATTCCTATGATTTTCGCCCATTCCCTCGATGGGTTTACCATCTGCGCGGGTAGAGAAGCAACTGGTATATTCTATGTTTTTTTAAACTATGCATTTCATCAAAAGGCAAATATGACTACAATAATAACTTTAAATGAATCAGCGGCCTGGGGCCCGACTTTTGAAATCACATGTGTGAAAATACCACTCGAAAGTGGTATAAATCTGTTCATATCTTCAAAACTACAGGTCTAATCAAATTTTTGACTAGTTCACAAGATTAATGAGAGCCGTATCTTCTAAGCTACTCGTATTTAAAATTCAGCACAATTTTTCACCACTTTCGAGTGGTATTTTCACACATGTGCTTTCAAAAATCGGGCCCCTGGCCTTTTCTATTATACTACTACACACATTTTGTACGGGATGTAGACCGTATATCCATAATAATAAGAACCATAATTACCCTTTTTCTTGGTTTAGATACAGTTTGCAGGCAGAATCCGTCCAAGACACGGTTTCGCTATTCGAGCTTCCTAAATGTAATAAAATAAATTATATCACATAATATAACATACATACATACAATATATTATAAATCACGTCTCTACCCCTTACGGGGTTGACAAAGCCTAAGGTAACAACACCTAAAGGCCACATTTAGCTTGATTTTGGGCGTATGGGTGGGTCGCTGCCATATAAAATTATTTCTACGATTTCCGTCGATTCCCTTAATGGGCTTTTACCATCGGCGCAGGAAGAAAAGCAACTGGTGCCGATTTTTGAAAGCACATCACTCGAAAGTGGTATAAATCACCTCATATCTCCAAAACTACAGCTCTAATCCAACTTTTGACTAGTTCACAAGATTGATGAGAGCTGTAATTGTCTTCTACTCGTATTTCAAATTCAGCACAATTTTTCACCACTTTCGAGTGGTATTTTCACACATGTGCTTTCAAAAATCGGGCCCCTGGTACATTTAATTTAATTGCTCTCAGACCGGCATGGAAGTGAACATAAAACATGAATTAATACAAAGTATTTAAACACGCCACGCTCTGCTACATACCAACTAATAATCGTCCTTGTTTTCCCGTGGCACCTTTAAGTGGCACTACTGTCCAAAGATTTCTATTTCAAAATCAAGTTGAACATAGTCGACGGAGCTCCGCAGCGACGCTCCTACTTCTGGGTATTTTTGACCCTTCGAGCCTGCTAAAGATCTAACATAACCTAAAACTACCTCCCATTTATGATATTTATTTCGGTCTGTAGTGCCACGTAGTAGTGCCATGGAAAACACCATAATTGTAGGTATATGCTGGTTTCATATAAGTCAAAGTTACCCTCCGTTTGGTCGAAGTAACTCTACTTTACTAAGGTACAGTGTAAAGCAAATCACGTACCACCGTGGAACCTTTTCACTGCAAATGCCAAAGAAATTATTGCTAAGTCGTATGAGAAATGGTTCCACAGAGGAACGTGTTTAAACTAGCCTGTATGGTGATTCAGCTCCGATAAGGTAGATGGCTCTGTTGCGCTAATCAGCCGCATTCGAGTTCTAGAAAATTAAGGAAAGTATTATTTAAATAAACAAACATTTTAACAAAAAAAAACCGACTTCACTACGCACTAAAAAGAAAAAAATAATTGCATAATATTCTTCTACAACTTAATAATTAACTTACTTTTTCTACTTATCAATATATAGGTACGATCTAATGTTGTTACAATTATTGTTATTTCTGGAGTCGGTGTCAGCCAACGTACGCTTGTAACTACATACATAGTTACAGGTGAGATGTGCTTGTGTATAAAAGGGGTACGTATTAAAATACATAAAGCTTAAAATGTATAATGGGTTAAAATACATAATGGTTTATAATATATAATGCGATTTTCTCAGAAAGTTACAAATTAACAGGATTGTTATAAAACAAACCTAACCTAACCTAAACCAATCTATAGATTACGATATCAAAAAAGTTCATTTAGCTAATAGTTTTACAGAAAATTGCGTTATACATTTTGAACCATTATGTATTTTAACCCATTATACATTTTAAACTTTATGTATTCTGATCCGCTCCCGTATAAAAGTTAATTTGTGAAAAAGTTTTTGTTAAAGTATTCTCGTATTATTGTTGCTGGGTATATTGTAGTGTTTCCTTGGCTGACACCGACTACAAAAATAACAATAATTGTAACAACATTAGATCGTACCTATATATTGATAAGTAGAAAAAGTAAGTTAATTATTAAGTTGTAGAAGAATATTATGCAATTATTTTTTTCTTTTTAGTGCGTAGTGAAGTCGGTTTTTTTTTGTTAAAATGTTTGTTTATTTTTTTAATTTTTAGTGAATCTGAAGAACACTAACACTTTTTTCTGAATATGGGTAGACCTACTAAACGTGCTGCCATTTCAATTTGGTCCAGTTCTGACAATGGCACCCCTGAAAAAACCGTATAAGTCTGAAATTAGCATTATTAAGTATCTATGTGTGCGACAAATCGTCCGTTTCATTTAAACGGCGCTGTCATATGAGCAGCACGTTTAGTAGGTCTACCCATATTTAGAAAAAAATGTTAGTGTACTTCAGATTCACTAAAAATGTATCAAATATTATAAATAATATAAGTCAGTTTTTTTTTGTTAAAATTTTTGTTTATTTTTTGATTTTTAGTGAATCTGAAGTACACTAACATTTTTTTCTGAATATGGGTAGACCTACTAAACGTGCTGCTCATATGACAGCGCCGTTTAAATGAAACTGACGATTTGTCGCACACATACTTAATGCTAAATGGAGGTCTAAAGGAGAGGCCTACGTCCAGCAGTGGACTTGTAATGGCTGAGATGATGATGATGACATAATGCTAATTTCAGACTTATATGGTTTTCTCATGGGTGCCATTGTCAGAACTGGACTAAATTGAAATGGGACCACACGGTAAGCACCAGCTTTCAAAGAAAAAAAGAATCATTAAAATCGCTTCGCCCAGTCGAAAGTTATGAGGTAAGAAACATAAAAAAAAAAAAAAAAAAAAAAAAAAATACAGACGAATTGAGAACCTCCTCCTTTTTTTGAAGTCGGTTAAAAAGACACAAAACTCGAAAATACTACTCGAAAGTGAATAATCTGTGGTTTGCTTAAAATATAGATACATACGCACACACATACATCCTACATCCTTACTAATCCTTACTTCCTTACTAATATTATAAATGCGAAAGTAACTCTGTCTGTCTGTCTGTCTGTTACCTTTTCACGCGTAAACCGCTGGGCCGATTTAGTTGAAATTTGGTATACAGATAGTTTGAGTCCCGGGAAAGGACATAGGATAGTTTTTATCCCGGAAAATTGCATAGTTCCCGCGGGATAGCACAGCCCAAACCACTGGAATTTTTCAAATTTAAGGCGGAACAAAGTTCGCCGGGTCAGCTAGTGTAGTATAATTACTAACTCTGATTTCCTAAACGTCATCCCGGAATGGATTCTCAGAGCCATCGTCGCAATTTCCGTCGAAGCCCCGAGCTCTGAAACAGGTTGTAATAATAATAACCTAAACTTAAAATTACATTTTAGACAAACTGTGGGTGGTAAAACGTTACAGAGTACGTACATACATTACATTCCGAAGATGGTGAAATAAAGAATGTCTTACATCACAAGAACTTGTCGCATGAGCGAAAGGCGAGAGCGACAAACATGCGACTTGAGACTGTATGTCGGTGGCCTGAGGTGTGTGCACAATTTTACGTCAAATAAATTACTACTTACGGCCCGAGAAGTAATAGTACATTACAGACCTAGGGCGGTGAACGCGTAATTGTCCCAGATCGCAGGTGTTGGCGGCCCGAACCGAAGGTGAGGCCCATAAATATGCGATCTGGGGCTTTACCAATTACCGCCCGTGGTTTGTATACAGTTTTTCTCAAAGATGTCCGTTAGAGTCGTCCTTGTTAATTACACATCAGAACAGGAAGTTAATTGTTACCGGTCAATCCAAAATTTAAAAAAAACATTACTGTAGCGCTAAACTCTCCAGTAATGTTGCATACAAATTCCATTACTGTCTAGTTATTAACTTTTGAAAAATGCAAATCACTATTATAAAATAAAGGCACAAGACTTAAAACACCAAATTAAAAAAAAAGCTAGTACGACGTGTTTATCTGTGTCTGAAATAGCTTTAGGTGTTCTGGGTAGAAAAATACTCTCTTCAAATGCCATTGATAGAAAACGGCGGAAAAGCAAAACATATTTCACCATTTTGTTTTCGTTTATTTTTGTTGTCTTGCCTTGGCTAGGAAGTGAGATTTTCTGCCTGCGAAGCGGGCGTAATATCCCTATTACGGCCTAGGGTGACGTAATAGTACATTATGATACAAGTGTGCTATGTTGGTAATTACACACGAGGCGAATTGTACGCGCGAGCGCCAGCGAGCGCGGGTAAGAGAGCCGAGATGTGTAATTACCAAAGCACACGCGTCGCATACGACGTTTTTCAACACATTTGCGAGGAAAAATAAATAAAATTTAGTTAATAAAAGGACTTTAAGAACTTTAGTTTACCTTTGTTACCAGGCATTGCTTACCTGGAGCTGCTTTAGAACTTTATCATTTGGTAATTAACACCTTGGATTTCTTACTGATATAACTGTCCGAACATTGTCCGAACATATTTTAGTATTTCCAGCGACGGACACTACATTTCTTTATTACCTGAACTCGTAATTTTTGAAGTAATAAAATAACAAAGTCTGAATCAACAATATCAGTGAAAAATGGCGGCAGATATTATTTCTCCGCGCCAATCCGCGCGCAGCACTCGCGCATGCGCGCTGTGCACTTAGCACGCGCGTGACGAAGACACTGACACAGACTGCTAAACAGCCTAATATTAAAATTATAATAAAAAATAATTAATCAATGCCTGAGATTGCAAATTATGGTCAGTTTTAGATAAAAACGAATAATTTGTCGAAATTAAATGTTTATTTATCATCTTTTACCTAAAATAGTTTAATATTCACGAAAATATTCCTTGTTCCTATAGAGAACTGAACTTTTTGCTGAGATTAAAAAATATATATATTACCGCACTCGTGCGGGTAATATATTACAGCACTTGTGCGTAATAAGCTGAATTACGAGCTTAAATGCAGTGCAATAAGAGTCAATTTACGAGCAAGTGTGTTGAAAAGATCTAAACAAGGCATGTTTGATGTACGCTACCTGCTATTCTCAAGTCGCTACATCGTGGCCCTCCAGTCTGAAACTAGATAAAATTTTATGGGCACTCAACGTTAACAAATACATACATACACACACATATCACGTCTTTATCCCTTACGGGGTTGACAGAGCCCTACCGGGCCACTTTTAGTAAGTCTGGGCGTATAGATGGAAAGTGGAATCAAAATAGATGGGTTGCTAGCCGCATCGCCTATAACATGATTCCTATGATTTTAGCCCATTCCCTCGATGGCTTTTACCATCTGCGCGGGAAGAGAAGCATGTGATACATTCTTTGTTTTTCTTTGCTCCCAGACTAGGTGTAAATAAAGTTTGTTAAAAATAACATTTTTAATACAAGCTTCCTTTCCATCCTAAAACATGTACCAAATTTCAAGGCAATCCTACCAATGGAAGTGGATTAAATTAAACATACAAAATTTGACCCAAACTACCACAAGAAATTCAACAATAAATGGCACCCTACTTAAACTTTTCTTTCACAAAATGGCGCCCGGTAGTCGCCATATTGAATTTTGATAGCTGTCATTTCTTAAGTACACTCGCAATTAAACTTTTTCTTTCACAAAATAGCGCCGGGTAGTCGCCATATTGCATTTTGATAGCTGTCATTTCTTTAGTACCTACACTAGCAAGGTTAAAACAAATCGATTGACGTAAGAATCATCGAAATTGCTCCACGCGTTTGTTTTCCAGAGCACCGCAAAGTAACATACATAGACATTTATTGCTGTTAAACACATAACTCTAATTTGCGTCGCGCTGTCGGTTAAAAAGTTGCGCTCGGGACTCCAGCAACTCACCTCTTCAACTCCTTTGTGTCTTTTATGTCTTATAGATGGACTTGTTTCGAATTTGCTGGTGTTCGAAGGCCTGCAAAGTTACGTGACATTATTACGAAAGTCATCTTCGATTCGTTTCATAAAACAACACGTGTGTTTTAGTGCCACTCATTATGCATCAAATAAGTGTATACAAGAAAAGAGGAATCAAAATAGTGATGGGTTGCCAGCACAACACGGTTTCTGAGATTTTCGCCCGTTCCTTCGATGGGCTTTCTCAACAACTGGTACATTCTATGCATTTTCTATGTTATTACCAGAGATCGAACTAATTTGCGTCATTGCTCGCAATAATGTGGACATGGCTCCAAAATTAATCAAATATGTCAAAATACATATATTAAGAATAAGTATATCCACGGAGGTTTTATAGCTACAGAACTAGAAAACTTTTTTGTCAGAAATAATGATCATCAGGATCGTGATTTCTTTATAATATAAAAATATTTACGAGAACGACAACTGCCACTTTAATTAACATTTTGCTAATAATTTTATGCATGTGTAAATTTTTATCTCCGGGAGTTCAAATTTTATTTCGAGAAATTAATTAAATGATTAATTATTTGATTAATTTTTGAGTCATGTCCACATTATTGCGAGCAATGACGCAAATTTGTCCGATCTCTGGTTATTACAGAAATACTGTTCATAATTACGCTATCAAGATAACTTTCTCGTGTTCCAGAGGGACGGGGACAGGACAATTCAGCTCCTTCAGGAATTCAGTAGTCGCTTCTGTCGTTGTACCAATTTCTAAAACAGACGTAAAATGCTAGTTTTTACATACCAAGTATTTATACCTAGTATTTGACATACCAAGTATTTATACCTAGTATTTCACAAACCAAGTATTTGTACCGAGTATTTTATATACCAAGTATTTTAAGCTAGTATTTAAAGTATACTCACCGGCGCTCCCCCGCATCATGTACTTAGCGCTCTGTAAATAAAGGTACCGTATCATTCCATGGGCTCGGTTCAGGAAGTCCATGGCGCAGTAGCACTCGGTACTTACGGACGGGTATGGAGCCGCGGCCGCGGGTGGGGTGCGCCCGCTGAAAAAAAAATACTAGTGAAATATTTAAAAAATTCCCCACGCAAAATATATTGGGGTTTGAAGTTAGAACGGAGTGGTTGGTGACTTGGTGAAAGAAACAACTTTAGAGACTTACAACGTTTCGTTTATTGTCCGGCACCGGAGCAAGCACACAGGAAAAGAGAAAGAGCAGGCGAACAGACAGACATTATATCTAGCAAGGCAAAGACAATAACCATAGTCAAAAAGTAGAGTAAATGAAGGGTGTACATTCACTATTCACTATACGACTTAAGCTTAAGGCTTCTCATGCACTAACAAAATAGACTTGAGTATTTAACAAACAACAATTAAACCCTTAAAAAGTAAAATTGAAAAAACCATAGAGCTAAAACAAAGAGGAGCTGGCCTAAGCAACTGTGCACTGTGATTTTCAACTCGGTCTTGACGTCATCATTGTGGGCGGGGCTTAGTCAGTATGTTGT
This sequence comes from Pandemis cinnamomeana, assembly GCA_932294345.1. NCBI lineage: Eukaryota > Metazoa > Arthropoda > Insecta > Lepidoptera > Tortricidae > Pandemis > Pandemis cinnamomeana. Next base: position 3,881,718 of record OW028731.1, read on the forward strand.
CAGCGTTCGTCATGTGCACATGTATCGAGATTCGCATTATCGGTGTGTTTTCGCGGTTTTAAGAAGAACAGGATGAAGTGTTGTGTTTTATCGTGTCAAAGTTATTCAGACAGACGTTCTGATGCTATGAATGGTATCACATTTCATATGTAAGTAATTTTATACGTAATTATTAAAATAGTTCTAGAAAATTTTCGGCTTTCAAGTAAAAGTTATACTTCTCGACACTAGATGGCGTAACTTTGTGAATTAAAAATATAAGTACGTAAAGTTCCGCATTAGTATATTGTAATAATCATACGTGTATACTGAAAACTAAAGTATACATTTAGTCCTAAATACTTTTTAGTCGCCAAAACAGTACTTTAGTAGTTTTATAAATATATTGTGAACAGGCCGCCATCTATCGTCAATTAGAACAACTATTTTCAACGTACCAAATATCCAGAGCCGTAATTAGAATCAAATAATTTTACCGAATAACGCACGGCTATGGTCAGTAATGAAATAACAATACATTTTAATAGCAAATATTTTGAAGTAACAAAGTTCTGAGTTGTACACATATTATTCTCCGTGACTGTTCATGAATTGAAAGAACTTCGAATATTATTAAATGAACATTTTATCCATATTAACATAATTTGCCACTTAGTTAATTTCATTTCTTTTTATATTTGTTTTAGATTTCCATCCGATGATAATTTAAACCAACAATGGATCATAATAATTTATAACCTACTAGTTTAAACTGTCTCCAACTTATTTCTTGTATTGGTTGTCTGGAAGAGATCGCTATTAAGCGATAAGACCGCCTATTGTCTACTTTGTTCTTTGTTTCTGTATTGTTTTGTACTGATTTGTGGTGTTCAATAAAGAGTATTTGTATTGTATTGTATTGTAATAATTTGTCCATTATTTTACATAAGTACAATATACATCTAAATCAGTAAAAATGGTTACCCTTATTTTATTCATTTATTACACAAACTTTTTGAAGCTTAAAGTTCTGAGTACGTCCCATTACTTTTACACTAATTGACATCTAGTATGAGATAGCTGAACTACGTAGTGACGTCAATGTATCGATGTTAACTTGCTAGGCGAGTGGTTTTGCTACTAACCGACGGATGGAAAATTGAAAAATGGGCGGAGTTCCACAACCCCTCACCCCGCAAAATGTCACGCTATGTTTCATAGGGAAATCTTATTACCACACCTCCTCTTTGTTTTTGCTCTGTGGAAAAAACTATTAAATAAAAAAAATATAAAAAAACCCCACGCATTAGTCGAGTAATCATAATAGGGTAGGTAACTCTAAACTTAGTCTGATCAATAATCAATTAAAAATTTAGTCGCTGGTTAATTTTTTTAAATATATTCCTACTCTCCAATAGAGCGTTAGGGTTGTCGATTTAATTTTTGTAAAATTGAAAAGCTTTTTGTTTAATTAGCTTAGGTTTAGGATTTTTTTTTCATCGGTAAGTAAGTAATTATTATATTACTTACTGAAAATACTTTCGCCTGCTACGACACGTTCGGAAAGCTCTACTATTAAATTTCATCGCGGACAGGCCCAGACAGGCACGCGTAAAAGACGGCCGCTCGTCTCAACGCGCCACTCGCGACTGACGGCACCGCGAGACCCGCTTAGGGGCATTGTAGAAGCGCGCGTCTATGTGTGCGTTCGTTTCAACCGTTTTGTTTGTAGTTTCCTTACTGATTTAGCTTATATTTACATCTCTGTTCCGCACCTGTCGACACAGTACCGCTCCGAGCTGGAACTGGAGCGGCCCATCCTCGCCATCTCTATGACGCGGTTGACGTCCGAGTGCTGGTCTCGCTCGCGGCGCTTGCGCTCGCGCCGCCGGGGCTTGGTCTTCGCGTGGCGGGCCGTCGAACAGCCTGCAAGAAAGGTTGCTAAACGTAAAGACTGCCAGTCACTAACGTAGTCGCCGACATTTATTATTAGACATGGTTAACTCTTTTGACTAGTAGATAGATAGATAATAGTACAGTCAAGTGTAATAATATGTATCTAGACAAATATTTAAATTTTATTGAATCAGGCGTTACTTTGCGGAGGTCCATTTCAACCAACAAAAAATTTACCTTGCTACTCCGCTACTCACGTGCAAGATAACCAAGCCTGTGTGAAATATATAATATGTTGTCATGCAATCCCTCCCTCCACTGCTGCCAATAAAACACATATAAATCCCACAAACTTAATTATCCCTTACACAACACAAACACTGACGCGTTTCGATCTCTCTACGGGATCATTATCAAAGTTTAATGAACACAACTGTGACACATGCAAAATCCATACACCAGCGTCAGCGTAATAATGTCGTTGGACGCATTTTTGAGAAGTCAATACTTATTTTTGCACTTGATCGCACATTGTAGTACCTAATAATACATTGTAGACCTAAATATTTGATATCAATTTCAATTTTATACCTTTAAGCATAGCTGAGAAGAGTGTTTTGACGGACGGGCGGGCGATTGAACAACAGTGTTTTTTTTATGCTACGAACTGACCAGTGATTGACCTCTATCTCACTTGGTGGAAGATGAGGCCAAAGGTGTAACTCACTGGTTCAGTAATAGCCTATTCACTCTAGCCTTGAAGAGCCCTAGGTTGTATCTGTCCGGGAATACAGACGATGGGAGCGAATTCCATTCCCTAGCAGTTCGCATTAGGAAGGATGAAGCAAACCGCCTCGTGCGGGCCAATGGTATGTTGACAACAAATGGGTGAAAACGCTCCCCCCGCCTGGAAGTCCGCTGGCGAAATGGAGATGGAACTATAAGGTCGTGCAATTCCTGCGCACACTCACCAAAATGTATCCGATAAACAGACAGACATGCAACTCTTCGACGGTGTTCGAGACTCTGCAGCCTGTTCTCGATTAACGAGGCATCACCAATCCTTTTTGATCCTTTAAGAGTTCCGTTTTTTCCTGTCGAGGTATGAAACTGAAAAAGAAGATTCTGGAAAACGACAGCAACAGCATAGGTACCTTGGAAGATGCGCTGGGAACACCCAGAACAGAATAGTACGCCTTTGAAGACCTCACCATTGTGAAGGTCTGTTTCACTGCACACATCTGCAAGCACAAGCAAAGTATTCTTAGGCTAAGTTTTCATGTACACACGGCAATATAATCAGGTAAGCACCTACGCACGCTCGCGCCGTATCTATCCTGCTTACCGAATAGCTTTGCTGTGTGTACTTTTATTATACGACAAGGAATGCTGGTAAGCTAGCACCAGCCATAGACACCCGCAACACTAGAGGATTGCACCGTTGCCAGCCTAGGGCTGGGATAGACCTCTTGTGCTAGTAATTTCACCGACTCTTACTCTACGCCGGAACACAGCGCAAGCACTGCTTGGCGGCAGGATTGTCAAGTAGGATGGTAGTGATCCTGGTCCTAGCACCCCATTGACTTACAATAAACAACTAGACTCTCAGTCGCTAACAAAGGTTCCTCAAGAAACGTCCGAGTTGCTTTTTGTCTGTGTTGTGTGTGTCAACACATCGACTTAGACAGATAACATTAACATATTCGTTCAAATTGACACCTTATTTCGTGGCAGTAATGTTTAATATCAATGGCGTAGGATCGTGAGAAGTAATGACACGACGCCACGCGCTGGAAACCTGCCTGTCTCTTTTGTTCTCAATAGTAAGATTACGGTGCGAAAGAGACATAATACATTGTTATCAAAGCGCGGTCGAAACACAACTGAACAAAAACTCTGAACAATAGACGCGTCGTTCAGACTTTTGCTTCGGACAGTTTTTGAGCGTGATTGGGAGTCTAGTTGTTTATTGTACGTCAATGTAGCACCCGCATAATACTTAATGACATAGGTAACACTAAATTAAAAAAATTAAAACATTAATCAAGTAATGCGTAAATAATAAAATAAACAATTTTATATCGAAAATGCTTTAAGTTGCTTCTATAGAACGACCGTTTAAATGAGTCCTCGCCCGCGCGGTACAGGGGTGCGGGGTGGGACGACCGCGGGGGCCGAGGTCATTCGAAGCCGTGCACCCACCCATGAGGCACGGCTTGAAAACGGGTGCGTAACGATGGCTATAAAAATTTTTGGTATAATATTAGTAGCAATAACGCTCATTTGATATAATTATTAAATCATATAACAACACTTAATATATTTACATATGACATAATTATTTCTTATAATGATCATTTGATATAATATCATTTAATATAACATTCTTTAAGTATAATGCTTATTTCCTATAATGAACTTATGGTATAACGTTAAAACGAACTGCTATCAAAAAGTAGGTTAGGTTAGGTTTGAACTGCGTCCCCCAACAAAAACGAACTGCTATAAAAAAGTTGGTTAGGTTAGGTTAGGTTAGGTTATCTTGATTGTTATATATTATGATTTGTATATAAAATGAGCGTTATACCATATAATCGTTATAAGAAATAAGCGTTATACCGAACGATAAATATACGAAATAAATGTATATATTTTAAAATTATACCAAACGTTTATTATACACAATGAGTGATTATACCCTTTGAAATTATATCAAATGTTGATATATCGATAGAAAATATATTAAATATTTTTATATCGATCATTACACACCCCTTGAAAACAGTTGCGTGACCCAACATTGGGGGCACCAGCTCTGGGAACGTGTTAACTGTAAAGATGTACTAACAGCATTTGTGGCACTTCTTGTGGTAGCTCCATCCCTCTCGCACTGCCGCGACGCCTCGAGGGACCGGGGCCATACAGTGCGCGCAGAGCTCGCTACTGACACATAAGCACATACCAGTGGCGTAACTATAGGGTGGCAGGGGTGGCAAAATGCCAGGGGCCCCTAGCTCTACGGGGCCCCGAACTGGCTTGGTTTAGAGCACAGAAGGGACGCTGACGCTCTTTATATTGAGGAAGGAGCCCCAACTGACGAATTTGCCCGTGAGTTTCGGATACGGAACCCAGTGGCGTAACTATAGGGTGGCAGGGGTGGCAAAATGCCAGGGGCCCCTAGCTCTACGGGGCCCCGAACTGGCTTGGTTGAGCACAGAAGGGACGCTGACGCTCTTTATATTGAGGAAGGAGCCCCAACTGACGAATTTGCCCGTGAGTTTCGGATACGGAACCCAGTGGCGTAACTATAGGGTGGCAGGGGTGGCAAAATGCCAGGGGCCCCTAGCTCTACGGGGCCCCGAACTGGCTTGGTTTAGAGCACAGAAGGGACGCTGACGCTCTTTATATTGAGGAAGGAGCCTCTGACGAATTTGCCGCGGGCCCCAGACGTTATAGTTACGCCACTGCATCCTATTAATATTATAAATGCGAAAGTTTGTATGTATGGATGGATGTTTGTTACTCTTTCACGTAAAAACTACAATGGATTTGGATAAAATTTGGAACGGAGACAGCTACCCTAGATTAATACATAGGCTATTTTTTATCCCGGAAAACTGCGTAGTTCCCGCGGGATAGCGATAAACGAGTTACATGCAGACGAAGTCGCGGGCAGTAGCTAGTATATTATATTATACTAGCGACCCGCCCCGGCTTCGCACGGTATATTATGCATGTATTATTACATAAAAACCTTCCTCTTTAATCACTCTATCTATTAAAAAAACCGCATCAAAATCCGTTGTGTAGTTTTGAAGATATAAGCATGCGGGACATAGGGACAGAGAAAGCGAGTTTATTTTATACTATGTAGTAATAGTGATTTGGTAGTAGGTTAAGTACTTACGCCATGTTTTACAGTTTTTCAAGTTTTTTTTGTACATTTTCGAATTACTTTTGGAACGTACAGCGAATTTTACATTTTTTTTCGTTTACGCGCTCAGTTTCTTCTTTTTTTATAGAAAAATATTGCCCCTCGGTTTTACAATAGGTGCTTTTGACGGATAACGTCAGTGTTTTTTTTTTGACAGAAATTCGTAGACATTTTCTGTGAAGTTTTTACTATACAACAATACACACTTGTCATTTAAACTGGCATTAGCCCAATTTAAGCCTTATGGCCGCCATTAAGGGAGAATAGAATAGTTCCTGGCGGTCTCCGAGGGATATCGTTATCCGTTGGCTAAGAGCCCGACAGGGGGGGTCTTTGACCATGACCGTACAACGTTGCCGACATTTTTGTCACAAGATTTTTGAGTTATATTTTTACCACACTGACATTGGCCCAAGCCTTACGGCCGCCATTAAGGAGAGAAGAAGAATAGAATAGAACAATATACATAGATACATACATACCGTCACGCCTCTTTGTATCTCAAAGCCAATTCCACTTGGCGGTCCACAGTGAGGCTGACACAAACCGTGCTAAAAGGGTGCGAGTCGGGTTACCTCCACGTGTGGTCAAGAGCTGCGGTTCTTGGATCCGCTCGGGGGGAAGAGCAGCGCTTGGTCATCGGCTAACGATTTCCTGGCAGTTTCTGAGGGATATCGACCGTTGGCTAAGAGCCCGACAGGGGTCTTTGACCGTACAGCATTGCCGACATTTTGCCACAAGACTTTTTATTATATTTTTGTTACTTTGACATTGGCGAAGTTGTCGTCGCTATAACGACTTGATACGCCGCTAAGAAGTACCATGCTCAAACCGCTTCGTTCGAGCGAATGGCATGGCAACAACATAAAAGAAGGCGCGCCCCTCACTTCGACGTCCGTTTGCAAAAAGACTAGGGTAGTTAAGTAGGTTTGCGACCGGGAGTAGCAGAAATAACCTAAAAATAATTTTGGTTACAAGCTTTTTTGCTGACAGTCCTTATGGTGACTGTACTTGCAGTGCCATCCGTCCTACATATTATGTGAACCAAATTTTCAAGTTAATCGGACCAACCGTTGAAGAGTTCCCTCCTGCGGAGACGGTCCTGGCTGGCCCACCAGAATTCTACTACCAGATTATTGTATCGTCATCTGACTTACACAAGTATGCAAAATTTCAGCTCAATCGGATAAAGATGTCTGCTTCAAAATTGAGTCGCAAGATTCCACACAAACATACATACATACATTGCAAGTTAGTATAAAGCTTGTAAAAAGGGGAGGCCTTTGCCCAGACGTGAGGCACTCCAATATATATATTAGGCTGCTAGATATATGTATACTAATCAAGTCTTTATCCCTTAGGTCCGGGGTAGACAGAGCCTAGGGCCTAGGGTAACAAGACCTTAAAGACCACGTTTAGCGTGATTGTAGGCGTATAGGAATGAGGTTTTCTAAAACCTGTAGGTACTAAAACTAAAAACAAACAACGGAGTTATGTTTTCTTTTTTATTTAATACATTAAAAAAACATGAAAAAAGGTAGGTACATACGTGAACAAGGCGAATTCAATATCACTAAATAAAAAATTAGAACATTTTTTTGCTGTCTGTACTTTCAGTCACGGGCGTAGCCAGGTTTTAGTATCAAGGGGGGGGGGGGGTTCAAGAAAATAAAACGACTATTAGTACATAAAATAACGCTTATATAAGAAATTTATTTTAATTCTATGAATGTTAATATCTGAACTTTTCGGGGGGGGGGGGGGGGGGGTTCAACCCCCCAAACCACCCCCCCTGGCTAGGCCCGTGTTTTTTGTGACCGTGCACATTCTCAGCTTCCACTTGTTAATAGAAGTGACACTGACCAGCAACTTTTGAAAATAACTTCCATACAATTAAACATTGCAAAATTAAAAAGGTGATTTTTCATTTTTTATTTTTTGAGCTTTGAAGTAAACAGCCACATTTTTTTAAAACGCGTTTTTTTGCCAAATATGTTGCGGCGCATTCTTCCTAGCTTATTCTTTATTACAAGTTTTATTACCTGACTGTACTTTTTCTTGAAAATCGACACTTTATTCTAGGAAACACATCACAAATATAAAAATATTTACCTTGACAATTTCCGAGTCATCCTCATACAAAAAAATGAGAAGGCAACTTCTTTCTATATCATACTAAGATTACGTGAGATTAAGATATCACGTGTATTTATTTATTCGTCAAACGCGCCATTTTTAAACCGAAAAACGAAAAATGGCGCGTAGTGTGACCTCGACTCGCCGTTGCCAGGCAACGAACGAATTCCCCGCGCACCGCGACGAATAAAGATAATATTCTAAAAATATATAAATACTAAAAATACACGTGATTTTGGATGGGGAAGGGGGGGGGGGGGGGTTAAAAGTGCTAAAAAAACATCACATGATGGCTAAGCCGTACAAATGACATTGAACCTTTGAGTGGTAAGACTTCCTTGCTCCACTATTCTGTTTTTTACAATTAGGGGCTGTTTCACCTACTCTCTGTTAAGCTCAAGTTAACTTAAGTGTCAGTTATCTATGATAGTGTCTATAAATTTCTAAATGTCAGTGAAAATTAGAACACAGAAAAATCCCAAAAGGCTATGGCCGGGAATCGAGCCCGGATCCTCGTCATTCCGTGACGCGTGCTATACCCCTACACCACCCATAGCAGGTGGGTAGCCTTCGAATTTTTCTACCCGTTACTAGCTGTCACGTGACTATGCGAATTTTTGTCGCTAAGCGTCATCTGTTTGAATGATGTGTCTGTACGATACAATTACAAACTCCCGCGGAACATCTACTGCTCACCAGGGACGAGAGAACGTCTCTTTTTCGAAGTAATAATTAGAGACGGATAGATAACTGGCACTTAAGATAACTCGAACTTAACAGAGAGCAGTGAAACAGGCTGTTATAGTTTTGAAAAGTACTTTCGAGCGATGTGTTATCCGGGTGAATTGGCAGGTTTATCCCGTTTACAATACTAAAAATAAACTAAGAGATTCTAACTAAACTAAATAATCAACTAAAAATACTATATCTAGTAATATAATTATTGCATTTTATTTTACTGGCCCGCAAAATGCTGGTTATTTATAACTAAGGAAAATAGATTAACATACACAACAAACTGACCGTTTAGTTTTTAACTCAACCGAAATACTTATCATAAGTTTTTGTTAAAAATTCTGTTCTGAAAACAATCTTTTTTTGCTGACTGTACTTGCATTGCTAACCGTCCTATGTCGATGAAGCTGTCAACTTAAAAGTTTGACTTTAACGACAACTTCCTTTGATAGGACGTTGGATGATTAAAAAAAATAACCTTACCTAAAAATTTCATTTCATTTTAGATACAAGCTTTTCCGCTGACTGTACTTGCATTGCCATCCGTCCTGCATATGTGTAACAAATTTCAAGTCAATCGGGCCAACCGTTGAAGAGTTCCCTCCTGCGGAGACGGTCCTGATTGAACCACCAGAATTTCTCTACCAGATTATTCTATTGATTATTGTATTTTGAAGATATCTACTTACAACACCTACAAGCCACGTTTAGCAAGATTGTGGGCGTATAGGTGGAAAGTTCATCTTCATCTTAGTCCTCTAGGTTGGCAACGCATCTGCAATCCCTCCGGGGTTGCCGGTGTCTATGGGCAGTGGTGATCACTTACCATCAAGTGACCCACTTGCTCGTTTGCCTTCCTATTCATATAAAAAAAAAAAGTGGAATCAATATAGTGATGGGTTGCTAGCCGCATCGCCTATAACATGATTCCTAAGATTTTCGCTCATTCCCTCGATGGGCTTTTACCTGCGCGAGTAGAGAAGCAACAGGTACATTCTATGTTTTTTCTTCGCTCCCAGACCATGGAAGAACATGACTTTGATGACTCTGCTTATTAAATTAGCCTTCCGTCCGCAGCTTCGCCCGCGATAAATTAATTTTCCCGTAGGAAAAGGTATTTTCCCGCGGTAAAAAGTAGCCTATGTCACTCAGTGATAATGTAGCTTTCTAACGGCAAAAGAATTTTTGAAATCTGTCCAGTAGTTTCGGAGCCTATTCAATGCAAACAAACAAATTTTTCCTCTTTATAATATTAGTATAGACGAGTACCAACAGTTTTAATACAAAGTACAGTCAACAAAAAGTGTGTACAAACTTTTTTGTTTTTCTAAAAACTTAAGTTATCTAATCGACAACTAAACGATCAAACAATATCGTCATGGTGGAGGGAACACCGGGAATCGCAATAGCGATTTATTATACGAATGAAAAACAATTTTAATCCTTAGAGAGAGAGAGCGCGACTTCACATTACCATAAACGAAATGAGACAGGACTGCCAATAGCCATACAAAATACATACATACAAAAAAGCGCGACCACAGAATGGCCAAAACTCGAACGCGTCACGAAATGACGAGGATCCGGCTTCGATTCCCGGCCATAGCTTTACTTTTCGGATTCTTCTGTGTTCTAATTTTCACTGACATTTAGAAACCTAATTTCTAACGGTAAAACCGTAAAAGTAAAACATAAAAATCAAGAAATAAAAATTCTTGATTCATTTGAGTACCTTTCGCCCATTCCCTCGATGGGCTTTTCTAACTAATTTTTAACCTTTTCGACGCCAACGACACATATATCAGCACCGTAGGTTCAACGCCAACGACCTGTATTCGTCCATTACTGCAATGCAAAAGCAACCTTCGGTCAAATGCGTTTAGGTTCCACTTAGCGCATCGCAATAAAGAAGTCTGGTGTATGGGTGACGTCTCTTGTATTTGACGTGGCGGCGAAAAGGTTAAAGTAACCCCGTAAGTCAGTCACCCAGGTTTACTATCACCTTACAAATTGTTGATAGACAGGGCACTCTTAAACTAGGCTGGGGGCCTTGGGCACACAAGAATCGGGGGCCCTTTTGCAAAGTAAAAAGTGTAATGTGCCCGACAAAAAATGTTTCGAGAAAAAATGTGTCAGAGAAATTGCCGGTCCTCCGGGGCCCCCTGATAATGGGGGCCCTGTGCACGGGCCCCGTGTGCCCTTATGGTGACACTTATACAATTTCGTACTTCGTGTCGCGCTTTTTTCCATAAGTATAAGTCGAATAATTTCTTGAGATCAACCACATTACAGACAGAATACCCAATTTGAGATCAATAACTTGCTTTTAGTTAATTTTTCAAAGATCATTGTTACCTAAACTATACTGCCAGCCAAAATAACGTGTCGCATCGCAAGATACATACAAAGCGATCCGTTATTTCGACTACAGTGTATTTATTCTAACTATAAAACTAATTATTATTTAATTTCAAAAATACTGGCCCCATCGTTACCTTATGGCTAGAAGTTTATTTGCGCTTTTAAGAAATGAGCCATTCATTGCCATTTAATTCATAATCATACAGTCCTTGAACTCTAAGAATGCCAATCCGATTTGTATTGCTGTATTGCTGTCTCCCTCGCTCGGGCGATTCAAGAATCAAACCATGTAGCAAATGGCGACATCTGTGGCTTGTTGTCGCAACCACTGCGTACTAGAGGGTCGATAGGTAAGCACTTTGGCCAAGCGCCGATAGATGGCGTTATTATGGGACTGTTTTCTAAAATGGCGTCTGGTAAAAGGAGTATTTAAATAAAAACCCAAGCTGGAAAAGAACAGAAGTCAACAAACCCATAAGAGTGAGTGAGACAGGAGGACTAACAGCTCTCGGACTGTACAAAGCAGTTTAGTTTTCTGTTGTAGCGATCCTAGCGCCATCTAGTATCGAATCGATGAACTACAGCGACGAAAGGGGAACTAACGCCTGGTGGCAGCACTTCGAGAAAAGATACTCTAACAAAATGATCGCTGCGCTTGGATGCAATCATAACTTGATCTGTTCTCTTGTAGGCGTTGTACGGAATCGTGTGTCTCGTTAACTGGTCGACGCACGAATGACTTCTGAATGAATCAGGCCGGAGTGGCAATGAACTATCAAAAAGCGCAAATTCACAAAAATTATAAAGAATCTAATAATTATTATAAACATCTGAAACAAAACAAAATGTTCTTGGAACACTAAAAGTTTTAAGTACAAAAAATATAGGTACTATTTATTACTTAAAATATAGGAATATTTTCATTACACCTAACGTTTTACCTAATATTGCAATAATTGCCCTGTATCTTTTTTTGTGGAACATTTTTGAGCACAAGCATATAATCTAAAATTTTATAAAAATTAACATCCTCTAGACAATTCTACGGAAATCATTAAACAAAATTATATTAACACTAAATACTAATTACTGGCATAATTACTGACCTTATTTCAACACAAGTTACTTCATAAACACTGACTTCTTAATCTCCGTGTTTCCAGCCATAGCTCTAACATACGAAGCTAAATGAAGACTAGAAACACGATGACTGCTTTAACTCCCACATTGCTACAGATATCAGATATACCGTGATATTAGCGTAATCTATTGGTATATCTTACATCTGTGTGCAGTGTCGACCGCTGCGTACTTAACTAAACAAAATAGAAAATGTGTGTATTTCACTAAATACTACAGCCTAAATAGACTTTACACATCACCGCATAGTGATAAATATAGCTAAAAATATAAATGTAATGTATACTGGCCTATGTTAACTATTATTTAATAATTACACGTCAAAGTGAAGTATAAGGCCCCGTTTATAACTCTCTGATAACTCCCCGATATCATATCTAACACATACGTATGATACCATCCGTTTATTCTTACATCAACAAACAAAAATACAGTAGTTCGCCGATGTATATTAGCAACAGGTGCCAAGAACAATGAGGCGGCATTAATACTAAATAACGCCACAAGATGTCGCTATCAGAGCCGCCACATTCGCAGGCCGTCGGTTTAGCAGCGACAGCTATCAACGAACGCTGTTAGTACCAAAAACCGCTACTAGATGTCGCCGTCAGTGACGCCGCATGTGCAGCCCGAGGTGGTCGGAGCGCGCGAAGGCCCGCCGGCACAGCGGGCACGAGAACGGCCTGTGCCCCGTGTGCTTGCGCGTGTGCCGCGTCAGCTCGTCGGAGCGGGCGAAGCGCCACCCGCAGCCGGCCCACATGCACGAGTAGGGTTTCTCGCCTAGAAATACAGATGGCGTTGTAAACATTAGGGAGGATTTATGCCCAGCTCCTGGGAAAACCGCTTTGATGCGTAAAAGTGTATGTTCTCTTGCAATAAGGGTTTATAACAAATTACCAATAGAATTTAAACTACTGCCAATACCACTTTTGAGACGTAAATTATTAACCCTGCTTACGAATAAATGCTATTATTCTGTTCTCGATTATTTAAATGATAACCTAAATTGGTAATACTACTTAATAGCCAATGTTTTTTGTACGCCAACCGGCAAAACATAGTGCAACACTAAAATATGTAACATCTCTGTATTTATGCAGCCATCACCTATGTTTCACAAATAAAACACTTTTGACTTTTGACTAACATAAATAGATTATAGTCTGGAATAATGCCTACTTTTTATGCCGGAAAATTGCGTAATTCCTGCGGGATAGCGATAAACGTCTAAGCAGACGGAGTTGCGGGCAACAGCTAGTACATACATAAATCACTGCACACATTACTTTTTTCGCTTCGCCGTGATCGGGTATACCTGTATGCGTCCGTTTATGAGCTTTGAGGTGCGAGCTCTTCGTGTAGACCTTGTGGCAGCCAGCCACGTCGCACTTGTGTAATCGCCTGCGTGTTTGTTCGTCGTCCTTGTCATCTTCCTAAGACAAATAGAAACAACTATACACAATGTGTCCTGAAACATTTCAGCAGCTTAGGTTGCTTTCAACATGAAACTACCGTGAGACTTAATCATCATTACACATAAACAGCGAGATTACAGGGGCGAGCGCTCTTGGAAAAAGGACTACGAAATAGTCCGAAACATGTCGAGCATCACTCGACTTTTTATACGTCAGCTTAGGTTGGTTTAAAGACAAACATACTTACTAGTGATGTGCCGGATTGTTAAAAATGTCCGCGGATACGGATCTGATTACGAATATTTAGTGTCAAGATCCGCGGATACGGATACGGATATGGATCTTTATTTTTTTATAATTTTCTATTATATTTGAATGATCTCATTATAATTATTAAAAAAATAAGTTTTCGTTTTTTCATTGTCATAAAAGTGACGTTATAAGTTGCTATAATAGTGATCTCACTATAATTATTAAAAAAAAGATTTAAGTTTTAGTTATTTCATTGACATAAAAGTGAAGTTATAAATTGCTATAATATTGATCTCATTATAAAGATTCTTTCAGTTACGTAGAATTGGTATGGTAACTTACTGCGATAAATGTTTGCAATATAAAGGTGCCAAATATTTGATTTTAAGAAATAAAAATACTATAAATGGAATTCTATAGTTATTTTAATTCTACCTAATCACCTGTAAAAGATCCGCGTGAAAAGTAACGGACACAGATACGGATACGGAATTTTCTTGGCCCTCGGATATCTGCGGATAAGGATACTTGCATACATCCGTTGCAAGTTAGTATAAAAATTTGTAAAAACACCAAATTTCAGTTCTTTTGAAAAATTATCTACATACTAAACCTGCGAAATGTAAAGGTCACAGATTAGTTTCAATCGTTATTTCAAATATTATTTTTTCTTACCTTTTTCCTATCAAGCTGACTCAAAGGTGCGGTGAGTGCGTTCTGGAGAGCGGAGTTAAGGAAAAAGTTCTTTATTTCCTGGGTATTAATGGTGGGTTTCAAATGGGGCGGCAAAGGGAAAGGGAGGGGCATATACGGTTTGTCGTGGGGGTGGGATGTCTGTAGCGTCGGTGGTTTGAGTCTGAAAATTAAAAAATAAATATTATACATATTTTCTCTTAATAAATATACAAATCAAGTCAAGGTTTCAAATCAAGGTATGTTACTGGCTGATTGATAGACAACGCACAACTCGAGAAGAGAGTAAAAAAAAGTATAATTAAAAAAAAGCGGCAACAAGCATGATAGTCCTATTAAACTTGACCTAACCTAACCTAATTTCATTTTTGATACTTTTTGTTCACTAATTGCTTTGCTTGTCCTACATGTGTGTAGGGACAGTTTAGCCGCGTCAGCTCATATCGCAGTGCATTTGTACTTGAATATGAGCTGACGTTGCACAGGCGCGCTCCCGGATTGCGGGACGCGCTAGGGCAGTCGCTTTTGGGATGTAACAGGTGTAACTTGTATGCAAGTAGAAATACAAAGTTTAACTGGACTTCAGTATTTTATTCCTGAGCGACTCATCTGGATAGATCCCCACAGTGGTGACCCCGCGGTTGAGAAGTCACGCGAGAAGAAAAGAGAATGCCAGACACAAACGAGCCTACACCAGCACCAGCAGTACCCGAGACAATGGTAGTCTCAGTGACGGCACGCATACCGGACTTCTGGGAGGACCAGCCCAGAGTGTGGTACATCAGGACGGAGGCGGTGCTGGCACCGCAGAAATTAAGTGACGAGGCGAGGTTCGACATCGTCGTGTCAAAATTACCCAAGGAAGTTACCTACGCAAAATGGGTTGGGGGCAGAGCAAAGACATGAAAGAACAAAACTCCAACGTGGCCATTGCTCAGGTCCAAACGGTCTCGGGACAGGTCGAAGAGAAACTAAACCACGTTGGGATCGGACTAATTGTTATCGGCGTAATCCTGGTCATTTTGTTTTGTTACGCGGTTCGCGCCAAATGTAAACGGGGCACGAAGGCATGGATCCGTAAAGTAGTTACGGAAGTGACCCCAGCAACCAGAAATGAGCCCAGTGTACAGTCATCCCAACAACCAGTGGTGTATTAGTGCTGAATAAAACAAAGTGCTTTTAGATAAATAGTTTATTATGTGTTTATACTATAAGGTAAACAGTGTTCAGTTACATGTTTCGGTAACAAAATGAATCATTACGATCCCGAAGAGAGATCCATGTTAAGTATTTTAGACTTAGTGACTTATATTGTTTTCAAAATTAATTAAAATATATTTTTTCCTGTGTCAAAAATAAATAAGGGGGGGGAATACTGTAGGGACAGTTTAGCCGCGTCAGCTCATATCGCAGTGCATTTGTACTTGAATATGAGCTGACGTTGCACAGGCGCGCTCCCGGATTGCGGGACGCGCTAGGGCAGTCGCTTTTGGGATGTAACAGGTGTAACTTGTATGCAAGTAGAAATACAAAGTTTAACTGGACTTCAGTATTTTATTCCTGAGCGACTCATCTGGATAGATCCCCACAATGTGTACCAAATTTCAAGTCAATCGGACCGACCGTTGAAGAGTTCCCTCCTGCGGAGATGGTCCTGGGTGGACCACCAGAATTCTACTACCAGATTATTATATTGTCATCTGACTTACACAAGTATGCACAATTTCAGCTCAATCGAATGAAGATATCTGCTTCAAAATTGAGTCGCAAGATTCCACCCGAACAAACATAGTACAATACATACATAGATTGCAAGTTAATGTAAAAAAAACCTAAATCGGAAACCTAACGCAGACATTTTATTTCCATGAAGGTAAATAAACATTTTATTCTTCAATGACACCAAAGCTATGGTCACGAATAAGTACATAGATAAAGACAGCAAGCACTAGAGGTTGAATAACCCTGCTGTGTGGCAGCAGTCGGGTAAAAAAAGAGCGAGACTTACTTGAGCGCTGTGTGCTTAGGTTTTCTCGCGTTCCGGAGATCTGGGCCCACTTTGATCTTAGGCATGGCGTGGCTCGATCTGCAATTAATAAATAAGTAATTAACACCCTAATACCTAGTTCCAAATTATCATCACACAAGTGCCTGCCCCCACCGGGATACAATACAATACAATACAATAACTCTTTATTGTACACCATATATAACAACCAAAACAGAAAATTTGTCCCCAAGACAACTTTTGTCTCCTCGTGGCTCCCGTCTTGAAAAAAACAGCGGCCCACGTTCCCGGCGCCTACGGGCCGCGGTTACGTGTAGACCGACAGTGGCCGAAGCCACGCCGCTCCGCGATCCCGTCCCTAACGGGGCGCACCGCCCGTCGACCCTCACGTCAGGTCCCCAAGACATCTAGCTTAATAGTCAGGGTCACTAACCATAAGACCAACCGATCTTCAAAAAAACATAACACTTTTTACTAAACTATACAGAAACTCGCAAAAAAAAAATACAAATGTAAAGATGGGGCCGGAAAACGCTGTGATGTGTGCTTCACTACACATACCCTAGCTCGAACATTTAGCATATACTGTGAATTACCCGAAGTTGTCGCTAAGCGCCATCTATCAGCAAGTACGAGTAACATGTCTGCAAGTAGGCCTTAATTTTTTAATACGGCCCCATCAATCGATGCGATGATTTCGCCAATGTCAAAGTAATAAATAGAGTATTCAAAAATCTTGTAACACGGTCAACAGTTCCCCCCCCCCCCTCACCCCCCCTGGCGGGCTAGGAAATTATTAACCGATGCCCAGGGTGCACCGGGCCAAGCACTGCTCTTTCCCTCGGACGGATCTAAAAACAAACCGCAGCTCTTGACCACACGCGGTGTTAACCTGACTCGCACCCCTGCAAGTAGGTCGAAAATGCAATCACACACTGTTCACCCAGAAATAGAGATGGCGCTGTTTTCAATCGATTGACAATCGTTTCACACTTTTCTTTTAATTTTAGTATAATTTAAAAACTTCTAATTGGAAAACTGTAACAATACAATCAACATTTTTGTTTTATTTTTCTGACACAAAAGGATTATTATTTATCAAGCTAAACAGCCACAAGACATCTTCAACCAATGATATATGGAACTGTGCGAAATAACAGTTACAGAAAGGGATGTGCACATTGTAAAAAACCTACAAAAAAACGAGGAAATGTCATAAATCCCAATTATTACAAACCGGTGCGGCCGGATGTTTACACTGCTCGAATTCGATTCGCGATGTAAAATCCTGGCGTTTGTAGAATAAAAACACACGACAAAAGAAACGTATGTAACAAAAATTTCTGACAAACATGTTTTTGCTGACTGCAGTTGCATTGTCATCCGTCCTACATTATGTGTACCAAATTTCAAGCCAATCCGACCAAGATTCCACCCGGACAAACATATTATATACATACATACACACATACGTTGGATGGAAGTTAATACAAAGCTTGTAAAAACAGACTTTAGCTTATGAAAAAATAATATTCTTTCCACCTACACGCTAACGACGGACGTTCCGAGATCAAATAGGAAACGTTTTGGAAAAAATCAGGTCAGGAGTACCCGAAACCGACGAGCATTTATGAAGAGATTGATGAATGTGGATGAACCGAAAGAAGTATGTCAGGATCGTAGCAAGTGGAACAAAATAGTCGCTGCCTACCCCTGTGGGAAAGAGGTGTGACGGTATGTAGGTATGTATGTATCATACGCCAACAATCGTGCTGTGGCCTTTAGGTCTTGTTATCTCAGGCTCTGTCTGCCCCGTAAGGAATATAGACGTGACTTGTGTATGTATGTATGAGTAAAAAATAATATAACTCACTCGATTGACAGCAGAGTCGTAACAGGGCCCTCTCGGATTATTTTCGAAGAGGCAGGTGATGCGGTGGCTGTAACAGATAAATCATCTATATACAATACAATACAATACAAATATTCTTTATTGAACACCACAAATCAGTACAAAAACAATACAGAAACAAAGAACAAAGTAGACAATAGTATATACATAAAATAAATCAGTAGAAAGTTCGTGTCTGTACGGTCAAGTGCAAAAATAAGTATCGATATGAACTTCTCAAAAATATGTCCCACGACCTTATTACGCCAGTGTAAGAGCGTATGGTACTTATTTTTGAAACTTTGACTACTTACATATTAGGTATTACACTTGACTGTACATTAAATAAATTCATCAAAAATAGAGTGCTAACGATCCCATACCCATACATAAATCACATCTTTATCCCTTACGGGGTAGATAGAGCCTAAGGTAACAGGTACCCACAGG
The DNA here is from genome assembly GCA_932294345.1 of Pandemis cinnamomeana. NCBI lineage: Eukaryota > Metazoa > Arthropoda > Insecta > Lepidoptera > Tortricidae > Pandemis > Pandemis cinnamomeana. The sequence goes on from OW028731.1 coordinate 3,900,608, forward strand.
CCACATTTAGCAAGATTGTGGGCGTATAGGTGGAAAATGGAATCAAAATAGTGACGGGTTGCTAGCCGCATCGCATATAACATGATTCCTATGATTTTCGCCCGTTCCCTCAATGGGCTTTTACCATCTGCGCGGGTAGAGAAGAAACTGGTACATTCTATGTTTTTTCTTTGCTCCCAGACCAGCATGGAAGTAGAATGGCGGTAGTGATTCAAGAGGAAAGTTGTATAATTCTACGCATTATGCAAGATCCGTCCGGATCGCTACCACCATCTTAGTCGCTAATTCTGCCGCTAAGTAGCAGTGCTTGCACTGCTGTGTTCCGGTGTGGAGAGTAAGACAGCCGGGGAAATTACGGGCACAAGAGGCATTTCATCTTAGTCCTCTCTAGGTTGGCAACGCATCTGCAATCCCTCCGGGGTTGCGGGTGTCTATGGGCAGTGGTGATCACTTACCATCAGGTGACCCACTTGCTCGTTTGCCTTCCTATTCATATTTAAAAAAAAAGACGAAGTCGTGGGCAGAAGCTAGTTACAATATACACGGTAGTGCGCCTTCCTCTCCACACCTAGTTTTTACCAGCAATAAATTATCTCTGCAACTGGCGGCGAACGACAAAGAGCCCTGTTTTTGCTTAGGGCTTCTCGCAACAAGGCTACACATTACGGTTGGCAAGGTAGATAGATTTATTTATCATACATACATACATAAATCACGGGTGCGTAACGATGTATATAAAAATTTTTGGTATAATATTAGTAGCAATAACGCTCATTTGATATAATTATTAAATCATATAACAACACTTAATATATTTACATATGACATAATTATCAGTTCTTATAATGATCATTTGATATAATATCATTTAATATAACATTCTTTAAGTATAATGCTTATTTCCTATAATGAACTTATGGTATAACGTTATTTTTATAAAAAGTAGGTTAGGTTAGGTTTGAACTGCGTCCCCCAACAAAAACGAACTGCTATTATATATTATGATTTGTATATAAAATGAGCGTTATACCATATAATAATCGTTATAAGAAATAAGCGTTATACCGAACGATAAATATACGAAATAAATTTATATATTTTAAAATTATACCAAACGTTTATTATACACAATGAGTGATTATACCCTTTGAAATTATATCAAATGTTGATATATCGATAGAAAATATATTAAATATTTTTATATCAATCATTACACACCCATAAATCACGTCTTTATCCCTTACGGGGCAGACAGAGCGTAAGGTAGCAAGACCTAAAGGCCACGTTTGGCATGATCGTGGGCGTACCTATAGGTGGTAAGGGGATTTTTTGTCACCTCTTCTTCTTCTTCTCTCCTTAATGGCGGCCGTAAGGCTTGGGCCAATGTCAGTGCGGTAAAAATATAATTCAAAAATCTTGTGACAAAATGTCGGCAACGTTGTACGGTAATGGTCAAAGACCCCCCTCCCCCCTGTCGGGCTCTTAGCCAACGGATAACGATATCCCTCGGAGACCGCCAGGAAATCATTAACCGATGCCCAGGGTGCACCGGACCAAGCACTGCTCTTCCCTTCAGACGGATCCAAAAACGAAACGCAGCCCTTGATCACACGCGGAGGTAACCCGACTCGCACTCCTCTAAAAATAAAATTAAATGTCAAAAATGCTTGGTTTTTGTTTGACGGTTAACCAAAACCAATACCAAACCGGTACTGTATCTACTCCAGTACCGGGAAATACAAATTCGGTTTCAATACCGGTACAGCAAACACTAGTTGCAAGTTAATAAAAAGCTTGTAAAAAAAACAGGCAATGGCAAAATGCACTGCGCAATAACGATCCAAACTAGGTGTAAATTGAACCGGTATACTTTTTAAACGTCGGAAGTTTATTTTTTTTCCACTTACCCAATAGCAGTGCGCACGGGCAAGTGTTCGCGCGCGAATTAGGTGTTTTTTAGTGCCGCCCAGGAATGCAAGCGCGCGTAAACGTAAAGCGGATAAATGGATAATGACAGCCGTGGTTGTACGGTAAAACACCTAATGGGGAGTTTTTGTTACTAACTTGCCCCGCTTGCCCGTGGTAGCTTATAAAGAGAAAAAGAAGGTTGACAACCGGATGGCCCAGTGGTTAGAGAACCTGACTATGAAGCTTGAGGTCCCGGGTTCGATCCCCGGTCGGGGCAGATATTTGTATGAAAAATACGAATGTTTGTTCTCGAGTCTTGAATGTTTAATATGTATTTAAGTATGTATCTATCTATATAAGTATGTTTATCCGTTGTCTAGTACCCATATTACAAGCTTTGCTTAGTTTGGGGCTAGGTCAATTGGTGTCAATTGTCCCAAGATATTATTATTATTATTATTACATAGAATGTACCAGTTGCTTCTTTCCTGCGCAGGTGCAAAAGCCCATCGAGGGAATGGGCGAAAATCATGTTACAGGCGATGCGGCCAGCAACCCATCACTATTTTGATTCCACTTTCCACCTATACGTCCAGTCTTGCTAAGCGTGGCCTGTAGGTCTTGTTACCTTACCTGGCTGTTCTTAAGTGTGTATGTGTGTGGGTGTGTGTATGTGTGTGTTGTAAAGGATTATTTTTGTGGTAGTTTATACATAATATATGTATGTTACAATAATGTGACACAACATTTCATCTAATTAACTGTATATCTTTGGTCACCTGAGTGTACAGTGTACACCCACCTCTATAAGCTACCCTACACACACACACACACACACACACAAATCACGTCTCCACGGGGTAGACAGAGATTAAGGTAGCAAGACCTAAAGGATTTAGCATGATTGTGGGCGTACCTATAGGTGGTAATGATAATCAAAATAGTGACGGGTTGCTAGCCGCATCGACTATAACATGCTTCCTAAGATTCTCGCGTCTCGATGGGTTTTTACCATCTGCACGGGAAAAAAAGCAGCTGGTACATTCTATGTTTTCCCTTTACTCCCAGACCAGCCAGACTAATTGGGATTGTCTATTTTTTTACAATGTATAGTAAATCGAAAACCATTTCGAGATAAATGCTTTTTAAATCGTTTTCTGTATTTACTTTATTTTATTTTACTATAATTAATTTATTACATGATAAATAAGCAATGACCTTCATTTGACATTCCCAGACATGATGTAGACGGTCCAAAATGTACTTTATTTGCAAAGGTTACAAATTCTATGCTATTTACGCGTGGATAATACTACGGAGTTCAATTTGGACCCGCAATCTGACATTTCATTCATCTTATGACAGATGACAAGCAAATGGGCAATCTTGTTACTGTCATTCTTGTTTTTTCCACTGTTTACTTTCATATTGTTGTATTATAGTTTAGATTTAGAAGCACTTTCGGTAGATAATTAGGCAAGAGTGTAACCACACAGCGATGTGCTTCGCTCACATGAAAGATTTTCCGCTAAATATTTTAATGAAGAGCGAAAATATTACGTTTTCAGTTTACTTTCGCCTACTGAGTTTACTGACTTATTTCCGGGTCCTGTTTTGTCTCGATCATACCTGGTATGTGTTTATGGACCTTTCTGCTTCGCGCAGAATGTTATGGTATGTGTAACGGTTGTGAAAATATAAAATTCATAGGAGAAGATCGCGTGAATCTTCCTGTGTTATTGTTGAATCATGTTGACATTGATACTGATGACAGTTTGCCAACTTCACCACAGATAGAAAAGACGTTAATGGCGGCGCTTCACATACGTTTTATGACCAATTTATCCAATAAGCAGATGTGTGGAACCGGCAGTGGAAACTCTGACGTCATCAACCAAAATACTTTCAATAATTAATAGTAAAAAAAATACCGAGTTATATGAGAAAATATTGAAATTGGTTTCTTATAATTGACTATTCTGCACAAAAAAAATATAAAAAGGATAGGTATTTTTTTTTAGACAATCCCAATTACTACTACTGGAAATTGTTTGTTTACAAAAGTGTTATAAATCCAGAGATCGAACAAATGGATGTCATAGTTGGCAATAACATAGACATGACTCCAAAGATCAATTAATTATTTTTACCTGTAATTTAATTTGCATACTTCGTAAAATATTAATCGATAAATTAATGATACACATCACTACATAGTATAAAACAAAGTCGCTTTCCGCTGTCTGTCTATCCGTATGTACGGTTAGATCATTAAAACTACGCAACGGATTTTGATGCGATGATTTTTAATAAATAGAGTGATCCAAGAGGAAGGTTTTTATGTATAATTCTACGCAGACGCAGTCGCGGGCAGAAGCTAATATACCATAAGAATGAAAGAATCACAAAGTAATTTTAATGAATAATATATAGTAAAATATTGTATTTTTAAGAAGGAAATCCAAATAAGTACGATATCTTTCTTGTAATCCATTGAAGTCTTAGCAACTATCACTAAGAAATCAATTAATTAATTAATTAACCTTTGGTGTCGTGTCCACGTTATTGCGAGTAATGACACATATTTGTCCGGTCTCTGGTTATAATGGAGTGGAACGGAGTATAGTTGGATGGTCGATAGCGAAGGGCAGCCGGCGGGTATTGTCGCCACAGCATCCTTTCTAATGACCGGCCATCTGTCCGCCATACGCCGCTAGATACGACATACTAATATCTCCATTTTAAAAAGTTTCTATCAAAAAATGACACTTAATTCAACACAACAACAACACACAACAAAATGTGAAGTGTTTTGTAACTTGTGTGCGTATGTATATATTTATATATTATGTAGTATATTTTATTTATTGTGTATTAGTTTATCGTATTTATCTATTATGTGTAGTTTATTATTATATCTTACATTATTTAAAATTTAGACATTTAGGATTAATTTAGGTTTCGATCGGTTCTTTTACTTTTTCTGTGTCTACTCTTGCTTAATACTCATGTCCTGTCAATCGTTCAAAGGTTAACTGGAAGAGATCCCTTTTAGGGATAAGTTCGCCTTTGTGCATGTGTGTTGTCCTGTATTTATCTTTTTCTTGTGTTTTATGTACAATAAAGAGTTATACATACATACATACATACAACACAAACGACACAGCGGTACAATTTAGGGATCTAAAAAGCGAGCCTTCCTGTTCCTCAAAGGGCCGGCAACGCACCTGAGATTCCCCAAGTCTTGCAGGTGTCCCTGGGCGATGGTGATTGCTTTCCATCAGGTGACCCGTCTGCTCGTTTGCCCCCTATTATATGTATAAAAAAAAAACATTTTACCCGACTACGCCGAAGGCTAAAAGTAATGAACTTGGGTGTCTAACAGTGGCGTGGCAACCATAGAAGTAAATTCCCACCGGCTTGCCTATTTTAAGGCAGTTGGGCACTTTCTGCAGAATTAAGAGAAAAATGCTAGCTAAATACCTTTCGGCTTGCCTTCTGATATACTTGACGCCACGACACTGCTGTCCAGTGGCGTAACTATAGGGTGGCAGGTGTGGCAAAATGCCAGGGGCCCCTAGCTCTACGGGGCCCCGGACTGGCTTGGTTTAGAGGACAGAAGGGAGGAAGGAGCCCCATCTGACGAATTCGCCACGGGCCCCAGACGTTATAGTTACGCCACTGCTGCAGTCTATGTATGTATAACTCTTTATTCCAAGCTTAATATTAACTTATAACGTACTAGCCTTCCGTCCACAGCTTCGCCCGCGATAAATTAATTTTCCCGTAGGAAAGGTATTTTCCCGCGGTAAAAAGTAGCCTATGTCACTTAGTGATAATGTAGCTTTCTAACGGCAAAATAATTTTTGAAATCGGTCCAGTAGTTTCGGAGCCTATTCAATTCAAACAAACAAACAATCAAATTTTTCCTCTTTATAAAATTATAGTATAGATATAGATAATATTCTAAAAAAATTAAAATTCTTTGTAGCTACTAAAAGTACCCGTGATTTTGGATGGGGAAGGGGGGGGTAGTTTTAAACCTCACCGTGGGGTGGGGGTGGGGGGTTAAGTGCTAAAAAAACATCACATGATTAATGGGCGGCATGATGATGAATGGAGATGTAAAGAGTAGCATTTCATAATGTTATTATCGATTCACTTCCAGCAGCTCTACTTCGCCATCCGTGTTATTGTGACACTTTTGGATGACAGTGTTTTGTATGTAGGTCCGTTGCTTCGTTGCACATTCACCGGCACACTCATACAGTCTAAACTAAAAGGCCATTAGCTTCCAGTGTCCAACGTTGCTAATTATTATAAATGCGAGTTTGTATGTGTGTTAGTGTGAAACGTACGTTATCGATATCATCCTACTATTATAAACGCGAAAGTTTGTAAGTATGGATGGATGTTTGTTACTCTTTCACGCCAGAACGGCTGGACAGATCTGGATGAAGTTTGGAACATAGAAAGATTATAGTCTGGCTACACATAGGCTACTTTTTATCCCGGAAAACTGCGTAATTCTTGCGGGATAGCGATAAACGAATTCTATAGGTACAGACGAAGTTGCGGGCAAAGCGAGTTAGACACTAAGCCACTTGTTAACATTATCTAGTGCCTGAGTTCCTAAACGGGGGGTAATTACCCCATCGGGGGTAAAATCGGTTTTTCGCGGGGCTCCTGAGCTGGTTGGCGGGATGATTTCCTTGCCATAACAACGAATAAGCTCGTCTGCGAGGGATGAAATCCGTGACCTTAGTTAGGTCGTATAAGGGTAACGGAACGGAAAAGGTTTAGGAACCAGTGATCTAGTTTATCGAATAAAAAAAAACCGCATCCAAATCCGTTGTGTAGGTAGTTTTGAAGATATAAGCATACATAGGGACATAGGGACAGAAAAACCGACTTTATTTTATATAGATTACCGCGGTAAATTAATTCTCCCGTAGGAAAAGGTATTTTCTCGCGGTAAAAAGTAGCCTATGTCACTCAGTGATAATGTAGCTTTCTAACGGCAAAAGAATTAAATAGTTTACAATAAACAAAAAATAAAACAAGGAGGGAAAACTAAATTGTTCAAAAACAACAGGCTGGCATATCAAAGTACAAAGTGCTGGAGGACTATTGTAAGGATTTTTGGAGCGTCGATAAGTGATCCTTCAGCTTGCGCTTGAAGGTGTACGTGTTTCTTTTTTTTTTTTTTTTATATGAATAGGAAGGCAAACGAGCAAGTGGGTCGCCTGATGGTAAGTGATCACCGCTGCCCATAGACACCCGCAACCCCGGAGGGATTGCAGATGCGTTGCCAACCTAGAGGACTAAGATGAAACGCCTCTTGTGCCCGTAATTTCCCCGGCTGTCTTACTCTCCACACTGGAACACAGCAGTGCAAGCACTGCTACTTAGCGGCAGGATTAGCGAGTAAGATAGCGGTAGCGATCCGGACGGACCTTGCACAAGGCCCTACCACCCGCAAACAAATTCAGTCACCGATCGCGTTTATTTCTGCACAGTTAATCCAACATTCGCTTCAAACGATTTACATACTCATGTAGCCAACTCTCGGCGTGAGAAACTGGATAGAACTAGAGCAGTTGTAACAATGTGTACGTTCGAATAACTCCAAATTTAGCGTACGGGTGGTCACGAGAGCTTTATCGGTGGATCTGTGCGAATTGCGAAATACATTGGACGGTACGCGCGAATTGTAGACAGCGGCCAGTGGACCCGACTCCGCTATCTATAGCGTCAATATCCCAACATTTCACAGCTTCCACGCTGATTTGGGAGCAAAGAAAAAACATAAAATGAAACCTTTGACACAAACTATGTGACGTGAAATCAAAAACAGCTTTACTAAGGAAAAGTGTACTTGGAGTGGCTCCCAGAATATATAATAAATTACCTAAGGCTATATATGCATGAAATTGATAACATGTACGAATTTAAGAAACATTTAAACACTTTTTTGATAGAAAAGGCATAACTACTCTGTTAATGAACTTTTGGATGATAATTGGGTGGGTTATGAAATAAATTAACATGCATGCGGCGTGTACCTACACGCATAATAATGTATGTAAACAGACATATTTGTATGCCCTAGGGCACCACATAGTGATACTCAAAATGTATTCGAGATCTAAATTATTTACCTATGTTAGACAAAAGAATAAATGATTATGATTATGAAATTGAAAATGAAAATTTTATTTATGCAAATTGGTCGCTGGCTCTTTTACATGTATTTTTGAAACTACCAGCGCATTTGGAAAGATCATCATTGCCAAGAATGCGCCGCAAGAAACTCGGCAGAAAGTTTTTTTTTTCAAAATAAAATACAGTACCTAAGTAAATTAAACACATTTTTTTTTATATGAATAGGAAGGCAAACGAGCAAGTGGGTCACCTGATGGTAAGTGATCACCACTGCCCATAGACACCCGCAACCCCGGAGGGATTGCAGATGCGTTGCCAACCTAGAGGACTAAGATGAAATGCCTATTGTGCCCGTAATTTCCCCGGCGGTAAATTTTTAAATGAAAATGAAAATTTTATTTATGCCAATTGGCCGCCAAGGGCTCTTTTTACATGTCTTTTTGAAACTACCAGCGCATTCGGAAAGACCATCATTGCCAAGAATGCGCCGCAAGAAATTTGGCAGAAAGTTTTTTTTTTTCAAAATAAAATACAGTAAGAATACTTAAATTCTACTTAAATTAAATACATTTATAAAAGGGATGTATAAGGTCCCCGATGCATCAGCGATGTTCCAGCCTTAAATTATATTAATCTACTAGCTTCTGCCCGCGACTTCGTCTGCGTAGAATTATACATAAAAATCTTCCTCTTGAATCACTCTATCTATTAAAAAAAGCCGCATCAAAATCCGTTGTGTAGTTTTGAAGATATAAGCATACATAGGGACATAGGGACAGAGAAAGCGACTTGGTTTTATATTATGTAGTGATAGTGATAGTAGAGATGTATAAGATCTCTACTAGTCAAAACAACAATAAAAATAATTTAAGTTCAGTGGAGGTGTAAAACGCCTCCACCGTCAAATAAATTAATTGTACCAGTTGATTGAGAGGACTGATGCGAAATCATCGCGTCGATCGATGGAGCCATATTAGAAAAAAAGAAGAAATCAGTAGGTAGCACAGAAATGTAGTCGGTTATTTTTCACTTTTTAGCGGTTATTGTTGAAGGCGTTTTCAGTTTTGGTCTGAACTATCTAATCAGTAAAGACCGGATTATATGCATTTGCATAGTCGCATATGCATTCGCATATTTCAGCCATTCTCAGCGGTATAAGCATATTTTACCTAAGATCTAGTTATGATGCATATTATCGGTACATTTACAATATTTTTCACTCGCCCTGCGTTCCGAAATGCGACCAAATTTAATAACAGTTGTGACTTTTTACTGCATTTCGGAACGCAGTCAGTAGGCGCGCGGGTCTTTTGTTTTGACAGTTACGATAGTAAAATGAAAGAGACAGAACGTCGCGCTCGCCTACTACAAAGTCGTTCCACCTATTAAAAATGAATACTTACTTTTCTCTTTTTTTTGGAATTACAAAAAATTATCATTTAATTTCGCATATTCTGCCACTTTTCGTGCATATTTCAAGCATTTTTCATGCATATCTTCATGCATGTAACAAGCTTTTTATGTTGCATAATGACGACCGGATAGCCTTTATTAGTGACCCTGACTATGAAGCTAGAGGTCCTGGGTTCGAATCCCGGTAGGGACAGACAGTTGTATGATGAATACGAATGTTTTGTGCCCGAGTCATGGATGTTGTATGTATTTATGTACATTATATAAGTATGTTTATCCGTTGCCTGGCACCCATAGCACAAGCTTTGCTTAGTTTGGGGCTGGGACAATTGGTGTAATTTGTCCCAAGACATTTATTATTTATTATATAATCCGGTCTCTACTAATCAGCATCACATATACAAGCATCATCTTACCATTAGACAGCTCATTTTCATTAGAGCCGCCGGTAGCAGTTTCACAACATACACTATGTTGTTACAATAACTACCGAATAATATAAATCCGCAAGTAATTGCAGAGTAGAGTGAGAATCAATCGCCGGCCGCGCTCTGAAGTACAAGCGATTGGAGAGTTACATACATAAACTACATCTTTGTCCCTTACGGGGTAGACAGAGGCTAATGTAACAAGACTTAAAGGCCACGTTTAGCATGATTGCGGGCGTATAGGTGGAAAGGGGAATCAAAATAGCGATGAGTTGCAAGCCGCATCGCCTATAGCATGATTCCTAAGATTTTCGACCATTCCTTCCATGCTTTTACCATCTGCGCGGGAAGAGAGGCCACTTAAACATTCTTTTTTTTCTTTACCTACACCCAGACCAGCATGGAAGATATACATAAATCTTACATACATACATAAATCTTCTTTCACGCTGGTCTGGGTGTAAAGAAAAACCATAGAATTTACCAGTTGCTTCTCTTCCCGCATGGTAAAAGCCCATCGAGGGAATGGGCGAGTCTTAGGAATCATGTTATAGGCAATGCGGCTAGCATAACCCATCACTATTTCGATTTCCCTTTCCAGCTATACGCCCTTAATCATGCTAAACGTGGGCTACCTTAGGCTCTGTCTACCCCGTAAGGGATAAAGACGTGATACATGTATGTATGAATGTATACCTAGGTAGAGTCCACGCTTCAGCTTGTAACATAGTCTACAACAGCTGCAATCAGCTGAACGAATCGCAACTACCGACGCACCGCCTATAAACTCCGCCGGTCACAATTAAGATCGGATCTATTGTTATAGATTATCGGAGAAAGCCGAAGGCGCCCGACGTCAGCCGAAGCTGGAGCTTAATATGGAGCAACCACACCGCCGCGTATACGCACGTCACGTTTTCTCACCTTTTGTTACGCACCAGTGTGGTCGCACCTTTAAGGGTACACAGTGAATCTTATACTTACCTAGATAATGTGTTTAGAAAGAGAAATATTCAACCCATACACACATATTTAAAAAAAAAAATTAAGGCGTAGGTTTTGCATACATAGGTACATATATCACGTCTTTATCCCTTACGTGGTAGACAGAGCCTAAGGTAACAAAACCTTAAGACCACGTTTAGCATGATTGTGGGCGTATAGGTGGAAAGGGGAATAAAAATAGTGATGGGTTGCTCGCATCGCCTATAACATGATTGCTAAAATTTTCGCCCAATCCCTCGATGGCCTTTTACTATATGCGTGGGAAGAAAAGCAACTAGCACATTCTATGTTTTTTCTTTACTCCCAGACCAGCACGGAAGGACAACATAACACAAGATATTAAAAAAAAATACTAAGCGACACTGAAAATTAAAACACAGAAATGCGATTTTTTATCGCCAAGAGTCATCTGTTTGCATGATGTGTCTGTACGACATAGTTACAAGGTCACGTGACAGCTAGTAACAGATAGAAAAATTCGAAGGCTCACCAACCTGCTATGGATGGGTATAGCACGCGTCACGGAATGAGACGAGCATCCGGGTTCGATTCCCGGCCATATCCATTTCTAACGGTCGTAAAAGTAATTATAAAAAATCAAGAAGTAAAAATTCTTGATTCATTTGATACGTACATACATATATAAATCACGACTTAATCCCTTACGGGGTAGACAGAGCCCAAACAAGACCTAAAGGCCACGTTTAGCATAATTGTGGGCGTATAGGTGGAAAGGGGAATCAAAATAGTGATGATTCATATGCCTAATATCTCGGGCGTTTACCATCTGTGCGAGAGGAGAAGCAACTGATACATTCTCTGTTTCAGGGGCGCCGACTCCGTGGGTACTCGGGGGCTCGAGCACCCATGAGAAATAAACAGTGGGTGCCGAGCACCCCTGAGAATAGACATCACGAAACAGATCAGTAATCGCCTTCTAGGGATAGGTGTTTTTTCAGACCCGTTTTCGAGTCATCAAATAAGCATGAGCACCCACGAGGTTTTCTAAAAGTCGGCGCCCCTGCTCTGTTTTTTCTTTAGACCAGCATGCAAGCAAGCAAGCAAGCTTCATTTGATAGTACAAGATATTCCGTTACTCCAAGTCCCGACAAACCCAACACGCCGCGCCGTCTCCATCGAGTCGTGCGCATTCTAGGTACTTACTTACAATTTAACATACCCCACATATTTGGCGTTAGAAAGTGTACTTGTACGTTTTACACCACCGTAAGACGAAATGCGTGATACGAATAGTGTTAGATAGGTATGAAATCTGTCTACGATTGTGGGGGAACAAGACTGGCTTGCAGTCACGTGGCGTCCATAAAGCTCGATTCCCGGCTAGCCTATTTTAAGGCAGTTCGGCACTTTCATTTTATAGGGATAACTTACCTTATAGGGATAAGTTCGCCTTTGTGTATACAGGGTGGAAATTTGAAATGGGACAGCAAGGGCAGCTACTAGATCCCTTGCTGCTACGCGAAAATGCTCTTAAGAGACCTTTACTAACTTTTTGAGTGATGACAATCGACATTCACAGATTTTTGATAAAGTGTAAATACAGTCAGCGAAAAAATCGACATATTTGACTTTTTTTATGCCAATCGGTCTCATTTCTATCAAGGATTAAAACACTCTTTGAGACCAACCGCGGTTAAAGTACTACAACACCCACAAATCAAAGAAAACTTTTTCCATACAGTTCGTAGGCTAATAAATTACAATGTGTTTAGCTTAAAGATCATTAAATTGTAGATAACTACAATTAGGATAATAGAAATGAGAAAAATCGGTATCATTTAAAAAAAACCGGTCAAGTGCGAGTCGGACTCGCGCACCGAGGGTTCCGTATCATTATCTATAAATATCTAAAACCAGTGTAAGCAGAGCCCTGTTCCAAAGCAAAATGTACGCAGTGTGGGGTTACTTTATATTGGTCACTGCTATATACAGACATACATACACATTTACGGTTTTCGCAATTATTCTTTAATCTGTGCTATAAGACCTACCTTCATACCAAATTTCAAGATTCTGCGTTCACGGGAACTACCTTGTAGGTTTTGATTCCCTTGAGAGTTGAAAATTTGCGGAAATTTGCGGCATAAACGGCTGTATCTTTTGATTGCGTTGGCTTAGAAGTTTGATTTTTTCACAGCTTCAAGGGACAGTAGACCTGAGTAATTGATATAAATTTCAGCTTCATACCTCCACGCGTTCCTGAGAAAAAGGGTCTTGACAGACGGACGGACGGACGGACAACAAAGTGATCCTATAAGGGTTCCGTTTTTTCCTTTTGAGGTACGGAACCCTAAAAACAACTAGTCTGTGCGGAAAGAGAATCTAGTAGCTGCCCTTGATGCCCCATTTCCACTTTCCACCCTGTATATTTAACTAGCGACCCGCCCCGGCTTCGCACGGTATATTATGCATGTATACATATAAACCTTCCTCTTGAATCACTCTATCTATTAAAAAAACCGCATCAAAATCCGTTGTGTAGTTTTGACAATATAAGCATACATAGGGACATAGGGACACATGGACAGAGAAAGCGACTTTATTTTATACTATGTAGTGATGATGTATTTCTTTGTGATTTGTCTCTGTTTCTTTATATCTGTACAATAAAGCATTTACTTACTTATTGAGACGCGCATGCTAGTCTCACAGCGCCGTGTGCTAACCGAGCGCTGTTTGTTACAATTTACAATACAACTACCGAGTAAATATTTCGCCACACCGAAACACTAGGCTATCGCTAAGCTAACGAAGAGCCTTAAGGGCATTGTAGAACACGGCAACGACAGTTACTAATTGCACGAAATAGACCAATTCAGATTATTAAAGCGCAATCGTATAATTTAATAAACCTTTAGGTATATACGCACTAGCTTCTGCCCGCGACTTCGTCGGCGTATAAGCAACAGACATGTTTATCGCTATCCCGCAGAAACAATTTTTTTTTTATGTTTGAGAGGCCCCAATCCCTCGATGGGCTTTTACTAAGCAACCGGTACACTCTATCCCCTTTATTCATAAACGCTCTATAGGTTTCTGCTAACTTAGCAATCGTTTGTCCTTATCTGTGAAAGGTAAATGCCAAAGTGACAGATAAGGACAAACGATTGCTAAGTTAGCAGAAGCCTATAGAGCGTTTATGAATAAGGTAAGGGGATTCGTTTTTTCTTTGCTCCCAGACCAGTATAGAAGAAGAAGCATTTTTAACATACATTACAAGTTAATATAAAGTTCATTACTCATAAACGGATAACTCAAGTATAAATAGTCGAGTGATGCTCGACATGTATGTATGTATGTATGTATGTAAACTCTTTATTGTGCAAAATAAACACGACAAAATACAATTGACAAACACTGAGATACATGCATGTTTATGTATGTGTTTTAAATATTGACCAAACGGTGAGTGAGAGAACCTTTACGGAGTGACGTGATCAGTGTTGTGTGCTGCCCGACATTTGACAATAATAAAAATGACGATGAAAACGAGGGTAGTTGTGCGCCGCTGTCAGTTGCGTCGAACAGCCGCGCGAGCAGTGCGCTGGCGCGCGGTGTTCGTTTCGCTGCCGCCGGGGCGAGCGCTCTTGGAAAAAGGACTACGAAATAGTCCGAAACATGTCGAGCATCACTCGACTTTTTATACGTGAGTTAACCGTTTATGTGTAATGATGATTAAGTCTGACGGTAGTTTCATGTTGAAAGTAATATAAAGCTTGTAAAAATTCCTGAGAGGCCTTGTATAAAAGTCGTTTACTTACGCACGGCTTGGCAGATAAATTCAGATTTATTATAACACAGGCCACCGTTAAATTTACACGCGGTGGCCGTTAGATGGCGGTGACCAGATAGCGTGGTCAGAGCGATAAAATAGAATAACATTTGTGATCATAATCTTAGTTGGTTTCGAGGCGAGTTACCATACTAGCTTGGGCAATTTTAATATCAATTTCTTCGGGATGTCTTGCAAGGTGTGAAGCTCCCCCTTATTCATATACGAAAGAAGAAAGAAAGAAAGAAAGAAGACAATTATTCCTTTTTGCAAGATATATAAGAGAATATACACAATTTTATAGACAATAATAAAAAAAACACAGACATGAAATATAGATCATTAGCGTTGTGTGTCTTCGCAAAAGCGAAACGATCGCTGGCTCAGCATTACGCTGAGGTGTTAGACACGTGCAGCACTGATTTTCAGCCAGAACCGTCTGTGACTCACGAAACGATACATAGATAAAACATACTACATAATCCATAAACTTTTACGTAAACAAAGCAATAATTACCTAGATAGAACTCGACTAACGCTCTGTAAGCTTCTGCTAACTTAGCAATCGTTCTGTCCTTATCTTTTACAAACAAAATCTAATGACAAAAATGTCGGCAACGTTGTACGGTAGAGCACGGTCAAAAGACCCCCCCTGTCGGGCTCTTAGCCAACGGATAATGATATCCCTCGGAGACCGCCAGGAAATCATTAACCGATGCCCAGGGTGCACCGGACCAAGCGCTCTTCCCCTCGGACGGAGCAATCAAAAGGAGACCGATTTGGATGCGATTTTTTTCATTCGAAAGCCTTGCGGTGGTTCTTAGCCATGTTTGGTGAAAATCGGTCCAGCAACTTGAAGAGTATCAGCTCTTTTCCAAAATTAAGTAAAGCATTTTCAAAGAGAGAGAGAGAGAGAGAGAGAGAGAGAGAGAGAGAGAGAAATCGGAAAGACCATCATTGCAAAGTAGAATGCGTCGCAAGAAACTTGGCAGAAAGTCATTTTTCTCGACTACGGCATCCTTAGAAACATAATATTGTATATTATAATTTATTTACACTGCCATAAAATATATCCAGACCATAAGCAGCCATTACAGTCACTTTATTTGTGTCGCGGTAGAGCCAAACCAGTCATAGTTACCTTAACAATAGTTTAACTAATTATATGTCCAGAGCTACGTTGACAATAATGGAAATATATAACGGGGAAATGGGATATTTATATTGTAGGCTTGATATTTACTCTTGTTACGAGTTCGAGTGTGTGTGTGTCTGTGGCATCGCAGCTAGCGGATGGACCGATTTGGATGCGGTTTTTTAATTCCAAAGCCTATTTCCTTGAGGTGGTTCTTAGCCATGTTTGATAAAAATCGACCCCATAGTCAC
The DNA here is from genome assembly GCA_932294345.1 of Pandemis cinnamomeana. Classification (NCBI taxonomy): domain Eukaryota; kingdom Metazoa; phylum Arthropoda; class Insecta; order Lepidoptera; family Tortricidae; genus Pandemis; species Pandemis cinnamomeana. Next base: position 3,916,706 of record OW028731.1, read on the forward strand.
TACATAGTATAAAACAAAGTCGCTTTCTCTGTCCCTATGTCTCTATGTATGCTTATATCTTCAAAACTACACAACGGATTTTGATGCGGTTTTTTTTAATAGATAGAGTGATTCAAGAGGAAGGTTTTTATGTATACCTAATTCTACGCAGACGAAGTCGCGGGCAGAAGCTAGTTTGAAATATATCAGTTTTTGTCTCAAATGATGCAAGGCATTTTTGGCATGAATTGATTTAATTGTATGATTTGATTCTTCCATGCTGGTCTGGGAGTAAAGAAAAAAACATAGAATTTAACAGTTGCTTCTCTTCCCGCGCTAATGTTAAAAGCCCATCGAGGGAATGGGGGGGAAGTCTTAAGAATCATGTTATAGGCGATGCGGCTAGCAACTCATCACGATTTTGATCTCCCTTTCCACCTATAGAAGAAAGAAAGAAAGAAAGAAAGAAAGAAGACATTTATTCCTTTTTGCAAGACACACAAATATAAGATAAACAAACAGAAAATAAACAAGGCAAAACAAAAAAAACATAGACATGAAAAATAGATCATCAGCGTTGTGTGTCTTCGCAAAAGTGAAACGGTCGCTATACGCCCTTAATCATGCTAAACGTGGCCTTAAGGTTTTGTCATTTCCCTTTGATGTCATTATAAACAGATTCCACTGTACATGACTTGACAATGAATAAAAAAAATAAAAAAAATTACCTACTGTGTACGGAACCCCAAAAACCATTGGCTGTTAATACGTGATAACTACGAGCTGAGTAGTGACCTCCAACCGAGCGCTCCATACTACGATGCTAAGCTATCTTCTTGCTGTACGCGTTAAAATATTCGCATAAGAATCAGGGCTCACGTGAGACACTAGTGATGCGCAGTCAGATCCTGTACCACAAGTTCTAATAAGGCAGGGAGGTAGGGCCTTGTGCAAGGTCCGTCCGGATCGCTACCACCATCTTACTCGCTAATCCTGCCGCTAAGTAGCAGTGCTTGCACTGCTGTGTTCCGGTGTGGAGAGTAAGACAGCCGGGGAAATTATGGGCACAAGAGGCATTTCATCTTAGTCCTCTAGGTTGGCAACGCATCTGCAATCCCTCCGGGGTTGCGGGTGTCTATTGGCAGTGGTGATCACTTAGGTACCATCAGGTGACCCACTTGCTCGTTTGCCTTACTATTTTATAAAAAAAAAAAACAATAAATAACTATTTCACACCTCTCATTCAGAAAAAAAAGCTTTGCTATGTCGAGAGGGATCTAAGTGCAACTTTTCTATTCTAGGCTTTTCTAAGTGCAATTGCAATTTTTTGAAGTTGATAATTGTAAAACCACGCCACACCATGCTGGTAACTCATCATCATCATCATCATCACTACATAGTATAAAATAAAGTCGCTTTCTCTGTCCCTATGTCCCTATGTATGCTTATATCTTCAAAACTACACAACGGATTTAGATGCGATTTTTTTTAATAGATAGAGTGATTCAAGAGGAAGGTTTTTATGTATAATTCTACGCAGACGAAGTCGCGGGCAGAAGCTAGTAAATTATATTTAGAATTATTGTTTCAAGTGTTTTAATGTTCGGTGTGAAAAGTTGTATGAGCAGCTCGGGAGCATAATTTATTTTTATGTCAAAAATCATCAATCATTCATTATCATTCATCATCATCAAAAATCATTTTGGAAAAGAGTTGATGCTCTTCAAACTACTGGACACCTAGAAATCGGTCCATCTATTTGAGAGCTACGATGCTATAGACATACACACACACACACACACACACACACACACACTCCGCCGTCACCTTTCCATCCATTTTTATTACTTTATTCACTCCCTCTCAAACTTGTCAGTCATTCATACTCAACTCTCAGTCAAGTAAGGTCTGTCATTTTTAGCATGGATCTGACAGCGAGCGAACCTAAACTGAATCGGAATTGAATCGCATTAAGACGCCATGGTAAAGCCCAAGTAAAAGAAACTGAATCGCGTACGACCGCGGAACCTTTTCACTGCAAATGATATAATGACTCACCAAACACCTGCCAAAGGAATTATTGCGACATTGTATGAGAAATGGTTCCACTGTACCTACTTGACTCAGTTTCTTCGACCGGATTATTTTAAAGTTGTCGATATTGTCCGTCTATCGATACTCGATAATTTACAGCACATCACTAGCGGCGGAAGCGACGGGCGCGGCAGATGGCCAGCTAGACACGACCAACGCTCAGAGGTCAGACCTACTTCAAAGTAAAAAAATATAAAACTGAATTGCGAACTTAATTATTTTTTGAAGTCGGTTAATCACTAGGTACATAGTATAAAAGAAAGTCGCTTTCTCTGTCCCTATGTCCCTATGTATGCTTATATCTTCAAAACTACACAAAGGATTTTGATGCGATTTTTTTTAATAGATAGAGTGATTCATGAGGAAGGTTTTTATGTATAATTCTACGCAGACGAAGTCGCGGGCAGAAGCTAGTTACATTACATAGAAAAAATCCTACGCATTAATCGCTTTACATCTGGAAAAGAGCCGATTGATATTATTTAAAGTACTGGACTGATTTTTAATTACACACACCCACACACACGCACGCACACGCGCACACACACGCGCACACATACATACATACACACACACACACACACACACACACACGCGCGCGAAATTAGTTTTTAGGGCCATACCTCAAAAGGAAAAAGAGGAACTCTTATTTTTCTTTGTTGCTTCTCTTCCCGCGCGCGCAGATGGTAATAGCCCACCGAGGGAATGGGGCATACGAATCATATTATAGGCGATGCGGCTAGCAACTCATTACTATTTTGATTTCCCTTTCTACCTATATGCCCACAATCATGCTAAACGTGACCTTTACATCCCGTTACCCTAGACTCTGTCTAACCCGTAAGGGACGCGATTTGATTATTATCATCATCAAGAGGAAACCTGCACACATCTGCGAAGCAATTCAATACAGGCATATGCCCAGCAGTGGGACGTATATAGGCTGGAGATGATGATGATATAAATGGGGGGGGGGGGCTTCTTTGTTTACAAACGCGTTAAAACGGTTTGGAATGGAACTGGGTTTAATTGCGATCCGATTCTAAAAAATCTCAAGTATGTCGAAGTTATGTGAGTTTGCCACCGGGCGCGGCATTACACAGTTAAGAAACAGTAAGCTAACTCCCACACAGCATGAAATCATGTTACAACCGATGGACCCCCAACCCATTACTATGTCATTCCCCTATCCACCTATAAGCCCGCAATCATGCCAAACGTGGCTTTTAGGTCTTGTTAACTTACTTAGGCTCTGTCAACCCCCTAAGCCCTAAGTCTGTCTGTTACATCTTCAACATAGGATAGTTTTTATCCCAGAAAATTGCAGTTCCTGCAGGTAATCTCTGGATCTACAGAACCAATTTTGAAAATTCTTTTACCAGTAAAAAGCCACATCATTTTGGAGCGTCATAGACTAGAACGCGTTGCCGGTCCTTTAAGAAGAGATAAGGCTCTTTTTCACGTAAAAGTAAAGCCTGAATAAATAAATTAACTTCTTAACCTTTTCGACGCCAACGACACATATCGGCACCGCAGGTTCAACGCCAACGACCTATATACACGTCCATTACTTCAATGCAAAAGCAACCTTTTTTAATTGGGTTTAAGTTCAACTTAAGGCATCGCAATAAAGATGTCTGGCATATGGGTGACGTCTCTTGTGTTTGACGTAACTTAATAATAATCTGCTGCCTTTTCCATCGATATCGAGCATTAAAAGCCTTCACCCGGAACAAATCAAGGTCGTATTAGCATACTGTTATAAAACTGTTCACCGTCAGGAGGTCATTACAGCAATTACTATGTGATCGCACTATAATAGCTTATTAAGGATCTTTATATAACCGTTAAAAAGCTATTCAAGCTTTGAAGGCGACTGGAACTTAACTTGTACAGCTGACTAGCTGTTGCCCGCGATGCGTCTGCGCAGAATTCGCTTAGCGCTATATCGGGCGAACTTTACAATTTTTCGGGATAAAAACTATCCTATATCCCCGGGATAGAAAGTATCTCTGTGCCAAATTTGATAAAAATCGGTTCAGTGGTTTAGGCGTGAAAGCGTAACAGACAGACAAACAGAATTACTTTCGCATTTATAATATTAGTGGGGAAGTAGGGGTTGGTTATTTAAAGTTACTTTTAGGTAGCGATTTGAAAAGCGTTTTTTACTGCTAGTGCCCTTCTCACATTATTTTTAAAGTGATGCCTTGAGACTTTCTAAGAAAATTTTGCTGGTTAAATTATACATAAACTAAGGTAGTATTTAACATCCTTTCAAGAAAAAAAAGTTATGTGAAAAAAATAAAAAAATGACCTTTGAAAATTTATGAAATTTTTTAATAAACTCAAATTATTGAGTTTTATTTTTTGTTGTAAAATATATGATGGCACGAGTTAAAACGGAATTGTTATTGGTAAGACCCGCTAACTCACTACTTTAAAAAAAAAAACACGGTCGTAGGTCGAACAGTTCAGCTACCAGACAGAAATTATACCTGAAATCCGACATTTCTGCAATTTTCACTAAAATTCTCATAACTCTGAAACAAATGAAAAGCTCAGACTTATTTTATGATTTTATTTTATGATATAGCAACAGCCTTCTAAGCTTCATTCACGGTGGTTCATTTCACATGTTTCTTTTTTCCATGGGCTTGTAGTCTAATATTGTCATAGTCACACGTCACTAGTAACGTTTACGAAACGAGGGCCCGGGGGCCTGCGACTAATTAAATCGCGAAACCTACAAGGTGAAAGGGACCAGGTACTATCTCAGCATCCGATGTTAACTATACTCGAGACATCGAACACGAGAGATTTAGTGCAAGGCACGCCAGTTAGCTCGCTTGTAGGCAAATTTAGGACGCATTAGTTGGATAACACACACACGCACAAACTGGACCCTTAATACTCCACAGTTCGTCTGTCTGTCTCTATCACCAGGCACTCGGGCACCGTGATAGCTAGACAGTTGAATTTTTTACAGACGACTAGCTGACCCGGCGAACTTCGTACCCCCTAACAGTCGATTCTTTAATTTTTCACTCCGTAAAAACCATCCCCATACTTCAAGGAATATTCAAAAAAAAGAATAAGCGAAATCAGTTCAGCTCTCGAGATTTGCGCTTAGCAACACATTCTTCGCACGCGTGAACCATGAGTATTTCAAAGAAGCAATCAAGCAAGCGAACCTGCAAGCTTTCAAGCAAGCATGCAAGCATTGCAAGCTGGCATGCAAGCAGGCATGCAAGCTGGCATGAAAGCAGGCAAGCAAGCACTCAGCGAACATGCATGAAAGCATGCCATGCAAGCAAGTGTCAAAGTGAACAATCAAACGCCACAAATACTAAAAATCTAACTTTTTCATATCCGTCTGTCTATGTAAGTGACCAATATAAAATGACTTCACTCTGCCTACAGTTTGAGCAGGCAGGGCTCTTCTAACACTGGTCTTTGTAATCACTTGCCGAATTCATAGGGAACCCTCATTGCGCAAGTCCGTCTCGCACTTGGCCGGTTTTTTTAATTACAAGCAACCATCTCAGATCCGCCTGCAGCATCCGCGATAGGCGACCTCGCCTTCACTTGTTGCTTCGTCTAGCCACAGATACAGTATAAAACCAGTAAGATATAATATGTAAAATAAATATCTTAGGACAAATAACACCAATTGACCCAGCCCCAAACTAAGCAAAGCTTGTACTATGGGTACCAGGCAACGGATAAACATACCTATATAATGTAGATAAATACATACAACATCCATGACTCGGGCACAAACATTCGTATTCATCATACAACTGTCTGTCCCTACCGGAATTCGAACCCAGGACCTCTAGCTTCATAGTCAGGGTCACTAACCACTAGGCTATCCGGTCGTCAATAATTATGTAGTTACCTGGTATGTTTGTCCGGGTGGAATGTTGCGATTCAATTTCGAAGCAGATATCTTTAACCGATTGAGCTAACCGATTGAGTTTTCTTCCATGCTGGTCCGGGTGAAAAGAAAAAACATAGAATTTACCAGTTGCTTCTCTTCCCGCGCAGATGGTAAAAACCCGTTGAGGGAATTGGGCGAAAATCGTAGGAATCATGTTATAGGCGATGCGGCTAGCCCATCACTATTTTGATTCCCCTTTCCATCTATACAGCCCACCAGACGCGTTCATCCCTTACAGGCATATAAACAGTGCTTGTAAGCATACGTAAATGTGCCCGACACGCTTCGTACCAATACGGGTTTTGTTGTCAATATGCCTACCCTCTGTCAGAACCCACTGCACGCCCGGCCCACAATTATGCAAAACGTGGCCTTTAGGTCTTGCTACCATAGGGTCTGACTATCCCGTAAGGTATATAGACGTGATATGTGTGTGTGTGTCTGTGTGTGTGTACTCACCGAGGGGCCTGCCCCGCCGTCGCGGTGTAGGAGGCCGTTTGAGGCTCAGATCGACGGGTTCCATCTGCACGGGAGGCCCGCAAGCCTAGAAAAAGAAGGTAGTTTTCAAATTCGGCAAGTTAATACACAATCCAGTGTTATCTTATCAGAGCCCTGGGCATAAGAATAAATAAGAACATAGTAGAACGGAAACTCCCGCTCCGGCCGGACTCGAGGTCACGATATTAGAGTACATGTTAAGCGGGTATTTCAGTCGGGCTGTCGCGGCCGGCGTTGACGCACGCGCGTTTGGCTGTTTGCGCGTTCCGCACCTACCTCCGTATTAGAATCAAATAACAATGGCGTCAAGTTAGTGTTGTATCTGGGTGTATGAACAATTCAAAAACGCCGCCACACTTAAGTGTTAGCAGCAACGATCGCAAGCCCGCTCAGTTGCCCTTGCCCTTGTTTGTTGATGTCCCTACCCGCGACTCAAGACAATGTACCAGCTGCTGCGTCATTGGATGTTTTTGTGCAGTGTCCAGAATGCCCTCAACCGCGTTTTTACAAGGGTTCAAGAGGGCTTAAAATTCATATTGCCAAAATTCATAGACCGAACCGCATAACATGTTCAGCTCCTGCTTCTACTTCCACGGTTCCTGGTAATACAGTTTTGTCATCCCAAATCTCACAACCATTTTGGCAAACGCTCAGTGACCTCAAAAATTCTCTTCCTTTACTTAAACGCATACCGCGCGGTGCCCGCGTGTCTGTTTCGGCATTGCTATCGCAAACTATCAGGTCAATAATTTCATTAAATTCGGAAGAAAATTGGCAGCACCTTCTTACTTTTCCATTTAAAATTTTTCATGTAAATTCGGATCAAAGTTCAAAATCACTCACCTACAAAATAAAAGAAAATTGCCGCCAAAACTCCTCGCGTAATCCTATAGCCCGCGCGGCTGCTTCCTCGACTTTCAATTTATTTCGTAAGGTTGAAAGTAAAGTAGCCGACGGTGACATTAGGGGTGCCTCGCGGCTTCTTTTTTCTAATGACGCAATAGCTCCCAACGACTATAATACCCTCAGATCTTTACGCGATAAACATCCTGCTTCAGCGGCTAACCTCCACCTCCCAGAACCCCCACCAAATGATGATACTCCGCTCCAAGTCACTGCACAGGATGTCCTTGGTGCTGTCATGTCCTTTCCTAATGGTTCCGCAGGTGGTCTTGACGGGTTAACGCCGCAACATCTAAAAGACCTGCTTTGTTGTGCTTGCAGCGACACCCGCGATGCCTTATTGAAGGACATCACTGACCTAGTAAATGTCATGTTAGCTGGCAAAGTCCCTGATGGCATTAGGGATATCCTGTATGGTGCCAATTTATGTGCTCTCGTGAAAAAAGACGGAGGCATTCGTCCAATCGCTGTTGGCACCACGTATCGCAGATTGTCTGCGAAACTCGCCTGCCGTTCGGTCACTAGTCAACTGAGTGCCGAGTTCCAACCTCTTCAAGTCGGTTTCGGCTCTAAAAGTGGGTGCGAGGCCGCCGTGCATGCTGTGCGCACCTACTTGAACCATAATGGGGGAGAGGTGCTGCTGAAGGTTGATATTACTAACGCCTTCAATTCCGTTGACAGGGGTGCTCTGCTGACACAAATTCAAGAAAAAATTCCTTCGGTCTACAGCTTTCTTTGGCAATGTTACAGTTCGCCTACAAAATTGTTGTACAAAAATAATCTTTTAGCATCTTCGGTCGGTTGTCAACAGGGCGACCCTCTCGGTCCAGCAATTTTTAGTCTCGCCATCCACCCAATCATCAAAAATCTAAATTCTAAATTAAATGTATGGTACCTCGATGACGGCACCCTTGGAGGCGAAGCAGATGTCGTTTTTGAGGATTTGCAAAACCTAACCACCAGTCTCAGAAATATAGGCCTTTCTCTAAATTTTTCAAAATGCGAACTTTTTGTTTCGGATTCCTGTCCTGATAAAATATCAATAATAGACCGGTTTAAGAGTATGGCTCCGGGTATAAGGATTTTGGATAGTAAAACGCTTCACCTTCTCGGATGCCCAATCTTGGATCAGTCGTTTGAAGAGTACGTTAAATCTAAAATTCAAAATTTTTCATCCGTTTCAGACCGTTTGCTTAAAATTAATATGCATACCGCGTATAGTATCATTCGGCACTGTCTCTTCGTACCTAAATTCACTTATGTACTTCGTGGTTGTCATTTTTGGAAATATCCCACTTTGATGCTTCAGTTGGACCAACTAATCGAAGAGACACTATCATGCATTCTTAACATCCCTTTCGAAGATAAATCATGGACCCAGGCTAGCCTTCCTATAAGGCATGGTGGCCTGGGTATCCGAAAAATTACAAGTGTTTCTTTGCCTGCTTTTTTGTCCTCCGTGCACAGTGCGCAGCCACTTCTAGGTAAAATTTTAGCTCCTTCATTAGGAGTCCTGGAGGTTGCGCACTGTTCCGAGGCCAAAAATGTATGGCTTTTAGCTTGCCCAGGAACTGCTGTGCCTGACAATCCCTGCTCGCAGAGGCAGTGGGACGAGCCGCTCTGCCAATTGGTTCGAAACAATCTTTTAAATACGGCATCTAGTCCGACAGAACGCGCTCGTCTCCTTGCTACTGCGGAGTGGGAGTCAGGCCTCTGGCTTCAAGCCTTACCCTCACCAACTGTAGGTACCCTGTTGGACAATACCACCTTTCGCCTCGCCACCAGTCTTAGGGTAGGGGCAACAACCAACGTCCCTCATCGCTGCCAATGTGGGAAAATGACCGATAGCTACGGGCACCACGGCCTATCTTGCAGCAGAAGCGCGGGGCGTATACCACGCCATGCCAGCCTCAACGATGTCATCCGTAGGGCCCTCGTCAGCGTTAAAGTGCCAGCCGTTCTGGAACCTAACGGCTTGGCAAGAGACGATGGCAAGAGGCCCGACGGTCTGACACTGGTTCCTTGGCGGATGGGTCGGCCCTTAGTTTGGGATGCAACGTGCGTTGATACTCTTGCTCCGACCCATCTTTCAAGGACCCAAAATGTTGCTGGCTCTGCTGCGGCCTCAGCGGAGGACTTCAAACGCCGAAAGTATAGCTCGCTTGGAGGCAGCTATATTTTCGAGGCGTTTGGAGTCGAAACTCTGGGGCCATGGGGGCCAAGCGCGCGCCGTGTCTATAAAGATATCTCGGCGCGCCTTATAGAGGCCTCCCGTGACCAGAGGGCTGGCCAATATTTCGCTCAGCGAATAAGCATTGCCATACAACGTGGCAATGCTGCCAGCCTTCTGGGCACCCTCCCCATTGGCGGCGATTTGGGAGAAATTTTTTATCTTTAATAATAGTTTTAGGTAGGTTTAAGTTATTTTTAAGTTTTGACTGTTCTTTATTGTTTTCTTTTGCTGTTTGAATAAACAAAAAAAAAAGTTTAAACTTATATTTTAGCGATATTATTTATTTATTTATTTATTTATTTATTTATTGTAAATATATTTACACGGCATTACAGTTAAAACCAATACACCGAGAAACAACAGTTTATAAGCTAATAGCAAAGTTAAAATCACTTAAAAATACTTATCTTTAGACGTAAGTAATATTTAAGAGTAAGCAACCCTAGCAACACGCGGACGACAAAGGGGTGTAACGATGTGAAGGGGGAAGTAGGTAGTAACATAATTAATCGCAAAAAATGACTTCCATGAATTACGAAAAGAGGTGCATACTTCGCACATTTTCGGGAAATGCTGCAGGCAACACTTACTCTGACGGAATGAATGAAAATAGGGCGGAGCGTCGGCCATGTTTGACTACTTTTTGAAAACCAATAGGAATAGAGGCTTACGGTATCAAAAGAGTTCAATAAACTTAACGTTATCAGCTGTTCAGGTGTAGTGAACATTTTCGCTGACAATCGTTTTTAACTTTGAAATTTTGAGTGCCGATATTTCGGTGTTCAAGAAGTGCTAATTTTTTTTATATTTTTTTTAGCCTCCATAGGTATGGTTATATACCCTAGTGAATTATCGTACGGGGTGTCTGTTAAACCCTGTATAAATGGCGGCGTTTTGGACGCGGTCAAAAGAGAGTCCGTTCTACTCTGTTATTATGTATTCTTATGCCCTGGGGCCCGATTTTTACCTACGTAAACCTAAAACTACGTAATACCCTTAACGCACCACGGTGGCATGGTTCAGTCCCACCCTACCCATGGGGTAGGGCCAGGGGTAGGGTGGGTCTTAACCCTAAGGGATAAAGACTTGATTTATGTATCACTACATAGTATAAAATAAAGTCGTTTTCTCTGTCCCTATGTCCCTGTGTATGCTTATATCTTCAAAACTACACAACGGATTTTGATGCGGTTTTTTTTTAATAGATAGAGTGATTCAAGAGAAAGGTTTTTATGTATAATTCTACGCAGACGAAGTCGCGGGCAGAAGCTAGTGTATTTCTAAACGACACTAAAAATTAATACACAGAAAAAACCGAAAAGTAAAGCTATGGCCGGGAATTGGACCCGGATTCTCGTCATGCCGTGACGCGTGCTATACACCACCCATAGCAGGTGGGTAAGCCTTCGAATTTTTCTATCTGTTACAAGCTGTCACGTGACCCAGTTACTGTACGAATATTTGTCGCCAAGCGTCATCTGTTTGAATGATGTGTCTGTACGACACAATTAAGTCCCGTGGAACATCTACTGCTCACCAGCCCCGCTAGCACGAGAGCGCACGAAAGTCACGTCGCGCGCGAGTTGGACTACCCGTCTCTTTCTCGTTGGTACAGTAAAAAAAGGACGGGCAATCTATCTCGCGCGCGACGCGACTCTAGTGCGCTCTCGTGCTAGACGTGCAAAGGACGGGCAATCTATCTCGCGCGCGACGCGACTCTAGTGCGCTCTCGTGCTAGACGTGCAAAGGACGGGCAATCTATCTCGCGCGCGACGCGACTCTAGTGCGCTCTCGTGCTAGACGTGCTGGGACCAGGAGTTATGTATGTATGGATCTCTTATGAGGTACGGAACCTTAAAATGGTTACAGTCCGTTCCAACAAACGATGGCAGCACTAGCTTTTTTACATTAAACACCTATTTATCAACGCTCCGTCAAACACAGTAAAAAAAGAATTGCACAGTAAGCCTACAAGTATGTTTATATAATGTACGTAGCGCCTCCTTTTAAGGGGTAAATTGAATCATTAATTGTAGTATTGCCACTGAATGCTAAAAAGCCAGCCAAGTGCAAGTCAGACTGAGTGTTCCGTACGCTCAATATAAAAACATTTCTACTGTGGCTGGTGTTTCCTCCAGTCCATTATGTAGAGTCCAACATGTCTTCAATGCTGGTCTGGGAGTGAAGAAAAAACATAGAATTTACCAGTTGCTTCTCTTCCCGCGCAGATGGTAAAAGCCCATCGAGGGAATGGGCGAAAGTCTTAGGAATCATGTTATAGGCGATGCGGCTAGCAACCCATCACTATTTTGATTCCTCTTTTTCTACCTATAAGCCCACAATGGGGACTATCGTTTCTTTTCCCAGGGACGGACATAAGATCGTTTTTACCCCAGAAAACAGCATAGTTTCCGCGGGATAGCGATAAGTAGAATTTAAGTATTGTAGTAGCTTGTGTTTTATTTTGAAAAAATGACTTTCTGCCACGCGGGTTCTTCTTGGCAATGATGGTCTTTCCGGCGCTGGTAGTTTCAAATAAGACATGTAAAAGAGCTCTTGGCGGCGAATTTGCAAAAATAAATTTTGAATTTTTGAACGTTACAATACAATACAATAACTCTTTATTGAACACCACATATAACAACCAAAACAGAAAAAAGGTATACAGAATATTACAAGGTAACAATAGGCGGCCTTATCGCTACAGAACTACACTTTGGGTTGTTACTTCGGGTCCCGTCAGTTTGCGACCCGTAGATAGATTAGGGAATGCCGATTAACAACTATGAGGCAAATACACGCACAATAATACAGCTGTAATGCGTGTACTGTATTTAATATGGCCAAGTATTCGTTACGCACAATTAGTTGCTTCAAATGCCGCTAGGCGCCATATTTGGTGCATCCGTACTAGTTATATTTAGGGGTCTACAGTTTTATGTTGACGACTTTATCATTAAACAATTTTAAACAAAACAGAAAAATCCGAAAAGTAAAGCTATGGCCGGGAACCCGGATCCTCGTCATTCCGTGACGCGTGTTATACCCCTGCACCACCCACAGCAGGTGAGTAAGCATTCGATTTTTTCTATCTGTTACTGTCACGTGACCTTGTTACTATGCGAGTTTTTGCCAAGCGTCATATGTTTGAATGTGTCTGTACGACACAATTACAAACTCCCGTGGAACTACTGCTCACCAGGGACGAGAGAAGGCGCTGTTTTACAAATGATAGGTATTATCAAATTAATCAAGACTTTTTACTTCTTGATTTTTTTATGTTTACTTAAACAATGTTCTTCATTTGAAGTCGGTTACTTTTGGTAATTATGCTTAGATGGTTTGGTCATGAAGAGCGGATGGAGGAAAGTCGACAAACTAAACAGATCTATATGGGGAGTGTGATACGGAGCCAGCGTTGGAAGGGGAAGGCCTAAACGGACGTTCCGAGACCAAATAGATGTATTGTAAAAGGGTCAGGTCAGGAGTACCCGAAACCGACGAGCATGTATTAAGAGATTGATGAATGTGGATGAAGCGAAAGAAGTATGTCAGGATCGTAGCATGTGGAACAAAATGCGGAGGTGTATTTGTTTTAGGTTCATTCCGTCGAAATTTCAGTTTACCCTTTTACCAATACTCCTACAACTCAAAAGGACTTCGTGTCAAAATACCTAATTTCCAGACTGCCTAAAATTTTTCTTCATTACACTTTATTATACCCAATATGACTGAATTTTAAAATGTCTAATTCTCATAAGACTCAAAATTCACAACACCTTTATCGCAGTATACCGTATATTCAAAACAACCAAGTGTCAGAATACCTAAATTTCTATTGATGATTAAAATCTATTTATTATCTTCTTTAGTGCTGGCCACTTTTTCACATATCAGGTTCAAAAAGAGCTCATGATTCTTGGTACAAAAAAATTAGGCATTTTGAACCTGTGACATTTTGACATTCTGGAGTTTTCAGTTTAAGTTATTTAGAAATTTTGTCATATCTATGATTCGGTATTTTAAGGAAATGTACAGTTCAAAATTTTGACATTTCGGACATGAGACGTTTTAGGTCGATGTCATTATGACATTTGTGTATCTATTAAGAATGAGGCAGTTTAATTTTTAGGTTTTATGAGCCCTTGGTAATTTGAAATTTGAATGGAATGAACCTAAAACGGTGTATTTCAATGAACAAAAAATATTTATTCTTCCATGCTGGTCTGGGAGTAAAGAAAAAACATAGAATTTATCAGTTGCTTTTATCCCTGCGCAGATGGTAAAAGCCCATCGAGGGGATGGGCGAAAGTCTTAGGAATCATGTTATAGGCGATGCGGCTAGCAACCCATCACTATTATGATTTTCCTTTCCAGCTATACGCCCTTAATCATGCTAAAAGTGGCCTTAAGGTTTTGTTATCTTAAGCTCTGTCTACCCCGTAACGGATAAAGACGTGATATATGTATGTATGTTTGTATGTAATAAATATTTATCTTGCTACTCCGCTACTCATGTGCAAATTAACCAAGCTTGGGCCCCCATTTTTGAAAGCACACGCATTTTTTTTAGCTCGAAAGTATGTATGTATGTAAACTCTTTATTGCACATAAAAATTAAAAAATACAAAAATACACAGAAAATAGTACAAAGGCGAACGTGGCGAAAGTGGTATACATCTGTTTATATCTTCTAAACTACAGCTCTAATCAAATTTTTGACTAGTTCACCAGATTAATGACAGCTGTAAGTATCTTATCTTCACGACTAAGACGAAACTAATGATACTTTTTCAACTCAAATCGGACCCATTTAGGCTCTAGAGAGTGCCAAAGAAATATACATGCACACATACATACATTCGAAAACATAACCCTCCCCTCTGGCGCAGTCGGGTATTAACTACATACTATAGGAATATGAGTGCCAAGGAACATACGTTCTAACAGACAGCACTATTCGAGTACATGTATGTAGATCGCTTCCTAATGCAAAAACATAAGCGTTGGCGTTGGGCCATAAAACGCGCGTAACAGCAAACCGCAAATAATAGGCAAGAAGGGCGCGGCGCCAGTGAGAGCGTTTTTAAAAGCCTACTCTACCTGGGGGGTGACCTTGATTCAGTTCAGGTTCGCTCGCTGTCAGATCCATACTAAAAACGACAGCTAAAACCAGAACTGAGTCGGAGTTCAATCGCATTAAGACGTCATGGCAAGGTCCCTGTACGTTTTTTGTGTAGTAAAAATCATGCAAGTCAAAAGCGACCCACTTCTAGTAGTCTGATTGCCTTAAAATAAAGTATGCCTATGTAGGATGACAAAAAGGTCAGTCAGTAAAAGAGGCTGTATTAAAAATGAACTTTTTAATTTTAACAAAGAAGACGAGGTATCATACGGAGGCGGGTGTCTTAACGTAGGGCGTGCGTTGACGTTAAAAACAAGACAACAGAGATTAGTTAGAGAACAACACGAAACAAACTACTGAGTACAAGGCCTGACTACGTACAATGTCTACGAGCAAAAGGACCATACTGTAGGCTAAGAGGGAACGCGTTCCCGCTCTC
The DNA here is from genome assembly GCA_932294345.1 of Pandemis cinnamomeana. Lineage (NCBI taxonomy): Eukaryota > Metazoa > Arthropoda > Insecta > Lepidoptera > Tortricidae > Pandemis > Pandemis cinnamomeana. The sequence goes on from OW028731.1 coordinate 3,931,917, forward strand.
AAACACCATAAAAATTTCCTGTTGCTATATGCCACTTGCGGCGCTGCCAATTTTCCAAGACAAAAGGCTTACCCCCTTATTCATAAACGCTCTGTATGCCTCTGTTAACTTAACAATCGTTTGTCCTTATCTGTCACTTTGACATTTACCTTTCACAGATAAGGACAAACGATTGTTAAGTTAGCAGAAGCCTATAGAGCGTTTATGAATAAAGGGGTTAGAGACCACGCTCGCCGCTCCGCCCGTCGCTCGCAGTCGGCCTGCACGCGCTGACGCCAGCCCGCCAGCCTAGCGGCCGCACTGCGATTGCAGACGAGTCTCGCAACGTCAACCAGCGCGGCTCGGATGAGGCAACGATCGTGCGGCCAGCCACGCCCGTGTGTAGCGGCAATATCTATGCCATCCTCAAGCACCCTTCGCTTCAGCTAGTTAATGCTTGTATTTTTGTTGTGAAACGCTAGCTTATGTGGTACTACGGCATCAAAGGTTGTCAATCGTGTGAATAATAATAACATACATCCTACTATACTTCATTTATTTTAGGATGAGAAACCACAACAACATTATATTGCGTCTGGTCAACTATTTCTTACCTAGCAAATAGCACAGTGCAATAGTCGGGGAGCTGCAAAATAAAATTGTTTTAATGTCACTTTATTTTCGTGTCGTTTACAATTACTCTAGTACAAATTGTAAAGAGAGCACACTTCATGAGCCGCAATATAATGTTGTTGTGGTTTCTCGTCCCAAATTAAATGAAGTATACCCTACTAATACTATAAACGCGAAAGTTTGTAAGTATGAATGGATGGATGGATGTTTGTTACTCTTACACGCCAGAACGGCTGGACAGATCTGGATGAAATTTGGTACATATACACATATATCCCTTACGGGGTAGACAGAGCCTAAGGTAATAAAACCTTAAGGCCGCGTTTAGCATGATGAATTTTGGTACATAGATAGATTATAGTCTGGACTAACACATAGGCTACTTTTTATTCCGGAAAATTGCGTAATTACTGCGGGATAGCGTATTCTTTGCAGACGAAGTTGCGGGCAGTGGCTAGTACATACATAAACCACGTCTTAATCCCTTACGGGGTACACAGAGCCTAAGGTAACAAGAACCAAAGGTCACGTTTAGCATGATTGTGTATAGGTAGAAAGGGGAATCGAAATCGGGATTCGATGGGCTTTTATTGGTGCATTCCATGTTTTTTTCTTTACTCCCAGACCAGCATGGAAGATACCATACTAAAAACGACAGTTAAACCCTGAACTGAGTGAATTGAGATGATTTTATTCTGTTATTTATATATTATCTTATTATAGTTGTATAATGTACTTAAGTTGTTAATTTGTTAAGTACTAAGACTACTATTTGCGCATAACAATGACTGCTTGCCTTTCTTTGTAAACTATTTCCTTTCTGTGTCAGGTTAACTGGAAGAAATCCCTTCTTAGGGATAAGTTCGCCTTTGTACTATTTTCTGTGTATGTTTTTTTTTTTTTAATTTTTATGTGCAATAAAGAGTTTACATACATACATACATACAATTGAGAGGCCACAGGTCAAACCAGCAGGCTACCACGGCATTTCATGGTCAGCAGCTATGCAACCTGGTTAACTATAGCATCCGAGGCACAGGATGACCGCGCATGTCACTACCGCATTGCTTAGCGCTAGGCGTGGCACATTGCATCACAACTGCAATAGTTATACCAGTATATATAAGCTAATGCAGTAAGGAAACTACGAACAAAACGGTTGAAACGCACGCACACATAGACGCGCGCTTCTATAAGGCCCCTAAGGGGATCTCGCAGTGCCGTCAGTCGCGAGCGCCGCGTTGAGACGAGCGGCCGTCTGCTGCGCGCGCCCAGACAGTCCGCGATCTTTTCGTTTTGATATATATATATTTCATTTGTTAAAACCGCTTATTTAAATAAAGTATTATTATTATCACTACATAGTATAAAATAAAGTCGCTTTCTTTGTCCCTATGTCCCTATGTCCCTATGTATGCTTATATCTTTAAAACTACACAACGGATTTTGATGCGGTTTTTTTTATAGATAGAGTGATTCAAGAGGAAAGTTTTTATGTATAATTCTACGCAGACGAAGTCGCGGGCAGAAGCTAGTATTAAATAAACAAACACATCCAGTGACGAAACCACAACACGTGAAATTGCACGCCATTGTACAACGATCTAATTCGACGCACAATTTGAATAAAACCGAACCGACTCCCGCGCAGATATTTATCTTATAATTGAACTATTGATTTGTCACTTAACTGATGCATTTAAGTCGTTAGCGAGTCTGAGTTGGGAAAGTAATGCCTTATATGCAAAATGATTTAGTTTAGGTATCGAAAGCGCTGGCACGTCGGGTGTTAGAGATATAATGAATGTTTTTTTTTGCTGACTGTATTTTTTAACCCCCTTGACGATGTCTGTGGCGCCGTAGCTCTCAAACGGATGTATCGATTTGGATGCAGTTTTTTTCACTCGAAAGCCAGTTTCCTTGCGGTGGTTCTTTAGTTGATGTTTGGTAAAAAAAAGGAGTAGTTTAATGAGAATCAGCTCATTTTCAAAATGACGCATTTTTGTCATAAAATTGAATTAGGTACATTTTATTACGTAAGATTACTCGATTAATGTCAAGTTATTTATTTGCAAACATAGGTGAAACTGGTTACAGGGATGGTCAAAATATATCTAATCTAACGCTATGTTTTGCCTAAGAGCATACAAAATCAATGTCAGATCATCATCACTATCACTACATATCACTACATAGTATAAAATAAAGTCGCTTTTTCTGTCCCCGTGTCCGTATGTATGCTTATATCTTCAAAACCAGTCAACGGATTTTGATGCGGTTTTTTTTAATAGATAGAGTGATTCAAGAGGAAGGTTTATATGTATAATACATGCATAATATACCGTGCGAAGCCGGGGCGGGTCGCTAGTAAATATTAAAATAAAATCAGATAAATATTAAATATTGACCAAACGGTGAGTGTGAGCGAACCTTTACGGAGTGACGTGATCAGTGTTGTGTGCTGCCCTACATTTGACAGAACTAAAAATGACGATGAAAACGAGGGTAGTTGCACCGAGCAGCCGCGCGAACAGAGCGCTGGCGCGCAGTGTTCGTTTCGCTGCCGCCGGGGCGAGCGCTCCGAGAGGAAGGACTACGAAATAGTCCGAAACATGTCGAGCATCACTCGACTTTTTATAAGTGCCTTATCCGTTTATGTGTAACTAGCTGACCCGGCGAACTTTGTTCCGCCTTAAATTTGAAAAATTCCAGTGGTTTGGGCTGTGCTATCCCGCGGGAACTATGCAATTTTCCGGGATAAAAACTATCCTATGTCCTTTCCCGGGACTCAAACTATCTGTATACCAAATTTCAACTAAATCGGCCCAGCGGTTTAAGCGTGAAAAGGTAACAGACAGACAGACAGACAGACAGACAGACAGACAGACAGACAGAGTTACTTTCGCATTTATAATATTAGTAAGGAGTAAGGATAGTAAGGATAAGGATTATGAATTAATATATTAAATTAACAATCATTAAACATTATCATGCATGGGGGTTTTTAATTTTTTTATTTCGATTGCTTCAGCTTTTTCTCCTCGACTGTACATTAATCTCGCATCTCAATCTTTCTCGTCAACTGTACCTTTCCAACTTCCCATTGATACCGACTAATTATTCATTGATTTACAGATATTACCGCTAGACTCCCTATTTGGAGTGCCTAGATTGTTTCAATTTAGTCTTGATTTACAAACGAACCGGTTCCGCTATCGAATGTACTATTATTTTATTAATTAAAATTTATATAGTAAAGAGTTATTGAAATAAATATTAAATACTAGCTGTTGCCCGCAACTTCGTCTACATGTATGTATGTATGTATAACTCTTTATCATCACTATCACTACATAGTATAAAACAAAGTCGCTTTTTCTGTCCCCATATGCCTATGTAGGTATGCTTAAATCTTTAAAACTACGCAAGGGATTTTGATGCGGTTTTTTAATAGATAGAGTGATTCAAGAGGAAGGTTTATATGTATAATACATGCATAATATACCGTGCGAAGCCGGGGCGGGTCGCTAGTTTATAATATTAGTAGGATAGGATTAGCGAGAACATTGTGCTTGCACTTTATTAATAAACTAGCTTCTGTCCGCGACTTCGTCTGCGTATACATAAAAACCTTCCTCTTGAATCACTCTATCTATTAAAAAAAACCGCATCAAAATCCGTTGTGTAGTTTTGAAGATATTAGCATACATAGGGACATAGGGATATAGGGACAGAGAAAGCGACTTTGTTTTATACTATGTAGTGATTTATGAATTTTAATAAATACATAAGCCGCTCGTCCCGCCCCCCCTTGGATTACCCTACGCCCCCCAAGTGGGTCGCGCCCCGCTGGTTGCGAACTCCTGCCTTACGGGGTAGACAAAGCTTAAGGTAACAAGACCTAGTTTTCCTCTATGGTTGTTTTAAAGAGAAATATCAACTAACTTACCTCCATGGTAGCGGGCAGCACGGCGTCCTCGCGACGCCCCGCGCCCTCCCTTTCATCCTGTCCACAGAAAAAAATAGTAAATTATGCAACTGATACATAATGGGAGACTACTTTTTAACCCCTTTTAACCTATCTATGGCAGGGGTTCCCAATTTTTTTGTGTCAAGGAACCCTAATTGATTACATTTTTCCTAGCGGAACCCTTCTTTGATAACACCTTAAAATAGGTATAAATGAAAAACAACACAGGTCAGTGCGCGCGAACAACGTTGCTCACCGCACATGAAAATATTTTTTACGGAACCCTTATTGCCCTTATGGACCATCTTTCGGGAACCGCTGATCTATGGCATCGTAGCTCTCATTGATGCGGTTTTTTTCATTCAAAAGGGGCCGTCCATTAATCATGTGATGTTTTTTAGCACTTTTAACCCCCAAACTACACAACGGATTTTGATGCGGTTTTTTTAATAGATAGAGTGATTCAAGAGGAAGGTTTTATGTATAATTCTACGTAGACGAAGTCGCGGGCAGAAGCTAGTAAAAGTATTATCTAATATTCTTCTAGAAAATTAAGGAACATGATAAAAATGTCTAGACAGACAGTCAAGGTCACACTACACGCCGCTTTTCGGTTTAAAAATCGCGCATTTGACGAATAAATAAATACACGTGATATCTTACTACACCCCCCCCCCCCTTGTGATATTTCGTGCTTTTTGCCGAACCCCTCCCCCCCCCCCTTCGGAGCCTCACGTGATTAATGGACGGCCAAAGCCAGTTTCCTTGCGGTGGTTTTTAGCTATGTTTGGTGAAAATAGGTCCAGCAGTTTGTAAAGTATTAGCTCTTTTCCAAAATGATTTAAGGCATTTTTGAGTTAAAATTGAACCATTTTTTATTCACGTATTTTTATTTTTTATGTGAATAGGAAGGCAAACGAGCAAGTGGGTCACCCTGATGGTAAGTGATCACCACTGCCCATAGACACCCGCAACCCCGGAGGGATTGCAGATGCGTTGCCAACCTAGAGGACTAAGATGCAATGCCTCTTGTGCCCGTAATTTCCCCGGCTGTCTTACTCTCCACACCGGAACACAGCAGTGCAAGCACTGCTACTTAGCGGCAGGATTAGCGAGTAAGATTGAGTATGATTGATTACTCGATTGAAATGCGTAGGGGGTTGGTTTGATAGTGCCAAATACAGCCACAAATCTACAGCCAAAAGTTGCCAGTTCAAAAAAAAACAAAATTACACCCGAATTATTGTAACTGGCAATAAATCACGACATTAGCTCGGCTGTGCGTAAATCTTGCCTGCGTCTGCGCAGTGAAAGCGCAAAATGCTAGGTTCCCACGATACAGTTGCGGCCTCGGAGGACCGCCGCGGCCGATGTTTTGACTACTTGCCCTATATATATAGTATGTATGTATGTATATGTATGTAAACTCTTTATTGCACATAAAAAATATAAAAATACAGTAATACAGAGAAAATAGTACAAAGGCGAACTTATCCCTAAGAAGGGATCTCTTCCAGCTAACCTGCCACAGAAAGGAAAAGTTACAACAAAAAGGCAAGCAGTCAATATTATGCTATTATTATAGTCACTAGTGATGTGCCGGATCGTTAAAAATGTGTATCCGCGGATACGGATCTGATTACGGATATTTAGTGTCAAGATCCGCGGATACGGATACGGATACGGATGTTTATTTTTTATAAGTAAGCGCTAAGTAGCAGTGCTTGCACTGCTGTGTTCCGGTGTGGAGAGTAAGACAGCCGGTGAAATTACGGGCACAAGAGGCATTGCATCTTAGTCCTCTAGGTTGGCAACGCATCTGCAATCCCTCCGGGGTTGCGGGTGTCTATGGGCAGTGGTGATCACTTACTATCAGGTGACCCACTTGCTCGTTCGCCTTCCTATTCATATAAAAAAAAAAAAAAAAAAACGATTGGAAGCGATAGTTGACTGACGTCACGCTCGCCGCAACGTCAGGCAGGACATGTTTCGACTTGCATTGCGCGGGTAGTACCTACTCTTGTTTTGGTTATGGTTTAGTGTGATACTGGGCCGCATGCATAACGTTTGTGTATGGTTTTGATACAAATGTTCTACCTAATCACCTGTAAAAGATCCGTAAAAGGTCCGCGTGAAAAGTAACGGACACGGATACGGATACGGATTTTTCTTTTCCCTCGGATATCCGCGGATACGGATACGGATACGGATATCCGGAACATCACTCATAGTCACTAGCTTCTGCCCGCGACTTCGTCCGCGTGGAATAAGTAATTGAAATGCTTATCGCTACGCCACCGAATAAAAAGTAGCTTATGTTTTAAGTAAGTAAATGCTTTATTGTACAAATACAAAGAAACAGATACAATTCACAAAAAAAATAAAAATAACATTAATATAACACAAAGGCGAACTTATCCCTATAAAGGATCTCTACTAGTTAACCTTTGAGTAGATGAGGAGCATTAAACGAGGGACCGACAAAGTGTGAGTTTAAAATTCCAGATAGTGAAAGCCACAATAGAGCGTACATATCTAAATACAAATCATAAAATACATACATACGTGAATCACGTCTTTATCCCTTACGGGGTAGACAGAGCCTAAGTTAACAAGACCTAAAGGCCAAGTTTAGCATAATTGTGGGCGTATAGGTGGAAAGGGGAAACAAAATAACATGATTCCCAAGATTTTCGACTATTCCCTCGTTGGGCTTTTACCATCTGCGCGGGAAGAGAAGCAACTGGTCCATTCTAAGTTTTTCCTTTGCTCCCAGACCAGCATGGCAGTTTTAAAGATCCAAGCATACATAGGGACAGACAGCGGAAGGCGACTTTATTTTATACTATGTAGTGATTATCAACATCAGTTCTTAAGTCTTATTCTACGCGGACGAAGCCGCGGGCAGAAGCTAGTTGTCTATAATTAAGTAATATCCTTCTTAATATCGGCAACCCTTGGCATGATAGGATACTGAAGAACTTGATGAGTTACGACTTGATAACACGCAAACTTAACTTAGTTGCATTTGATTCGGATACAGTACTTCGTAACGCTTAGGCCGGTGCACCCTGGGAAACAACTGTTAATTAATTTATTTAGTATATCCTACTAATATTATAAATGTGAAAGTTTGTGAGAATGTTTGGATGTTTGTTACTTTTTCACGCCAGAACGGCTGGACAGATCTGGATGAAATTTGGAACATAGATAGATTATAGTCTGGAATAACACATAGGCTACTTTTCATCCCGGAAAATTGCGTAATTCCTGCGGGATAGCGATAAACGAATTCTATGCAGACGAAGTTGCGGGCAACAGCTAGTTAGTTATCCGACTGGGGGGGGTTGGGGTTTGTGGGATATCATATGCTCGAGTTGCAGAGGGTGCTTGGGTACCCTGAGTGCTGCTCCCAGTATCCATCTGGCTTTTAGGGGCATAGCAGAGGGTACTTGGGATGTGGCGGCGCTTCGACGGAGCCTCCGGGCGCTGTGAGGGGCCTCCGGGCATTTGAGGATCAAGCTGATGGGGTTAGCTTTGCAGCTGCCCACTAAGTAGCACCTCCCTCCGTGCCCGGAGGCCTGGAGGTGGCGAAAAGTGCGGCAGTATTGCACCTATCCCGGATGCGCCCCACGCCCTGAGAGAGGGGAAGGGGTACAAGATTCCGAAGGGGGTGGCACCCTGGAGGAATGTCGTAGCTCCTATGAGGGTTCGGGGTGAGGGGAAGCTGATGGGAGGCATGCCCGGATGCGCCCTAAGCCCCAAAAAAGTTCTCCTCTCCGTTAAAAAAAAGTTCCAGTACTTCTAATTTCTTAACGTGTTTGACAGTTAGTGTTCTGAATAAATTTGACGACGCGGTTAGCCCAGTTGGTAGTGACCCTGTCTGCGAAGCAAGCGTCCCGGGTTCGAATCCTGGTAAGGGCATATATTTGTGTCATGTTTCTATCTATTTAAGTATTTATTTTCTGAATAGGTGCGAAAACCGTTTTCTTTAATAACACACATACATATCCCTTACGGGATAGACAGAGCCTAAGGTAACAGGACAAAAATACACGTGATCTTAGGTGAGGGCGGAGGGGTAGCACAACACCTCACCAATTATCATTTCCTCCATGCTGGTCTGGGAGCAAAGAAAAAACATAGAATGTACCAGTTGCTTCTCTACCCGCGCAGATGGTAAAAGCCCGTCGAGGGATTGGGCGAAAATACCCTAATACTCTTAATTAAGTGTAGCTAGTTACTTTAAAACAGGCCTTACTAGCTGAGATAGCGCTAACTAAACAAAAAGCTTATCAATTTTACCAAAATTAAATCGACAACCCTAACGTTCTATTGGAACCTATGCTGCTTATAGGCGATGCGGCTAGCAACCCATCACTATTTTGATTCCCCTTTCCACCTATACGCCTACAACCATGCTAAATGAAGCCCTTAGGTCTTGTTACCTCAGGCTCTGTCTACCCCGTAATGGATATGGACGTGATTTGTATGTATATGTTCAGCTGTCCGAGCTAACGGTTTACGCAAGCAAAGCCACGGTTAAAAGCTAGTATTAAATGATACGACTCACCATGAAAACCATTAAGCGTCGTTTGTCCAAACCAGCTACGTTCTGGCCAAGAAACCTGGTGAAAGAAAACATTAATTTTACCGATTTATTAAAATTAAAATTTAATTAAAAATTAAAAAACCCCCCACGCACTAATCGACTGATCATATGTAAAAAAAACCGGCCAAGTGCGAGTCGGACGCGCGCACCGAGGGTTCAGTACAAATCGGCAAGTGAATAAGAAATTCAGTTTTAGCAGAGCCCCGCTCCTAGGCAAAATGTAGGCAGTGTGAGATCATTTTATATTGGTCACTACCATAGACAAAAATATTCTGTTTTTAGTATTTGTTGTTACAGAAATACATCATCTGTGAAAATTTCTGTCTGTTTATCAGATACAGCCTGGTGACAGACGGACGGACAGCGAAGACGAAGTGATAGGGTCCCGCTTATGGGAGCCTTAAAAATAATTCCATGCCCTAGAAATTTTATTCCAAAATCCCAAAAGTGTCATATGGAAAAGAGCTGATACTCTCCAAGTTGCTGGACCGATTTTTACCAAACATGGCTAAGAACCACCGCAAGGAACCTGGCTTTTCAATGAAAAAACCGTGTCAAAATCGGTCCTTCCGCTTGAGAGCTACAATACAGACGGACAGAGAGACATTCATTAAATAGTAAATAGTTTTTTGTATTTAATGAGAGCCATACAATCACCCTTGTGCGCTCACTGTAATAAAACTGAAGACCTTATTCATTTTCTTTTGGAATGTGACCATAAAAGACATCCGTGAAAGGTATCTGGATCTGGAGGTATGAATGTGTATAACGGAGGTGTTAATGTGATCCTGAGTCACCCTTTGTCAGGTGACACAGTACTGTTGTATAAATTTGTAAGACACACCTTTGGCTTCAGAGCCTCGGACTCTTGGCAAGACAGTTTGAAATAGGTACCTGTGGTCCCATGAGGCTGACATAGTCACCATTGGTGTGCCTTGCTAAAATTTTAGATAAAAAAAAATACTTACTAAATAATATCAGTCGATCCTTATTATTCTGAAGCACCATTTTATAAAAAAAAATAAACCTAATACTGGCCTTAAAAACTTAAGTAGTTTATTTTCACATTATTACTGTTGAAAAATAATAATAAACTTAACTAGCTGAAGTAAAACATTCAAAGTTCACATTTTATTTATAAAGTTTTCTGATTTTTGTTTTTATTTTTTTCTTGTTTTATCTGAAACAAAAGAAAACAAATTATAAGAAGTGCTTGATACCTTAGTCCAGTTATTACTGAAGAAAATTTTATGCACTTAGATATAGGATTATCTAGATTTTTTATTCAAAAACCACATATCAAGACCAGCATAAAAGAAAAATCGAGGGAATAGGCAATGCCATCACTATTTTGATTCCCCTTTCCACCTATATGCTCACAATCAAATGTGGCCAAACATGTCCTTTATATCTTGTTACCTTAGGCTGTGTCTGCCCCATAAGGGATAAAGAAGTGATTTATGCATGTATATTTGAATATAACCTTCATAATAACATTGAATTTGATGATCCTTGAATAGCGGTGATTGTTTACCATCAAATAACCCACATGCTTGTTTTGCCCCTAACACATTTAAAAAAAAAAAGTCCTCGGTTTGATCGCAGTATAAGAGGTAGACAGGTACTATGGAAGTTTGTATCAGAGGCATGGAGGTTGTTTCCTTTGCCTAGTTACAGTATCAGTTAAAAATATATAATGTTTGTTGCTTTGTGTAAACTTTTTTTTTTATTGCTATAAATATATTCACACAAAGAAACACAAGTGATATATTTTTGGCCGGTACTGTATACATAAGTTAGATGACCCTGACTACGAAGCTAGAGGTCCCGGGTTCCCATCCTAGTACGGGCAGGCACTTGTATGATGAATACGATTCATACCAAGTCATGGACATTGTATGTATTTAAGGATGTCTTTGAAATGAAATGAAATGAAATGAAATGAAATGAAATGAAATGAAATGTTTATTTGTCATAAGTGGGTTTACACGTGGATGGTGTTGAAATTGCATAAATTCACATAAGATCGCCACCTAGTGCCACAGGACTGGCGTACAAATTTCATATATTTATATGAAATTTGTACGCTTTATAAATTTATGCATGTTTATTTATTGTCTAGTACCAATAGTGCAAGCTTTACTAAATTTGGGACTGAGCATATTGTCACTTAACTATACAAGAGAAATTATTATAGGTAAGAGCCTTGTAAATTATTTCCCTAGTACTTAGTTAATAATGTACAACTTTCACTGAGACTATTAAACCGTACTATAGGTACTAGGTACTAAAAATTAATACTCAATGAAGCCACTCACAAGAATTACTGTTTCTCAGAACAAAGTTAAGTTTTAGAGTTATTGGAACTGGATTGCCAACTTTGAGGTTAAACTTCAAAAGTAACGTAGTTTTTTCTCCATTTGCAACGGTAATGATTCGGTTATAATTCAGGAAACAGTCCATAAGTGTGAGAAAACGGCTGGGTAGGGCACGGGCGGAGGCGAGGTAGAATAAATAATAGATAATTTTTTACACACCTCATCCAGTTTCGCAACACATTTCGTCCATCCAGCCTGCACTTTGTTGAAAAAAAATCAGTTACAATGTAACCCGAACGTTGAAACTAGATTTTCATTATTAGGTACACTGATACGAAACTGCGGAAAAACTTTTTGGCGTACGTAAATATTTTCAACGAACTGTCAAACAATTACTAACCGACTAAAAAAGTGACACGGCCATCGACCAAGATTCTTTTTAATTTAGTATCGTAGCAGTTGCTTTTTTTCTAAAATAAAACTTTAGCAATATTTTATACAATTTCCGACTGCGTTTGCATTAAGTAAAATATTTATTTCGTTTGTTGTAACGTTTGAATGGTTTTAGTATTGCGTGCGAGACCGGTGACCGCGAGCAGCGGCCTTCTATTACTGTTTACTGTACTTAACGTGGGGAATAGTGAAGTGAAGTCGCTATGCTTCTACCTAGCCGGTTTGGAAGAGCCGATATAATAGTCAATTCAATGCACCTACATTACCTACAATGCCATAATAATTACGGCCACAATTATACAGCTACAAATTCATCTTGAGGTCGACTGCGTCGGTGGCATAATCTATCATTTATTTAGTGTCATAATTAAGTGTAGTAATTATAATTAAATTGCAAATTAACGTGCTTCAGCTTAAACTCGCTTGGCGTGTGCTTAACGCACAATCTTGGATACTTAGCGATCCGTCAATGCATCAACTTTATTGTGTGGTTTGTGAGATTTAAATTATTATACATTAAAACACCTATTTAGCTTTTACTATTGGCAGAGTTAAAAAAAAACTAGTTTTCATTAGCACTAGAGTTACAGTTGCAAACAGCTTTAATCGTTGGTAAACCTTTAACTTTTTTAAGTAAACTTCGCACAATTTGTGGAAAGTCGTAATACTAAATTATCAATAAAGAGGTTTTTGATTTGAAAACTTTTTCGCGGTTCATCATACGTGGAAGTTGAAAGTCGACAGAGATGGAGCCATTGGCAACATTACAATTATTTATTACTACTACTATTGTACTATTATTTTATGAAAAATATTTTCACAATTATTTATTACGATATTAGTCAAACTTTTGCCCTACTCTAGAAAAACTAAAATGTCACACATCTTTGTCAGTTTCTAACTACTCGACCACAGATGGCGTTGATTAGCAATTTTCGATGACACTTTTTGGCGTAACATGCACAATTAAATCACATTAAATTCTAATTTAATCATAAATGCGCCAAATGATTTGTAAAAAAAATCGATCTACAACGCAATCTAAACAGCATTTATCATTTGTCTCGCGCAATCATGAAGTTTAATTATTAATGAACGCTAATTTAAACTTCGCATTTGTTTTTTTTTAATTTGGAATGTAAATGAGGATTAGGAAATTAGTATCACGCGAACGCTGCCATAGGTCTTTAGGTTATTCACTCTGTAATGATGATGATAATCGAAAAACAAATAAGGTTTTTTTTGACAAAAACCTTCTTAATAAAAGCTTTTTTGATGTAGGTACTTTTATGACCGACCGCTTAAATGAGTCCTCGCCCGCGCGGGTAGGACGACAAAGGGGAACGAGAGCATGGCAACATTGGCAACGCAAGTACAGTCAACAAAAAAAGATTGTATCAAAAATGAAATTTTTAGGTTAGCTTCTTAACTATAGTATGGTATGAAAAAAAAAGACTAGTAGAAATAAAAAAAATATATTGCACATATTCTTCATTCAGTAATTTCATCAGAAACCAGTTTTCTTTTTTTCTTGTAGAATTCAATGCGTTCTTCGAGGCTGGCTGAAAAGAAAAACAAGATTAATTCCTTATTAGGTTGAAAAAAAGCGGAAATAGTTACATAGATACATAAATCACGTCTTTATCCCTTACGGGGTAGACAGAGCCTAAGGTAACAAGGCCTACAGGCCACGCTTAGCAAGATTGTGTGCGTATAGGTGGAAAATGGAATCAAAACAGTGATGGGTTGCTAGTCCCATCGCCTATATGATTATTGTGATTTTCGCCCATTTCCTCGATGGGCTTTTACCATCTGCACGGGAAAAGAAGCAACTGGTAAATTCTATGTTTTGTTTTTGGAAATAGTTATATTTCATTTAATCCAATTAAGGCGGGTACACATAGCCGTTGTTGCAAGTTAGAGCAACCAGGTGAGCAGTAGTTCCACGGGAGTTTGTAATTGTGACCTACACACATCATTCAAACAGATGACGCTTAGCGGCAAAAATTCGCATAGTAACAAGGTCACGTGACAGCTAGTAACAGGTAGAAAAATTCGAAGACTACCCACCTGCTATGGGTGGTGTAGGGGTACACGCGTCACGGAATGACGAGGATCCGGTTTCGATTCCCGGCTATAGCTTTACTTTTCGGATTTTACTGTGTTTTAATTTTCAGTGACATTTAGAAATGTAACTAAAAACCCCAGTGTGTACGCGGCTCGCGAGCCTGCCGCAAGCGGATCGCACCACACTAGGGGTTTTGGTCACTCTAACATGCAACGGTTATAATATATGTATAGTTACAACTCGTAAATGTAAGTATGTATGTATGTATAACTCTTTATTGTACATAAAACACAAGAAAAAGATGAATACAGGACAATAACACACATGCACAAAGGCGAACTTATCCCTAAAAGGGATCTCTTCCAGTTAACCTTTGAACGATTGACAGGACATAAGTATTAAGCAAGAGTAGACACACAGAAAAAGTAAAAGAACCGATCGAAACCTAAAATAATCCTAAATAAACAAAAAAAAAAAGAAAATACTCCGAATTTAGAATTAATATTGACCCTTATACGTACAACAAGTCTCTCTCTTCAACAGCGGCTTATAAACCTTAGATTTGACGCCCTGCAACAAACAGTCCGCATGGGCTGATATTCTGTCACTCTCTAACTCATCACTGTTGGACTCCATCCCGCTCTTGCTTATATTCTCGTACTCTCTCTCTAGTTGTTGCAACGAATCTTGAATCATAGTTGATCTGAAAAGAAAAGTAAATTACCTTTCTACAAGTTACAAAACTTTTTATGAGGACTAACCCCCTTATTCATAAACACTTTATAGGCTTCCAGAGTTGGGCAAAAATTATCTATTCACGAAAAACCGGGAAGATAACTAAATCATCTTTTATTTGAAGTAACTAAATAATCCGTCATTTGTTACTTTAAATTTATCTAGATCAGTTTCATTTTTATCTAGATAAATAAAATTGGTTGGGATTTTAAATAAAAGATGAATGTCAGTGTGACGGTTTGACCCGACGTGACATTCTGTATACATTTACTATTATAAGCTTACTTCAATAACAAACGAGGTCGGTTATCTTCGTCTAGATAATTCATCTAAATAAAAAAGTTGTCAACGCACTTTATTTGTGATTGAATTTATGTTCGAATAAATTTATTTGAAATAATTATCTACTTAAGAAATTATCTAGATAACGCCCAAATCTGTAGGCTTCTGCTAACTTAGCAATCGTTTGTCCTTATCTGTGAAAAGTAAATGTCAAAGTGACATAAGGATAAACGATTGCTAAGTTAGCAGAAGGCTACAGAGCGTTTATGAATAAGGGGGTAAATAATTATCCAGAGAGGAAATAAGGAATACGTTTGTATGAAGAAACAACTAGCCGATAGCCACCGGATCTCCTAAAAGTAATGTCATACAATTACACCCTGTATAATGTCTAATTACTTGATATTATGCAAAGTCCAAGCACCCTGTAGTTGTGCTATGACGGTCCTCAGTTCATCTTTGTCATAGATCCATTTACGTGTGTTCTCCAAGTCATAGCTGCAATGGAAAAGATTCAGGGGAACATCCAACGCCATACTGTATTGGGGTTTTCTGTAAAAAAAACTCAAGCATTACGTATACATACATACATACACAAATCACAGACAGAGCAAGGTGGCAAGACCTAAGGTCACGATTAGCAAGATTGTGGGCGTATAGTTGGCAAAAAATGGAATCAAAATAGTGATGGGTAGCCGCATCGCCTATAACATGATTCCTATGATTTTCGCCCATTCCCTCGATGGCCTTTTACCATCTGCGCGAGAAGAGAAGTCAATGGTACATTCTATGTATTTTCTTTTCTCCCAGACTGGGGTACCGATTTTTGAAAGCACATCACTCGAAAGTGGTATAAATCAGCTTATATCTCCAAAACTACAGCTCTAATCAAAGTTTCGACTAGTTCACAAGATTAATGAGAGCTGTGATTGTCTTCTATGCTACTCGTATTTCAAATTCAGCACAACTTTTCACCACTTTCGAGTGGTATTTTCACACATGTGCTTTCAAAAATCGGGCCCCAGCATGGAAGTAAAAAGTATTACGTACTAGCTGACCCGGCGAACTTTGTTCCGCCTTAAATTTGAAAAATTCCAGTGGTTTGGGCTGTGCTATCCCGCGGGAATTATGCAATTTTCCGGGATAAAAACTATCCTATGTCCTTCCCCGGGACTTAAACTATCTGTATACCAAATTTCAACTAAATCGGCCCAGCGGTTTAAGCGTGAAAAGGTAACAGACAGACAGACAGACGGACAGACAGAGTTGCTTTCGCTTTTATAATATTATATTTTTTAATATTATTAGCATGTATGAAGAGATTGATGAATGTGGATGAAGCGAAAGAAGTATGTCAGGATCGTAGCAAGTGGAACAAAGTAGTCTTTGCCTACCCCTGTGGGAAAGAGGCGTGACGGTATGTATGTATGTTATAATATTATATTATAGTAAGAAGGATGATACTACATTTACCTAGGATACTTCTCTATGTTGAGCAACTCTTGAACTATATCTGGCGTCTCTTTTCCTTGTCCAATAAGTATTAAAACACCCATAATGCACCTAATCTGATGCCAGAGAAATGCGTTGCCTTCTATTAGAAGATAGTACATCCTATATGCTGTAAAACATTACAATAAATTAATAAAAATCCCTAAGTACTTAATATTATAACCCAACCTACAAAAATCATTTTAGATACAAGCTCTTGCTAACTGTACTTGCATTGTCCTGAAGAGTTCCCTCCTGCGGAGACGGTCCTAGCAGGACCACCAGAATTTTACTATCAGACTATTGTATTGTCATCTGACTTACACAAGTATGCAAAATTTCAGCTCAATCGGTTGAAGATATCTGCTTCAAAATTGAGTCGCGAGATTCCACCCGGACAAACATACATTGCAAGTTAATACAAAGCTCGTAATAAAGCGAAAAAACCTCTGTCTGTCTGTTACGCTTTCACAACCAAACCACTGAACCGATTTTAATAAAATTTGGTACAGATATTGTTTCAGTCCCGGGAAAGGACATAGGATAATTTTTATCCCGGAAAATCGCATAGCTCCCGTGGGATAGGGATAAGCGAACTCTGCGCAGACGGTTGTCCTATAGACCGACTGCTTGAATGAGTCCTTGCCCGTTGGCACAGGGGCGCGGGGTGGGACGACAAAGGGGACCGAGAGCGGTGCGGGCGGGTAGTGCGCCTGCCGCCCGCACCCCCCTCGGCCCCCGCGGTCGTCTGCACCGATATAGCCGTTACAGTCTGAAACTTACGGCTATCCGCTTCGCCATCTATCGGCAGCACTTCAGCACTAACTATCTCGCGAACGAACTGAGTGACGCCATTGCCGACGTCCATCTTGCAAAGATGGCGGAAGTCGTGCGAGCCAATCAGGTGCGAGCAGGCGGCGCGCATGGCAGCGACATCTAGCGAGCCGCGCGGGAAGTAGTATTTGTACCGGCGCTTTTTACAGTCGAATCTGTGAATTGATTAATGATTTAAAAAATTAAAAAGCCACGCAGCCGCTGAACCGATATTTACCAAACATGGATGAAAACCACCGCAAGGAAACTGGCTTTCGAATGAAAAACAATCGCATATAAATCGGTCCAACCGTTTGAGAGCTACATACTACAGACAGATACACACACAAAGACATCGACGTCAAACTTATAACACCCCTCTTTTTCGTCGGGGCTTAAAAAACAACTGAAACTCCAGAAACAGACTTTTCACACCTAAATTATAAATCACACGACGAAATTGTCCATAAATGAGTATTTGGGTCAGATTCAAATCCAGTTGGGCCTACAGACGGCAAAAGACTTTATGAGGATCTCAAAATTCAAAATTCAAAATTTTGTTTTTGCAAATTGACCGCCAAGGGCTCTTTTACATGTCTTTTTTTAAACTACCAGCGCATTCGGAAAGATCATCATTGCCAAGAAGAATGCGCCGTAAGAAACTTGGTAGAAAGTCATTTTTTCAACATAAAATACATTACGAATTACGAATACTTCAAGTCTACTTAAATTAAATACACATATATAAAAGGGATGTGTAAGGTCCCCCAGCCTTAAATGTGGCCAAAAGCCACGGGCCCCTAGCTCTTTGGGGCCCCGAACTGGCTTGGTTTAGAGCACAGAAGGGACGCTGATGCACTTTTTTATATTGAGGAAGGAGCCCCATCTGACGAATTTGTCACGGGCCCCAGACTTTATAGTTACGCCACTGAGTAGAGATGTATAAAGTCTCTACAAGTAAACGTAGAACAAAGTATAACTACTGTTGCTGTGTGGGAGCGCTGCTGGGACATCATCATCATCATCATCAAGTATAACTACTTAAGTACGCAAAAAAAGAAAGAGAAAAAAACAATAAAAATAATTTAAATAATCTACTTGCTGAACCCACCTGGCACTGTACTCCGGCTTATCCTCAGGTATGGGCATCCACGCCACAGCCCTGATGTCTTTTGGCAGCAGCCTATTCAATATCTTGCAGTACATTATCTCTTTGGACATGTCACTGTCTTCCGAGTCCTGTGTGCTTCGGAGAGATATTGAAATTACCTGGAAAATTTGATAAATTTTGTAATCTACATTATTTTATTACTAGACACAGGATTCATCCTTTTCTTTTTCTTTTAAAGTGTGAGAGTGGTTTATGTGTGAAAAGGTAACGGGCAGGCAGACAATTTTGCATTTACAATATTAGTATGTAAAAGATACTACAAGGTTGATTCAAGAAGCAAAACTCATTTATTTCAATGTACCCACATCTGTCATTACAAACCAATCACAAGACTACCCATATTAATACATAACATACCTTTCCACCATAATCGACAAGTTTTAACATAGATAAGTGCATTCATTAACAAAATCTTTTTAACTTAAATTACTATATTCACTTCACTAATTGTCCATGTAGTCTCACTAGATTAAATACACACTCGAATCATTATTCATCATCTGGTATCCCAATTATATCTCTCCATAACTCCGGGGGTGGTATTACAATGGGAGGATCTGATGTCGAAGATTGAGATCCCCAGTCAGCCAGTTGTGGGTCGTTGTTGGGTGTTGCGGACTGACTCAGAGCGCGAGCCAGTATCTGGTCAACATGGCGGCGATGCAGCTCTCCATCTTCCGTTCTCACCTTATATGTAGTTGGGCCTTCCGCCTCTTCTACTGTGGCTTTCTGCCATTTGCTACCGGCACCGTACCCGCGCACGAGCACCGGCTGGCCGGGCCGGAATGCGCGGCCGCGGGGTCGCTGCGCCGCCCGCTCCAGCTGTTCGTCGGCGCGACTCGGCGCGCTGTCCGGGTGTAGAGTCGACACGGCCGTCCTGTACTTTCGTCCATTTAACATTTCCGCTGGTGTCTTATTTGTGCAGCTGTTAGGGACGGTGCGCAAAAAGTACAAAGTCTTCGCTAATTTTTCACTCCAAGGCATACTACAATTGGATAGTTTCTTTAATTTATTCTTAAACGTCTGGACGGCCCGCTCAATCTGGCCATTGGAAGCTGGATGGTAGGGTGGGGTGTACAAATGCTTGATGCCATTCTTCTGTAAAAACAAATTGAAAGCTTCCGAAGTAAAAGTCCTTCCATTGTCTGATACCAAGACGTCTGGAAGACCTTGAGAGGCAAACATTCGTCTCATAGTATTTATTATCACATCGGCATTCATAGACGGTACAATTTCTGCCTCTAACCATTTGCTGTGAGTATCAATAAGGAGTAAAAAGGTTTTTCCTTGAAAAGGGCCAGCAAAATCCACATGTACTCTACTCCAGGGTTTGTCTGGTATCACCCATATTTGCGCGTCCTTAGGTGGATTGTTTCTCACTGACTGGCACTCTTCGCATTCAGCCACCACTCGTTCTATTTCGTTGTCCATGCCCGCCCACCAAATGTACCCTCTAGCATATGCTTTCGTTTGCACGATACCAGCATGTGGTGCATGAAGTAATTTGAGTACATCTTGCTGAAGCGAAGCGGGTATGATGACCCTGTTGCACCACAATAAACACTCTTTATTGTGTGAAAGGGCCTCTCTGCGACTCCAGAACGGTTGTAGTTCGGGGTCAGTATTGGAGCGCGGCCAGCCATGGAGCACTTTAAACAGTACCTTTTGTAAAATTGGATCTTTCTTGGTCTCTATAGCAATTTTTGTAGAATCCAGGTTCCATCCTTGCGGTTGTTCTTCTAGTAGAAGCACTTCCTTTAGTCGATCTGGGTCAGCTTGTACCGTAGACGTTTCTCTCTCAGTCCATCTACTTAACGCATCTGCATTACCAATAGATTTGCCGGGTCGGTGTTTAATCTTATAGCTGTAGCCGTTTAGTTTCAGGGACCAGCGTAACATTCTGGGCGATATTTGGTCCGGAATGGGCTTTGCCGGATTAAACAAGCCGACAAGAGGTTTGTGATCGGTGATGATGCAAAAATTTCGTCCTGCTAAAAATTGGTGGAACTTAGACAGTCCAAACATTATCGCCAGTGCCTCTTTATCGATTTGCCCGTATCGACGCTCATGAGGTTGTAGCGTCCGTGACGCCATCATCACCGGCCGTTCAGACCCGTCTTCCATCACATGCGCAAGAACCGCGCCCAAACCGTAGTCCGACGAGTCACAAATCAACAACAGTTCTTTCTTATCGTCATATCCCACTAAGGTACAATCCGACGACAGTAAGCTCTTCGCTTTGTTGAACGCAGCCTGTTCCCGTTCACCCCACTTCCATGGAGTCTTCACTTCTAACAAGCGGTACAGCGGTTCCAGCAACGTAGCCTTCTCTGGTAAAAATTTCTCGTAAAAGTTATACAATCCTAAGAATGCTCTAAGAGTTTCCTTATTCGTTGGCGCTGGCTTGTTCTGGATCTCTTCCACTTTAACTGGTGAAGGATGGAGCCCTTCAGCATCCAGCATATGGCCCAAAAAAGTTATACTATCTGAACCAAAGACGCATTTCTTTAAGTTTAAGCGAAATCCTAAATCCTGCAGCTTCCTCAAAACTTCTCTTAGACGTCGGTTATGTTCTTCCATAGTTCTACCCGTTACAGCTACATCATCCAACAGACATGCCACACCATCCATGCCCGCTAGAGCCGCAGACATGAGCCTCTGGAATATCCCAGGAGCTGCACTCACACCAAATGCCAAGCGGTTCATCTTCATCAGCCCAAGTGGTGTGTTTAGAGTCAGAAGCATAGCTGTGTTGTCATCTACTTTTAGCTGAGTGTACGCCTGTTTTAGGTCCAATTTGCTAAATACACATCCGCCGCTAAGTTTTACGAATGCTTCCGTTGAAGTAGGAAGAGGATATGTATCAACATCTATTGACGCGTTTACCGTTGATCGGTAATCCCCACATATCCGTAAAGAACCGTCTTCCTTCTTCACTATTCTTAACGGGGTCGCCCATTCAGAATACTTGATTGGTGTTAGAACACCTTCGTCAATCATCCGTCGTAATTCGTCTTCTACTTGTTGTTTCAGTGGGAATGGGACAGGTCGTGCCCTCAGAAAGCGCGGCAGCGCGTTAGGACGCGCGTGTAATGATACTTCAGGACCTGTATACTGCCCCAACTCATCTCTGAATAAATCCGGAAACTCATTCTTCAATTCTTGGAATCTATCTTCCGTCCAACAGATCCCACTGACTTGCAGTCCCAGCCTGTCAAACCAGTTTCTACCAAGCAAACTTGGTCCGCTGCCTTTAACCACAATCAGTTCACACTGAGCCTCTTTATTACCCAAAGCCACTCGTACATGGGCCAGCCCCAGCACTTTCAAAGGGGTTCGGGTCCATGTGACTAATTTTACCTCAGTAGGCTTCAGTTGGGGCGGGGTCACCCATAAATTATTAAATGTGTCCTGGGATATGATGGTCCTCGAAGCTCCGGAGTCAATCTCCATATTTAATTTAGCTTCATTAATCAATACATCTACTGTTATTGGCGGATGATAATTATCTGCACAGACATAGATTCCATTCATGATTTCCGAATTAGTGTCACAGGAACAGTTGTCCTCCGTGTCTTCCACTTGGTGCACTCTGCTTTGTTTCTTATTACATGCCGGCGCAATGTGTCCGTGTCGCTTGCAATAATAACACCGTGACTTAGCAAAGGGGCATCGTTCATTCTGCTTGTGGAGCCTCGTACAATGTTTACAAGCCACAGATTGAATTTTGTCAATTTCCATTGGCTCATTACTGTTAAGTGGAGTTTGCTTGGACGTGCCAGCCTCTGGGTACAAATCCGGGAACGTCGCCTGGTAGTTAAGACAATACTGAACGGCACTCTGATACGTGAGGTCCTTGGTCTTTAACAATTCCCGCCGCAGGCGCTCGTCGCGCACCCCGAGCACTAGTCTGTCTCTCAACTGTCGCTTGAGATCGGCAAAGTTACATTTCGTACCGAGTAACCCGATTACGCCGATATACTCTTGCACGCTTTCCTGTTGTAATTGTATGCGTTTATGAAACTTTCCTGCTTGCAAAATTTCGTTAACCTCCGGTTCATAAAACTGGTCCAATGTCCGAATTATTTCTGCAAAAGACTGAGTAGTCGGTCGGGCTGGAATCACAAGTGATGTAATCAGGGCGTATGTCTCCTTGCCACACTGAGATAGAAACAGGGAGCGCGCCTTGGCGTCGTCGGCCGCGACGCCCGCCACCTCGAGAGCACATAATAATTGTTCTTTATAGTCACACCACTTATCAGTTTTGGGGTTAAATTGTCCAGGAAATGCAACATTTGCATAGAAATTGCTCATTTTCGCATTAATTACACTTAATTTTCCGAAGTCGCCAATAAAAGATACTACAAGGTTGATTCAAGAAGCAAAACTCATTTATTTCAATGTACCCACATCTGTCATTACAAACCAATCACAAGACTACCCATATTAATACATA
Organism: Pandemis cinnamomeana; assembly: GCA_932294345.1. Taxonomy (NCBI): domain Eukaryota; kingdom Metazoa; phylum Arthropoda; class Insecta; order Lepidoptera; family Tortricidae; genus Pandemis; species Pandemis cinnamomeana. Next base: position 3,954,898 of record OW028731.1, read on the forward strand.
ACAGTATGGACATTAACATTTACAAATAGGCACAGAAGGATTGTTAAGTAAAAAAATAATAATAATAATAATATCTTGGGACAATTGACACCAATTGACCTAGCCCCAAACTAAGCAAAGCTTGTAATATGGGCATTAGACAACGGATAAACATATTTATATAGAAAAATACATGCTTAAATACATATTAAACATCCAAGACTCGAGAACAAACATTCATATTTTTCATACAAATATCTGCCCCGACCGGGGATTGAACCCGGGACCTCAAGCTTCATAATCAGGTTCTCTAACCACTGGGCCATCCAGTCATCACAACCCACAAAACGTATGTACAGTCAGCGTCAAATAGTTCGTGACACCCAAAGTAGCCAAATAGTTAGCAACACGTCACTATTACAGTTGAAATAAGGTCGTGTTGCTAACGTTTTGGCCACTTTGGGTGTCACAAACTATTTGCCGCTGGCTGTACAGGTTGGAAGATAGCACTGTGATTTCCCAATATCCAACCTGGGTGGGATTGCTAGGTTGGAAGTTGGGAATCTCTCAACAATACATACATAAATTTATTTTGATTTCCCTTTCCACCTATACACCCACAATCATTCTTAACATGGTCTTGAGGTCTTGTTACTTTAGGCCAGGGCCGGCGAACCAATGGCACGCATGCCACTGTTGGCACGCTTCAAAATAATTTGGGCACGAAAATAATAAAATAGGTTTATTTAAGATTAAAATTCTTTTATTATGAAATAGGGCGGAAATCGGGCGTATGATGGTGAAAAAATGGAATATCCACCAAAAAAGGTTCGCCACCCCTGCTTTAGTCTCTAAAGACGTGATGTATGTATGTATGTATGTATTTAGTTATGCAGTTGCCACTAGTGATCATATAAACTTTTCACACTAACCTGACCAAAAGAACTGACTCCCTTATCAGTTCTTCCACACCGATGGTACTGTGAAGTCTCCCGATTCTCTATCAAGCAGGATTTCATCAGGGCCTGGAAGAGGTGGTGTTCGATGGTCTCCGTAGTGTCCTCCTGGACAGCCAGGCCTTGGTAGTCCCAGCCAAAGTACAGGATACGCAGGAGGACACGGCGGTAGCGACAACTGCAAAGCCGCAAATAGTTTTTTTTTTTTCAGACAGTGGCAAAGGGATTGGACCACCATAGACACAGGCAAGATCAAAGGAGTACAGACGCAGACTAGAGGGCTTAGATAGAATGTCTCATGTACCAGTTATGGAGCAAGCCTTCAATTATGAAGCTACTTAATTAATAACAATATGGGCGGACACTTACTTCTTAAAATCGAATGTTTTTTTCTTCTTACTCTCGCTTACTTCGCCTCCAGATAGGTTTTTATGAATTATATTCTTTAACTGAGCATTATGGGCTTCTAATTGTATTATTTTCTCAACCAATTCCTGGAAGTAAATACTCGTAATTAATAAAATATGTTTGTGTATAGGTTAGCATGTTAAAAGTGGAATAAGTCAGGCGAGGTACATTTTTATCTAAGTGCAAAAGCTCGTCCTTGTTAACACTTTTTTGCTTTTTCGGTTTCGGTGGCACTTTATCCATCGCAACGCAAATTATTATAAAAAATCTAGTTCGAGATTTCACAATGTTTACAAGTTTGCTAGTGACAGTGACACTTTTTTATTAGTTTACTTTAACCTGAAGAAGCAAAGGAAACTATATCCATACAACTATTCTTGGCGTACTTTGACAGTTAGACCTACAATAAGCTTTATAAGGTAGACGCTTAGGGATCGAGCATTTTGAGCGCAAAATCAAAGCATTTAATTTTGATTTGTTGCTTTAAGGTAGCTTATTTTCGTGGTTTCGCTTCCTTGGAAGAGTAAAAGCGAGCTAGATCTTATCTTATCCATCCGGTATAAATCTGTTTATATCTCCAAAACTCCAGCTCTAATCAAGTTTTTGACTACGTCACAAGTTTAATGAGAGCCGTAAGTAGCTTATAAGCTACTCGTATTTCAAATTCAGTCCAAATTTTCACCACTTTCGAGTGGTATTTCCCACATGTGCTTTCAAAGATCGGGGCCCTGCGCTGTTAGGCTGAAGTGGAGATGCCGGGATGACCTAGACTCGTTCTCGAGTGACTGGCCAGACACAAGATATCTCTCTAATCTGTGGACACAATGGCGGACAAGGCGAGTTGGAAGTCTGGAGCAGAGGCCTTTGCCAAGCAGTGGGACACTACGGGCAAGTTAAATAAAATAAAAAAATAGCCGCCTCCAATTTCGAAGCTCGTGCAATTGTTTGTTTGTTATTGTTACCTCTTCACGCTTAAACCGCTGAACAGATTTAGCTGTAATTTGGTATGGAGATCGTTTCTGACCTGGGGGCCCGATTTTTGAAGGCACATGTGTGAAAATACCACTCGAAAGTGGTGAATAATTGTGATGAATTTGAAATACGAGTAGCATATACGTAGAAGACACTTACAGCTCTCATTAACCTTGTGAACTAGTCAAAACTTTGATTAGAGCTGTTGTTTTGGAGATATAAGCTGATTTATACCACTTTCGAGTGGGATGGCATAAGATAATTTTATCCCGAAAAATTTCCGCAGAATAGCGATAAACGAATTCTGTGGAGGCACGGGCAACAGCTTTTGATGACTAAACTAATACATGTGTGTTTATCAGTTCTTTAGTGCTCGTTGCCCATATACTTAGTATAGTCAGTATCAAATACTTCGTGACACCTAAGTAGCCAAATAGTTCGCTACACGTCATTGTTACAGTTAAAATAGTTGCTAGCTTTTTGGTCACTTTGGGTGTCACAAACTATTTGACGCTGGCTACATGCTATGCTTAGTTTGGAACTTTGGACTACCTATTTCAATTGGTGTCAGTGCCCAACTTTTTAAAAATATTCCAACGTTTAAATAAAAAAAACTCAATATCTATTTATACCTATCCTTCTCCGGCGATGTTAACAGTATATGTATAACTTAAATTCGCTAAATAATGCACGAAACTACATTAAAACACCCTCTTTGCGTGACTACGGGCACTAAAATGGCTAAAACTGAATCGCCGGTGACATATTCCTTTGTGACCAACAATTGAGGGGCTTACACCAGTTCAAAGGGCTTTAATAATGCACAATACCTCATATAAAAGGGTGTGGGGTGGTCCAAAAATTATTATTTCCTTAAAATTCTTTTTTTACAATATAATAACCTTCTTAGATAAAACCTTCTTGTTGTAAGAGTTGATTACAGCACCATCTAGCGGTATAAAGTTGAATCAATTACTACATTATGCATCTAACATTTTCTAAACGAGGTCAGTACAACATATTGCGTGTTACTCGGTACTAAAGCTGCAAGACTGAATCTTTGGGGTAATTCTTTGTCCCGGGCTATTTGGGGACGACTAAATGAGTGTCAACAGCTCAATAAGTTACATCAGGCGGAATTTCTAGTAGCTTAAATGATTACTTAAAAGTATTTTTGTAAACGAAAAATTTAAAGAGAGAGGGCTTTAGAACCATCTAGCGTCGGGTGGCTGAACTAAGAAAGGCGCTGGAAACGCTATTTACTTGTAGTAGTTTTCAAAAGTAACACGATAGATGGCGTTACTTGTAGATTTAAAGCTAGTGTGCAACAAGATGGGTATTCATAATAAGATTGTGTTAAAAAATAAATTTTGAATACAACTGTTATCTGACCTACATATACATCCATCCATACATACAAACATAAATCACGTCTTCATCCCTTACAGGGTAGACAGAGCCCAGGTAACAAGACCTAAAGGCCGTTGTGGGCGCATAGCTGGAAAGGGGAATCAAAATAACATCATCCCTAAGATTTTCGCCCATTCCCTCGATGAGCTTTTACCATCTGCGCGGGAAGAGAAGCAACTGGTACATTCTATGTTTTGTTCTTTGCATATGACTAGGTACCAAATTTCAAGTCAATCAGACCGTAATTACACAAACGGATAGCTCACGTATAAAAGTCGAGAGATGCTCGACATGTTTCGGACTAGTTCGGTTCGGTGTCAGGGGCCCGATTTTTGAATTCACTCGAATGTGCCACTCGAATGAGACGTTTTTCGTGTTTAAAACTTAACCTACACTTGGGGGCTCATTGACGTTCGTTAGCCGTGTCAACTCCAGGGAGTAATACTGTTTTACTAAATTATTTTTACATCAAAAACACTCGCCCCGCGGCGTCTTCCGAACGTTTAAAAGGCTAAAGAAAAGAATACCTTTTTGTTGCGTTGCGCTCCAACGAATAATTGCCTAGCCATCGTTGAGAAATGTGTACTGGATTAATTTGATACTTGGATGCGTTTAAATGTTTACTGAATATTGAGATAGCCTGATAGATTAAAAGGGATTACGTTTTTGATAGCTTTTCTTGGTCATTGCAGGGGCGCCGACTTGTAGAAAACCTCGTGGGTGCTCATGCTTATTTGATGACTCGAAAACGGGTCGTCAGGTAATGAAAAAACACCTATCCCTAAAAGGCGATTACTGATCTGTTTCGTGATGTCTGTTCTCAGGGGTGCTCGGCACCCACTGTTTATTTCTCATGGGTGCTCGAGCCCGCGAGCACCCACGGTGTCGGCGCCCCTGGGTCATTGTAGTACTATTTTTTAACCCCCTACACAAAAAGTGGGGTGTGTCTGTGGCATCGTAGCTCGCAAGCGGATCGACCGATTTGTATTCGGTTTAAAGAGCTTTTTATAAACTAGCAAAACAAGTACATACCTATTTTGAAGATATCTTTAATCGAGCTGAAATTTTGCATACTTGAGTAAGTCGGATGACAATACAGTAATCTGCTGGTAGTGGAGTTCTGTAGGCTTATTACCTAACTCGCTCGCAATCGCCATCGCGTTCATTTTGACAGTTCATGTATGGGCTGACAGTTAGCATAGGAATCAGCTAGTGGTCACCTTCATACGAGAACTGTCAAAATGAACATGACGGCGATTGCGAGCGAGTTAGAGAGAAAGAGAGAGAGAGAGAGAGAGATAAAAGTTAGCTAATAAGCCTACTGGTATCCAGCCAGGATTGAAGAACTCTTCAATGGTTTGAACGGATGACTTGAAATTTTGGTACACATAATAATGTACAGTCAGCAAGAAAAGCTTGTATTAAAAAAGATTTTGTGACAAGCTTATTATAACTAAGCGAGCTTTTATACAGAAACGTCTGTGTCATTTGGCCATTGGACAATATAAATAATTTCATTAATCACTTAGATATGGCTAATTATGACTATAATACATAAGTCTTATCGCAACGTCTTAAAGGCTAACAATCCGTAACGATATTATCGAAGAAACAAATTGGACGAGGCTCGCGCAGGCGTAGTAAAAATATAAGCATCTCTCTTTCGCTTACGATGCCATATTAAGAAAAAGGGAGACAGATGGCAACAATGATACCGCTCGAAAAACACATCCCTTTCAACCCTTAATGCAAGTGTTCAAAAGGTTTTTAAATTAGTCGTGTTATACAATCGAAAACTTCTGTAATGACTTTGAAATGTCATAGCAATTTTTATTTTACGGCATTGCGTGAGGGTTTGTTTTGCTTTGGAGCCTTTGGATGAGTTTGACGGCTGGTGTCGGTCGCCATTTTCTTTAATGGCGGCGAATAGTGCGACATCTATCTCGAATTTAGTGTCATCGTGCTACGGGGTAGCGGAAGGACGTCGCGCGCGATTCTTAGCTGCATTTATTGTTTGATACAGTTAACATAGTAAAATGACATCAGAAAGAGTTTTGAAGAGAAAACAAATGTTAAACAACACCGTGTTATCCTTATAGAACGCGAGTAAGTGACAAAGCGTCATAATACACGACTATTATGTAGTAAAATAATGAATTTCACACGCCGCCGCAGTCTTCGTTCGAATTGTAGTGAACTGTGTTGTGGCATCGATTTTTAGGTGTTATTAATGAAATTACTAAGGTGCTTGTGGGTATATTGTTACATAAACGATCCTGGTAGTTGGGACATCGGTAAGCGAGCTCACCATTGTAGAAAGCCGTGTGGAGTGGAATCGATATAAGTTAATAAAAAATGCATATTTTCGCTATGGTCCCATAAAGGAGAGAGCGAATAGTACCGGTCTTATTGCAATATCTAAAGTTTTTTTAACTCGTTACGTGTTCTGGTGACTATAAAATAGTGAAAAATGTGTTAATGTGATGATAGTACTAAAGGTTTTGTTGTGCATTCAAGTTTTCACTCCGTCGATAACAGGTTAGTAAACAAAACATTTTTTTAATTTAATTTAATTGTAGTTGTCCTCATCTAACGTCTTAATTCTAATTTCTAAGACACTATTGTATCTGACACATCACTAGTCGCTAAAAGAAAACAAAACATCAAACATTATGTAATTTTTGAATAAAGAATTATATCTTTGTTTTTTTATCGCTACATAATCATAGCCAGTAATAATCGACGCGTTTCGTGCTTGTGTTTATAAAATTACGAATGTCGCCATTGTCACAAAACATGAAATGTCGTGTCCAAAATACAACAATAAAATAGATAAACACAATGGTAGGTATCAAATCGCGTGAATATTCTTTATTATCGCGACTTCACATCTTTCTATTGTGCTGTGACATTTTGACGCAGAAAAAAACACCCAACTTTTTATAATCTGTTAAGGCACTGGGTATTTTATGATGCCAATTTCGTTATCAAACATGACATCATTGCTTTTTTATTTTTAATAGCCTATTATGTCCCACTGCTGGGCAAAGGCCTCCTCTTCTTTCTGCCACTCATCCCTGATTGTTTTTTAAATATTTCTAAATACAAATCTTATTGTATCTGTGATAGTTTAACCTACCAAGAATAGCAAGGACCTGTCTCTGACCTGAGTAGCTTAACAGGTTTTAGATGCTGCATATTGAATTACATTCCATGCAGCTTACACTGTGGCCTTTATAAAGAGCCTTTTATACCTTTGCCCTTTGAAAAAGTAATTTGATGCCCATATTTTTTAAAAGAATAAATTAATGATTGTCATTTATTTCTTTGGTCTTATTCGGATTATTAATCCTTACTTAAATTAAACAAAGTGTTTTTTATTTTTTCCCGTTTCTTCAATGGTTTACTTATTATTTCTTAAAATAGGCTTTTGTAAAGAGCTCTATTATTCATTAGTTGTTTAAATTCTTTGCATTGGCTTTGATGACCAAGTTTTTAAATAAGGTATTATGGTTTCTGGTAGAAGGAACACTCATTAAGTATTAAGAAAATCTACTTTACTATAAATACTAGATCATCATCTCTAGTACATTGTTAATAAGTTTTGAATTTGCATATTCATATTCATATTAGAATTAGTTGTGTTACCTTCTAGCTCTGTACAGACCAATAAGGGTACCTAATCAAATGTAAAAATAACACAATATTACATTTTCATGCCGATAACTTTTTGTCAAAAATTTCATGTTCAATGCAAGCTTTTTTTTGCTTACATTATGAGAACCAATTTTGAAGTCAATCAGACCAACCATTGAAGAGTTCCCTCCTGCGGAGATGGTCCTGGCTGGGTCACTAGAACTCCACTACCAGATCATTGTATTGTCATCCAACTTACTCAATTATCCAGAATTTCACCTCAAACATCCCTCTTTTGGCATTGGGGGTTAAAAAATCTAAAATATTTAAATCTTTCTTAAGTCATCTCTTGAGAAGTATGACCTACTAGGCTGGCTGCATGTCCTCATTTCCTTATACTGACAGTGACAGCTTAAAAAACATATATTTTGTTTTTTTTTTCAAGGAGATTGTGTGTTGTTTTGTTCAGTAACCGCCATTTGATTAAGAATAAACAAAAAACATACTTTAGTTCTTGTTACCTTAGGCTCTGTCTATAGTGTAAGGAATAAAGATATGATATATATGTATGTATGTATATGTATGTATGTATGTAATTAAGAATTTATAGGCATTCCTTCATGAATGGGCTTGTAGTTCTGTACAATGCTGAGCATCTATTTTTAATGTCTGTTTTTTTTCTTGTTTTTTGTTGCTATAAAATTGTGTATATTCTCTTATATTTGTGTGTCTTGCAAAAAGGAATAAATGTCTTCTTACTTTCTTTCTTTAATTTTTTTTTAAGACCCAACGCAAAAAATATAAGCTTATAAGTTTAAGGTTCATATCTGTGTGTGTCTGTGCCATTGTAGCTCTAAAAGGAGTGGACCGATTTGGATGCTGTTTTTTTCGTTTGAAAGGCAGTTTCCTTGCGGTGGTGCTTAGCCATGTTTGGTAAAAATAGGTCCAGCAGTTTCAAGTTTATCAGCTGTTTTCCAAATTTTTTTTTTTTTACCATTGCTATTTTTGCTGACGAGGTTTTGTTGAAGGTACTGGCATTGTCAACCAATCTATACTTACCTATTTTCAAGTCAATGGAATGAAAGTCAAGCCGATGAAAAATCTTCAAAATTTTCCTTGTAAATTGTTCTTGTATGGTATTTTAAACTAATATAAGTAGGACTTATGATTCAGTTATGAGATCATAGAAATGAAAAGTGGAACAGGCAAACCACTATTAATAAATGAGATTAATAAATAATTAGTTAAAAAACTTTTAAATTACATTTTATCCATACATTTGTATAGACAGACCGCTTAATTGACACTACCCTGCGCCCCTGTACCCGCGCGGGCGAGGACTCAGTGAAGCGGTCGATCTATAGTATGTAAGAGCTCTGATGCACCATTTTCATTAATATATGCGCTGCGAACTCGAATCCAGGGCAGCAAAAAAAAAAGTAGTCTATGGATAAAGCCGTGTACACATTAACGTCAACTCGTCTAGAACGGACTGGCCGTTCAGTAATACATTAAAAAAAAACCTCACCTGCGTTCAGGAACGTACCCGAAACGCATTAGCGGTGATCCGGTTACCGATGCATTAGTATAGCATCCCGTTTCTACCTTTTCTACGTAAAATTCATTCCGGTGGCATAAAGCCAGATTTAGACTTTAAAAGTCGCAAGTCGCATTGCATTGGTACTGGGCAGTCGTCGGTCGTGGTCCACCTGCCGAGTTCACCGAGACCACGGGCACTTTGGGGCCGTCCATTAATCCGGTGAGGCTCCGTTAGGGGGGGGGGGGGATGGGTTCGCGCAAAAATCACGAAATATCACAAGAGGGGTGGGGGAGTGTAGTAAGATATCACGTGTATTTAATTTGTCAAACGCGCGATTTTTAAGCCGAAAAGCGGCGTGTAGTGTGACCTTGACTCGCCGTTGCCAGGCTTTTATCATGTTCCTTAATTTTCTAGAATAAAATTAGATTATACTTTTATACCTGTATTTAAAGATAATATACGAAAAATTTAAAATTCATTCGTGATCTTAGATGGGGAAGGGGGGGGTAGTTTTAAACCTCACCACGTATCACCAAGGGGGAGTGGGGGGTTAAAAGTGCTAATAAAACATCACGTGATTAATGGACGGCCCGTTTCTGGCCGAGAGGGGGGCGGGCAGCGCACTACCCGCCCGCACCGCTCTCGGTCCCCTTTGTCCCCGCGCCCCTGTGCCGCGCGGGCGAGGACCATTGAAGCGGTCGGTCTATAGAGATTTCTCAGCCGTTTGCTAGCCAGCCTTTGCGCAGGGAGCGGATCAGAATACATAAAGTTTAAAATGTATAATGGGTTAAAATACATAATGGTTCAAAATGTATAACGCAATTTTCTGTAAAACTATTAGCTAAATGAACTTTTTTGATATCGGAATCTATAGATTGGTTTAGGTTAGGTTAGGTTTGTTTTATAACAATCCTGTTAATTTGTAACTTTCTGAGAAAATCGTATTATCACTATCATCACTACATAGTATAAAATAAAGTCGCTTTTTCTGTCCCCGTGTCCGTATGTATGCTTATATCTTCAAAACTACACAACGGATTTTGATGCGGTTTTTTTTTATAGATAGAGTTATTCAAGAGGAAGGTTTGTATGTATAATACATGCATAATATACCGTGCGAAGCCGGGGCGGGTCGCTAGTATATTATAAACCATTATGTATTTTAACCCATTATACATTTTAAACTTTATGTATTTTAATACGTACCCCTTTGCGCGTGGTGTAAGGATTGTTTTTTTAGGATTCTAAGGTATCTAACAGAGAGATTTTCTACTGAAATTTAACCACAGGAGAGCTAGGTAATGTATGTGGGTGTACTGAATAATAAAATGTATAAATTGTTTTCCTTTGGCTTTCAAGGAGATGTTATAAAGCGTGTGTGCCAAAGGAACTCCACGTCACATCCGAAATTAACATGAAACGCAAAGGTACACTATGACAGCAAACGTTGTAATCCAGTTGACATGCTGACATGGGTTTTGACAGCTCGAATTACAGGCGTTTTCCTTTACCCTTTACCGATTGTGTTTAAATAAATGTTTATATATATATCTCTCTCTCTCGATTGAACCAAGAAGAACCTCGAAGGAAACCAAGAACCAAGTCTCGTGTGTGAGAATTAGCGTTAAAATTGGCCAAGTGCGAGTCGGACTCAAAGGGTTCCGTACAAATGTTAGCAGAGCCCTGCTTGTAAGCAAAATGCAGGCAGAGTGAGGTCATTCTATATTGGTTATTTACACACAACAAAGCTATTCGGTAAGCAGGATAGATACGGCGCGAGCGTGCGTAGGTGCTTACCTGATTATATTGCCGTGTGTACGTAGACGATTTCATTAGTTGTGCTATAAGAGCTACCAGGACACTAAATTTGAAATTTTTAGTTCCTCCTATGTTTTTGGAGCACGGCCATTTGTATGTATACACCTTTTCTAACGACTACCTTCGGAACTAAATACCTATTCTATTAGTAAAGATACTACAGGACAAGAACGACAAGGATTTTAGAATATATGGCGAAGAGGTTGAAACAATGGAACACATGTGCGAATGTGTGTTTCGCCAGACTAAGAATGAAACTCTTCGGCATCGGATACCCGGAGCCAGGAGATTTCAAGGCACTGCCACTGCGCCCAATCACCCAATTCATGAATGAGGTGGTAAAAGCGATGGCATATTGCGAAGGAGAGGTAATTACATAAAAGATCCATGAATGGGTCGAAGTGTATCCGTAGGGACCCCTAGATTTTACAATTATTTATCCCCCCCCCCTTCCCCTTGTCAGCAAAAGTAAGCAAACCTCTTACCCTCCCCCTCCCATGCTTACGTAATCATTGGTACCTATATGCATTTTACTTTTAATGGATTCTGTTTTTTATTGATTCGTGAGCAGCAGTTCGAATCGAAACTGCTGGCGTAATCACCAGATCGACCCCCCCACCCACCATGTCATCAAAAATAAGCAAAGCAAAGAATTGCGCTTACGTAATACTTGAACGCCCCCAAAGGGTTTTGAAAGACTGACAGACGGAAAAACGTTGTAAAGCATATTAGCTTCATCACTATTTTGATTCCCTTTTCCACCTCTACGCTCACTATCATCCTCAACGTGGCCTTTAGGCCTTCTTACCTGAGGCTCTGTCTACCTCAGAGATGGAGGCGTGACTTATGTACCTATGTATGTATGTATCATGCTTAACGTGGCCTTTAGGCCTTGTAACCTCAACATCCATACCCCGTAAGGTATATAGACGTGATTTGTGTATGTATGTGTTGTGAATTAGAACCATAAGTCCGTCCCTATCACACGGAGAATTAACTTTATTGGATACGCTCGCTATTAAACTCGTAGGTACAGTCAGCTCCGTTACACCACTAATAAGGGCGAGATTGAACCAAATTGCAGCAATTACGGCCGACTGTAGCCAGCTTTCCCATTATAGAATCATTCTTGCAACCAGGCTTGTGGTAGGGTAGATGCATGAATTAGTAAATCGATTTATTTTTACTTCCACGCTGGTCTGGGAGCATAGAATAAACATAGGATGTACCAACTGCTTTCTTTCAGCGCAGATGGTTATAATCCATCGAGGGGATCGGCGAAAATGTTAGGTATTATGTTACAGGTGATGCGGCTAGCAACACATCACAACTTTGATTCCCCTTAATAAATGCTAAGCATATGCGTAATGCTGAGCCAGCGACCGTTTCACTTTTGCGAAGACACACAACGCTGATGATCTATCTTTCATGTCTATGTTTTTTTTGTTTTACCTTGTTTATTTTATATAAAATTGTGTATATTATCTTATATTTGTGTGTCTTGCAAAAAGGAAGAAATGTCTTCTTTCTTTCTTTCTTCCCCTTTCCACCTATACGCCCACAGTCATGCTAAACGTGGTCTTTAGGTCTTGCTACCTTAACCGAAATTCTGTATCCGTCAGTTTAATTATAGAAGAATATTCGACACGTACCTACCTATTTTTTCTTTCGTTAATATAACGAACGATGACAAAGATAGAGCGCGTAAATAAAGGTGTCGTCACTTCGTTATGCGAAATTTCAAATTTCAACTCGTAATATCTCCCTAATATTTTGACTATGTGAAAAAATAAAAAATACGTGTCGAATACTTTTAGAAAGTCTAGCAGATAGACAAATAATAAAAAAAATGTCATCGTCCCTTTTTTTGCTTCCATGCTGGTCTGGGAGCAAAGAAAAAAAAATACCAGTTGCTTCTCTTCCCGCGTAGATGGTAAAAGTTCATCGAGGGAATGAGCGAAAATCTTAGGACTCATGTTATAGGCGATGTGGCTAGAAACCCATCACTATGTTTAAATCCCTTTTGCACCTATACGCTCACAATCATGCTAAACGTGGACTCTAGGTCTTTTTACCTTAAGCTCTGTCTAACCCGTAAGGGATAATGACGTGATTTATGTATGTATGTATCCCTTTTAACTAAAATAGATCAGGTAATTTGCTATTCTTACCTATCAATTTGATCCCGTACCTAAGGCCTTTATATTTTAAATACCCCTAACCTTTGGTAACGATAAACAGTGTAATGTTACTGTAAAGGTGTGCAGCCACTGGAGCGAGCACGAATGTTATTTTAGGACGAATATTCGGAATAATTTTTCACCCTGTGTTTCAATAAATTATACTATACGTTAGCGCGTTTTCCTCTGTAGGCCTGGCCATTCATACATACATAAATCACTTTTTTATCCCTCACGGGGTAGACAGAGCTTAAGACAAGACCTAAATGCCACGTGTAACGTGATTGTGGGCGTATAGGTGGAAAGGGGAATCAAATTAGTAATGAGATGCTTGCCGCATCGTCTTTAGCATTATTGCTAAGATTGTCGCCAATTCCCACGATGGGCTTTTACCGTCTGCGCGGAAAAAGAAGCAACTGGTATATTCTTTGTTTTTCCTTTGCTCCATGCATGGAATTTAAACAGCCCCCACGAATTAATCGAATAATCATACGTAAATAAAAAAAAAATACAAAATAGCTGGTGCTCTTCAAACTTCTAAAGCGAATTTTACTAAACATGGCTAAGAACCACCACAAGGAAACTGGCTTTCGATTGAAAAAAACCGCATCGGAATCGCTCCATCCGTTTAAGAGCTACGATGCCACGGACGTCAAACTTATACCCCTTTTTCCGCCTAGTAGCCTTTAGGTCTTATATTTCAACTTTTACCTTTTTGAACTGGACGTGGTTTTTTTTTAATAAAAAGTTAGTTGTCAAAAAAACTAGTGGACATCGAACCTTAACGTAACGTCAGCAACAAAGGTTCAAAGGGATTGTTTGTTTGTCTACTCTATTATAGGTGCGTTTTAATTTTTAATTTATTCTTATTTGGGTAGGGTTCACAATGTTTTAAAGGTTTTGTATGCATTTGTGTACCTATAGAACTATGATTAAAAGTAGGATGTAAAACACAATTTTAACTACCCACGTAACATTAGTGTTGTAAAATTGCACACGCACACAATGTGTGTGAACCTAGCATATCAATTTCCAGAATCTCACACACATACACACACACACACTTTCTTATTATTCTTGTGTTTTGAGTACTTCACTTGGCACTCGCGATACAGAGCCAGTCTAGTGCGAAGGAAGCTGTTTCGCTTACCGCATAAAATATCATCTACCTATCTCTATGTAACAGTGTCCTTAGTTAAATGTTATGCACTTTGTAACTTCTGTGGTGAAATAAAGTTTACCTTTCTTTCTTTCTTAAATGCATAAGTTGACACGTAGTCATTTTGCAATCACACGCACTGTAAACATATATTTCGCACAGGCTCGGTATCAGAGTTGGGCGTTATCTAGATAATTATTTCAAATAAATTTATTCGAAGAAAAATTCAATCACAAATAGTGCGTTGACAACTTTTTTATTTAGATGATTTATCTAGATGAAGATAACCGACCTCGTTTGTTATTGAAGTAAGCTTATAATAATAAATGTATACAGAATGTCACGTCTCAGGTCAAACCGTCACACTGACATTCATCTTTTATTTAAAATGCAACTAATTTATCTAGATAAAAATGAAACTGATCTAGATAAATTCAAAATAACAAATGACGGATTATTTAGTTACTTCAAATAAAAGATGATTTATCTTCCCGGTTTTTCGTAAATAGATAATTTTTGCCCAACTGCTCGGCACGCGTTGCACGTGAACAGCGGTAGCAGGTAAATGTTTGTTTGTTTGTTGCCCTGATGTATCTAGTAAACGTATCATCGCAAGAACCATGTAAACCTATTACCTCCCCCCCTCCCTGCAAATTGCGGCTGACACCGGTTGCCTAAACGTGCCGCAAGGAAGTTTGTCCGTCATGCATCCGATCGATATTGAACGCCGAAACTTGGCCAGCGCGTTCTTGGTGTTAAAGCTTGGACGTTTTGTAGCAGTACGTGTTTCTAGAATGTGTGGAGTCGCTGTTTGTTATTTTTTTTTTTTTTTTTTTTTTTATATGAATAGGAAGGCAAACGAGCAAGTGGGTCACCTGGTGGTAAGTGATCACCACTGCCCATTGACACCCTCAACCCCGGAGGGATTGAAGATGCGTTGCCAACCTAGAGGACTAAGATGAAATGCCTCTTGTGCCCGTAATTTCCCCGGCTGTCTTACTCTCCACACCGGAACACAGCAGTGCAAGAACTGCTACTTAGCGGCAGGATTAGCGAGTAAGATGGTGGTAGCGATCCGGACGGACCTTGCACAAGGCCCTACCACCCGCAAAAATGCTTTTTTTCATGTTACAGCCAATGTATGGAGACTGGTACTAATAAAGGGATAAGTTTTTGTTTAAAAAATCCATTTTGAACACAAGCTTTTTGCTGACTGTAGATTAAGATAGAGTAAGATTTTCCTATGGGAGATGATCCTGGGGCCCGATTTTTGAAAGCACATCATTCGAAAGCGGTATAAATCAGCTTATATCTCCAAAACTATAGCTCTGATCAAACTTTTGACTAGTTCACAAGATTAATGAGAGCTGCAATTGTGTGCAATGCTACTCGTATTTCAAATTTTGCACAATTTTTCACCTTCGAGTGGTATTTTCACACATGTGCTTTCAAAAATGGGGCCACTGGTCGGGGCAACAAAATTCTACAACCATTATTAAATTTATTACTCTGTCATCCGACTTACACAAGTATGCATCATTTCAGCTCAATCGGTTGAAGCTATCTGCTCTAAAATTGATTTGCGAGATAAGTTCATCATCATCATCATCATCATCAGCCTATATTAGTCCACTGCTGGACATAGGCCTCCCCTAATGAGCGCCATAGCGCCCTGTCTTCAGCTTGACGCATCCAGCATCTACCTGCAGCCTTTCGCAGATCGTCATCGTCGCAGAGCGTTCGAGATAAGTTACGACACTAATATCACACAGATATATATAGCTATACAAATGTGTGAATATAAATCATAAATTAACATTTTTATAAACCCTCCTTCACGCAGTAACTGCTGAACTGATTTTTACCAAACATGACTAAGAAACCGCAAGGAAACTGGCTTGCGAATGAAAACCGCATCGAAATCTGCTTGAGCGCTATGATGTCACAGACAGTTACACACACACACACACACACACACATACATAAACGTCAAACTTATCCCACTTTTTGCATCGGGGGTTAATAAAACCTTAAATAACAATAAATAATTTCAAAGCGACTCCATGGATTCTCGAACTACGGCGTGGTAATGTTCTAGTAGGAGCCTTATATTCTATTAGCACCACTGGATTAAAAATTTTATTTCTAAACTCAGTGAGATGTAACTACTCTATCTATCTCTTCAATAGAAGAAAACTACGGAGTTTCGGCAAAATCTTCACCCTTGTTCTTATTTTAGTTAATGCTGGCAATGCCCGTCTGTGCCCGTAAATCCAACCGTTAAGAATATAAGCCATAAAAACGTTTTATAAGCCATTTCATTCACGCACATGCGTCCTATGGTCCTATCTATAATGATAGGACCTGTAGTGATAGACGCTGTGTATAGATGGGGACTATCGTTTCTTTGCTCACCAGTTGGCGCCACTGTTGCTAAGGTCCAGAGGTATAGCTGTCAAAGGCGACTTTATAAGATCGCCGCCGAAACAAAGTTTTAAATCTTGAATCTCATTAAGTTTATCACTATCACTACATAGTATAAAACAAAGTCGCTTTCTCTGTCCCTATATTTATTTATTATTTATGCATGCTTATATCTTCAAAAGTACACAACGGATTTTGATGCGGTTTTTTTTAATAGATAGAGTGATTCAAGACGATGGTTTTTATGTATAATTCTACGCAGACGAAGTCGCGGGCAGAAGCTAGTTAATTATAAATAACTATCATCATAAATAGGAGCTATGCCGCAATATTTGCAGTTCCGTTTTGTTTGGAAATATTCCGCTTTCAAAGCGTTCACATTCATCGCCATGTAATCCATGTTTGCGATAATTTCACGAAGGAGATCAAGATCACTTTTCAACTAAATACACACACACACACACACACACACAAATCACGTCTATATCCACGTCAATAAAGAGTTTACATACATACATACATACATACATATCCCTTACAGGTGAGCCTGAGGTAACAAAACTTAAAGGCCACGTATAGCATGCTTGTAGGGTGAAAGGAAAAGGAAAAAGGAATCAAAATAGTGAAGGATCGCTAGCCGCATCGCCTAAAACATTATTCGTATGCCCATTCCCTCGATGGGCACTATGGGGTACTATGTTTTTCTTTACTCCCAGACCAGCATTGAAGCAGCATGGAGTTGTGAAACTTTAGACCATGTAAAACTAAACTAAACTAGTCAGCTAGTCCAAAATTTAATTAGAGCTTGGAGTTTCGTAGCATTTCGCAGATTTATACCATTAGAGTCGTCACTCTAATGGTATATGGTAAGGGTGCGCTTTCAAAAATCGGGGTCCAGTTTACTTACATTCATACCGTCAAGCCTCTTTCCCACAGGGATGGCAGAGACTACTTTATTCCACTTGCTACGGTCCTGACATATTTCTTTCGCTTCATCCACAGTCATCAATCGCTTCATACATGCTCGTCGGTTTCGGGTACTCCTGACCTGACCTTTTTCCGAAACGTCTGCTATTTGGTCTCGGAACGTCAGTCTAGCCCTTCCCCTCCCAACGTAACCATTCACACTCCCCATATAGATCTGTTTAGTTAGTCTACTTTCATCCGTCCGCTCTACATGCCCAAACCAACTAAGCATACTTTTTTCTATCCAGTTTGCTTTTGTGAAATCAGTAATCACACCCTAATATACCGTTATGCTTATACACCGTTTAAATAAGTTAAGCCCGAGCACAGACCCTTGCGGTGACCGAAAACCGCGTGACCTCGTGACCTTTTCTTTTTTAACCGATGTAAGCAGAAAAAAATCGCGACGCTCAACGCTAGTCAAGTGGCTAGGGGCGGGCATGGGGCGCTTTGGTTTATCGATACTTTTTGAAAGCTTTTACAGCAAATCCTTCATTGTTTAAATAAAGTATCTAATATTTTGCAATTGGCAGTAAGACGCGTACAAAAGCGAATTTATTCCTATAAGGGATCTCTAACAGCCAATCTTTGAGTTTAAGTAGATGACAGGAGCATATGCATACGAGCAGGAAAAGGTTTTGTTATAAACCGTGTTTAAGGTAGCAAAATACTTAATTTATCTTTTTTTTTAATTGTTTTTCTATTCTCTATGGAGGATGTGTGTGTTATGTAAAATGGACTTGTTCGCGTTTCGTATACATTATGCTACTAATATTATAAACGCGAAAGTTTGTAAGTATGGATGGATGTTTGTTACTCTTTCACGCCAGAACGGCTGGACAGATGTAGATGAAATTTGGAACATAAATAGATTATAGTCTGGAATAACAGTCTACTTTTTATCCCGGAAAATTGCGTAATACGAATTCTATGCAGACGAAGTTGCGGGCAACAGCTAGTCCTTTATAATTTAACAAGGATCTCTACGACGACCGGTTTCGTGCTACCCCCAGCCAACGGTTCCATGGGCTGACAATTCGCATCGGAATCCGCTAGCTGTCACATTCATACAAGAACTGTCAAAATGAACACGATGGCGATTGCGAGCGAGTTAAATAATAAGCCTACACATCGTCCGGCTGCGAGCGGCCTACCAACAATTCGCCTGTTACGCGGTAAAAACTCATCGATAACATTGACTAAGTTTGTCGACATCCCACCCCTAGCCTCACCTGTATAATTCCGAGAGCCCCCGAGTGCACTCCGGGCCCTTTGCTTCGTGTCTTCCCGCGCGACACACTGCGGAAGGGTAAACGGCACTCGATGTGAACTGGTTTACCGGGGTCAAGGAACTATAGTTGAGCTGTGGCAGCCGGGGATACCGCGGCTTAATGCGATTCAATTCCGATTCAGTTTAGGTTCGCTCGCTATCAGGGGCCTTACCACACACACGAATCACGTCTTCATCCCTTACGGGGTAGACAGAGCCTAAAGCAACAGGTCGCCTATAACATGACTTATGGTTTTCACCCATTCCCTCGATGGGCTTTTACCAACTGGTACATTCTGTTTTTTCTTTTACGCGTAGAGGTATCACTATCACTACATAGTATAAAATAAAGTCGCTTTCTCCGTCTCTATGTCCCTATGTAAGCTTATATCTTCAAAACTACACAACGATATTTTATGCGGTTTTTTTAATAGATAGAGTGATTCAAGAGGAAGGTTTTTATGTATAATTCTACGCAGACGAAGTCGCGGGCAGAAGCTAGTATAAAATAAAGTCGCTTTCTCTGTCCCTATGTCTCTATGTCCCTATGTATGCTTATATTTTCAAAACTACACAACGGATTTTGATGCGGTATTTAATAGATAGAGTGATTCAAGAGGAAGGTTTTTATGTATAATACATGCATAATATACCGTGCGAAGCCGGGGCGGTTGCTAGTCTATAATAAGTATCTATCCTACCTATCCGTTGTCTAGTTCCCATACAGCTTTGCTTATTTTGGGACTAGGTCAATTGGTGTCAATGGTCCCAACATATTTATTTCCCACGCCAAAACTAACCAACGTAAAGCTGCGCTTCAACAATGGTAGCAAGCAAGACATCAGGAGCATTTATTGCCGCGGATGCGGGTTATTACGCCTTTTATAGATATAGCCGCCTTTACGATATCAGATATGAGGCGGCGAAACTCATATCAGCCTTATGGTACGTACTGCACCCGGCCATCCGAAACACATAGCGAACTTGAGTATTTGGTGCAGTACAGATGTCCTAATAAGAACTAGCGATGCTAAACGTGGATTTTAGGTTTCGCTACCTTAAACTTTGTGATTATTATGATACGATGGTGACGGAGTCATAGACGGTTCTGGCTGAAAATCAGTGCTGCAGGTGTCTAACGCCTCAGCGTAATGCTGAGTCAGCGACCGTTTCACTTTTGCGAAGACACACAACGCTGATGATCTATTTTTCATCTCTATGTTTGTTATACCTTGTTTATTTTCTATAAAATTGTGTATATTATCTTATATTTGTGTGTCTTGCAAAAAGGAATAAATGTCTTCTTTCTTTCTGATATCATATGTATTCATGTGAAAAATTTTACTCGCTGTTTCTTGTAATAGAATGAACAATGAAAGAAACAGGGTGATTCATTTTTCATTAATAAATCCAACTTCAAATATCATTGCAGCTATAAAGTATGAGATCATACTTGACACGGACATTGCTAACGTTCTATTGTTAACCAATCAACCATTTGTATAGGTGACCAGGTTTTGGTTATGGTTATGGCTTTGCTTATTAACCCAGGAATTAAATCAGGAGATGAGAACATTGGGTACAAGGGACGACTATTGAGGATCGCCTCCGCTTGTGTAAATAAAGTTGTTATCTCTTCAAAAGTCAAGTGGCTATTCCCGATAACGCGTTTTAAATGGTGCTTTGCGGATTTCACACCGGCTTCCCAAATACCGCCGAAATGAGGCGCGTAGGTTGGAGTAAATATAAGGGGTGTGTTTTAAGTTTGATTTGAAAACGATCTCTCTCTTTTTCTCTCTCTGTGTGTACATCTGGTATCGTAGCTCTCATGGATGGACCGATTTGGGTGCGTTTTTTTTTCATTCGCAAGCCAGTATCCTAGCAGTGGTTCTTTGCCATGTTTGGTAAAAATTGGTTCAGTAGTTTGATGAATATCAGCCTTTCCCAAATTATGTAAAACATTTTTTTATCGTATGGATTACCCGATTAATGCGTGGGGGGTTCGTAATTTTTTAATTTAATATAATTGTAAATAAATGAGAAAAGGCTAGTTCGCTTCCTCGTGAGAATGTCGAAAAATCGCTTTTATACCATCTGTGTTAATGGAAACATTTTCAAAATATCTAGTTTTTTAGGGTTCCGTGTCCAAAGGGTTAAAATGGAACCCTATTACTAAGACTCCACCGTCTGTTTGTCTGTCTGTCACCATCTCATGAACCGTGACAGTTGAAATTTTCAATCTTACGCTTTTAATTCTTGCCGCTATAGCAACAAATACTAATAACAGAATACATATTTTTGTCCGTGTACCAACTTAAAATGACCTCGCACTGCCTAGATTTTGCTCAGCAGGCAGGGCTCTGCTAACTGTGGACTTCTAACCTTTGATGTCTCGATCGACGCAGCATGCTGTTTGGTACTTTGAGCTTTATTATTTGGTTCGAAAGTGTATTTAATGCGCCCCGTATGAATCCTTGTATTAATTGGTCAGATAGATCGAGAAGTTTCGAATGTTTATTGATATAAATTATGATTAAGGCGTTTTTTACTCGTATTGAACTCAATCAAATTTGAATTGGAGTGTTTATTCAAGAGGCTTCAATCAAAACGCGTCGTTTTGGCGTTTTTCTATCGACGCTTAGTTGGTTTGGTCACGTAGAGAGGATGGATGAAAGTAGACTAACTAAACATATACATGGGGAGTGTGAACGGTTGCGTTGGGACTTGGGAGGGGAACGCCTAGACGGACGTTCCGAGACCAAATGGGAGACGTTTTGGAAAAAGGTCAGGTCAGGAGTACCCGAAACCGACGAGCATGTATGTAGAGATTGATGAATGGATGAAGCGAAAGAAGTATGTCGGGATCGTAGCAAGTGGAACAAAGTAGTTAGTAGGTATTCGGTTGTTTTTTATTTAGGTCCTAATTAGTGGACGGGTTGAATAGGTATTATGTGTATACACGACGGATGTATGATGCAGGCTAAGTCAACAAAAAGTGCAGTCAGGAAAACAGCGTGTATTAAGAAATGATTTTTATTACAAAAACTTACTTAAATTTGATGATTTGTGGTTTTTATTGCTGACTAGCGACCCGCCCCGGCTTCGCACGGTATATTATGCATGTATTATACATATAAACCTTCCTCTTGAATCACTGTATCTATTTAAAAAAACCGCATTAAAATCCGTTTTGTGGTTTTGAAGATATAAGCATACATAGGGACATAGGGACACAGGGACAGAGAAAGCGACTTTATTTTATACTATGTAGTGATGATACGTTAGGTTAGCGTGTAAATAGCCAATTTTATACTTAGCGGAAGGCCAGGAGTGCGCTGATGCCTAAAAAGTACAATTTAAACAGTGCAGAGACACTCACCTTAGCGCGTTCTCCTGGCGGCGTGGCTGATGCGGGTGAGTATATTGAAGAAGCGAGGAGAGCGGAGGAAGATTCAGCGGTAATCACATCGATCACATTATGAAGTAATGACAGTTATAAATCTTTCTTTATGGCACCCCTGCACTACATATGACCAAAAAGGTTTCTAGCGCGCGAACACCTTTAAACTTAAATAATGTTGCAACTAATAAAAAATCTGCGTACGAAGAAGAAAAAAGTCTAAAGCAAGATAAGCATTTAACGTTTTTACACAAAATGCTTACATGATCAAACTGTTTATGTTCACGGACTGTCTTACGAATGTGGCGCCCCCATTTAATTTCTACTTTTATAGTCGAACTGTATGACTTCCTGATAAAATCTCGCTAGTGATCTTTTCTTAAGGATACATAAAAAAACTCAATTGGTTTCAGTCGAGAGAAACATGGTGAAATGTTTTAATTTTTCGTTAACACAAAACGACATTCGTGATCAAACGAATGAAATTTCATCGGTTCACAATTATAACATTTCAGCCATAACAAAATCAGTTCAAAAGGAAACTGGCAACACATAAATATGAAATAGATATCCGATAGATCAGAGAGAAATTACCACATTAAAATTACTTTTATAATATGGCAACACGATGAGGTGCGTTCAGCGCTAACATTCGAAAAATGCTCAAGAAGCGTTCGAATTCTAATCTGATACGACCTTTTGGATTGGCTCGGTAGCGCTGCGTTCCGTTCTTCTCAGAACGCAGTCATAAATTTAAATTACGAACATAGGCGTGGACACATCAAAGCCGTCTGGGCGGAGAAAAAAAAAACAAACAAACATGGCGGACGCGGAGTGCGAAGCGAGCCGATTATTTACTTTCCTGATCTTACTGTTACAATGTTTGTTGTTGGCTTCATATTCTATTTGTTGGGTAGATACTATGCGGAAAAATAATGAAATAATTTTCCGCTTTTTGTTTGGCGTTCCTATCGATCAATCCATTTCCGTGATTTAGTGGTGTACCTCTTTCGTTCTCATTGTATCATTATCTTTCTAGTCACTGAATGCAGCATGAGACAAGTTTAATCTCTTGACAAACGTGACCTGTCTAAATCATTCGTGCCCTCGATTTATTTATAAAAAAAACTGAATTATTTATTTCTCAACAAAAGCTTTCGCACTGCCAAATCTGCGTGACAATGAACAAAACCCTTTTTAAAAATTAAAATCCAGAGACAATTGTTTCGTAACTCCACAGACAGCGACTCGAAAGGGCGGGAAAAAATAAAATGGCCGACCATAAATCATTTGTTTGACGGACGTCGGCGATGTCGCACCACTTTAATGATTGTCTTTTGTTTCCTCTTTGATTTTACCGACGTCTTCAAGTATATTTTTTACAGTTGAAGTGGTCTGGTTAGTTTGACCACAGATAAACTATGGGACTTGTGCTGAGCTGTAATGAGGGGGTGCGAGGGGAGGGGGGTGAACACGTGTGAGCGGAACGGAACAGTTTCTTCTTTTGGATAAGATTTTTTACTGAATCTCTTCTTAATATTATAAAAGCGAAAGTAACTCTTTCTGTCTGTCTGTTATGCTTTCACGCCTAAACCACTAAACCAATGTGAATGAAATGTGGTACAGACATAGTTTTAGTCCCAGAGAAGGACATACAGTCCGTGAGCTTTTAGAACGTCATTCGGGTCGGTCTTGTTGTCTCGCTCACTCTTATGGGTTTCATCTTGAATCCGCCGAGCGAGGGAGACAAAAGACAAACGCGAATGGCATTCTAAGAGCTCATGGGCTTTAGGATAGTTTTTATCCCGGAAAATTGAAAAGTTCCCGCGCGGTAGCGGTAACCGAATTCTGCGATGGCGCGGGCAAGACAGCTTTTTTTTTTATGGTGCGGGAAATGCGCCTTATGCATCCGGCCCGGTACGGGGTTACCAGGGGTGCAGATGCGCGGGAAGAGAAGCAACTGGTACATTCTGTGTTTTTTCTTTGCTCCCAGACCAACTTGGAAGGATCTATACGACTAGATGGTATATTTGTACAATACAGACATAATAGTATTGTATCTTGTATCTACTTCTGCTTATGTTCTTGTAGATTGCAAAGACTAAATACAGACATGTTGCCCCAACCAAGGTATGTAGCTTGGTAAATTGTAGGAAAACGTTTCTCTTTCGTCCGCTAACCTCGTTGGGTACAGCTCAGATATTAAATGTAACGAATTATTGTAGAAATATTGCTAATAACCTAACATAAAAGTTTCGTTTGTAACTATACATACAGGCATAACTTTTTACAGAGTAGTCCGATTTTGGTAATTAAATTTTTGACAGAAACTTAAATTTCTAAAACCACACTGAAATTTAGAACACATAGAAAAATCAGAAAAGTACTATACCGCCTACACCAGTCATAACAGGTGAATAACCCTTCGAGTCACGTGACTTTGTTACTATGCCAATTTTTATCGCCAAGCGTCATCTGTTTGAATGATTGTGTGACATTACATACCCCAAAGTTACTTCACAGATTTCCAAAAATAGCCAAAACATTTCAAGCATCAAACAACAACTACGATGTCGGTTAGTCATTAAGGCATGCCCCCGGTCTAATCCGGACAACATAATGCTGTAACGAACCAGCGGGGTAACATTACATGCTCAACTAATAGTGCATAGTACAGAATAGCCATTCTCCGCCCCCCGCCGGTATTTACCCCCGCACCCGCAGGCGATTGTCTGTAAAGTGGGTGACAGACGGGCGAGTAAGTTCGCGCACTTACGGCTCGACTACTCGCCTGTGCTTTACGCGTACTTAGACTGATACGCGAGTAATGTCGTCGAGCCGTAAGTGCGCAAACTTACTCGCCTGTCTGTCATCTACTTGAATGTTTGCTTGTCATCGCTTACTGGGTAGACAGAGCCGAAAATAACAAGCCCTAAAGACCACGTTTAGTATGATGTGGGCGTTAAGGTGGAAAGGGGTATCAAAATATCATTATATTGATTCTTAGATTTAATTGACATACTATTATACTTAGCTTGGCTTAGTTTTAGGCAAAAGGGTCACACTGAAAATCAGCGCTGCGGCCTGCCGCAGCAACATGCTGAGTGTGGCCCTTTTGGCACTTTCGGCACATAAGTATAGTCTGTTTCATTTTAAATGACGAAAAGTACTTAAAACCGACATCTATTGTTCAATTGTTAACTTCAAGTGGGGTTGTAAAACCATTAGTGTTAACTAAAAGTATACCGTGAACAAACAATCTTGATAGTTTTGATGTTGTTGGTCGGTGTTACACTAGATGACGTGCGTTTCTAAAATAATAATTATATACTATATCAAAATCACTTAGCACAATTGTTTAATAGTAGGTATAAGAAATTTTTACCTGAGTGTTAGCCGCACTGTAATTGTTTATGGAAAACAATACACCTATTATACTTAAAAGGGTCCAATTCAGGTAATAAACAATAATCAATAGGAGGGGATACTTTCCAGGCTTAAGTGCAATATTTTTTTAGTGTCTAACGGGTGTATTAATAATCATATTTTAAATAAAAATTAAAATCTTTCATTTCAAAGATCAAGAAGGGTTGAGCTACTCCAATACTGCGGTCAGTTTTTTTATGTCTCTTTGTTATTTTTTCCTTTCATATTCAGCAACAAAAGAAGTTGTAAAATCCCGCGTTAATTGCATTTTCGTCATTTAAAATGAAACAGACCATACCTAGTTTTATTATTATTATTATTTGTTATTTTTTTTTAATTTTCTTTATGTGTCGTTTTGTGTCAATAAATGTTTTCTTTCTTTCTTTCTTTCTTTCTTTATACTGAAATCATGTAATTTTATTAACAAATAATTAACTAGAATAGAATAACATTAATGAATTAGATAATATCAATGTATAGCTTTAATGTACTTAATTAATTTGAAGGCATGTTTTGATGTTATATTACAATCCTAGATTTAGATATTAACTACTATTGTGTGCCCTTGCAGGGCGTTATGGACTGATTTAGAACAATGTTAACATCTTCATACAAAATAGTGCGCGGCCGCATCTCCTATAACATGATTCCAGAGTTTTTACCATCAGTGCGGGAACAGAAGCAACTGGTGCATTCTATGTTTTTTTCTTTGCTCCCAGACCAGCATGGAAAGTAAGAATAACCAATTTAAAATCGGCTGTTTATCATTCAGCCTATGTGGAGAAGATTGGCAACTTCACGTATAGAATTGGCATTTGTGTGTACAATTTCCTGAAGATGTTCGCACCTAAATACTTTCATTCATCACTATCACTATCATCATCACTATCACTTCACTTCACTATCACTACATCATCATCAGCATCACTTCATCATCACTATCATCACTGTCACTATCACTTCACTTCACTATCATCATCACTATCACTATCATAATCACTATCACTATCACTACATATTATAAAACAAAGTCACTTTTTCTGTCCCCATGTCCCGATGTATGCTTATATCTTCAAAACTACACAACGGATTTTGATGCGGTTTTTTTTAATAGGTAGAGTGATTCAAAAGGAAGGTTTATATGTATAGTACATGCACAATATACCGTGCGAAGCCAGGGCGGGTCGCTAGTTCATTCAATAAAAGTTTTTTTTAACGCGTGACGACACGAATTCAATTGTCAGACCTCTTAGGCCACATTACACGAGTACCATTACAATCTTGCGTACAAAAGAAAATAAATTAAAGTTCGTAATGTTCGTATAAGTCGCTCCCTCTCGCCCCGGGGTGGACGCGATGAAACAAAAACACCGGGCGAATGGAGTTTGGTAATTACGACTGGCCCTTCCACTGTCGTAGGCCAAGAGTTGCGTCCCCAAATTATAGACAGCGCTTGTCTATACTTAAACGTCACTATCACTACATAGTATAAAATAAAGTCGCTTTCTCTGTCCCTTTGTCCCTATGTATGCTTATATCTTCAAAACTACACAACGGATTTTGATGCGGTTTTTTTTAATAGATAGAGTGATTCAAGAGGAAGGTTTATGTGTATAATACATGCATAATATACCGTGCGAAGCCGGGGCGGGTCGCTAGTAATATTATAAGATTTGATTGTTTGTTTGTTTATATAGAGGAACTGGGAAAGGACAAGAAGAAGTTTGTTTGTTTGTTTGCATTGAATATGCTCAGAAACTACAGGACCGATTTGAAAAATTCTTTCACCGTTATAAAACTACATTATGCCTGATGAACATAGGCTTTATTTGATTCAGCGCAAACGAAGTTATAATTCCGTTTAAGTATTGCCATCCCTTGGGAAATGTGTAATTTTTCGGGATATAAAGTAGCGTATTTATTTCTTTATGTTTAAACTATCTGCGTGGCAAATTTGATTGAGATAGGGATAGGAGTTTTGTTGTAAAGAGGTGCGAACACACAGACCCATAGAAAGATACTTTCGCGTTTATAAAATTAGTCTGAAAGTACAGTTGAGGTCCTAGAACGACATTCGGGTTTCGGGTACGGTCGGCCGATTCAAGTATCAAACCCATAAGAGAGAGTGAGACAGCAAGAGGGACCCGAAAATCTTTTTAAATGCTATCGCACTGCACCTATGGCTTTAAACAGGAATAGAACTATTCCTCATAAGCAGTGATTTTTAGTTTAAGATAATAGGTTTCTCTCAAGATAGTCATTTTTAATCCAAGTTTTTTTGCTGACTGTACTTGTATTGTCTATCGTTTCCTGGCTGGGTCATCAGAATGTCAGATTTTTGTAATATCATCCGATTTACTCAAGTATGCAAAGTTTGTCAGTCATTATCAGTGAAGATATAACTTCTATCAAATCTGACATCTGATATTAAGACAACGATGTGGGTTTTATAAAACATTGTATTATTCTGAACACTAGCTCCTGGCCTACCCGTCACTGGCAGAGGCTTACTAAGGATACAAAGTAATTCGATACAAGTATAAATACCCGTAATTCATCCTCCAGGCCCTAATGTGGCCCTAAGTGACGTAAAGGTATATTCATTGAATTATATTGGACCCTATGCCGGTCGTTATAGGGTGAAAACGAAGGGGAGATATAGACAAGTAAGCATAACTACATACATCCACGCTGGTCTGGGAGCAAAGAAAAAACATAGAATGCACCAGTTGCTTCTCTTCCCGCGCAAATGGTAAAAAACCATCGAGGGAATGGGCGAAAATCATAGGAATCATGTTATAGGCGATGCGGCTAGCAATTCATCACTATTTTGATTCCACTTTCCACCTCTACGCCCTCAGTGTCTTGCTAAACGTGGCCTGTAGGTCTTGTTACCTTAGGCTCTGTCTACCCCGTAAGGGATAAAGACGTGATTTGTGTATGTGTATGATGTAAGCATAACTAACTATACAGTGCTTCTAGTGTCTTAGTTGCATTTGACGGTTGCCGTGTATCGAATAAACATGAATGAAATAGTACATTTCGATGCTAGTGCGGAAAGTATGTCATTACTTCAAGAGTCTCCAGATATCTTGCCGCGAGCCGAAGGTGAGGTGACGTTTTTCAATACAGTTGCGAAGAAAAATACAATTCTAGTGTGTATGTTTGTTCCTTCTTCACGCTAGAACGACTGGACGGATTTGATTAAAATTTGGAACGGAGATAGCTGGTGCCCTAGATTAAAGCATAAGCTACTTTTTATCCTGGGAAATTGCATAGTTCCTGCGGGATAGCGATGAACAAATACTTTGTAGACGAAGTCGCGGGCGTCCAATTGACATTGTTCATTTTTTTTAGTATGCGCCAATTCGAAAACCATCAATTATCCGATTTATCTTGTCCGATTTCAAAAATACTATATGATTACAGATATTTTTGTAAAAGTACTTTTAGGCAACGCAAAATGTCTATGAGGCAAAAAGCCTACGATGCAAAATAACTTGCATGCAACGTATGTATGTATGTAAAAGTATGCAATTTTGAAGCAGATATCTTCATCCGATTGAGCTGAAACGTTTCATACTTGAGTCAAGTAATTATTTAGTTTGTAAATATAGGCTTTGAGCGTGGAATAAGTTGATTTAAAGTTTGTATTTTTGTAAACTACAAGTAATTTGTGTTAAAACAATACTGTAGTGGGTACTAATTATGTATTTTCTATTTCAAAAGTATAGTAAGAAGTGATAGAGACCTCAGGAGACCCCAGAGCTGGCGCTTACTTCTCCCAGCGAATTTCTCTGGCTGTACAGAGAGGTAATTCCGCCAGTATGTTGGGGTCTATGCCGCAGGAGGGCCTTTTAGACGGAGTTTTCTTTTTATAGTTAGGTATATTTAGTTAGTTTTAAGTATTGTATATTTAGTTAACTTTTAGATCTTGTAAATATATTTGTTTTTTTATTCACTATTAATAAAATATATTCAAGGTGTCAGAAGCGTTTAGCGTTTAATTCTGTCGAACCAACTTTCTCTACTTGATTGTAAATATGGTCAAGATTGTTGTAATTTTTTTATTTCCACTAAATAGTTTGGTTCCGAAAACCAGACTTAAGTCTTTTACTGTTTACAGCGCCTTAATTGGAGCTTCTACTTACTCAATTAACTAATTAGGACATAAATTAAGACAAATAAAACGATGTTATTGTTTTGACTATCTCCAGGCAAGACGGATACAGTGTTGCGCTAAAAGCCATTATCTACTTGGAACTTATTTTCGGAGAAAAAACAGCTAGTCAAGGTGTCTTGGAATATTCCAGTAGGTACGGGCGGGTTATTTTGATTTGACTGATCCCTGTAAATGATTTTCGGGATTTATCTACTGTGGTTGTGCTCCATACAATTCGATGTTTAAAGGGGTGGGGGTGACATAATTCAGAATGAAAAATTAGGATGTTTTTTTTTTATTACGGCACAATTCCAAGATACTTTGTATTTGTATCTATATTATGCCGTAGTATCCATTCCAAACAACCTGTTAATGAAAGCTTTTGTTTTGTTTCAGATTAAACCACCGCGAATGATTTCGCGGACTAAGACTAAACTCGCTCGCCAATATTATGTGATAGTGGTCAGTGCAGTGTAAAGTCGCGTCGGCCATCTTGTGACCATGGCCGCCATTTTGCGCGCGCTCCGTGTGAGGCTCGGCGCTGCTGTCGTCAACGTCGCGCTGCTGCTCACGTTCGCAGTTTATTCTTCTTATGGTAAGTAATGAATGTATTACTGGCCAGTGCTGTGTAGTACATACGCGTCGGCCATCTTGTGACCATAGCCGCCGTTTTGCGCGCGCTCCGTGTGAGGCTCGGCGCTGCTGCCCACGTTTGCTGTTTATTCTTCTTATGGTGAGCTCTAAATGTGCCAGGCTAGTGCTGTGTAGTATATACGCGTCGGCCATCTTATGACCATAGCCGCCATTTTGTGAAGCGTTAGGCTCGGCGCTGCTGTTCTGAACGACGCGCTGCTGCTCGCGTTCGCTGTTTATTCTTCTTACGGTGAGTTCCAAACGTGTTAGGCCAGTGCTGTGTGGTATACAGGCGTCGGCCATCTTATGACCATGCCCATGGCCGCCATTTCGTGCGCGAAATGTTAGGCTCGGGTGTACTGGCGTATGTGTTTATGTATGTATGTTGGTATAGTCCATCCAATCCATTTTAACGCTTTTTTTGTCTTATAACATTGAAATATTCATAGGATAATTGTTAGAAAACATCGTGAGATATCAAGAATGATCCTTCACTAAGCTAATTGCATACACTGAGCAATGACTGATTGTATGGAAATTTTAATGGAATTGGTTTGTTTAAAAATGGATCGAGCGAGACACACTATATGTATGTATTTACAATTATTCGGTGTCATCTTTACTGTAGGATACCTGACCCGCGTTCGTGAGTCACGTCAGCTGTAACATACCAACACACGTACTAAAACATACCATTATCCCAAATCTGAACAGCCATCATTAAAATGCAGTCAAAAAAAGGCCACACACTAATAAATACCATTGGCGCTTGTAAGCGTGATGCTAGCAATAAAATAAATTGGACATAACGTAAGGAGCCGGGTACTAGGTATAAATACCTGGTATAAATACTTGGTATGAATGCTTTGGGATGGGAGATACTTTAAAATTATTTTGTAAAACGTAATTTTTAATGTAGAGAAATATAAACTAAGACATGTGACAACTTAAAACATAGTTAAATCGAAGAAATGCAGCGACATGCGGCCAGTAACAGATCTTTGAGCCCATTGTATTTTTATTTTCGTTAATGGAATCCCATCATGAATGTTGTTTGACGCCTCCAGGCCTCTACAGAAGCAGAGCGGAGCAGAGATAGGTAGGTTTGACCAATCACAATATTTGAATTCACGCCGGATATCCTTCATTTCCTTATTAGTACCTAAAAGCTTTTTTTATCTTCAAGGAGTTAATAAATTAATCTCACACTCGATGATAAATATTTGCTAGTATTTTACCTAGTATTTTACCAGGTATAAAAACGCCCCTCATTAGTTTACGACCGTTCCTACAATTTGTAGACAATTACATATTATTTGATATAATTTCGTTCGAGGTCGGTTAGGATTTTTGTTTTACCCTGTTTTATAGGTAATGGGGTTAATAAGACACACACACATTAAAAATGTAAATTAGAAGGAAAGAAACTTGAAACAAACACTTTTTTTAGTGTAATCCGTTCCAGATAACATTGGATACCTTGACAATATGTTTAGGAGTTGATCTCTTTTTAGTGATTTTCTAGGTTTAAAGAAAGAAGGAGCTAGTACTTCCTCGGTTTACTCTTAATTTACGTGACAGTCTATATCGCCAATTCCATAAAACACTGGCCATAAACAAAATTATCGCCATTATAAACTCTTCAAATTTAGAATGCGACTACCGTCAATAAATTAAGCCCTCAAACACTTAACGGCTCAACCCGTTCTATTTCCGAATTACCAACTGTCATTTGCGATGACAGATGGCGTTGGCGGCACGTTTTTTGGATTAATTCGTGTTACTTTCTTAAAAAGTGTTGACATTGACATTTGTGGCAAGATGTCGGCGTGTATTGATGTGGAGTCCGGTTGCGGTTAAAAAAGGAATGTGAGGGTTCGAAGGGACAGGCGGTTATAGTTTGGAACGTTTGATAAATTGTGAAAGAAACATTGGAGATAGAACAGTTAACTTTAATGATTACATAATTATTCTAAAAAAACTCTTCGCTTACCAGACAATCATCACTTGACCTGTTCGCTCGTAGAAATTGCAGAAAGTCAGGTGTCGCCTGTGTCTGGCCGTTGGTCGTGCGACCAAATGGCAAGGCACCTATTCTCGTGTGATGCCTGCGAGTGAATGGGTCATGTTATAATTGTCTTTGTTCCCTTCGATGATAAATTTAAACACGCATGTACAGCAATTCATCACTTCTCCTTTCCAGGATTAGAAAAACAAGGTCTGCTTTCGACCAATTTACAACCCCTTTAAGCTCTCGCAGACATTGTTCCAGAAACGTCCAACGGATCTGATGATTAATATCAAACAAGACACACGCTATTAATAACCCAGACCTAAAGATCTTAGGTATGTGGGTATTTCAAACCTGTCTGCATTAATTATGTCACAAAATTCCAATAGAATTAACAATAAACACTTAAACACATCCCTGTCAAGGAATGCCGTGGCTTATAGGAAGTAATTCCATCGCCTTCCATTAGGCAATTTGATAAACAAAAAAAAACTTCCCCCGAAAACTCATTCACAATCTTCGGAAGCGGTTCTCGAAACGTTCTATTTTTAAAACGTTTCACTGTCAACTGTCAAACTCGATGACAGATGGCGCTAACTGCAAGCCGCGGGATAAGGCGGGGATTTGTGAAAAAGCCGCCATTTTAGAACGTTCTATATTTGAAATTAAGCAAGGCACGTTTCGGCTATTAGGCGGGAAGTGTTACGATTTTAAATATGGTATGGGGCTGGCTTGTTTGACATTTGGTGCTTTTTAATTTTTATAAATGTAACGTTTCGTTGCTGCTTCAAAATATTCCGTCCAGAAAGTTTAACCTTTTCACAAGAAACGGTAAAAACTTTCTTAAAGACACGGCGTACACGTTAAATAAATGAGTTGACTTCACACATGCATTTTACTAAATGTCGTGTCAGTGACATTACAGTGTTGCCACGTTGCCAGTCGAAATCGAAATACCCGTGCAAAATGTTATTCCACGAATATCGATGATAAATGACAAATAATGATGATATGTGCCCATAGATATTATATTTAATGCCAATACGACGAAACTTTTAAAATTCCCGCTCAACTTTACTACGCCTCTGTCCAAATCCAAAACATACCTTATTGCGACAGTTGTAAGAGTTAAAATCCTCTATAACAAATGTAGCAAGTTGCCAGCGTTTATGGAAATAACTTTAAATAAATCCGTGGAGTTTAAAATGCAGTTTAAAAGAACGACGGATTGAAAGGAGTAGTTTTTAAAAGTTTTATTTTTAAGATTGATGATTCGGAAATTGAAGGCGATGTGACAAGGGAACGGGGTACGACTTAATAGTCCATGACACCAGGAAATGCTGGTGGTGAAATAATTTTGATTTTGAGGTCTACATTAACGTACGGAAAGAAGAACAAATGAAGAGGTTTTGGACTTTGTGGGAGAGAAGAGATCTGTACTGAGGACGATTGAGAATAAGAAGTTGTTCGGACAAAAAGTTGCGTCTTACTAAGGATAACGAAAAAGTTATGTGACTTTTAGAACATTTTCCGACTTGGCTAAATGTGATATTTTCACGTTTTCAATGTCTGTTATATTTTGTAAAATTTTCAAAAACTGAATTGACGTAAAAATCCTACGTATGTTACAAATCCGAAAATTTGGGAAGACCTAGGTTTGTTACTCTTTCATGCGAAAATGGCTGAACAATCTGGATGAAATTCGGCACAGAGATAGATTTTGATCTAAAATAGCCCACAGATTACTTTTATTCCGGAAAATTGCTTAGTTCTCCCGGGTATTGGTAAAGGAATTCTTTGCAGAAAAAGTTGTGGGCAACAGCTAGTACCTAAAAGACAGTTACAATGTATTCAGTACGTAGACGTGGATATCTTTGCACATCCTGTTACAGGTCGCCTTATGGCTACTACTTAGGGTACAATTTTTTTAGCCGTGTCATCTGTCATAGCTTAACTTCGAATATTTCCACGCGCGACAACCGCATGCAATGGAGTCGCGCTCAGCGCGGTAGACCGAACATTGCCTAGCCAGACATACTTTTCAGTGGGTATATGTGAAAAACTTAAGTAAATGACCTGTTGTATGTGTGAGTAATGTGTGCGAATAGACAAATTGACGTTCCAAATTAGAAAAATGACTTGACTTCATCAGTTCTGTACACTATTAGGTTGTATCTGGGTTTATTAAAAAACATGTCTTTTCTCTTCTAATTTAAAAAAACCGGAATGTGATTCTATGCTTGTCGGGGAGCACAAAACATGTATCAGTTGCTTCTCTTCCAGCGCATCTGCGCTGTGGAATGGGCGGAAATCTTAAGAATCATGTTAGAGGCGATGCGGCTATAACCCAACATTATTCTGGTTTCCCTTTCCACGTATACACCCACGATCATGCTAAACGTAGCCCTTTGATCTTTTCACCTTAGGTTCTGCCTACCCCGCAAGGATAAAGACTTGATTTGTGTGTGTGTGTGTGTGAAAGTTCGATGGTTAAATATATTCATTAACGGAAAGAAAAACTTGGAGAAAACAAAAAATAATATTGGTATGGTTACTTAAAGTCGTCTTGAAGTTATTGACCATAGTTATGCAATGGACTATAGGTATGTGTATGTATCAAAAAAATTTAAACTTAACAGCGACTCCACATCTTCCCTGTTCCCGATTGATTCATTACAAGGCGTGGCTCTGAATTTATGACGGAGGGAGAACCTACGGCTAAGCTCGCTTGTACTTAACAGTTTAAGGTAAATAAAACTTTATAATGCCTACTGGCTTTGCACTGATTTATTCTTGTTTTTAAAGCGCTCAGATTAGCCCGAATCGGTCTTGAGGTTTTGCGCCAAATTAATGGCGTTCGGCACGGTTGCGGCAAATGGTACCAGGTGAAAGTTTGTTGGCCATTTTTGAGATGAAAAATGCGACCGGCATACACAGAGACGGCAATTAGGTTTAATGGATCACATGACCTGTCATGTACGAAAAATTGGAACCGTGTTCGAGCCAAGTGAGTTGTATTATACCTAAGTGATATGATCCTACTAATATTATAAACGCGAAAGTTTGTAAGGATGGATGGATGTTTGTTACTCTTTTACGCCAGAACGGCTGGACAGATCAGGATAAAATTTGGAATCTAGATAGATTATAGTCTGGAATAACACATAGGCTACTTTTTATCTCGAAAATTTGCGTAATTCCTGCGGGATAGCGATAACCGAATTCTATGCAGACGAAGTTGCAGGCAGAAGCTAGTATGTGTATATTTATAGGAACATTTACACCTAGATATATATAGCTCCACGTTTTGCCGTCAAAGGGAGTTTAATTTAAATTTAATACTGTCTCTGAGGCAATAAATAATCGTAACAAGATACATCAAATACAGCGGCCATATTTAATTTGCGATAATGCTCTCAGCCATTTATTGATGTCACAACACTTCAGACGCAAAAATTAAAAAGACCCAAGAGACTTGAACGTCTACAAATGGGCTTGAATCACGAGTCTTTATACTTTAAAGTATTTATACTAGCTTTTAAATACTCCCAAGTAGCGGACCGTAAGAATTGAGGGTTTAGACATATCGTAGAAATTCTTCTATGCTGGTCTGGGAGCAAAGAAAATACATAGAATGTACCAGTTGCTTCTCTACCCGCGCAGATGGTAAAAGCCCATCGAGGGATTGAGCGAAAATCTTAGGGATCATGTTATATAGGCGATGTGGCTAGCAACCCATCAGTTTTGATTCCCCTTTCTATCCATACGCCCACAATCACGCTAAACGTGGTCTTTAGGTCCTGTTACCTTTGCTCTGTCTACCCCATAAGGGATAAAGACGTGTATTATGTATGTATGTAGAAATTCTTTGTTCGTATGCGGGATGAGTTTGCGTTGACAAAGAGGATGTTAGATTCCATCCCATTGCATTGTGTATGGGTGTGGTAAAAACTCGCAAACTGATGATGACCAATAACCCTATCAAGTACTATTTATTAGGTAACTGAACTTTAATCAGTAGTGTGCATCAAAAGATATTATACAGATAAAGGTATTGACTCAAAAATATAAATAACTAGGTCGCTGGTGTGTAAACATGTTATTTTTGTTTGTGTGTGTTAATGACATTTTCATGCTTTTGGATAAATTGAGGTATATGAGTATACTATAGGCTCGATTTTTGACAGAAA
Organism: Pandemis cinnamomeana; assembly: GCA_932294345.1. Taxonomy (NCBI): domain Eukaryota; kingdom Metazoa; phylum Arthropoda; class Insecta; order Lepidoptera; family Tortricidae; genus Pandemis; species Pandemis cinnamomeana. The sequence goes on from OW028731.1 coordinate 3,991,438, forward strand.
TAAAGCAATTTGAAGTTGATTAAGAGACACTTGTTTGCTGTTGTTAGGCCTAATTGTATCTTGTCAGACTGTTCTTTTAACTAGTATTTACTCTCGTCCCTGGGTCGTACGTCCCTGCAAATTATCCTGAACGGAGTGAAAATTGATGGCAACACAGAAATAAGTGCCGGCTGTCGGGGAATGCCTTGGTCTTGTAAAAAAAAGTATGTTTGTACAGGGTGTAATAATAACTGCCATTAAATGTGCTGAACATAATATACAACTAGGACATGTGTATTGTTTTTACCCTTTGGATACGGAAACCCTATTACTGAGACTCTTACACTGTTCGTCTGTCTGTGTGTCACCAGGCAGTATCTCATGATGAGTTTAAAATGTATAATGGGTTAAAATCCATAATGGTTTAAAAAGTAAAGTAAAAGTAAAGTAAAGTAAAATTTATTTTCCAAAATAGACACGAAATACATACAATGTAAGGAAGTTCAATGACTCCACACTAGGCACAGCCTGTATCGTTAAAATATATAATGCGATTTTCTCAGGAAATAGCAAATTAACAGAATTGTTATAAACTAAACCTAACCTAATCTAAACCAAACTGTATATTACGCTATCAAAAAAGTTCGTCTACAATACAATACAGTAACTCTTTATTGAACACCACATAATATTGTTATATTATAACAATCAAAACAAACAGGTATACAGAATATTACAAGGTAACAATAGGCGGCCTTATCGCTACAGAGTCTAGTTAATATACAGAAAAAACCTTTATATATTTTGAACCATTATGTATTTAACCCATTATACATTTTAAACTATATTATATTCTGATGATCCGCACCCTTTCATATGAATCATACAACTGGATGTGGCACTGATTCATATATTTGGTGGCTATTAATATTTCATTGATATCCTCCGTAGCTATCGAACGTTTAACACGTGCGTACCATGTGCTAATGGAACAGAAGTGGGATGGAGTCGAGTTAGGATAACAAAAACTTATGACCATGCATCTTCCTCGTGGAAGGAGAAAATGAAGTTTGGTTCTGTATCTCGTAGACTTCAAATTTCTCATTAGTGCACCTCCATAATTGTCGTTTCTGTTAAACTTTTAAGGTACAGTCAAGTGTAATAATTTGTATCTAGTCAAAGTTTCAAAAATAAGTGTCATACGCTCTTACACCGGCGTAATAAGGTCGTGGGACATATTTTTGAGAAGTTCATATCGATACTTATTTTTGCACTTGACCGTACATAGCTTTATTATATATTTTTGTTAATACTTTTGTCATTATTTACAAAGTAAATCTACTTTAATCCCTAATCATTATAAATAAAAATGAAGCGTCGAAATGTATGTATAAATAACCTTAAGGTGTTTTAACAAAACCTTAAGGCCACGTTTAGCATGATTAAGGGCGTATAGGTGGAACGGGAAATCAAATTAGTGATGGGTTGCTAGTCGCATCGCCTATAGCATGATTCCTAAGACTTTATGAATAAACCGTGACTATGTCTCGTAGTCATAGTGAATCATCATATGACTCGTACCGTGAAATTATAAGAATTAAATCATTCACCGCTCTACGTATTTTTAGAACTCCTCAGTTTTTAATTAACAACCTCGTTGACAGTTTTAGAAGAGTCAAATAACTAATGGGGAAAGGATATGTTATTTTATTTTGTTTTTATTTTTATAAAGGACGATAAATCCGTTCATACTTGTTGTTTAATTTTATTTGCAAGCTGAATTCTTACTGGACAATTGTAAGTTATCCTTGCCGCTATTATGGTACTAAGTCAATTGGGGTAAATTTTCCCATGGTGTTTAATTGTTATTATTACATATGTATATAAATCACGTGTTTATCCCTTAGTGATAGTGCTTACAGTGTGGCCACTCCCCACCCCCCGCCGGTATAGGCTTCCCCCCGCAGACCACGGATGAAAGCGCCTTGATAAGAAGTAAAATCGCCTTCAAAACAATAACCGCTAAAAAAGTAGAAATATCGGTGCCTATCGTTTTTGGTACTACATACATTTATCACGTCTTTATCCCTTATGGGGTAGACAGAGCCTAAGGCAACAATACCTAAAGACCACGTTTAGCTTGATTGTGGGCGTATAGGTGGAAAGGGCGAATCGAATTATTATTATTGCCAATCCCCCCCCCCCCCCCCCATCGATACAACCTCTCGTTTCCTTTAATTCCGTCAAATTAATTTGGAGTACCCTTTGATCAGCTCAGAATCAAAATAAAGTATGCAAATTAGTGAATCCGTATTCTTAAGTAATTTGAGTCGATGAATTTAATTTGCTATTTTTATTTTGAGCTCTTGTCAGTTTTTTTTTCTTTTTTATTTGGCTTACCGACTGACTTCTGAAGCGATACGACACGGAAGGGAAACGAGCAAGTGCGTTACCTGATGGTAAGTGAGGACCGAGCTATGGAGAGAGCTGTGCTCGGAGTTTCGGAGACAGAATCCGGAATACGGAGTTTCGCCGAAGACCTAGAGTCATCGACGTAGCTCGAAGAGTATGTACATTGAAGTGGCAATGTGCAGGCCACATCGCTCGTAGATCAGAAAAGCTCTCGAGTGGTGACCATGAACTGGAAGACGCAGTGTTGGGCCGACGACATCGTGAAAGTAGCGGCAAACCGGTGGATGCTGGTGGCGAGTTGCCGTTCATTATGGTGTGCTAATGGTGTGCTTATGGTGTCTAAGGTGTTCAACCAGTGCGTTCTACCAGTAATGACTTACGCAGCAGAGACATGGACACACACAGGAGGACTAGTCCATAAGTTCAAAGTCGCCCAGCGTGCTATGGAGAGGGCTATGCTCGGTATCTCGTTGAGAGATAGGGTCCGCAACGAGCATATCTGACAAAAGACGAAAGTTGTCGACATAGCCCGAAGGATTAGTACGTTGAAATGGCAATGGGCTGGTCACATTTGCCGTAGACCTGACAACCGTTGGAGCAAAAGTATCCTAGAGTGGAGACCACGTTTGGGAAAGCGTAGTGTGGGACGCCCTGCGACGCGTTGGACGGATGACCTTAGGAGGACAGCTGGCAGTGGCTGGATGAGGGAAGCCCAGGATCGCGAAAGCTGGCGCGATATGAAGGAGGCCTACGTCCAGCAGTGGACGGACAATGGCTGTAGATAGATAGATAGATGGTGTGCTAAGGACGAGGTATTTGTTGAAGACGTCTTCAGGCTGATGATGAAGTGAGCATCACCCATGGACACCAGCTACGCGTTGCCAACCTTAAGAGCTAAGGTGGAATACCTCATTCATATCCCATGTAATTAGACCGGCTGTCTTACTCTCCACACCAGACAGGTCAGTGCTCACTGCTCCTCGGTGGTAGGATTTTGATGTACAATGATGGCGGGCAGGTATGAGTCTGGTGTAGTGTTTTTGAAACATGAAAATGTCTTTAACGCGTTCGCGATAAGGTCTCAGTGACTCCACAGTCATTATCTGGGTCCTGACTAAGAGAGATGCCTCGCGAGGCAGCCATCTTCGTTTCGATTATGTACTCTGTGTCAAATGAAATCATTGTAGACTGTAGAAACTAATAAATAAAACAATTCAAATTATAGTAAAAATTCAACACGCAGCGCTGTCGTGAGCAATGTCACGACTGTCTTTTGTTTTAGTTTTCTTTTAGCGCTGCGTGCAATTTACTTTATTTGTGGCCAGTGCCAAAATATAACAGTTTGATAAAAAGGTAGCTGCCTAAATAGGTGCGTCGCCTACAATCATGCTTCTTCTTCTTATTTGTGGCGTATCAAGTCGTTATAGCGACGACAACTTTGTCAATGTCAAAGTAACAAAAATATAGTTAAAAAATCTTGTGACAAAAGGTCGGCAACGTTGTACGGTAATGGTCAAAAGACCCCCTCCCCCCTGTCGGGCTCTTAGCCAGCGGTCAATGATATCCCTCAGAAACTTATACACCTTCGTAAATTTTGTGTCAACGATTGGCAAGAAAAGTTCTCACACAAAGAGTTCCTAAATCTTCGTGTTTTATCACAGGGACAGACAAAGAGACTAATAGCAAAAGGGTTTATAATTGGGCCTTGTTGGTTATATTTTTGGCATGTCAAATAAATTGCAAAAAGCTTGAGAACCACTGCACTCACCCCACCCTTGACAACCAGTTTTGGCGAAAGTACCAGATGCGGCGCTATCAGTAACTTATCCCCCAGATAAGCCGCAGACCGCTAGATAAAGCGGATAAACGAATGTTCCGTAGCCAAGGCGAATTTCGAATTTTTCTCGAACAACTAAATTACACTGGAGGCCGCTGATAAAGATAGACCCCGGACGCAGTACACAGATATGGAACAGTTATAAATTTATATCAAAAAATTATTTTTTTTACATTGTCATTCGTCCGTGTATTTGTACCATAGTTCAAGTCAATCTAACCATCCGCTGAAGGGTGGTCCAGCGGAGATAATAATGGCGGGGTCACCAGAACTCCAGTACCAGATTATTGTATTGTCATCCGACTTACTCAAGTATGCAACATTTCTGCTCAATCGGTGTGAAGATACCTAACTTCAGAATTGAGTCGCAAGATTCCACCCGGACAAACATACTGACGTAAGTTAAATAAAAGTAGTTTATCATCGCCTTTTTTTGGGAGCACAGCCATTTGTATGGAAACAACTTTTTTTTTTTTTTTTTTTTTATTTATTATTATTGGGAAACAAACAGCTTAAAATTAAAACTTAAGGTATAGACAAATTCAGTTGACGCATCAGCCAAAACAGTCTCCACCTGTAGTTAATTCTGAATGAAATCTTATGCTCAAAGATTTTAAAAAAAACATAAAGTAATAGTACCTAGTTATTAATTACTAACAAACATACTATGATTCTTGTGAATAACAAAGAAGCAGAAAAGATGCCCTAACATCAAATAATCACATTACTTATTTTAAATACTAAATATGAACTTACTATAAATACAGTTGGGTTTTACTTATGAATACTTTTAACTGCGGACACAAACTCATTTAATTTCATGTGAAAAACGTCAGCACATGAGTATTTCTTGTTGTAACTGGAACATGCTCGTATCAAAAATGAATTTCTGGCATAATTAGTACGACAAAGCGGCGTAGCGAATAAATTGGTAGAACGAGTGCGGAAGCTGGGACACCTAAATGAGATCCTGCTTAAGAGATCCCGAGAGTCGATAACATTATTAATTAATTTGTACAAAAATATCTGATCCTTGACTTCTCTTCGTAATTGAAGTGTATCAATACAACCGCTATCAAATGAATTAAAACTGTATTTCATCCGTCTGATGAATTTATTCTGGATCTTTTCGATTTTATTTATGTGGACTTGATAAGGACTCCAGACTACACTTATCTATTGTTTGTATCGTTTAATTCAGTTGACTTTTTCACGGCTGTAAGAGGCCACAGATCTACATACATACATACATAAATCACGTCTTTATCCCTTACGGGGTAGACAGAGCCTAAGGTGACAAGACCTAAAGACTACGTTTAGCATGATTGTGGGCGTATGGATGGAAAGGGGAATCAGAACTGTGATGGGTTGCTAGCCACAGCGCCTATATAACATGATCCCTAAGATTTTCGAACAATCCCTCGATGGGCTTTTACCATCTGCGCGGAAAAAGAAGCAACTGGTACATTCTTTGTTTTTTCTTTGCTCCCAGACCAGCATGGAAGAAATCTAAGTATTAGGTATTAATTTCATCTCTTATATCTCTACGCGTTCGTGTGAAAAACAGTCCTAACAGACGGACGGACGGACGATAAAGTGATGAACTTTAAAACTACATACATACATACCGTCACGCCTTTTAGGGTAGGGTAGGGATGGCAGAGACTGCTTTGTACCACTTGCTACGATTCTGACATATCTTTTTCTTTTCGCCTCATTCACATTCATCAATCTCTCATACATGATCGAGGGTGCCTTTTTTTTTTTTTTTTTTTTTTTTTTTTTTTTTTTTTTTTTTTTTTTTTTTTTTTTTTTTTGTGGCTTTCACCCTTGCATTAGTCTAGCAAGGCGTATTTCGCCAATGTCGACGTTGTGACATTACACACGTGGTGAGGAGATTGTTCGGTTAAAGGGTGCCTTTTATCAAAACTTCCCTAATTGGCATTGTTCATTTTTTTTAAGCTGTGCTTTTAACACCTTTATTTGATAAAATGGACTATTTCAAGCAACTAATTTGAATATTATGCTTTTACGTAGCTTTGTTAATTAATAATAAATATTTTTTCGCTGTTTGATAATTCGTGAATTTAGACAGAATCCCAATCGCCTTCGTTCGGCTGGCTATAAAAAAAACGGCTTTGTCTATGGTTTTGTCGATTTGACAGTGACACATGACAGTTGCCATAGGTAAACTTTTTTTTTTTCATTTTTGTGGCAAACATTCGATGCTGGATTCTGTCTAAAAACCAGGTCGTTCGGTCAAACAAAGGCTCAAAGTACTTTTACAAAAATATCTGCAATCATAAAGTATTTTTGAAATCGGACAAGATAAATCGGATAATTGATGGTTTTCCTCGAAATGGTTTTCGAATTGGAGCATACTAAAAAAAATGAACAATGCCAATTTGGTCACGGAATAACCAACCCTTCCGGTTATAATCTGTGTGCTGTGCCGGGCACGCCTCCACTTGAAATATCGGCTCGTGGCTTCCTAAGGACAAAAACTGCAGTAGATCAGCGCCCCGCCCCCGGGCGGGCCGCCAAGCGGCGTTTACAGTAACCAACTAACATTTCTAATACCTACTTGGGTATCGGCATTGCTTAAGAACGTTAAATTAAAAAAAATTATAAGCCCCTACGCAAAAACACATACAAAATAATCACTATCACTACATAGTATAAAATAAAGTCGCTTTCTCTGTCCCTATGTCCCTGTGTATGCTTATATCTTCAAAACGACACAAGTGACATAACGGATTTTGATGCGGTTTTTTTTAATAGATAGAGTGATTCAAGAGGAAGGTTTTTATGTATAATTCTACGCAGATGAAGTCGCGGGCAGAAGCTAGTTAGAAAATATAATACAAAATATTTCATTTTGGAAAAGAGTAGATAGGTACTCTTCAAAATGCTGAACCAATTTTTACTAAACATAGCTAAGAACCCATCGTAAAAAAGCTCATAGGAATCATGTCATAGACGATGCGGCTAGCAACCCATCACTAGTTTGATTCCACTTTCCACCTGCGTCCACTTTGCGTGCGCTTTCCACGTACGTCTGTAGTCTTGCTGAACGTGGCCTGTAGGTCTTGTTACTTTGGGCTCTGTCTACCCCGTCAGGGATACAGACGTGATTTGTGTATGTATTTATAGCTAAGAAACACAGCAAGGAAACTGGCTTTCTAATGAAATGAACCGCATCAAAATTGGTCCATCCGTTTGAGAGCTACGATGCCACAAACAAACACACAGAGAGACACATCGACGTCAAATTTATAGCACCCCACTTTAAGCGTCGGAGGTTAAATAACGAATGAATAATGAATGTGAATGAAGCGACAGAAGTATGTCAGGATCGTAGGAAGTGGAACTAAGTAGTCTCTGCCTACCTCTGCGGGAAAGAGGGATGACAGTGTGTATGTATGTTAAATAAGAGAGAGAAAGAGAGAGAGAGAGAGAGAGAGAGAGAGAGAAACATTTATTTACACACATTCGATACGGGTGCGTAACGATGTATATAAATTTTTTTGGTATAATATTAGTAGCAATAACGCTCATTTGATATAATTATTAAATCATATAACAACACTTAATATATTTACATATGACATAATTATCATTTATTATAATGATCATTTGATATAATATCATTTAATATAACATTCTTTAAGTATAATGCTTATTTTCTATAATGAACTTATGGTATAACGTTATTTTTATAAAAAGTAGGTTAGGTTAGGTTTGAACTGCGTCCCCCAACAAAAACGAGCTGCTATTATATATTATGATTTGTATATAAAATGAGCGTTATACCATATAATCGTTATAAGAAATAAGCGTTATACCGAACGATAAATATACGAAATAAATTTATATATTTTAAAATTATACCAAACTTTTATTATACACAATGAGTGATTATACCCTTTGAAATTATATCAAATGTTGATATATCGATAGAAAATATATTAAATATTTTTATATCAATCATTACACACCCATTCGATACACGTAGCTGTATTCAAACAGAGGACGCTTAGCGACAAAAAAATTCGCATAGTAACAAAGGTCACGTGACGGTTGGTAACAGGTAGAAAAATTCGGAGACTACCCACCTGCTATGGGTGGTGTAGGGGTATAGCACGCGTCACGGAATGACGAGGATCCGGGTTCGATTCCCGGCCATAGCTTTACTTTTCGGATTTTTCTATGTGTTCTAATTTTCACAGACATTTAGAAATTTTACGTAGCTGTATAATAGGAAGAAATACAATATACTTAGGAATAGTACCGATATGGTGTAAATAACTCTTTTCTACAGGCTTCTATAGCGGCCATTTTCCCACAAACGACCCATTTTCGCTGAATTGGTAAAAACACATCAATCTAATAAGTTGTTTTGCGCTCAGACACAGCTATGCTTGTACAATGATTAGTGGGGTTCGAATCCCGGAGGAGCGTTCTACGTGAACGCTTTCCGTTTCCCGTTCTCCAAATGAATTACTCATTAACGTACGTTAGTATAATTTTAATGTTATTGGATAGCTTTGGGTGTTTTGGGGTGAAGTGTTGGAGTAGGGTGGGTAGGGGGGACACCGGATATTTTGGTCGGACTTTTAGGTTTTTATGGGTAGGCCTTTAGTGCAAGATCTGCCCGGATATCTACCGCCATTTTACTCACTTCCTTGCTCGCTTGGGAGTAGAGAGAACAAAAGTAGAATTTACCATCGCCTCAAAGTGATTCCTAAGATTTTCGCCTATTCCCTCCCTCGATGAGCTTTTACCATCTAGATCTGAGATAGATTGCTCATCTTTTTCTTACTGTTAGTTCTAGACGGGTAGTCAATCCTGCGCGCGTGCTAGACGTGCAGTTGCTTCTCTTCGCGCGCAGATGGTAACAGACCATCGAGGGGATGGGCGAAAATCTTAGGAATCATGTTTTAAGCGATGCGGCCAGCAACCCGTCACTATTTAGATTCCAGTTTCCACATATACGCCTACGCGTTACATTAGGCTTTATCTACCCAGTAAGGGATTCGTACTTAAGGCTCTTCCAAGGCGAGAGTGAGGCTGTTACTGCCAGCCAAGTGAACACCAGCCTCATCTGCACTTTCCATCTCGTGAGATGGGGGTCAATCTCTGGTAAGACCTGCGTAAGAAAACGCCTTCTGTCTTAACGTTGGCAGCATTACCGAGTAAGATGGTGCCTTTCCGAACAGTTACCACCCTTAAAGACATCAACAACCACCGTGCCAATTACTGTGCAACACTGCTTTCCCCACTTCAATCACGTGCACATAAATTCACTAAACCCAATCCCTGAGGTCTCACAGGGGTGTGTGTTAGGCTGGCTGAAGACGAACGTCTTGAATTAGGCCCACAGACTTTTAATACTACAGTGGATGTCTGTGATTCAATTCAGATTTAGTTTAGCTTCGTTCGCTGTCAGACCTATACTAAAAATGACAACTAAAACCTGAACTGAGCCAGAATTGAGCATTAATACGTCATGGTAATAAATAAGCTTATATCTCCAAAACTACAGGTCTAATCAAAGTTTTGACTAGTTCACGAGATTAATGAGAGCTGTGTTTGTCTTCTATGCTACTCGTATTTCAAATTCAGCACAATTTTTCACCACTTTCGTGTGGTGTTTTCACGTGTGCTTTCAAAAATCGGGCCCCTGGTCGCAGGATGTGGTCGCAGGCTTGTCGCCGCCCTAACGCGACTTATTATTGTAGGTAGGGGGACATGTTTCATTAGTTCGTGTTTGGTCAGCGATGTTCAATAGCGCTATAGTGGCTCGATTGCTGTGTTTGCGGCCGCCGGTTGCTTAATGGTGTCGTTGGATTAAGTGCTTTTAATGTATCACGTCTCATTTTTTAATCACTTTTTAACCGATGCAAAAAGAGGGGCGGTATATGTGTGACGTCGTCTGCGTGTGTCTGTGGCAACGTAGTTCTCAAGCTGGAGGACTGGATTTGAATGCATTCTAAATCCTTTTCTTTGCGGTGGTTCTTAGCTATGTTTGGTAAAAATTGATCCAGCAGTATGAAGAGTATCAGCTCATTTCCCAAATGATGTAAGGTAATTATTAAGAGTCCTTTAAACTAATCCCCTTATTCATAAACGCTCTGTGGGCTTCTGTTAACTTAGCAATTGTTTGTCCTTATCTGTCACTTTGACATTTACCTTTCACAGATAAGGACAAACGATTGCTAAGTTAGCAGAGGCCTATAGAGCGTTTATGAATAAGGGGGTAGGTCTATTTTGCGTGGGAGTGTTTGTAAAATTTTGAATTTACCTTTTACTTCTTCGAAGCTACTGGTATTGTTGTTTTTTGGGTCAAATTTTGCAAGTCGAATTTAATCCTGGGGCCTTACCATGACGTCTCAATGCGATCCAATTCCGACCCAAAGTCGGTTCGCCCGATGTCAAACCCATACTTAAAATGGCAGCTGAATCGGAATTGAATCGCTTCAGGACGTCATGGTAAGGCCCCAGTACGTCCGGTGACAGTAAAATCTCGTAGCGAAACTCAGGACCATCTCCGCTGGACGGAACTCTTCAATGTTTGGTCCTATCTCTTGACATTTGGTAAGCATATGTTGGACAGTCAGCGAAAAAGCTTACGTCAAGCATAAGCGGCCATTTTTAGTTCGAGTGATATTTCAATCCTCTTTTAATTAGTTCTGTAGGCATATTTAACGGTTTCTAACGTGGTAAAAGTTAGAATAATTTAACATTGTATTAACCTAAACAAACTTAGCTACCAGCTAATAAAAACACCACTCCATTGAATTCTATATTCTGACGAGAAATATTATTCTCTGAAGTATTTATTTTAACTATAATGTTGAAGTAAAAGAACATCTGAAGAATAACGGAAAAGTATTATACACTTTAATTATAGAGACACGATTTTTTCTGTCTACTTAAGACTTCAAAGGAAATTAAATACATTACTAATTCTTTCTCGTTTATCTGCTTTTACTTTGCCTGTAAAATCAAAGAGCACTTTTTAACCTGTTTCTTAGTCATCTACAAAACGGAATTTGTTACCATTTACTACAGCCTTTGCAATTTAAAATGGAGTCATTTGTTAAGCTTTATTTCTTATAATTATTTGCCAAAAGCTTGGTTATAGTTTAACATATTTGTATAATTATTTCTCTGTTCTTTAATGCTTATCATAACCGCTTTCGCTTTCACGCACACTTTGACACGTATACAGATACGTGTTTACAACAAATGAAGCTCACTTGCCATCGTGAATTGCAAGAGTTAACTTTACTACATTAGCGGGTCAACAGATCTTAGTAACCAGCTCCAAGTCTCCCAAGTTTCTGTATGCCTCTCATAACAGACCGGCAGACGCCACTAGTTCCAGATCAGTTCTAATTGCTTACAACCGGTTATAATCGGATCAAACCGGCCCGCCTACTTGGAACAGGGCTGGTACAAGTTTTCAGCTCTTCAAGGGTGTTGTCATGATTAAATGGTTTCATTCTGGATACTGTTGATCTTGTCTTGAGGAACTAAGACGTTTTCGCTATGGTATGTTTATGTTACGCCCCTGGCTTTGCTCGCGTTGCTTAAGTCCCTATCAATTGGCCGCAGCTCTTTATGTAGCTAGCATAACGATGACGATTATTGTGCGTTATATTAAGGAGTTTGTCTGTCTGTGTTTCCTTGTGATGGTTCTTAGCCATGTTTGGTGAAAATTGGTGTAGTAGTTTGGACAGTATCAGCTCAGGCATTTTTTGGTAAAAAATTGAATTATTTATCAATTTACGTATGATTAATGCGATTACTCGATTAATGCGCGGGGGATTAAAATTTTTTTTAACATTTTTTTTCATTGGAATTATATCCACTTCTGACATGGAACTCCTTAGATTGCCCCCAATCGGATGCTTCAGTTACCAAACCTATAAAAGTGAAGGAGACAGCAAGACCCGATTGACATTCTTTTTAAATTCGAGCTCACGGACTGTAGCTACTTGGATTTTTTGGACCTGGCAACACCGGATACGCCGATCCCGTGCCGATTGATAATTGCTCGGGTTGCGCGAATGGGACAGCTATAAGGCAATCAGTATTAACAACCTCTTGTCCAACTGCAGGTTAGTTAGCAAATAAACCGAGCAGCGACAACTTCAACAACTTCCGAAACTTTGCATTGATAACTAGACGGGACTGTCGTCGCAACTTTGGTGCAGGTAGCGTTCGAATTCATGTTTAAATGAATATAGAAGTTGCTAAGACAGGGGATGGTGGTTCAAAATTTAGTGATAATTCGCGATTACTATGGAAGTATTCTCTCCTTCCGTGCTGGTCTGGAAGCAAAGAAAAACATATAATGTACCAGAGAATCGAAGAGATGTTATAGGCGATGCACTGGGAAACCAATCAGCTTTTTACGACAAGGAAGGCAAACGAGCAAGTGGGTCATCTTTCCAGCTATACGCCTGCAATCATCTACGTCACAGCACGTCTACCCCGTAAGGGATATAGACGTTGTCCGTATATGTATGTGTGGGAGAAATTGACGGCCAGGTGGTCCGTTTTTCGAAGCTAAAAGTAAAACTAGCAAAATTGGTCAATAACTCAATCGATGCCGAAAAACAGTCACCCAAGCTGTCAGACAGATGAACTGGCTACGAACTGGTGCTGCCAAAGTTTTCCGTTTGAGGTACGTTACTCTAATCTGCCGTCTTATTTCAAAAGGACGTACGTCCAAAAAACAGATTAAGTTTTTTTTTGGACAGATTAGCCATAAATCTATTATACTGCTGTTCTAATTCAAAAGGACGCGTATCTGTTTCGTTGGTTATGAGAAAATTATGATAGATTGATGTCTCATCTGTTCAAATATATAAAACAACTATAGCTGTTATTTGACATGCGTCTTTTTGAATCAGGACGTCAGTAATAACAACGCAAATTAAAAATACTGCAGAATTTTTATTCCTTTAATGAAAGTAAAAAATAGTACACTTACTAAAAATTATACATACAAAAATGAAATCTACTACTCAACGTACAATTTGAATATTCTTCATAGATGACCTCGTTCCCAAATGGCATAATCATATCAAAACCAACGTTTCCTCGAAACTTAATAAATAATAATTACATTAATCAGGACTAATTAATTACACACGAGGATTTTCTAAGCTCTACGTAAAAGCACGGGCTAATACGTAATGCCTTGTCTGTATCTCTACAAAGTTGGCAACTTGATATATCTGAGGGAATTTTTGATTACTTCAAATACCCCAGTGTATTATTTAAATATTAAATAGGCAAATTCATGGCCTTAGCGAATACCCTTACTTGCTACGTGAAAATTAATTAATAAGTTATTAAGTTTAGTGTAAGATGTGATTACTAAACTGGATATTTCCGGTATTAGTAGAGTTGATGCTCCATCTCTAAGGTACACTAAGATACTTAAAAAGGGATGTAGGGTCTTGTTCGGTGTCCGTTCGGAAACTGGTAGTAAATTTACACGCTTACTGACTTAGTACTTGAACTGTTTTGTTATTTTCTAACTAAACCTCGTCCATGGATCCAGCGCTGCGCTCGACTGTGCCACTAATTGAGGATAGGGATGCGAAGCGTTTGCGAATTGAGACTATTTGAGAAACATTATTGTACATAAAACACATACATTTTACAGGTAATGAGATATATAGATGTACAAAGGCGAACTTGTCCATTATCTTGCTATTCGCGATTGCTTACACCACGCTACCTTGTATTTTAACGTGAATGCTTTTGTGCGTTCGTGTGAATGGTTGCGTTGGGAGGGGAAGGCGTAGATGACAGCTGAGGGCAGGTCAGGAGTACAAGAAACCGATGAGCATGTATGAAGAGATTGATAATGTGGATAAAGCGAAAGAGGAATGTCAGAGTCGTAGCAAGTGGAACAAAGTAGTCTCTGCTTACCCCTATGGGAAAGAGGCGTGACTATGTATGTGTGTATGTTGTATGCGTTCGAGAAACTATAATAATTCCTTTGGCCTCATTTTTGACCGTCAGTTAAGTGAATACATCTTTGAGTGTTCATTTTTGTTCACCCTTCCACCGTACTCCCATATACCGCCAAAAGGAGGTGATAATCGTGATAATCGTAAAAGTGTATTCCGTTTGAAGGATACCTATATTTAATTACCTCTATGTTGGACAAATATGTCACAATTACATGACTACCATTTTTTTCCCATATTAAAATAAACGGGTTTCAACCGAAATCCTAGTCCTCATTCCAACTGCACATTTACCGCCATCTTGAATTTTTCCCAATTGTTTTTCTCCACTGTTGACACATCCCGTTAATGAAAAGCTAACTTCGACGGGGCGCTAGAAATTATAATTAGCTGACAAATATTTGTCGTCGACCCCCTGGAGGTGCCTGTTTTTTCCAATTTGAATATGCTAGTCTCGTTTGTGAAAGAATTTTTGAATACATTTTATCTTGTTTTCGGATTGATTTGTCAATTTTGAGAAGTGTACTTACTTTATATTACAAAATTACAAAACTTATGTATGAAATGAAAACAAACAGTTAAATTGAACCATCTGTTTTGTGGTAGGTTACAAATATGAAAAATAATTTTACTTTTGATGATCAATAATCACCTAGCGAAGGTTATTGATTAATACGACCTTTTTGGCCTGATCTAAATACTGGCAGCTTTGATTTAAGAAAATTCTAGTTGATCCAACGAATTGGCCTCATTTAAATTCCGAATGGCCGCCGGAAGCCGGGAGTATTTTTTACAAGCTTTTATTATGACTTATTATTCGTTCCTGTTTTAAAAATGGAAATTTTTAATGCTGCCTGGTACGGTGAATTCGAATTTGTTATATTCAATGGTTTCTTATGTTTTTTTATTCTATTTCGTCATTAGAGGCGATATTAAGAATACGCGGGGGGTCAACTCCGCCATATTTTTTTTATCTAAACCTAAGTTCGGTAGATAGTCTGAAATTCATTAATTTCACTTACAGCATAGCCGTATACAAACATAATGGCATTTATTGTAAAACACTAAGCGATATACACCCATGTGTCTATTTTAGCCGTGATGCATACATACATACATACACAAATCACGTCTTTATCCCTTACGGGGTAGACAGAGCCTAAGGTAACAAGACCTAAGACCACGTTTAGCATGATTGTGAGCGTATGGATGGAAAGGGGGGAATCAAAATAGTGATGGGTTGCTAGCCTCATCGCCTATAACATGATTCCTATTATTTTCGCCCATTCCCTCGATGGGCTTTTACTATTACCATTTGCCGTGATACTCGTATAAATACCTGAACCATACCTCCAGTGGTCCTTCAAAGTATTTTACTGAGTACTTATTGTTGTCTGAAACTCCTCAAGCCTGCGAAACATTTTCTATTTCCACTTTTCAATACACGAAAATATTTTATTCAATGTTCACCTGACCAGTACATGATTTGGCTCTTAGCTTTAGGTAGGATTTTTCCTCATGCCCATCACGGATCGATGAGGTGTCGCTACGGGTTTCGCTCAAGTTGACAGCAATAGCAATAGTAAATGTCGATGTGTTGTTGATTTTGTTATTACGTTAGCTGGAACGTACGAGAAAGCCAATGTAGAGGTAATGTGTGTGAAAATTATGGCTTCGATTAACTGTATGGCTGCTCTTATATTAAATAAGATAAGATGGGGAGAGTGCAGGTAAGCTCCGGTCGAGGTTTAGACCGATAAGTAACAGCTCTCGGCCGGAACTCGGAACGAATGTTTTAGAATAAAGAAAATATTTTTTTATGATATTTGTGTCATTATGTTTCATTTCTTTTTATTAATTTATTGAAAACAAATTAATAAAAAAAACAAAAGAATTAAAGTATGGCTATGTCAATTTTCTTTTAAAGCACAAATTGGGACATTCTCAACTGTTGAATGATAGTTGTTATTTTTTTTTGTCATATTTTTTGTTAGAAATGAAACGCATCCGTAGTTGTTAATTCCTTTATTCACCGCTTTGTCAGACGGCGCCTCTTACGCTCTCTCTGTTCGCGCGCAGCGCAATAACGACCAGTGCATTGTAATAAGTATCCGTATATTAAAAGCTATTAATTAATATAACCCATTATCATTTCACGCCATCCACCACTTTCCTACATGGTAGCAGACCGTGGTTGGATCAGGAAATTCATATGCGTGAAATAATACAACCGGCAGTGCAAGTCGTCAGAAATTTCGAGGTTAACAACGTGCCTTTGATGATAATGGCCTAACAAGAAGGGTGGGCCTGCTCAAAGATCTGATCAACACAACACTCGAGTCAAGCAATAGTGTCGAAGACTATGTGAGTAGGATAATGACTACTGCTCACAAACTCCGGAACATTGACTTTGATGTCAATGATGAGTGGCTTGGCACATTGATGTTGGCAGGGCTGCCAGACATATACAAGCCTATGATTATGGGGCTAGAAAGTTCGGGTACTAAAATCAGCGCAGACCTAGTAAAGACCAAGCTTATTCAAGAGATTAACACAACAAGTCAAAACGCTGCTTTTTATACAAACTACAGAAGTACAGGATCAACAAAGACAAAAGGGCCGAGATGCTACAACTGTAATAAACATGGACACATGGCGAAGTTCTGCAAAAGCCGGAAGAAACCCATAGTTAAAGACCAGACCAAAGGTGCCAAAGGAGAAAGCTCTAGCTTTGTTGCAGCCTTCTCAGCCAGCATTGGAGAAGATAGAGACAATAAGTGGTATATTGATTCAGGTGCATCTATGCATATGTCTTCAAGAAATGATTGGATGTACAATATCACCGAGCCACCTGTCCAAAACATTACTGTGGCCAACAGAGAGCCGTTAGCTGTAAAAGGAGTTGGATACATAGACATTGATCTTGAGCAGAACAACAAAATACAGATTAAGAATATTTTGTATGTACCTGGACTAGCGGCCAATCTCCTTTCAGTCAGCACCATTGTCAAGAGCGGCCACAAAGTCACATTTAATGATAAAAAATGTGAAATTCGGGATGCCAATGGAAAGCTTTTATGCACAGCTACACTGCATAATAAGCTGTACATCTTGGACACTAAGAACAATTATGAGACTGCCCACTTGTCAAATGTGGTAAAAAGTGAGGATACTCATCTATGGCATCTACGGATGGGCCATTTGAATGTTGCGGACGTGAAGAAGCTGCCTGGTTGTGCTGAGGGTGTGACTCTGACTCAGGAGAAAAGTGATGTCACCAGCTGTATCCATTGTTTTGAAGGGAAACAAGCAAGACTGCCATTTAAAAATGTTGGCAGTAGAGCCACCAAGCCGCTGCAACTAATACATTCAGATCTGTGTGGGCCCATGGAGACTACATCTTACGGAGGTATGAAGTATTTTATTACTTTCATCGATGACTTCACACGCATGGTGCATGTATACTTCATGAAGGACAAGCTGAATGTGACTGAGATTTTTAATGACTTCAAAATGAAAGTGGAGAACAAGCTTGATCATAAAATTAAAATACTTCGAACTGATGGTGGCATGGAATACTGCAACAGCACACTAGAGAAATACTTGTCTAATCATGGCATTCTGCACCAGACTTCAAATCCATACACGCCTCAGCAAAACGGATTGGCCGAGAGAAAAAACCGGACACTGGTTGAGCGGGCAAGATGCATGTTGTTTGCTGCTGATTTGGATAAGCGCATGTGGGCCGAAGCTTTAGCTACTGCAGCATACATTATTAACAGATCCCCTAGCAAAGCTTTAGAAGGTAAGACACCCTATGAGACATGGACAGGGAAACAGCCTAATCTGTCCCACATGAGAATATTTGGCTCCGTTGCTATGGTGCATGTGCCAAAGGAAAAACGCCAAAAGTGGGACAAAAGATCTGTTAAAATGATACTAGTTGGCTACTGTGAAAATACTAAGGGCTACCGCTTAATGGATTTAAAGTCACATAAAGTGATGAAGAGCAGGGATGTTGCTTTTGTTGAACTAAATAGGAATACACTCACACCATGTAAAGAGAATCCAGCAAAAATGACACCGGAGAAGAACCCTGCACCAGACTGCTCCAGTTTACCAGACATTGAAGTGAGGCCGGAGACAGACAGTACCAGTCACCAACAACCAAGTCACTCCGTGGAATCAGTCATCCTGACACCTTCTGATACAGACAAAGGGTATGATGAAGATGATTCAAGTGAGTATGTCACTGATACTGATGTGCTTGATGCTACTTATTCTCCTCCCAATAATCTTCAACAGCACACTAGGAGTAATGTTACCCTGAGGCCCCGTGATAAGCTGAGAAACCCATATGATAGAAACATATATGACTATCTATGCCTTTTTACCAACTTCACAGATCCACAGACAGTAGAGGAGGCCTTGTCATCTCCGCAGGCTGCAGAGTGGAAAGAAGCCATGGATGTAGAATACAGCTCACTCATAAAGAACAACACCTGGACTTTGACAGACCTTCCTGCTGGCAAAAAGGCACTACCAAGTAAGTGGGTGTTCAAAACAAAGACTGACCAGAGTGGAAACATTGTTCGATACAAGGCCAGACTTGTTATCAAAGGATTTGCACAGATTAAAGGCACAGATTATGAAGAGATATTCTCACCAGTTGTGAGGTATACTACAATTCGCTACCTGTTTGCTCTAGCAGCTAGATATGGTCTTCAGATTGATCAGATGGATGCTGTGTCAGCATTCCTACAGGGAGAGATTGATAAAGACATATATATGAAACAGCCAGAAGAATATGAAGAAGGAGCACAGGTTTGCCTTTTAAAGAAATCAATATATGGCCTGAAACAGGCTAGCCGCCTATGGAACATAAAACTAAACAATGTTTTACTTCAATTGGGGATGAAACAATCGGACACAGATCCCTGTGTCTATTACAATGAAGAGAAAAATGCCTTCATTGCTGTCTGGGTCGATGACCTTATTATGTTCACTTCTCAACAGACTGTTAAGAATAGGCTGAAAGAAAACCTGAAACAACACTTTGAAATGAAAGACCTTGGAGAAGCCAGACAGTGTATCGGTTTGAACATAACAAGAGATGGAGACAATGTGATATTAGACCAAGAAAAATATATAAATGATATATTGTCTAGATTCAAAATGGCGGACTGCAAGCCAGTGAAGACACCTATTGAAGTTGGTCTTAAATTCAATGAAGACGTAGAAGAAGAGATGCCAGACTGCCCTTACCAGCAAGCCATCGGAGCTCTACTATATGTGGCTCAAAGTACACGTCCAGATATATCCTTTGCTGTTAACATGCTCAGTAGATACAACAAAAACCCTAGAAATATTCATTGGACTGCAGTGAAAAGAATTTTCAGATACCTACAGGGCACAAAGAATATGAAATTAATTTATACCAAAGATGGTAATGAGAAAATCACAGGTTACTGTGACGCCGATTGGGCGAGCGACGTGTGCGACCGTAAATCGTGCACGGGTTACATTTTTTTGTTACAGGGAGGCGCCATATCCTGGCGCTCGCACAAGCAGCAGACCGTGGCGCTGTCCACGGCCGAGGCCGAGTACATGGCCATGGCCTCCGCGGCGCAGGAGGCGCTATGGCTTCGGCAGCTGGACGAGGAGCTCCGGCGCAAGCAGAGTGACCCCATGGCAATTTTCAGCGACAGCCAGAGTGCTATAAAGCTGTCCAACAATCACTGCTATCTGCCTAGGTCTAGGCATATAGATATCCGCTATCATTTCTTAAAAGTACATGTTCATAATTTAACGCTGAAGTTTTGTTATATAAGTGGCGATAAAATGGTTGCTGACGTACTAACCAAAGGGACTACTTTTGACAAACATTTTTATTGTATAAAAAACATGGGACTGCGTTTCAAGGGTGGGTGTTAGAAATGAAACGCATCCGTAGTTGTTAATTCCTTTATTCACCGCTTTGTCAGACGGCGCCTCTTACGCTCTCTCTGTTCGCGCGCAGCGCAATAACGACCAGTGCATTGTAATAAGTATCCGTATATTAAAAGCTATTAATTAATATAACCCATTATCATTTCACGCCATCCACCACTTTCCTACATTTTTTGCTAACGATATTTACCTTGTTATCTAAATTACAAAATGTCTGCAAAATTTCGAGTCAATTTGACTACTGGAAGCGGTTAACTTACATAAACAGTGCATTTATATAATGGCTTGTAAAAATGATGCGAATATTTGACGATGATAGTTTATGTTGTGATTGGAGGGATTCATAGTGATTTGATAACATTACCGAAAAGGGAACCAATATAGCAATATGCTGTATTATTTTATGACCATTAAAACAGCTCAGTAGGTTCTATATCATTCGTTTCAAAGGGAAGAGGACACATTGAACGACCGAGATTGCGTGTCGTTCAACCATAACAGTTTTCAAATTTGTTCCCTAAATCATGGACTCGGAATTTAATACACCGCCGAATTGTTTGGGACTGAGGACATTGCACCCCTTGTTTCCCAGGCTTTGCTGTAGCGGCTGTGCGTCGATATTAGTGCAGTTGTGTTGATCACAGATATCAGATATACTATCATGATTTATATGGAAACCTTGCTGACGTTTTACCATTTGCTCTGACGCCACAGCCAGAATTGAGTGATGAGAAATCAAAACCGATTCAGAGACACCGGGGCGGTCCCCGGTACAATGGAAACGATTCAAGTAGAGCCGCCGCATTTCAAAAGGTCTTCGTATTCCCAAAATGATGGGAACAAACCTCGGCGCTTGGTCGGAGTTTGAACACGGAGTATGAATTTGCGTGATCTATGGTATGTCTGATACATATCTGTGGTAGTGGTAGTCGATGGATTTGATAAGTGTTGCTATTGGAAGCTGACTTAAAGTCGGCAACTCAAAAAGTTTGTCATGCAATGTGGACTCAAATCAACTAGTAATATGGCAAGGTTAATTAATGCTAAACTTCACAAGTCACAACTCGTTATATGAATAAAATGGAGATGGTATAGTCTTCCAATATAAACGTGTTAATTAGGAAATATTTATTTCTCGTCGTCATCCTTGAAAAATTAAATCTTGTTTCATAGAATCTGGTGTGGCATTGGAAGAGGCTGCAAAAGCAAATTCTCATGGCTCTAGGCTTTGAGAACGACTGTGGGCCGTTCGGTGTGGAAGCCAATTGTCCGTGGGCGTGCGGTCTTAGAGCTTCAGGTATATTTAAAGAAAATTCAAAGGGCTACTAGACGTCACTGGTGTGGGTATTAAAATACGCTTGGCTAAAGAAGCAGAAAGACATATTTTTGGCGCTTTATGTAATTCCTCCAAATTGGATTTCTTTTAAATGAGACACCCGCCTTGGCGTCGCACGGGTGTAAGGTAATTACTAACACGGTGCTGTCAAAATTATCCCTTGACAAATTATATACCTTAACGTTCCTCGCGAATCACTTTAGTATTGGTGAAAACCGCATGAAAATCCGTTCAGTAGTTTTGAGTTTATTGCGCTCACTAGGCTCGGTGGAATTTGTTTTATAATATGTTATGTAAAATTAAAGATGATTAACTTGTTCCTTTTTAACCCCTAGCGCAAAAAGAGGGGTGTTATAAGTTTGACGTCGATCTCTCTCTCTCTCTCGTTTAATATTTTTTTTTTTAGATTATAATTTTTATTTATTCAAAATAAAATACATTAAGCTACTACAATTTTAAATTTTTGCATTTAATGTATGAAAGATTTGGATTTCAAATTGACTACTAGTTCCTAATTCCCAGATACCGCCAAATTATGGTGTTCATCGGGGGACATTGCATCCCCATTGCATGGTTTGATTCCCATGCTTGCCTATCAACTGCTACGATTGGATAGGGACTTCTATGGATAGTTTAAAAACTGGTTTTTAATGTATTCGATATGATTTATTGTTCTTTTACCGTATTTTAAACGGGGTTGCTAAGCTACTAAACGGGAAGCTTGAAGGTATTTAAATTTAAGGAAAAGTTTTTGGCATTTACAGAATTAACCCCACGTAATACGCCTTAGCGTCTCATTCCTCAGTGTTATAGAGTTACTAGCTGTTGCCCGCGGCTTCGTCTGCGGAGAACTACTATTTTCTGAGATATAAACAATCCTATGTCCTTCCTAGTGTCAAATATGAATATTACAGCGCAAACGGAGTCGCGGGCAAAATCTAGCCCGCGAAGTGACTCGGTCTGCGTCGAATTCGCTTGTCGCTAGCTTTTTGGTGAAGGTAAACCTGCACACAACTGCGAAGCAATTCAATGTTGTGTGTGAAGTTCCCAACCCGCGCTGGGCCCGCGTGGGAGCTATAGCCCAAGCCCTCTCGTTCTGAGAGGCCTGTGCCTAACAGTGGGACACGTGTAAAGGCTGGAGATGATCCGCAATTTTCCGGGATTAAAACTATCCTAGGTCCTTCCCCGGGACTCAAACTATCTGTTTACCAAATTTGAACTAAATTGGTCTAACGGTTTAAGCTTGAAAAGGTACCAGACAGAGTTACTTTCATAATATTAGTAGGGACTTAAAAAGTTAGGATTAGAATATATCCGATAATTGTATTACACAACGAAGGTTTTCCAAGAAATCTCGCAATCGAGATGGATGTCGATGATACCGAAGTCGTAGCGATGATTTGCTTCAAATTGTCAAGTAACAACTTCTACCTACGCGCCTTAATCTTCTTATGTCATCATGCCTTTAAAAGGCGCTCATGTAACTTCACCTTTTCACCTATCACGTATTGACGTATTTGTTGTTACCGGGAATGTGGTGTCTTTCTGTTTTTACCCGACTTCGGCAAAGTTATGAGAGTTATGATTTTGACAGGCTATGTATGTATGTATGTGTCTACTTATCAGAAGAGGACAGACGAGGTGTCGTTAGAAGCGTCTTGATCGCCCGCTGGTTATAGGCTCCCGCTGATCCGACATCCTGAACAACGTTTGTTAAATTGTTTTGGTAGTTATCTATTATCTTTTCAAGCTTGAATATGTGTCTACATCTTCTTTTTCAGCGTCGTTTTTCGTCGTAGTTGGGTTTTAGTTTTGAGGTTCTTTATTAGAGAGATGACAACGTCATGTAGTAGCAGTGCTGGAGTAGAGCTATTTCATTGGTCAATGGTCTTTAGTCAATTTTTTTTCCTAAATATTTCATCCGATAAAATTCACGAGGTCTGATGTCTGTGCATACAGTAGACTTCGCGGCGCGCGCGTGTGTGAGTGATATGTGAAACGCCATAGCACTCATGTAGTTCTGATTACGGGTACTCAACATAGTGTCCGTCAATGGGGGCTATCGCGTGGAAATTTGCCACTAGAGGCGCTAGTGTCGCGTGAGGTCCAATAACATCCAGATCTCCTTCGTGAAATTATCGCAAATATGGATTATTTGGCGGATAAATGTGAACGCTTTAAAGCGGTTTATTTTCCGAATAAAACGGAACTGCACAACATTGCGGAATAGCTGCTCGATATGATGATAGTTATTTATAATTAATATACTTAATGAGATTCAAGATTTAAAACTTCGTTTCGGCGGCGTTCTTATAAAGTCGCCTTTGACAGCTATGCCTCTGGCCCTTAGTCAACAGTGGCGCCAACTGGTGCGCAAAGAAACGATAGTCCCCATCGATACGATACGATACGAATACGGATACGATACAAGTGTGGCCCGAATGCGGGATTTATAAAGTTCAACGGTTAAAGGCCGGAATAAACGACGTGATTTTATTACCAACACAAACAGGCAATCGGAGTGAAATTTTATTAATATTTGTCCAGTCGGACAGTTTATTGCTGGCCGTGTCGAAATACTCGGCTTTTTTATTTATGCTTTTGTTTTACATACGTTTCATTTGTAAGCTTTTGTGCGGTGAGACGGAGTTGAATTTAGTATCTACTAGCTGTTGCTTATTAATTCAAAATCAGTGCTGCAGGTGTCTAACACCTCAGCGTAATGTTGAGCTAGCGACCGTTCCACTTTTGCTAAGACACACAACGGTGATGATCTTTTTTTCATGTCTGTGTTTTTTTTTCTTGTTTAAGATATAAGTTTTTATTGATTGCACGTTCTTGCTTTTCAACCTACGTTTTGTATATGAGATGTCGAGGCTTTCTGATTACTTCGATGTAGGAGGGGGAGAACGTGCGTACTGCGTCGGTTTGTAAGTAGAGGTACTACGTTCCTTCGCGGCCGACAATTGGCATTGTTAATTTTTTTTAGTATGCTCCAATTCGAAAACCATTTCGAGGAAAACCATCATTTATCCGATTTATCTTGTCCGATTTCAAAAATACTTTATGATTGCAGATATTTTTGTAAAAGTACTTTGAACCTTTGTTTGACCGAACGACCCGGTTTTTAGACAGAATCCAGCATCGAATGTTTGCCACAAAAATGAAAAAAAAAAGTTTAGCTATGGCAACTGTCACGTGTCACTGTCAAATCGACAAAACCATAGACAAAGCCGTTTTTTTTATAGCCAACCGAACGAAGGCGATTGGGATTCTGTCTAAATTCACGAGTTATCAAACAGCGAAAAAATATTTATTATTAATTAACAAAGCTACGTAAAAGCATAATATTCAAATTAGTTGCTTGAAATAGTCCATTTTATCAAATAAAGGTGTTAAAAGCACAGGTTAAGAACCACTGCTCTAGTTAACTGTCGTTTCTGCGTGCGCCGAGTCGGACAGTGCGTATGACCGACTACCACGCACTCGCCGGGTTTCTATATGATATTTCACCCTAGACCGACTCCGTATTAGGTTGCACTCGAAATAGGCATTTTCTATGAAACCTTAGGAATGTAATGGAAATTGACAGCGAAGGAAAAGCCGGTTAGGTTGTGCGTGTAGCGTTTAGTACCGGAGTTGCCGTAAGTTTATATCATAAATAACATTTCTAAGCGACACTGAAAATTAGAACAGATAAATCCGAATATAGCGCTACACCTCCCGTGGCCGTAGCAGGTGAGTAAGCCTTCGAATTTATCTATCTGTTACTAGCTGTCACGGGACCTTGTTACTATGCGAATTTTTGTCGCTTGTAACCTTAGGCTCTGTCTACCCCTTAAGTACTAATACAAGTGTAAAGTGAAGTGTGTGTGTTAAGTGTAAGTGTGTGTGTGTTTCATGTTGAAAGACGGTACACTACACTGCTAAATCGTAGAGGAAACATTTGATAACCACTACAAAAAACTATAGCTTACGGTGACGGATAACATAAAAAAAACTTAAAAAAAAAAGCGGGAACGTGAAAACCACCTAAGTTGCGAGGAAGTTGAATGCAATGTTTGAGAAATACATTATATCTGCCTCAGCTGGAAGCGCAATTGCTGGATTCGTAACTTTAAAAAACACTCACCTGCGATTCGTGTTTTTAAACAAGTTGCTCATCCAGCAATTGGGCTACTTCCCAGGCCTCGGCTTCTCTTCAATCTACTTTGTCAAATCATTCTAGCACTGAATGATCACACACATTATGTGAGTAAATCGAAGTAATAAAACTATCAAAAGCTAAAAGGTCTAAAGTCATCAAAACAGCTTATCAACTCAGTCGCAGTCTAGAGTCATGATCTTGACACTGAGATCAAAATAAAAGTCCGTTTGCGAAAATAATTATTATTTAATTTTAGTTACGTTTTTGTAGTTGGTATTTTTTAACCCCGTCGCAAAAAGGGTTATAAGGGGTGACAATAAGTTCGACGTCGATGCCTCTGTGTGTGTATCTGTCTGTGGCATCGTAGCATCGGATGGAGCGATTTCGATGCGGTCTTTTGTCATTTGAAAACAAGTGTTTGGTAAAAATCGGTCCAGCACTGAAGAGACCTCTTCCAAAATGATGTAAGTAAGGCATTTTTGACATAAAGTTGGGTTTAAATTTATTGTTATTTGAAGTCGGTTGAAAGTGATATCGTCGTTGTTATTATTAGCTGGATTATCCTTAAAGGCAATTCGTTACTGATTCTAAGAATTCCAATATTCCAATCAAGCTGCCTCCACTAATCCACAGGTTATTTACAAGCCGATAAAAACCGCAGATTTATGGACTTTATTATGCCATGAAACACCGTAGCTCCAACGAACATTAAATTCAAAACTAATCAATCTATACCGACAAACTTAAATTTACGTGCGGCGAACTCGCGAACTAAAACTGCCACTTGTAAGTTTCGAGTTTCACGTCGATGACAGCGGCATCTTTGACTGCATAAATATGTTTGTGTTCTGGAATCATAGAGTATAGGGAATATCCGAATAGAGTGGACACTTGATTGGTGGATTAATTTCACATAAGTGTCTTAGATTTGTTGTGGAATATTATCTGGTGATTGGGGTAGTTTTATTAAACACTCCTATTAATTTTCACTTTGCTATATGTATGTATGTATATCATCGACTGATGTAGAGAAACATTTGGCAATCACTTAGTGAAAAATCTTTGATTTTATGACAATAATAAAACATGATACTTCGATCCTGGTCTGGGAGTAAAGAAATACATAGAATGTACCAGATTCTTCTCTTCCGACGCAGACGGTAAAAGCCCAGTAGCAATGTCCACCTATACACCCGCAATCATGCTAAACGTGGCCTTTAGGTCTTGTTGCCTTAGAATATGTCTACCCCGTAAGGGATACAGACGTGATGTATGTGTGTGTGTATGCATAAGACAGGACAGGGGCATCAAATTAATGATGGGTTGCTAGCCGCATCGTCTATAACATTTCTCTGTACGATTGTCGCGGATTCCCTCGATCGACTTAAGATCTGCGCGGAAGGAGAAGCAACTGGTGCTAAATGTATGTATGCACGTGTTTAATGATATTTAGTGGTTTATTTATGAATTGTTTGTTGTATTTTGAGATGTACGCTCTGTTGTGGCTTTCACTATATGGATATTTTAAACTCACTCTTTGTCGGTCTCTCGCTTAATGCTCCTCTCATTTACTCAAAGGTTAACTGTAGAGATCCCTTATAGGGATAAGTTCGCCTTTGTGCGTATATTTAAGGTCTTTTTTTGTGATTTGTCTCTACTTCTCTATATTTGTACAATAAAGCATTTACTTACTTACTTACTTACTAAATGTTTTTTCTTTGCTCCCAGACCAGCATAATTTGTATGACCTCTCCACTCTGTCATTAATTTCCTCTATGTCTGTAAATAAATTGAATGGATGCTCCAACGCATAGGAAGTAATAAAAATTCCTACTAATATTTGGAAACTCGTGGCATTTCCGGACGGGAAATGGACGCTGGCAATACTAAAAATGGGAGAAAAAAATCGTTTGTAGATTTTAAAGGATTTATTGTTGACTCGCAAGTAGGGTTGCCATATGAAAAAATATAAATGCCTGACAAAAATCCTGACAGAGCCCTCAAAGTCCTGTCATTGTTTATTACAGAGATTTGACGTCGTTTGAAGAATGTCTGTTTTCCCTTCGCCCGACTCCGTAGCTCCGTGCAATGTTTTTTTTTTTCAATTTGGTAATTTCTAAAAATCCAGACTCTTGCCAAGTCCGGCGGCAATCCTGACATAGGGGCAAAAATCCGGACTTGTCCGGACAAACCCTAACGTATGGCAAGCCTCGCAAGGGACGGTGATACTTTTAAAACCCCCATAGGATACAGGCGTTGTTCGGCGTAGTTCGTTGACTTGCCATTCGACATGTTTACTGCCGCGCATATGTGCGTTTTCGTTACAATTCAGCAGTCGTTCTGACGCATACATGCGTTTCCGGCACTTGAAAGCTTTCCGCGAATGACAGCTCGCAGTGATTGCTTGCCTTTATGCAGACAAAGCATTACTACATATCATTAACAATCCACTCAGCCACTCAGTTTTGTCCTGGCTGAAACATTAACATTCCATCGCCGAAAAAAAAAACTTGACGTTTCACGCGACGTTAGCGCACTTTTCGAATTTAGAACTCGCGTCCAAGATGGCGTTGATTCAAAACAAACATTGTTGACAGTCGCTTAAGAACGTTTAACGCCGGCTTACGTTTGAAATGGGCCGGTCGGGATACTCAAAAACGCCACATTAACTTGCGTTTATAATCAAAATAACCTTCCACGAGTTTTCTTTGATATCGGATTGGGAGCGGGCTCTTCTGTGTTTTGGGTTATTTGTTTAAAATGAGAGGAGTAAACAACCGTGTGGGCATTGGAGATATTAATTGCTTGTTTTTCACGTGTGCTACGGTTTGGTCCCGTGAGATTTTAGGGCTTGGGCCTATAAATACGCGATAGCGAAGGGCTCATGTTGATGCAATATTACTTGGATCTGAACAAAAGAGCTTAAATGTTTGTCGAAAATACCTTTGTACCTACTGGTATGTGTTAAGTTAGTCATACTTTTGATAATAGCACGAAATGAGGCGGCGGGGTGAGTCGACAGTGAGGGGCCTCATTTCATACCCCGACTGCACTGGTCGCGTGTACTAACTATTATCTGAGTGCAGTCGGGGTACGAGGCGGCGAGCAGCGGGCAAGTCGAGGGATGTTGTCAGTGGGGGGCCTCACTTCATACCCCGACTGCATTCAGATTGTGCGCGTATTGTAACTACTATCTGAGTGTAATCGGGGTATGAGGCGACGAGCAGCGGGCAAGGCAAATGATGACGTCAGTGGGTGGGCTGGGTAGCCTCACTTCATACCCTGACTGCATTCAGATTGCGCGCGTACTGTAACTACTATCTGAGTGTAGTCGGGGTATGAGGCGGCGAGCAGCGAGCAAGTCGAGGGATGTTGTCAGTGGGGGGCCTCACTTCATACCCCGACTGCACTCAGATCGCGTGTACTAACTACTATCTGAGTGTAATCGGGGTATGAGGCGAAAAGCGGTGGGCAAGGCGAGGGAGTGGTCGTCAGTCGTCAGTGGGGGCCCTCAGTTATGCCGCGACTTCACTCAGATCGAGCGTACTGTAACTACTATATGAGTGTAGTCGGGATATGAGGCGGCGAGCAGCAAGCAAGGCGAGGGATGTCGTCAGTGGGGGGGCGGGGTGGGGGGGGCTCACTTTGTACCCCGACTGCATTCAGATTTCGCGCGTACTGTAATTACTATCTGAGTGTAGTCGGCGGCGAGCGGCGGGAAAGAGAACGTGTGTCGACAGTGGGGAGCCCCACCTTATACTTACTCATACTCCGACTGCACTCAAACCGCGCGCATATTGTAGAGTTGCTGTACTAGTGCAGTTTCTTTAATTTAATATAAACGGCTGGTTGCAAGTTGCCTGTTACCGCAATGTGAAGATCAATTACTCTGTCTTGGCACGTTTTGTATACCATTACATTTGTTATACAGGCAAACTTGGCCTATTCTAACGCGCAAAGATGTTCTGTTGCTATGGCTTATAACGAATGTGTACAAAGTCTCGTTGTATAGGCTGATACTGATAAACAAGTAAACTGGAGTGTAGTTAGAACAACAAACTGTCTGCGGAAGCGTGACTAGCGCAGCGGCCGCTGGCTTAGCGCCCTCGCTTAGCAAGGGAGCGCGTGGCGGGAAATGCTAGTCATTATCATTATCTCGTTACGACGGCGATCGATTACTACTGCTACCATTTATTGTATTCGGGTTGATCCACTTTTTCTTGTCACTTGTTGCTATGGTTACTCCTGGGTCACTTTATACTGTAGATGAAGCGAAATAGGTATGTCAGAATCGTGGCAAGGGAAACAAAGACAACGTGTTAGTATGATTAATGTGATACATTTTTTCTAAGACTGTAGTATTACTTTTGAATAACAGCAGCAAATAGTTGATCCACTCAATTATACTTACATACATGCATACATAAATCACGTCTTACGGGGTAGACAGAGCCCGAGAGCAGAGTTTAGCATAATTGTGGGCCGTATAGGTGGAAAAGGGAATCAAAATAGTAATTGGTTTGTTTGAAAATGATTCCTAAGATTCTTGCTAAATCCCTCGATGGACTTTTACCATATGCGCGGGAAGAGAAGCAGCTGGTACATTCTATGTTTTTTCTTTGCTCCCAGACCAGCATGGAATATCCTACTATCCTACTAATTTTATAAACGTGAAAGTTTGTGAGTATGTTTGGATGTTTGTTACTCTTTCACGCTAGAACGGCTGAACAGATCTGGATGAAATTTGGAACATAGATAGATTATAGTTTGGAATAACACATAGGCTACTTTTTATCCCGGAAAATTGCGTAATTCCTGCGGGATAGCGATAAACGAATTCTATGCAGACGGAGTTGCAGGCAACAGCTAGTACTTAATATTAGTGAAATATTGTATTCTAAAAACAAGCTATAGGATGAACATAAAACATTTACCTTCCTACTCCGCTACTTACGTGCAGGATAGCCAAGCCTGTGCGACATGTGTTTTTACATACGGACTTATATTTATGTCATTTATAGACTTCCAAAGCGCGAAGCAGAACGGGTCTAGCTCTAGCTGTAATGTAGTTAATGTCTAGGTGGCGCTAGAGTCGCTACATTTTAAATAGCTCGATAAAATACATGTTCAGCTCCCGGTCTAGCGCCAAGATTTGTTCAGTGCCTCTGTGGGTTGATTGTTTTCGCAAATCTTTAGTTTTAGCTAAAGTATACTTTGTAGTTGCCTCAAGTCTCCACTACAGATTATTAAAACAGTTGTTTTGTGCAACATTGGCCAATTTTAGATGTGTATTTTGCGGGTGGTAGGGCCTTGTGCAAGGTCCGTCTGGATCGCTACCACCATCTTATCTTACTCGCTCGCTAATCCTGCCGCTAAGTAGCAGTGCTTGCACTGCTGTGTTCCGGTGTGGAGAGTAAGACAGCCGGGGAAATTACGGGCACAAGAGGCATTTCATCTTAGTCCTCTAGGTTGGCAACGCATCTGTAATCCCTCCGGGGTTGCGGGTGTCTATGGGCAGTGGTGATCACTGACCATCAGGTGATCACTTGCTCGTTTGCCTTCCTATTCATATAAAAAATAAAATAAATATAAAATAAAAATAAAGTATGATATTGTGACAGCCGAAGCCATTTTGTTTAGCGTTAGTGATACAAAGACCAAAAATTACAAAAAAAAGGTTGAAGGTAAAGTTTGTTTTGTTATTTAATTGTTAATGGTTGCGTTTATTATTTTCAGGTAAGTAATGCTGAAAGATTAAATAATGTCTCGTCGCTGAGATTATTCTGAATATGGTGAGTATCTATACATATAATAAAATCAGTAGAAAGTTCGTGTCTGTACATTAAATAAATTCATCAAAAATACAGTGCCAACGATTAGGGAAGAGTAAGAAAACACAAAAAGTAGATTTTACCATTTTTATCTGTCTGTACCTATGTATGTACGAGGGTCAAACTGAAAGTTCTTAGAAAATCAAAAACTGAGCAAACTAGCAAGTTATTAGTTTTATTATATCTTTTCAAAATAGTGTCCATTCACATCAATACACCGCTGCATCCGATGGAACCACTGAGAAAAGCACTTAGCCCACTCGTCCTTAGGGGTCTCTTCGACGGCCTTTTGAAACGCACCCACTGCTTCCTCGGTGTTCATAAAAAGTTTTCCTCGAAGTTTTTCTTTTATTTTCGGGAATAAATAAAAATCGCAAGGTGCGAGGTCGGGGCTATACGGCGGGTGACCCAGTAATTCCACGTCTGACGTCACTAAATAGTCGATCGTTCGCCTGGCGGTGTGCGACGAGGCGTTGTCGTGGTGAAGAAGGATCCTACTTCGAGGTCGTTTCTCCCGAACTTTTTCCAATACAAGTGGCAAACAATTGTTACTGTACCACTCGGCAGTAACTGTTTTTTGATCCTCTAAAACAATTGTCGCATAGTGACCTGTCCTTCCGAAGAACGAGGCCACCATCTTTTTTCCCACGCTTCGACCTCTCTTCACTTTAGTTGGCAACTCCTCGAAAGGAAACACCCATTGAGCAGACTGTCTCTTGGTTTCTGGATCATAACAGTAAACCCAGCTTTCATCACCCGTAAGTATGTCGAACACAGCATTTGAGTCACCTCCGTTAAATCTTTGAATCATTTCACGGCACCAATCAACCCGACGGAGTTTTTGGGCCTCGGTCAAATTATGAGGTATCCATCGGGCACAAAGCTTCCTGACCGCTAAATGTTCATGGAGGATTTTATGCACTTGACTCATACCGATGCCTAAGCTTGTCCGAATCTGCTGGTACGTCACTCTTTTGTCAGTCTCTATCATACGCCGCACAACACTGATGTTATTTTCAGTCGTCGCCGTAGAAGGCCGTCCCTCACGCAGATCATCGGTGAGATTAGTGCGACCACGTTTAAACTCACTAAACCAGTTGTAAATAGTCGCACGAGATGGGGCTTCATCACGAAAGGCCAATCGAAGTCTATCATAGCTTTCTTGTTGACTTAAATGACATCGAAAGTCATAAAAAATCATTGCACGAAAATTTTCTCGCGTTACATTCATGTTGACGTGACACAGACAATTTTCAATTTGCCGCCAAATCGTAAAACAAATGACAAATGAATGAAATATATACTCAATAATATTGGCAAAGAGTTCCATTTTCAAAATTTAAACTTACTTTTTTATTATATTGTTTAAAAATGGCCAGTTCTAAAAACTTTCAGTGTCGCCCTCGTATGTATGGATGAATTTGGCATTTACTTATGTCTGTGTTCAGTAATATCCAAAACTGTTGGACCGATTTAAATGAAATTTTTCGTAGTGGTAACTTATATCCCTGGTCAATATTTTAGATATTTTTAATCCCGGAAAATTAGAGAGTTCCCGTGGGATAGTTAAAAAACTGTAAAATGGTAAAAATTGCGTGCTGACCTTGTTGCTGCGGTTACATTAAAATACATACACAATTAGTTGAAATTTGGTACACGTTTATTATATCCAACCTTTTAGCAGTTCGAGGTGAGTTTTAGAACCGGTATGCCGCTAACGGTAAACGGTAGTTAGACAATCTTTGGACTTCAAAGCCAAAGGTCGTGGGTTCGGTTCCCACGGGTGACTAATCATAAATGTTAACGTATTCAGTTTGGCGTCTCATTTCTCGAATAATCTTTTAAAGAACCAAAAGTTTGTGAGACCGGTGCAAGATAGCTGTGTCTGTGCGCCGTTTAAGTATAAACTCTTATTGGCTTGGTTGGGGCTAAGTGACAATCTATGAACTATTTCTGTCGGAAATTTCATTCAGATCTGTGCAGCCGTCTTAGCGTGGAAATGTAACAACATCCATCCTGATTAACTTCCGCGTGTATAATATTGGAAGAATAGGACTGGTTTAAGATACATACAATACATACATAAATCACGACTTTATCCCTTACGGGGTAGACAGAGCCTCGGGTAGCAAGACCAGAAGGCCACGTAAAGTGTGATTGTGGCTGTAGAGGTGGAAAGGGGAATCAAACTAGTGATGGCTCGCTAGCCGCATCGCCTATTACATGATTCCTAAGATTTTCGCCCATTCGCTCGATGGGCTTTTACTCCCCGACCAGCATGGAAGTACTTATATGTACCAAATTTCAAGTCAATCGGACCAACCGTTGAAGAGGTTCCTCCTTCGGAGACGATTCTGGCAGCTCACCAGAACTCCTTTGCCAGAGTATTGTATTGTCATCTGACAGTTAAGCATGCAAAATTTCAGCTCGATCGGTTGAAGAGTTCTGTTTCAAAATTAAACTAAAATGAAAGCTGGTAAAATCCCAATTTAATGCATCTACCTGATAATGCAGACGAGTTCGAGTTAGTATCCCGGATATTAGTGCTGAAACTAGTTGGAAACTCTAAAAACGACTGCTCAGTTTAGATAGGGATGTTGCGAAGTGATGTCTGCAGAGGCAGACGAGTGTGCCTTGAGCCGAGTATAGGTGAAAAACTCAAGTAAATGTACCTGTATGTTGTATGTAGTAGTGTACAGAACTGATATGGGATGGGACTTAAGTCGTCATTTTAATTTGGAACGTTATTCTTATATCTAAGAGGCTGATCGACTGCAACGGAGACCGGGAGCCAAAAGCGATAAACGCGTGAATTTCATTGAGCTATTTTCAATAACAGCTGATAGATAGCTGGTGGTTGCGGGTGGTAGGGCCTTGTGCGAGGTCCGTCCGGATCGCTACCACCATCTTACTCGCTAATCCTGCCGCTAAGTAGCAGTGCTTGCACTGCTGTGTTCCGGTGTGGAGAGTAAGACAGCCGGGGAAATTACGGGCACAAGAGGCATTTCATCTTAGTCCTCTAGGTTGGCAACGCATCTGCAATCCCTCCGGGGTTGCGGGTGTCTATGGGCAGTGGTGGTCACTTACCATCAGGTGACCCACTTGCTCGTTTGCCTTCCTATTCATATAAAAAAAAAAAAGAGCAAGCGCGGCAGCAGAGGCGGCCGAAAAATTAAAGGTCTCTGCTCCGAATACTACTTCCTGCCATTCGGGGTTGAGACCTTAGGTCCGTGGGGTCCCAGCGCGTATATGTTAATCAAGGAAATGTCTAAGAGGCTGATGAACTGCAACGGAGACCAGAGCTGGCAGCTTCCTCGCACAGCGAGTTAGTATTGCAATACAGCGGGGAAATGCTGCCAGCGTCTTTGGCTCAATACCGCAGGGGTACGTTTTTAGATTTGTTTTAGTATTAGTTTAACTGTTTAACTAGCATAACTGTTGCACGTTACAGTAACCGATAGGTTACAGCTCTCAGATGTGTGCTTTGGACGTAGCGTTGATGAGCTGATGTTCTTCAAACTGCTAGACCGATTTTTATCATACACGGCTAAGAACCACTGTGAGGTAACTGGCTTTCGAATGAAGAATGCCGCATCGTGATCGGTCCATCCGCTGGAGAGACGACACACACACACAGACGACGGACGTCATAATTGTAACACCCCAGACAGAGCCTAAGGTAACAAGACCTACAGGCTACAGGCCACGCTTAGCAAGACTGTGGGCCTATAGGTGGAAAGTGGAATAAAAATAGTGATCGGTCGCTAGGCGCATCGTCTATCTATAACATGATTCCTATGATTTTCGCCCATTCCCCCGGTGGGCTTTTACCATCTGCGCGGGAAGAGAAGCAACTGGTACATTCTATGTATTTTTCTTAGCTCCCAGACCAGCATGGAAGTTTATTTGATTGATAGTTTGACTACAGAACTCCATTGAGTTGGTATGACTCGCGGATGCAGATGGAGATGTCTACTCTCATCTCATCCCTGTTTCGAAGCATCGGAGCCTCGTGCAAGTTTAAAATCAATCGGGCATTATGCCTCGTATGGAAACGAGCACTTAGTAATCCAGTAGTTCCGGGTTGAGCTAATAACTTATAGAGTGGAAATGTTATACTACTACTTTTTTATTAGCCTAAATATTATGGTGTCCTATTGCTTGGCAAAGGCCTCCGTAGCTCACGGTGCAACGCAATGTCAGGCCTGTCATCCATATACGCGTCCAAATTCCCGCCATCGCCTTCGTGGTCTGCCATGTCGTCATTGGCCATTTTCTAGCCACCTAATAGCCGAGTGGTCTTACTTCTGTGGGTGCATGCCCAATCTCATTTGAGTTTAGCAATCTTTTTCATGAAATTTTTAATACATGTGTTAATGTTCCTGCGGAGACGGTCCCGGCTGTACCACCAGAATTTTACTACCAGATTATTGTATTGTGATCTGACTTGTACAAGTTCAAAATTTCAGCTCAATCGGATGAAGATATCTGCTTCAAAATTGAGTCGCAAGATTCCACCCGGACAAACATCCGTACATAAAATAAGTTAATATGAACCTTGTAAAAAATTGGCACGCTTGGGTTCAATAGAAATCGTGATATTTGCGTAATCTATAGTGATATCTACGGGTGTAAGGTCCGTATTACTACTCTATTTGTTTTTTTCGTCTATGTTCTGGATGTGCCCGAAACGGAAGCCATTTCTGATCGGCGAATATCAGAAATGTTTGAAGCCGGTTTTAGTCAGCCTAAGTCTGTAGGGAAACTGAATTTTCCAGGGATTTTATCTGAGACCTAAGGATTGGGAACTAGCGGCGTTTGGGATACAGATGGATTTATGCTGGATCAAAGTGGATCCAGATGGATGCGGAGATTTATAGTTTCTTTTTTAATTGGTTGTTTTGTAACTGTTGATTGTTTTAAGGGTTTCGCGGCTGGATTAGGAGTTTTTTGTTATTACAAGCTTTAGTTTTACTCGCAACGTATGTGCCTCTAAGTATGATTGTCCGGGTGGAATCTTGCTACTCATTATTGAAGCAGATATCTTCAACCGTTAGAGCTGAAATTTTGCTTACTTGTTTAAGTCCGTAAAAACCCATCGAGGGAATGGGCGAAAATCGTAGGAATCATGTTATAGGCGATGCGGCTAGCAACCCATCACTATTTTGATTCCACTTTCCACCTCTACGCCCTCAGTGTCTTGCTAAACGTGGCCTGTAGGTCTTGTTGCCATAGGCTCTGTCTACCCTGTAAGGGATAAAGACGTGATTTGTGTATGTGTATGTACAATACAAGGTCCAGCCAGGAACCTCTCCGCAGGAGGGAGCTCTTCAACGGTTGGTCCGATTGACTTGACTTTTACGACACTATATATAGGACAAATGACAATGCAAGTACAGTCAATAAAAAAGACTTGTATTTGAAATGAAATTTAGGACAGACCTATTGAAATACAGTAAGCAATTAATAACATACAATGAGATGATTTATACAATATTTTATACGCTGAATCACGGCTAGAATTCTCGGTAATCTATCACTGTGAGTAAGGCATTATAAGATAAGGGAACAGCTCACCTGAGTCAACATTTTGTAATTCTTTGCACAGTGTATATTGTAAAATATTACCGTTGTAACTGGTGAACGAAAAATAATCCTTTTTAGGTTACGTAGCCAAAATGGCAAAAAGGTAGCCGTCTCAGGTACGTGTCCGTTCGTTTAATACGCATTTTAGTTGGAAAAGTAGAAAGAGACGCATATAGAATTTTGATGGTAGATGCCAATTTCCCCCGTAGATCGCCTCGGTCACCACGGACTCGCCTGCTACTTGATTGCCGGCCGCCTCTCCCGTCATACCGCTCTGAATGACATCCTCAGATGGGCGTTCGTCAGTGCCAACGTTCCTGCTGCTCTGGAGCCCCAGATCGCACGGAGCGCTGGCAAGCGCCCTGATGGGATGTCATTGATTCCGTGGACGCTACTTGCGCCGACACCATGGCTGCGTCCTACCTCCAGGACAGCAGGCATGCCGGCGCGGCGGCGGACACCCGAAAGCGGGTAAAGATGACAAAATACCAGTGTCTCGGCGCCCAGTAGGAGTTCGCCGCATTTGGCGTCGAGACACTCGGTCCGTGGGGCAAGGGCGCACGTGGGCTCTACAGAGCTCTAAGCAAACGCCTGAGGGAGGCAACGGACGACCCTCGCGCCGGCAGCTTTCTCGCACAAAGACTCGCAATTGCGATACAACGCGGGTATGCTGCCTGCGTGATGAGGACCCTACCTAAGGGTCCAAATTTATTTTAATTCTGAATTGTTTTATTTTTATTAAGATCGGTTTAAGGTAAGCCTTAGTTTATATGTTTATCAATACCTTTGGTAGGTGTATTTTGTTATATTTCTGTAGCTGAAATACATAATACTGAGGTTGGGGCACTTCATATTTACTTAAAACAGAGTGAAAATGAAGTTATTTACTTTTGGATGAAGTAAATCTTGAAGACTCCGCGATGACGACTGTCCTACTATCCACGCTGGAACACAGCAGCGCAAGTACTGCTGCTTGGTAGCCATCCTGCACAAGAACTTACTACCCACAAACTATCTTATTTGAATAAATAGGATTATAAATTTACAGTGTTTACAAAAAAATCTACCCACCGCGCAAATAGTTGCTCACTTATTCTGTCTTTACTCAGAACTCGACAGCGATCCAATCTAGCCAGTTTGCTTAAACAGTGCTTTGTTTTACGTACTCCAAGAGAATTGTATTTTTTCATGAAATTTACGTTTAGAATATAAAATGAAGACTGTCGAATCAGGGGAACGCTCCGGGCGGAATGCTGGGCGCGGACATGCGACTAACTGCGACTGAAATCGCAAACGCGTTTTTAGTTCTATAGGTGAAAAAGACTTAAGTAAATGACCTGTTGTAGATAGACTACTACGTACAGCGCTGATATGGGACTTAGTCATTTTTCTAATTTGGAACGTCAATTTGTCTATTCGCACACATTACTCACACATACAACAAGGGAACTACTTGAGTTTTTCACCTATATCCTGTTGCAAGCGACCGTTGTATTGATCCCTCACTTTTATCTCAGAATTTAATCTTTATTTTTTATAAGTTCTGAGCCACTCTCTTGGATTTAAAATACTGTAATCTGTTGTTGCCTCTTCATGCTTCAACCTCTGAAACGGTTTATTAGGAATTTGGCATAGAGAAGTGTATGGAAAGCAACGACCCAATCAACCAATGAGTGGTTGGGATTTGACCAGTGCTGCTAAAGATTTGTGACATTGTAACTTGCTGTTCCGAGAAACAGACCTCAGGCGAGAGCTAGTTACGGTACCCGGCCATAAAGATTCCACTTCGGTCTTTAGAAAGAGACAATGGCCGACGCATAAGCCGGAATTAACCGAGAAGACCGATGTGCAATCTTTATGACCAGTAGGCTTATTATGTAACTCGCTCGCAATCGCCATCGTGTTCATTTTGATAATTCATGTATGGGCTGACAATTGGCATCGGAATCAGCTAGCTGTCACATTCATACAAGAACTGTATAAAAAAAAACACGATGGCGATTGCGACCGAGTTGTTGTTGTTATCGAAAGTTGAAAATTGTATACATTCTCAAATCTGTTGGTACTAAATCTAAATGTGTACTTAATTCACCGTATTTTGATCGCGTCGCATGTTTGCGTCGGCTCTTACCCACCTTTTACGTAACCCCCTCTCTACTTTGACATTGTTTTTTCTTGCCTAGAATATTATTCTAGAGTTGCTATCTTTCTAGTGAAGCTGTCCTTTAGGGAAATGTATATTTATGAAATGAGCCAAGTAAATATGGTTCTGACTTAACAATGGAATGTATTATGTTGGTCTAATAAATAATGATTATGAGACATTTTGATTTTGATCTGCGGCCTTAACAATAATGAAAGGGTATGCTGAAATTTTATTTGCTAGCTGTTCCCTGCAACTTCGTCCGCGCAGAATTAAATATATTTATTTATGACTTACTCAGGGATAAAGTAGCGTTGTAATAGTGAATGGATGAAGACGCAAGTAGAGTTAGCGGGTTAACCGTTGAAGAGTTCCTTCCTGCGGATATGGTCCTCAGCGTGCCACCAGAATTTCATCACCAGGTTGTTGTATTGTCATCCGACGTACACAAGACAAGAGTGCAAAATTTTAGCTCAATCGGTTGAAGATCTATCGAATCAGCCCTCATCCACCCACTGCTGAGTAAAGGTCTCTTCATTTTCACGCCACTTTGCCCGGTCCCGTGCCAGTCTCATGCACACTTCCAGCCGAATGACAGATGTCATCTGACCAAAGGGCTGATGGTCTGCCCACTGACCT
Organism: Pandemis cinnamomeana; assembly: GCA_932294345.1. Taxonomy (NCBI): domain Eukaryota; kingdom Metazoa; phylum Arthropoda; class Insecta; order Lepidoptera; family Tortricidae; genus Pandemis; species Pandemis cinnamomeana. The sequence goes on from OW028731.1 coordinate 4,031,292, forward strand.
GATCGGTTGAAGTACCTGCTTCAAAATTGACTTGCAAGATTCCACCCGGACAAACATATATTTCATTGCAAGTTTGTAAAAAGCTTGTAAAATGTAAGAAATGTCATTTTTGACGTAAACTTATTAACGGTTGGTCCGATTGATTTTCAATTTGGTATACAAGTACAGTCAGCAAGAAAGCATGTTTGACAGAAACTTTTTATAACATGTACGTTTAAGTAAAGTTGTTCCGTCGTCTGTTCGCCTCGCCGCCCGTCACACGTCACATTTAATACAGTAACCCTTATAAGTGTCAGAAAAACATATTTCCCTGCGACTTAATGTATTCGGCTCCATGGGACATCAAACGTCAAATAAACAAAGTAAGCGTATGGAAACTTGAGGTGAATAGGGTTGCCAGTAAGCAACCTAATAATGCTATTAATGGTGTGTGGTATTAAATACAGTGCGATAATAGTTACACAATCGGATAACTAACGTATAAAAGTCGAGTGGTGCTTGACATGATACAAACTAGTCCGAAAGTCGAACATCACTCGACTTTTATACATGAGTTATCCGTTTGTGTAACTATGAAGTTTCATGTTGAAAGAGTACAGTGCGATAGTATTTAAAACGATCTTCTGCTCTGTATTTCTGGCTCGCTCACTCTAATGGGTTTGATACTTGTATCGGGCGATGGTGCTCGAAATCTGAATGTCTATTAGATTTCTGTTTCATCATCATTATAACAGCCGGGAGACGTCCATTGCTGGACTCAAACCTTCCTTAAGGATTTCCAACCCTTTACCAGATCAGGCTTTCTGCAATCTTTACCAGATCGTCTGTCCTGGAGGCTTTCACTGTAAAACTCCTCGCAGGTTTAGTTAGTAAGATAGTGGTAGCGATCGAGATAGACCTTGTACGAGGCTTTACCAACGCAGCAACGTGGGTCACCTGATGGTAAGTGAGGATTATCACGCAGCGTTGGCAGGCTTCCTCCCACTAGGAGGGCGACTACATCGCGAAAGCGGACAACTGGTGGATTCAGGTATCAACTTGTCGTTCATGGCTTTCTGTGGAGGCTTTTGCTTAACATTGAGTTTTCTTGATGATGATGATTTTATACGGGGAAGCATTGCCATCCTTGTTGGGAAAATGTGCGTCTTTGGCAGCCCTCGCTGAAGGAACAGCGCGCTGCTCGCGCAACTTATTTCATTACTATTCGCACGTGATCGCTGTATAGTGTGGTACGCCGAGATCGCCGGGGGAGGAAGGAATGGTTGGAATTGCATGTACCTAACAAAAATTAGAAGCTGTACAGTGGCGTGACTATACCGTCTGAGGCCCGTGGCAAATTCATCAGGGGTCCTTCGTTTAAATAAAGAAGTTAGTGTCCGACCGAAACTGATTTTTCAGCCGAAATCGAAACCGAAACCGAACTTTCGGTCTTGCTCTCTGTTTCGGCCGAAACCGAAACTTATTAAAACATTTAAAATTACGATTATTTACTGAAATTTACTGTTTTTTTAACATTTACACACTAGCGACCCGCCCCGGCTTCGCACGGTATATTATGCATGTATTATACATTATAAACCTTCCTCTTGAATCACTTTATCTATTAAAAAAAACCGCATCAAAATCCGTTGTGTAGTTTTGAAGATATAAGCATACATACGGATTTGAGGACAGAAAAAGCGACTTTGTTTTATAATATGTAGTGATTTGGTAAGTACCAAATCACTCAATTGCAAAATATAACCTCAACTCACGATTAAATGAACGGTGGCGAATTGAGCCGGGCCCCGCCGGCGAGCAAGCACGAGTTAGCTGCGAAGTTTACCGAACGACGCACGAAAATTCAAGAACACTCTAGTTTCGGCGGGGTCGAAAGTTTCGGCTATATTTTGGCCGAAACCGAAATTTCGGTCGGTCACTATAAAGATGTGCATCATCGTCCCTTTTGTGCTCGGCCAAGCCAGTTCGGAGCCCCCTGGAGCCAGTCCTGCCACTCTTTATTTTCGTTAAATCGAGATATCCTAGTGGTTTTACCTATGACCTCTCAAGCAGAGGGTTATGGGTTGGAACTGGAACCTATGCTTGCACTTTGTGTTACCTATTTGGAATTAATGTGCGAAAATTCACATGGGTTTTTCGAAGGAAACGTCGCAAGGAAATATATCGTGTACATGATTCTCCCATTTTTCGTCCAAAGCCCTCTGTAGCCGTAACGACGTTTATTATAGTACCTTGAATATAGTTCGCGTGAGGATACTTACCTTTGCTATTTTGTGCGACAAAATGAGGTATATTTTTTTTAGCAAATTATGTCAACAGATGACGGTTTTAGATTAGCGTGACTTGATAAATATTTCTAAAACTACATTTGTTAAAACTTAGAACTGGTTGCGTCATTTCTTTTTACAAATGTGCAAATTTAAAGTGCTCTGACCTATTTACAACGTGATGCATTAGTCTAGACGCTTGAAGAGTAATTTTGATATGAGTAAGCTGAACACAAACCTCAGTATTAAAATTAAATATGAAACAAAGCTTTATTCTTGTCGAGTCGTCGGCCATCCCTTCTTTGGAGGTCTCTTGAAAATTGTGGTGTCCTATCAAATACCCCAACATGTTGTGTTATTTCTTGGTTTCCAACAAAGTACAAGCGTTGCAATTTAACACGTTCCTCGTTCTTTTTGTAGTTATTTAATCTCTGCCAACCTGTTCTATATGTTCTTCCTTAAACATTATATTTATAGTAGTACTCCAAAGGGTGGTCTCAATTCACCAGAATACTTTTCTCCATCCTTTTGTCATCAAATCCGATATAATATCTAATCCAGTTTATTCCACCACCGAACCTGTAGTTTTTCAACATTTACGTATATCCAGGTTTTCAATAAATCATTTAAAAACACACATAACGGCTGTAAACGTGCCGAATTTCGCACATGTATATCGATCTCTGATACACGCTCGACATAACAATGCAGGTCACGCGCGTTCTCATATCGACGTATTCAGAATTACAGAGTTTATCATTTTTAGCGTGACGTGCGGAACATAATGATTATATGATAGAAGTGCGTCTAATGTTTAGGGAACTCCGTGCTTAGGACGCTTTTGTGCTTCACGTGTTGTATTATAAGGTTAGTTCTGTAGAGCCACAATTTGGTGGTATGTGGGAGTGTGCGGTAAAGTAAATGAAGTTGTAAGAGCGATAGGTCCGTCGTTTTTAGCCGACACGTAATAGATTCTGGCGATACGTGGCGGAAAAAGGCGGATATTGGCCATTCTGTTTGCCGTAGTAGTTATTAGGTTTTTTCTGAGCTGATAGGCTGCTGTAATTCTGGAATTTGACTGAATCATTTACTGTAAAAGAAGCTTCCATTTTTCGGATTGCGGTATATATTGTCTTTAAACTTTTGCGTTAACTTATTTCCCTTGAGCTAATTCGCAACGTATATTTTCTCATCAATTTCAATGACTTACCCTCTATACTTAATTCGAAATGCATTCATTACAGACACTAAAACTTTCGCATTTGCAATACCTATTAGTAAGAATATATGGTAGAGAATCGTCTATCGGTTTTATGAGTTCATTAACACTTAAATTTGTAGACTTTAGCTGTTAGTAGGATTTTGTGCCAGGTTGCTATTATTTGCTCTCTTCTATCGTTGAAGGTAAGACACCCTCAAATTGTTAGCAGAATTCTATCTTAACCCTCAAGAATTTAAAACAATCAGCATAGTCTGGTGACTTACCATTCGAGTATCTACATACATACAAGACCTAAAGGCCACGTTTAGTGTGATTGTGGGCGACAAGGTGAAAAGGGGGATCAAAATAGTGATGGTTTGTTAGCTGCCTACTGTTAGTCGCCTACATGATTCCTAAGATTTTGCGATGCGCGGAAAGAGAAGCAACTGGTACATTCTGTGTTTTCTTTGCTCCTAAACCAGCATGGAAGATTGAAGTAAACCAACTAGCTCATTTCTAACTGTCAAAATAACGTGTAAACAAAATTGATCAGTATTAATAACAGTAGGCCAGTAAGTGACCGTAATCGAGTTAGCTTGCCCGGGTGAGTAGCGATACGCTCGGGACGAACAGAAGTTTACCCAGGATAGAGAATACATGGGTCGGCGTTGCGTTGGACACCGCCGGGTCTAATTCAATGATATAATAGACAATTTCATTTTTAATACAAGCTTTTATTGCTGACTGCACTTTTGTGGACTGTACTTGCATTGTAATCCTTTCTACATTATCATCAATGTGTCCATGCCATATTCTTCAGCGGTTGGTCCGATTGACTTGAAATTTGGTACACATATTTAGAACGGATGACAATGGAAGAACAGTCAGCAAAGAGCTTGTATCAAAGATTAAGTTATTATCCTGGAAAATTGCAGTTCGCGATAAAAGAATTCTACGTAGACGATGTCGCGAGCAACAGTTAGTAAGGTTATAAATGCAAAACGAGTAAGGGGGTCACCTGATGGTTAGTAATCACCGCTGCCCAGACACTCATAACATAGGGCGTTAGTTGTCCTTTTAGCAGCGGATGGAAACTTAAACGCCGCGCGGACGTTCAACAACTACTCGCGTACGTTTTCACGGAAACTTGTACAAGATTTCTCAAAGCTCCGTTATCAAATTATGCATGCAAATAACGTTTTGATGGTCATGTAAGTGATATAGCATCGCCCCTAAGAACGCCCGTGTGTTATTTGCTAATACGAATAGGATGCCGTGAGGAGACGACGGATTTTGGGGCGTTGTCCCATGTACGGCGTTTACAAGGGTGAAGTCATTGGTTACAGGTTTTTGTAATTTGCCTTTGAATAGATTTTGTGTGACACTATCGTAGATATAATGTAGAATGTAGTAATAGCGGCAACGCAAGAGAAAGAACGATGTAATACGTGTATGTTAGGAAGAGACAGATAGACCAGGGGGGTACCATGACGTCTTATGCGATTTAGCTCAGTTTAGGTTCGCTCGCTGTCAGGTCTATCCTAAAAGTGACAGCTAAAACTTGAACTGAGGCGGAATTGACTCGCATTAAGACGTCATGGTAAAGCCTCGGGCTTATTCTCCGAAATTCGATATTCAAATTCTAACCCATGTTCTAAATTTAGTCCACGGGTCTTACTATGACGTCTTAATGTGTCAATTCAGACTCATTTCAGATTTTAGCTGTCATTTTTAGTATGGATCTGGAATTGAATTGCATTAAGATGTCATTGTAACCCCCTGACCATTTTTAATTGAAATTCTTATTTTTCCTTGACTCGCGCAGACAGCTGTCAAATTTTTCGGTCTGAAATGTAAATAGTGTTTGGTTGGCAGCCGCATCGCCTACGACATGATTCCTAAAATTTCTGGGCTTGTACGATCTTTGCGGGAACAGAAGCAACTAGCAATTTCTAACCCCCTTATTCATAAACGGTATATGCCTATATGCTTTTCTGCTAACTTAGCAATCGTTTGTCCTTTTCTGTGAAAGGTAAATGTCAAAGTGACAGATAAGGACGAACGATTGCTAGGTTAGCAGAAGCCTACACAGCGTTTATGAATAAGGAGGTAAGTCTTTACCTAGACCAGCACGGAATGAGCGCAATGCTTTGTTGCTAAATAATATCATGACTCAAGCATGTGTTGAAGTGTTAACCATCTTAGCTGAATCATTCGGATGCAACAACGGATAAAAGTAATTAGATGCTGCGCCGTGTTTGTAGAGAGGGATTAATTTGGACGCGCTAATAAACGCCTACTGTTTGACCCACTGAGTGTACAAAGGCTTGTTGTAATATACTTTCTGGCTTTGGGTTTTAAGGGGTTATGTTGTCGAAATGTTGGAAATGGAACCGTTAGTTTCGCCATGTCCGTCTGCCTGTCCACCGCTGAGTCTAAACATATTAACGTCAGTTTTTTAAGTATGAAGTTATTAACCCCCGACGCAAAAAGAGGAGTGTTATAAGTTTGACGTCGATGTCTCTCTTTCTCTGTGTGTGTGTGTGTCTTACTGTCTGTGGCATCATAGCTCTATTCGATGGATAGCCGATTTGTCATTCAGAAGCCAGTGATTCTTAACCATGTTTTGGTAAAAATCTTTAACGAGAGTTTCTTTAAAGTATAAATTTGCTTTAGGATCAAGTTCTGGTCTCTGACGTCCTATCCTTTAGACCTGGACTTTAGCTTCCTTTAATTCCAATACCGATTCCCACACATCAATAAATATCGTCGTTTGTTTTTACTCCTATGAATTTATTCGCGTTTCTGATATTGACACCAAAACTAGGGTTGTAGTAGCGTTGATAAATGACATACTATTAACATACTAATCCTTGCCACATATTGGATTCCACCCCACTGAATCACAAAGCTAGTAACAATGGTTTTTGTAGTAATGTAGTTAAAGGCGACTATTGCGTCTTTGACGCAGTCTTTCTTTTAATACAGATTTGAGAGCATGAAGATTGTTTTATTTCGTGCTTTTATCCTATTGTAATGGAACGGAAGGGCTATGTTTCTTTTCTCAGTTGTCTAGGTCAGTGTTTCTTAAACTTTTTGTGGTCACAGACCTCTTTCAGAATTTCAAAAAGTCCTTGGACCATGTTAAGGCTTATTACAGAAAAAGAATATTAAGCCTAATATTAAGGAATCACTCTGAGTACATATGTTAAAGGTTAAATGTTGCTGTGGCCCCCTGGCATACATGTAAAGGACTTCTAAAGGGACCATGGACCCTACTTGAAGAAACCCTGGCCTTTTATACAGTTGGATCAGAGGAGGTGCACGGTGCAGAATTGGCAATCACATTGCTTTAAAACCATGCATAGTTTGCTCCTCGTCTCTTATTTATCAAGCTTTTATTGAATTTGCCGTATATAGAAGTATGTTTGTTCGGGTTCCAGGTGGAATCTTGCAATTCAGTTTTGAAGCAGATATCTTCATCCGATTGAGCTGAAACGCTGCATACTTGTGTAAGTCGGATGACAATACGATAACCTGGTAGTAGAGTTTTGGTGTCTTCGCAGGAGGGGACTCTTCAACGCTTAGCCCGATTGATTTGAAATTTGGTACACATATGTAGGATGGATGACAATCCCAGTGCAGAAAGAAAAAAAAGGTTTTTTTTTATAATGGAATTTTTAACAAAAACTTTTATAAACAAATGCTCACTTCAGGATATTTTATTATATCGTAACATTTACATTTTATCTGATAGTTACCTTGATACAAACTTCGGTGGCTGCCCGCATGCGGCCATTTCCGATATAAAGCCGATTGACAATGGGCCAATCAACTAATCGACTTCTCGTTTCTCAGTGATTGATGATGATACCACAGTGTATGGTCTGTCAACTGAGTCAGTTGAATAGCGATAGTGACACAGTCTGGAACCTTTTCTTCTTAATAATCATAAGCATTTATTAGTTTGTACAAGTAGCTTAGTTTAGGGCTTGGAATTATATGTTTAGGGTTCTGTTCGTCATTTGGAAAAAACTGTCTTTCCGTCTGTCAAGATCCTTTTTCGGAAATGCGTGGAGGTATCAGGCTGATATTAATATCAAATACGGACGGACAACCAAGGAAGCTTATATATTGTTCCATTTTTGACGAATGAGGTAAGGAACCCTAAAAAACTGATTTTTTTAGGTTTGGTTCTTCCAAGCTGATCTGGAAGCAAAGAAAAAACAAAGAATGTACCAGTTGCTTCTCTTCCCGCACTGGTGGTAAAAGCCATCACTGTTTTGTTGATCATGTTATAGGCGGTGTGGCTAGCAACCCATCACTGTTTCGATTCCCCTTTCTATCCATACGCCTACAATCATGCTAGACGTGGTCTTTAGGTCTTGTTACCTTTGGCTTCGTCTACCTTGTAAGGGTTGAAGACTTGATTTGTGTATGTATTAGGTTTGGCGTGTTACCAAAAACCCTGGTTTGGACGTGACTCTTCAGACTCGCGACCCATGGGTTTGTGGTTTTGGTTACAGGCTTTATGGATGTGTGAGACGTATAACTTGTTCGAACTAGTCTCTCAGGCGTATCGAGTCCACTGTTTAATTTATCAAAGTCCCCTTTCGTGTCGACCGCCATGCCGCGATTGTCAATTCACAATATTAACAGGGCTGGGGGACAAACGCCATATATTACACGTAATTATGTTTACAATAAATATTAACGACATTATTCAAGTTGTCGGTTTTTAATATGCGAGTTTGATGGGGTTGTTTTTTAAAGAAACTGGCTAAGCGCGAGCCGGACGCGCACTGATGGTTCCGTGCAAAGTTGGCTGGTTTCGTGATTGTATAATTTAGCCCTGCTCCTAGACAAAATGTATGTATGTATGTATGTATAACTCTTTATTGTACATAAAACACAAGAAAAATATGAATACAGGACAACACACATGCACAAAGGCGTACTTATCCCTAAAAGGGATCTCTTCCAGTTAACCTTTGAACGATGACAGGACATAAGTATTAAGCCAGAGTAATGAATGAGAAATGTAGTACATACATACACGTCTTTATCCCTAACGGTGTTGACAGAGCCTAAGGTAAGACCTAAAGGCCACGTTTAGCATGATTCTGGACGTATAGGTGAAAAGAGGGGTTTCGTCCATTCCCTCGATGGGCTTTTACCATCTGCGCGGGAAGAGAAGCAAGTGGTACATTCTATGTTTTTCTTTGCTCCCAGACCAGCGTGGAAGCCTAGCTAAGTATTTGGTATTAATTTCAACTTTATAACTCTACCCGTTCCTGAGATAATTGGTCTTGAGAAATGGACGGACGGACAACGAAGTGTTCCTAAAGGGTCCATTTTTTACTTTCGAGGTACGGAACCCTAAAAATAGGCAACTCGTACAGTGTACAGAGGAGAGGGTTGAAGTCGCACCGGTTGTACACCCCAACGGAAATATGGTTTTAGAGTTATATGGATTGTTTGTTATATTTGCTTGAAAGAAATTAGTAAGTCGTAAATATCCCTACATAATATTACAAATGCAAATGTGGGTGTGTCTGTTTGTCTCTCTGTTACCTCTTAAACTGAGGAACCAATTTGTTGCAATTTGGTATGTTTCAATTTAAGTGCCGGAGAGTAGCGTAACTTCTAGTCTATACTAATGTTATAAAAGGTAAGATTTGTTTGTTTGTTTGTTTGCATTGAATAAGCTTCGAAACTATTGGACCGATTTGAAAAATTCTTTCACCATTAGAATCCATTATGATTTCTGGTGAACTATATTTAGTTCTGCGTGGACGGACTATCCCTTACAGGGTAGACAGAGCTTAAGGTAGCAAGACCACGTTTAGCATGATTGTGGGCATATTGATGGAAAAGGGAATCAAAATTGATAGCCGCATCGCCTATAATATGATTTCTAAGATTTGTGCTCGACGAGCTTTTGCGCGGGACGAGAAGCAACTGGTAGGTACATTCTGTTTTTTATTTGCTATCCTACTAATATTATAAACGCGAAATTTTGTAAGTATGGATGGATGGATGTTTGTTACTCTTTCACGCCAGAACGGCTGGACAGATCTGGATGCAATTTGGAACATAGATAGATTATAGTCTGGAATATCAAATAGGCTACTTTTTATCCCGGAATTCCTGCGGGATAGCGATAAACGAATTCTATACAGACGAAGTTTATTTATTTATTTATAGGAACACAAAGAGTCATACATGGCTCATAAACAAATCACAAAGAGTTTATATCATTGACAAAACAGTGTTCACATTTAACATAGCACATTTGAGTAATTCAGCTGAATGTGACGGACGCGTAAGGACGCGAAACAAATATAAAAAATACTTAATTTGAATAAAACATAAGCCAATTTTTGAAGTTGCGGGCAACAGCTAGTGGTAAATAAAATTAATATAATATTTATGGATGCCTCGCTGCACTCGAATTTAATAATCACTTTGACAGATCACCGAAACGCGTACCAACAGTACGTGATATTTTCACGCGCGTCACGCGGTGGCAATTATTGGGACAGCGTTCGACAATCAAATAATACATCCATATATCTTGGGGACTAACCTAACGGTTCGAATTACACAATTTTATGGGCTAGTGTTGTCGCCGGAGGACTTTATCGATATCGATAGTGGGGATATTTATTTTTTAGTTTGTAAAAAAATTGTTGTTTGCTATTCCGCGGGAACTATGCAGTTTTCCGGGATAAAAAATTGCCTTTGGTTAATCTAGGGTATCAGCTATCTTCGTTCCAAATTTTATCCAAATCCATTCCGTAGTTTTTACGTGAAAGAGTTACAAACATCCATCCATACTTACGAACTTTTGCGTTTATAATATTAGTAGGATATGTTTTTGTTAAAAAAACCATTTAAATGCAAACTTTTTTATAGACTGTACTTGCATTGTCATCTGTACCTACTATGTATGTGTACCAAATTTCAAGTCAAAAGGACCAACCTTTGAAGAGTTCCCTCCTGCGGACCAGTCTTGGCCGGGTCATCAGAATTCTACTACCAAGTAATTGTATCGTCATTGATTTAAACAGGTGCTAAAATACAGCTCAATCGGTTGAAGATTTCTGCTGGAAAATTGAGTTGGTGGCCCGGTCAGAACTTTTCAACTGTTGGTCCGATTGACTTGAAACTTGGTACACATAGTATGTGTGCAATGCAGGTACAGTCAGCAAAGCTTACCAATATTAAATTTGTGACAGAAACTCATTGCGCTACTTAAACAAGTCTAGTAAAGTTTTAATGAGAACTATGTAAGAGTATAAGTATTTTAGAAAGAAATTTTGTAGTTTTTTGGTGATCAGATAAATATTCGTTGGCAATATCGATAGTTGTCCCACCCCTAGAGCAGTCCAGTCGCATTATAATAGGCGTTTTGTTTACAATGCCAACTCAAGGGGAATCCCGTCGAGCCCAACACCGAAACATCACACACACAGCACTCGGCCCATCGAAAAAACGACCCAACACCTTTAATTTAAAGTAGAACTTTCAACGATACCAAACGTACATTTAGAAAATTACAAAACGGACGAGAACAGGCGCAAGGACTGTGTGGAGCGAGTCCTTTTTGTGTTGTATGGCTACATGAATAGAGTTCCGTTTTGTTGATGTTTGGTGTGCGACATTAGATTAAAAACAATGGGGATACGGTCTATGGGAAAGAGATCGATAACGCAAATTGAGTTCCTGTCACCTTTGCGCAAGGGTTTTTTTTTAACATTTGTTCCCAATGATTGGGACTTGTTTGTCGAATTTGTATGGAGTAATTGGATTTAGGTGTTGTGTGCGTGCCTTATCTGGTTTGAGGCGGTTTTGGAGTTCAAGATGGCGGCGAGGACAGTACTAAGTGGAAGGAACGGACGGACACTGCACTTAATACTATTGCTACTATAATAGACGCCATTCATGATGGCTAAAATCGTGGTGTTCGTAGATGACGCTATCTGTACTGGTCGGCCGAGATAGTTCAGCCGTTGACCGAGAGATGGCGGCGCCGTCGATTCATCTTTTTTAGCAATTTTTCAAAATGGCGGAGCCGTGGAGATTGAAAACTTAAAAAAACAACTTTTGTTACTCTTTATGGAGATGCAACTTTTTGTCCTAACAATTTTTTCATTTAATTAACTTTGCTAGGTCCCACTCACATACTTTACACTAACGTTTTGAAAGTCTGGATCGGGAGTTTAGTGTTTTAGCAGAGATATTAATTATAGTTCATGTGCGGTGAGCATTGTTCGGAGAACGGCATAAAGGGTCATTACCCTCGGCCCGTTTTATAAAAATTAAACTTCTGTGTAGGAACATTGGGAACAGAGTAACTATGGAGCAGAGGGATTGTTTGTGTTTAAATTGTTTAAATTTTAAACAAGATTTGTGGTTTAACACCTCAAATCCGGCCCTGTCGCTGAATCCTTTTTAGATGTATATTGTATACATATATGAGCTTTTGGGTGAAGGAAAGCATGAGAAACCATGCATACTCCTGCGAAGAATAATTATGTGTTTGTGAAGTTCCCAATCCGTCTGGATTGCGTTGAATTTTGACACGCAGATAGTTGTTATGACGTGTGCATCCGCTGACGTATGACAGGGCCGGATTCAGGTGGTCAAAGGTTCCACTTCAAATTTTAATTTTACGTGGACGACGTAGCAGCCAACAGCTAGTTCAAAAATAATTAAGTACAGTTGGGTTACCATGGCGTCTTAATGCGATTCCGATTTAGTTTAGGTTCCCTCGCTGTCTGATCCATACTAAAAATTACAGCAAAAACGTGAACTGACACTACAGCTTCACTGAAGTTAAAAATTCGGAGTTCGTTTCGTTCCGCTCGCACTAACAGTCGTTTTTGGGAGTGTGAAAGGGATACTACGAATTTACGATTTCGCATTTCGGAGTAGCCCTCCGTATACGGAAACCTAAAACCCGGCAAATAATGTACTCTGCGGGTTTTGTTAAATCGAGTTTGAAATTGAACCGGCCGCGGGCTAACCGATTACAATCCGTACTAGTTTTGTGGCAACTGCGAAAAAATTCATGTCTCCTGCAGGCTGTGAGACCATTGTTTTGTGGAGATATACCCCCTTATTCATAAACGCTCTATAGGCTTCTGCTAACTTAGCAATCGTTTGTCCTTATCTGTGAAAGGTAAATGTCAAAGTGACAGAAAAGGACAAACGATTGCTAAGTTAGCAGTAGCCTATAGTGCGTTTATGAATAAGGGGGCTAGGGTTTTAAGAATTGATCATCATTATCAGTCGAAAGTCCACTGCCGATTATAGGCCTCCAAAGAGCGCTATCGCGGGCAGCCCTCAGCGGACCTTCGCCAGGTTATAAGTCTTTTGTACGATGCTTCTTCCGATAGGTGATCGCCACCTGTCGCGAATGTGTGTTCGGCTTAAGTTGCTTGGCGACGGTTGTTAGAAAAAATATCCTTTAGAAAAGAAAAGTAATACACGGTTTTCTTAAACTCAATCCGTTTCGTCATTTTTTCATATGGCGACCGTGACAGGACCATCAACCTAAAGAGTTTCGTGAGTCACAGACGGTTCTGGCTGAAAATCAGTGCTGCAGGTGTCTGACACGTCAGCGTAATGCTGAGCCAGCGACCGTTTCACTTTTGCAAAGACACAACGCTGATGATTCTTTTTTCTTCTATAAAATTGTGTATACTCTCTTATATTTGTGTCTTGCAAAAAGGAGTAAATGTCTTCTTTCTTTCAAAGACGTCCACTGCTGAACATAGGCACACCAGCGCCATACTTTAGTCTCCCTGTTTTGTGAAGATTTCGAGTTTTAAGAATTCATCATCACTATCGGACTTCCTCTGCTGAACATTGGATTCCCCCAAAGAGCGCAATAAAGACCGGTCTTGCGCGGCCCTCGTTCAACTGGTTCCGGCAATCTCCACCAGGTCAGTCCAATTTGTGGGGGTCCTTTCTATAAGTGCTTGTTTTTATTCGATTCGAACCCGGGACCACTTCATAGTCGGTAACCACTAGGCTATTCGGTGTAGGTGTTTCGCATGCCGCCTAGGGGTTCGGCAATGCGCTGACCGCGCAAACAATCTAACTTGTTATTAGTCTACATCGTCTGACGCATTCATCGGCGAGTGAACTTTGTTCATTATTTCGCGGCGCTATTGCTGCGCGAGCGACGGCACAGCGTCTCGCTTATAAACAGTAGAGAGGAGAGAGAAAAGAGAAAACAGTTTTTCATGACAATCACAAAACAAATAAAAACATTGTCACAAAATGGTGCCAACACAGCATTTGCTGGTGATGCATATATTGAAAAAAAAGTAGAACCCCTAGTTACCAGAACTTTCCGAGTCGGCCAAATACTTCGGTACACCATAGAAATAGTATGGCGTGCCGATCTTTTTGGGCACCTTGAATGTTTCATACCAAATGACGCTGTGCAATGTTAAATTAAAATGACCTTCGGGTCTTCTTGCTGTCTCACTCAATCTTATGTGTTTGATACTTGAATCGGCCGATGGTACGAGTATCCGAAACTCGAATGTCGGTCTAGGAGCTAACGTACTGTATCCCGACCACACTCCGAACACGCGTTAAAAAATTGGAGTTGGTTTCGTGTCGTTCCGTTTACGCTGATAGAAGTTTATAGGAGAGCGTGAGGGACGGAATGTTTAGAATTTTGAATTGGTGAGTAGCCCCAGCCCCTCTGGAATTTTGGGAGTTTTGTAGAAACGCGGGCGGAATTCGGAAATGTCAGGAATTCTCTATATCCTTTTTTTGGATATTTTTCCTTTCCACCCTATACGCCCACAATTAGATATTGTTACCTTAGTATGCTTCGCCTAAGTCCCTTAACTTAGACCTGATTTGCATGTATATATGAAAGAAAGAAAGAAAGAAAAAAGTTTATTGATGACAATCACAAAAGTCAAATCAAATAAATTAAACACAAACTGATAAGTACATATGTTAAGTCCCGAGTTTTAGATTTAACCCCATACTTTATCCTGTAGCTTGGTTTTCTTTGTCGTTCATACTGTTTTGAAACTGTATACTGTGTCGGAAGTTGGCAGAGTAAAATAATTACCTGAATTCAAATACGCAAATACTGGATGCAAATGCACTAGTAATAATTTCAAGTTGTTTGTGTGTGTGATTTAAATTGCATTTCTTTTGCAGGTAAGTGGCTGATCTGGAGCGGTGTTGTTTGTAAGTCTGTTTGAGTTCGTCACCTTATGAAACTAAGGCCTAGACGGACGTTCCGAGACCAAATAGGAGAAGTTTTGGAAAAAGATCAGGCCAGGAGTACCCGAAACCGACGAGCGTGTATGAAGAGTTTGTTGAATGTGGATGAAGCGAAAGAGGTATGTCAGGATCGTAGCAAGTGGAACAAAGTAGTCTGCCTACCCCTGTGGGAAAGAGGCGTTACTGTATGTATGTATGTATGGCTATGAATCCATCGGTCCTTCGGGTTGAGAGCTTCGATGCCACAGATGTCAAAGTTAAACAGAATTCACAACTTTTTACACGTTTGTAAAATTTTCGCAAATTAATATTTAATTTCGTGGTGGTTGTTCGATAGAAGCACTATACATTATGTCGAAGGTACACAGAGTTTTATAATAAAACTTATTTTTACTTTATCCCGAGCAGGCAAAAGAATCAGGTATATGTATATACGAATAGTAGCAGCCTCTGCCTCCTTAAATAAAATTAACTCGGGGGATGATTTTGACGGATGGGCGGGAGGAATATAAGCAGAGGAATTACGCTGCAGCGGGTCCGTTTAACTGATAAAACGCTGGACTTCTGGATGCTTCCTCCCTGCGTCTGTGTTCCCTTAACACTACAATCTGGGGCCCAGTTTTTTGAAAGCACATCACCCGAAAGTACCACTCGAAAGTGGTATAAATCTGTTTACATCTCCAAAACTACAGCTCTAATAAAATTTTTGATTAGTTCACAAGATTAATAAGAGCTGTGATTGTCTTCTATGCTGCTCGTATTTCAAATTCAGCACAATTTTTCACCACTTTCGAGTGGTATTTTCATTCATGTGCTTTCAAAAATTGGGCCCCTGAACGTCTTCAGATCAAAGGTGTGTAGGCATTTACTTAACTTCCGTTTACACCAAAAGATGTGTGATTCATGAGGAAGGTTCAGGTAGCTATAAAATTTGTCAAGGGTTTGTGAAAATTACATACACAAATCACAGAGCCTAACGTAACATGACTAAGGGCCAAGTTTAGTATGATTGTGGGCGCATATTAGAATCAAAAATTGTGTAAATTGGTTGAAAACGTTGACCGTTGGAAGAGTTGGGAAAAGTCGAGCTGCTTGAAAAACCACCGCAAGGTAACGAATTTTCGAATAAAAAAAAATGCATTTAAATCGGAACTTATACAAAACACAGACACAGACATCGACGTTCAAACTGTAACACTCCTACTGTCTTGCAAAAAGGAATAAATGTCTTCATTCTTCTTTCTTTATTGAGTTGGGGGTTAAAAATCACGGGAGGCGATGACTCGCAACACAATGTTAAGCAAGCAGGCGTTTACAAAACCGCTCGTCGGTTCTAAGCTGTGCCTTTGGGTGGATGCGTTGGCGGGGGGCGGGGGGTAGGGGGGGCTGGATTTATGAATTTGTGAATAATTCACCCGGGGCATCAAAACACTAATGTTGAGAGATGGTGGTTAGGTCCGGGTGGTAGCGGGCTTTTGGGAATCGCACCTAACTGTGTTTTACCTGATGTAACCAGTAGGCTTATTGTCTGACTCGCTCGCAATCTTCTTTCTTCTTCTTTTTTTAATATGGCCTTTCGCCAATGTCGTAATAAATGCAGTACTCAAAAGTCAACACGGTCAAAAGACGCCCCCCCCATGTTTTAGCATGAAAGAGTAACAAACATCCATGCATACAAATTTTCACATTTATAATATTAGTAGGATATGGCATTTAAATTGTACATATACATACATACATCACGTCTTTATCCTTACGGGGTAGACAGAACCTTAGGTAACAAAACCTTAAGGCGAAGTATAGGTGGAAAGGGGAATCAAAATACTGAATTTAAATGGTATCTTCTTTTAATTTAGTCTATGACTATTTTAATTAACGTACACTGCATTGCGAGATTTAATTATTAATTCTCTATATAATGAAGTCGGAGTTAATGAGAAAATTATTCAAATAGAAACATCCTTTCATATACAAACGCGATATTTTAAATGTTCTTCTAAATGTTAGCAATTGGTAAATGTATGTGTTATAACTATTAAAAACCGGCCAAGTGTGAGTTGTATAAATTGGGAAAGTGAATTCAAAATCCAGTGTTAGCAGAGCTCTGCTCCTAAGCAAAATATAGGCAGTGTAAGGTCAGTTTATATTGGTAACGTACATAGACAGACATACATAAAAAAATAAAAATTTTAGTATTTGTTGTTATAGCGGCAACAGAAATACATCACCTGGGAAAATTTCAACTGTCTAGCTATCACGGTTCGTGAGATACAGCCTCTAATCAAAGTTTTGACTAGTTCACAAGATTAATGAGAGCTGTGATTGTCTTCCATGCTACTCGTATTATCAGCACAATTTTTCACCACTTTCGAGTGGTATTTTCACACATGTGCTTTCAAAAATCAGCCGCTGAAGCTTTTATTAGTTTAAAATCACTCTCGGTGTGTCTCCCACTCCCGCCAGAGATCATTACTAATCGCCGTTGCAATATTAAAGCCGCCATATTTATTATTGTTTATAATTTATGCATCCCCCCCTCTACTAATGAGGGGTAATATCTCGGTATCAATTAGCAGTACGACACCTTGATACCAATTCATCATGGGATTAAGACGTTATTTAATTGTTACTAAGTGTTCTCCTAAAGTAGACTAGACTAGACACATAGAGCAAACCACCTAGTAGAGTCGAAATGTCATACATCAGTAGAAAGTTCGTCTGTACATTAAATAAATTCACCATAAAAAGATTAGAGATTAGGGAAGTGTAATAAACCACAAAAAAGTAGATTTTATAGTTTATGTCTGTGTTCGCTAATCTCCGAAACTGTTGAATCGATTCAAATGAAATTTTGCTTGGTGGTACCTTATATCCTTGGTCACTATTTAAAATACTTTTTATCCCGAAAAATTAAAGAGTTCCCGTGGGATAGCGATAAACGTGTTAAAGCTCGTAGCTGCCTAGAGTCGCTACGTAAATAATTATTGCGGACTACCTTCTGCCTGCGACTTCGTCCGCGTAGAATCGCTATACTGCGGGAACTATGCAATTTTCCGGGGAAAGTAGCCTATATTTTAATCTAGGGTAGTACCAGCCATCTCCCTTCCAAATTTTACCCAAACCACTCACTCACATCCTGACAAACTTTCGCATTTATAATATTACTAGAATTATACTATCAACATCAGTTCTTAAGTCTAAATTGTAGATAGAAGTCGCGGGCAGAAGCTAGTTCACAAGTCTGAGTAACATATACTTATTCTCGTCGTTCAAGTTATGATTTTAAACTTTTCCCCTCATGAATTGAAATAAAATATCAAATCCCTGCCTCAGACCAGCTCGTGGAGGCACTCTGCCCCCATTGTTGCGCCACAATACAATAACTTGACGCGAGAGAAAATTCTGTGATTTATTATAACGTGAGCTGAAACTAGCCGATTTAATTTTAAAGCACCATGACTAACTGACTGGAAGAGACTTCTTTAATTCGAGTTCATATTCTTACTGGCTGTACTCGCATTGTCATCCGTCCTATATATGTGTACCAAATTTCAAGTCAATCGTACCAACCGTTGAAGAGTTCCCTCCTGCGGAGATTTCCCTGGCTGGACCGCCAGAATTATACTACCAGATTATTATGGTCATCTGTCTTACACAAGTATTCAAAATTTCAGCTCAATCGAATGAGGATAGCTGCTTCAAAATTGAGTTGCAATATTCCACCTGGACAAACATACTTACATACATACGTACATTAATCACGTCTTTATCCTTTGCGGGGTAGATAGAGCCTAAGGTATCAATAAGGCATAATTGTTGGTGGTTGGTTGCAAAATTTTCGCCCATTTCCTCGATGGCCTTTTACCTACATTCTATGTTTTTTCTTTACTCCCAGGCCAGCGTGGAAATCCAGACCAGACCAGAATATAAAGCTTGTAATAATAAAAGTAACAGCTGAATCCTGAACCGAGTCGGAATTGAATCGCATTAAGACGTCGTGGTTCTGCCCTAGTTCTTAGGGAGAGTTTTGGTTAGGGTTATAGTTTGTTAATAAATCGAACTGCCGATGGCGCTAACAAAGGCTGCCGCTACACCAATAAATGTTAATGGCATGGAATCGATCGCGGACCCATCATTAATCACTGGGCCATAGGGGACGGTCAGCAATATGGCGAGCGCTCACCGTACCGAGGTGCTGTTGTGGTTTAAGTGATATTGTCGGACGAGGGCTTTACCAATTTTGAAAGGACAACAGAAACCTGAGTATAGAGAGTAGACCAGACCAAAGACCCTTAACCTAAACAAATAAAGCATACTAAGTCCACTTAAGATGATTCATCAAGCCAGTAGTTGTTCAGGCGATTTCGCAGGGCGACAACCGAATGAGACGTTACTGCCTGATCTCAACAGGTAAACGATTCCACAGTAACAGCATGTGCGGAAAAGGGTTTGGAGTAGGTTTTGAATTTGGAGACAGGGAACGCGAGAGACAGATTACTATTCGACCGGAACCGGTTCACGGAACCAACGGCCAAGTAACTAAATCTATCTGAAAGGTAGGATGGGGAATTTTGTGGTCGGACTGCCGTGAAATTTGGGATACTTATGTAAGTCCGGTGACAATGCTATAATGTGTTTGTGAAATTCTGGCGACCCTGCTAGGACGGTCTCTGGAGAAGGGAACTCTTCAACGGTTTGTCAGATGGTATAAATGTATACACATGCAGGATAGAAGACGAAGCAAGTGCCAACAGCAACAAATCAACTACAAATCAAATCAGCTACAAATATCAGGCAATCGCAGACTGTTGCTACCCTGCGCAGTCGTTTGAAGGCGTATTGGCTCGATGGATCCTCTTAAATGAATGTGATGTGTTTCGTAACTTGTGTGTGTATGTGTATATTTATTTATATATTATGTAGTATATTTTATTTATTGTGTATTAGTTTATCGTATTTATGTATTATGTGTAGTTTATTATATCTTAAATTATTTAAAAATAAGGCATTTAGGATTATTTTAGGTTTCGATCGGTTCTTTTACTTTTTCTGTGTGTATATTCTTGCTTTATACTTATGTCCTGTACCTATTCACCTTTTTCTTGTGGTTTATTTACAATAAAGAGTGGTACATACATACATACATAAGAGCCAATATAATTGCACTTCTTGTTCACCCCTTAAAAACCCTTTTGCCTAGAATTAGCTTTCACGCAGACCATCCATATTTTATTGTTGTGGATAATTGTTATTCCAGAAGCGAACTGTCATGGACTAATCGTCTTTTAATTACTAAAACGCGTTGTAGCTTTTAAAATGTTCCATGAATTGTAATAGTGGCTCTGCGACGTCTTTCGAACGTCGAAATGTCTGAATTGTGGCATTTCAGGGTCTGTCATTTTGGAACCAAAAACTGAATCCACAGCATTCCATGTTATAGTCGAAGCTGGGGCCCGATTTTTGATAGGACACGTGTGAAAACACTCGAAAGTGGTGAAAAATTGTGCTGAATTTGAAATACGAGTAGCATATAAGACAATCACAGCTCTCATTAATCTCGTGAACTAGTCAAAACTTTGATTAGAGCTGTAGTTTTGGAGATATAAGCTGATTTATACCACTTTCGAGTGGTACTTTCAGAAATCGGGCCTGACGTGTGTCAACGAGGATTGGTTGAGAAATGCGACTTACAGCTGGACAGCCATTTTTGCACAAGGTGACGCAGAGTGCAAAATTATTTAAAGCTGTTCTAAGAATGGTTGTGATTTCTTAGCGTGCTAATAATCAACCCCCTTATTCATAAATGCTCTATAGGCTTCTGCTAACTTAGCAATCGTTTGTCCTTATCTGTGAAAGGTAAATGTCAAAGTGACAGATAAGAACAAACGATTGCTAAGCCAGCAGAAGCCTACAGAGCGTTTATGAATAAGGGGCGAGATTTTTGGGATTTCTCATGGTTTTATATTTGGCATACTTGTGTAAATCAGATGACAATACAGTAATCTGGTAGTAGAATTCTAGTGGTCCAGCCAGGACCGTCTCCGCAGGAGGGAACTCTTCAACGGTTGGTCCGATTGACTTGAAATTTGGTTCACATATGTAGAACGGATGACAATGCAAGTACAGTCAAAAGTATAGGCAGCAATAAAGCTTGTATCTAAAATGTTTTTTTTAAGTAAGTAAGTAAGTAAGTAAATGCTTTATTGTACAAATATAAAGAAACAGATACAATTCACAAAAAAAATAAAAAACATACATTAACATTTTTTAGGTTTGGTTATTCTGATTTAGTCGAGTAAAGCCTTGAGTGATAGCTAGTTAAATGTAAGTATAAACAGAGCCGCCGTCCTTGTCTCCCCGCACCGAAATGACTTGAGATTATGACACAACAATCATCATAATCAATACGATGACTTGCATAACGTAATCAGTCGTGAAAACGTATAAATTGTTGGGACAAGCTGTTGCATAGTGCGCCATATGCCGCGGATGCTACGCACTGTGTCAATGATTGTGGCGGCTTTTTGTGACGGTTTACAAAACGCTGCTCCACCGCCTTGCTGGTCTGGGAGCAGAGAAAATAGAATGTATGATTATACCAGCTGCTTGTATTCCTGCGCAGATTTTAAGAGCCCATCGAGGGAATGGGCGAAGATCTTTGATATCATGTTATAGGCGATGCGTGACCCATCACTATTTTATAAAAAAGCTAACTTGCAATGTTTCTATGTATGTGTCTATCTTGTATAGGTATGTTCGGTTTAAATCTTGCTAGTGAGTTTTAACCAACAACATAGACTTACAGTTTGAAATAGGTATTTATGAAAGCCCAGTGACAATCTGGTGATAAAAGTACAAACTCTTCAACAGTTGGTCCGATTGACTTGAATTTTGGTGTACATTCTGTAGGGTTGATGACAACGTTAGTAAAGTCAGCAAAAAGGCTTGTAATATAATGATGTTTTTGGTTGGTTACGTTTGATCTTGACCGGCTTTTGACCCGTTTAGTTTTAAAGTTTTGTCGTTTTATGAAACGCGGCGTTTCTTTTCCCAATGCGTTGGTGTTAGCAAAACTTTAATAGATTTAGTTGCAGTTCCGTTTAGGGTGATAAACGCAAAGTCACGGCGGTTGACGTGTTAATTGATTGGGCTGCTGATTACGAGGCCGTTGGTTCGATTCCCGACCCTGTAGTGATTTTGTATGACTAACATGACTATTATGTTGTTTTCACAACAACACGTGGCTGAAGTAAACGTCTTAATTAATACATACATACTTTTTATACGAAAACGAAGGCAAACGAGCATGTGGACACCCGAAATACTAGAGGATACATATTGTGCCAGAAATTCCACCGGCTGTCTAACTCTCCACGCCGGAACACAGCGCAAGCACTGCTACTTGGCGGCAGGAGTAGCGAGTGAGACGGCGGTAGCGATCCGGGCGGACCTTGTACCAGGTCCTACCACCCGCAACGCTTAGTGCGACGCCTCTTTCACATCGGGTTAGGGAGAGACTAACAACTTTGTTCCACTGGCTACGCTCCTTACATACCTCTTCTTCTGATCCTGACAGTCTGTTCATACATATTTGTCAGTCCAGGGTACCCTTGACCATTGACCTTACCTTCTTCTTCATAAATAAAAATATAATTCAAAAAGCTTGTGACAAAATGTCGGCAACGTTGTACGGTAATACGGTCCAAAGACCCCCACTGTCGGGCTCTTAGCCAACGGTCAATGATATACCTCAGAAACTGCCAGGAAATCATTAGCCGATGCCCAGGGTGCACCGGACCAAGCACTGCTCTCCCCCCCGGACGGATCTGAAAACGAACCGCAGCTCTTGACCACACGCGGAGGTAACCCGGCTCGTACCCCGGATGTTACCATGACTTCTGCTGCTACTCAATTCCGATTCTTTAACTGTCATTTTTGACACTTCTAGTATGGATCTGACAGCGGTCGATCCAACTTTGGTTCGGAATTGAGTCGCATTAAGACGTCATAGTAAAACCTGGGGCCTCAGTTCAGAATCCGACTCAGTAAAGTAAGTAAAGCCCCTGATCTTGTTTCAGAAGGTCTTGTATGTATAACTCTTTATCACTATCACTACATAGTATAAAATAAAGTCGCTTTCTCTGTCCCTATGCCCCCTATGTATGCTTATATCTTCAAAACTACACAACGGATTTTGATGCGGTTTTTTTCAATAGGTAGAGTGATTCAAGAGGAAGGTTTTTATGTATAATTCTACGCAGACGAAGTCGCGGGCAGAAGCTAGTTGTACATTAAACACAAGAAAAAGATGAATACAGGACAATACAAATGCACAAAGGCGAACTTATCCCTAAAATGGATCTCTTAACCTTTGAACGATTGACAGGACATAAGTATTAGGCAAGAGTAGACATGCAGAAAAAGTAAAAGAACCGATTGAAACCTAATATAATCCTAAATGCCTAAAAGCTCTTGACCGCTCAGAAGCCATGTATGTATCTATGTATAACTCTTTGTTGTACATAAAACACAAGAAAAAGATGAATACAGGACAACACAAATGCACAAAGGCGAACTTATCCCTAAAAGGGATATCTTCCAGTTTGAACGATTGACAGGACATAAGTATTAGGCAAGAGTAGACACGCAGAAAAAGTAAAAGAACCGATCGAAACCTAAAATAATCCTAAATGCCTAAAAGCTCTTGACCGCTCAGATAAGGGGAATAGTACATTACTGTCTAGGCCAGGAAGTAGGCAATTGCTGGCTGAGTATTGGTTTGAACAGACGAGCTTGCGAGTCCATTTAATAATACGAAGCCAGCAATGCTATTCTGGCCGAGGCAAGTATAGTGCTTTTCTCAAAAATCAAAAATAAAACAACAACAAAAATAAATGAAAATAAAATAGTGAAAATTGTTTTGCTTTGCCGCCTTTTTCTATCAATGGCATTTGAAGAGTGTATTTTTCTACCCAGAACACCTAAAGCTATTTCAGACACAGATAAACACGTTGTCGTACTAGCTTTTTTGTTTTAATTTGATGTTTTAAGTCTTGTGCCTTTATTTTATAATGGTGATTTGCATTTTTAAAAAGTTAATAACTAGACAGTAATGGAATTTGTATGCAACATTACTGTCGAGTTTAGCGCAACAGTAATGTTTTTTTTAGGGTTCCGTACCTCAAAAGGAAAAAACGGAACCCTTATAGGATCACTTTGTTGTCCGTCCGTCCGTCCGTCTGTCAAGACCCTTTTTCTCAGGAACGCGTGGAGGTATGAAGCTGAAATTTATATCAATTACTCAGGTCTACTGTCCCTTGAAGCTGTGAAAAAATCAAACTTCTAAGCCAACGCAATCAAAAGATACAGCCGTTTATGCCGCAAATTTCCGCAAATTTTCAACTCTCAAGGGAATCAAAACCTACAAGGTAGTTCCCGTGAACTCAGAATCTTGAAATTTGGTATGAAGGTAGGTCTTATAGCACAGATTAAAGAATAATTGCGAAAACCGTAAATGTGTATGTATGTCTGTATATAGCAGTGACCAATATAAAGTAACCCCGCACTGCGTACATTTTGCTTTGGAACAGGGCTCTGCTTACACTGGTTTTAGATATTTATAGATAATGATACGGAACCCTCGGTGCGCGAGTCCGACTCGCACTTGACCGGTTTTTTTAATTTTGGACTGATCGGCAACAATTAACTTCCTGTTCTGATATGTATTTTGAGAAAATACTCTTTACGCTGTTTCCCATGATCACTGTTGTATGCGCTGAAGCAATTGTCCACTCAATGACTGCATTTCCGCGCCAGGCGTCAAGCACAATTAATTACAGTGCATAAATTAATGCACTCAAAGTGCATTGTCATGTTGTATAATAAAAAACTATAATTAGTCCTGTTATACGGTCGTTGGCTTCGCCTTTTGTTGTGACCTGATGGTTAAGTGAGTTATGGCAAATGACATTTGAAATTTGGTGAACCAATTTGAACGAACAACGTTGGACAAGGATCATCGTTAGCCATAAATGTATTGTTTGTCGTAATGATCATTTGTCGTAACTTTTTTTACATTGTGTTTTTAGAAGCAGATATCTTCAAAAAAATGTTGTCACTGAAAATTAGAACAACACATAGAAAAATCCGAAAAGTAAAGCTATGGCCGGGAATAGCTTTACTTTTCGGTATTTTCTGTGTTCTTTCAGTGACATTTGGAAATTTAATTTCTAACGGTAAATCTATAAAAGTAAACATAAAAAATCAAGAAATAAAAATTCTTGATTCATTTGATAGTTCCTATCATTTGAAAAACAGCGGCTTCTCTCGTTCCTGGTGAGCAGTAGATGTTCCACGGGAGTTTGTAATTGTGTCGTACAGACACATCATTCAAACAGATGACGCTTGGCGACAAAAAATCGCATAGTAACAAGGTCACGTGACAGCTAGTAACAGATAGAAAAATTCGAAGGCTGGTGCGGGTCACGGGTGGTGTAGGGGAATAGCTCGCGTCACGGAATGACGAGGATCCGGGATCGCTCCCCGGCCATAGCTTTACTTTTCGGATTTTTCTATGTGTTCTAATTTTCAGTGTCGTTTAGAAATTTAAAGTATTAAGGTTTTACATGCGTACATACATGATCAATTATAGCTAACATTAGAGGTAGGTATTTGTAAACTTACATCCATGCCGGAAACCCCATAAAATGCGGTGAACGAATATAACTATGGAAGCAGTCTCTTCATACAACCTACCGTTCATTATTAGCCCAAAAACTCAGACAGATAGGTTTGAAGTACACACACACAAGCAAAGTAAATAAAAATTATCAATGCATTTAAGAAAATAGGTTATTGCTAATGAATCTAGGTCGGTATTAGAATGTGCTTCGCTAGTTGCGACTTTTTGAAAATAAGTATACGTAAAAGCTCAACGATTTGAGAAGCGTCGGGTCACATGTCGCGATTGGTTCTTGGCGTGACAGATTTACCCTAATTGGTTCGCGGCTTCGATGCAATGTCAGCAGATTGTCAGTGTGTCTTCGAAGCACGGACGATGTTATGCAGAAGGGGACCAGTCAGATTCAAAGCAGCCCAATGCACAAAGGTATGAAATCAGTAAGCCAAATTTTCACTCGCTTTCGCCCACTTCGTCAGCGCGCTTGACTACCTAGTTCGATAAGTGTATTAATAGTAGTTTACATATTTATTTATTTTTGTATTACAAGGAAGGCAACCGAGCAAGTGGGTTACCTGATGGTAAGTAATCACCGCCGCTCATGGACTCCGCAACACAGAAGTATTGTAGATGCGTTGCCGGCTTAGAGTACTATGTGCCAGTAATTCTACCGGCTGTTTTACTCTCCACTTCGAAACACAGTAGCCTAAGATGTTGGTAGCGATTCGGACGGACCCTGCTCGTGTGGTTCTACCACCCGCAACGAATGATATTACGTAGATACGGTTTCTAAACGTATTATATAGGTGGGTGTAGATAAAAATAATAAAAGAAATATCAGTAGATAATTTATTATAATGACTATTTGGACGTTTTTGAGGACTTTCCTGAGAAGTTTCCGGAATATTTTCTTTGTTTTTAATTTTTATTAATACTGGTTTTTCACTCGAAAACACCATCTGAAAATGTAGGTACATGTCTATTATACAATCGTACAAAGTAGCACTACATTAACTAAAACGTGATCATTCAAACCAAATAAATCCGCACAGTACAAATTGGTATTGCGCTTTTAGAGGACATTATGTGTCCCTTCTTCAATACATAAAAATCTTCATCTTTAAAATAAACTGAACATATTTTTGAATTCTTGCTCGGTGTCCAGTCATTTTCCTTTCTCTCTAATTGAACAGCTTTTTTCCATCGATTTCTACGACTCGGGTCTTGTGGGAATCTAAATTAAAATTAAAATTAAGCAAAATGAGAAACGACTTCGACTTGTTAATCCGATGAAAAACCGAAATTAAAACCCAAATCTGTAGTAACTTAATAATAAATATTATGTCCTATAAAATAGCTATATTAAAATGTACTACTACATTATGCATAATGACATCCCTCTAGTAAAAAGGCAATTTTGGATTTTTTGAGTAAATAGTGTACTTACACGTGAAAAGTGATTCCAGTACTCTTGGGACAATATTCCTGTTGATTCCTGCACCACCTCACCACACATGAAGGCATTTTTTAATGGATAAGTTGATTTTATATAATAAAAAACCCGTGTGACACGACTGACAGGCGCGCGCCCTGCGCACTGATCGCGTTGCCGCACTAGTTTTCAAGCCCCGCCCGCCGCGAACTAGTTTACGTTGGGTCATTTTGGAGCGTCAGAAATGCTTCCATAGTTATATTCGTTCACTGATAAAATGCGAGCGTATGAAACGTAGGTAGTTTAACATCACTCGAGCGCTTTCTCCAGTTATAGAATTCCATGAAATTTAGTATTGTTAACTCGCATGTAGAAGGGAAATGCTTTAATGTTTATTTTAGCTTTTGTTAGTGACTGTAGTAGTATTTACTTACGGGGTTGGTACTTCTGGGTTTTTTAGGGTTCCGTACCTCAAAAGGAAAAAACGGAACCCTTATAGGATCACTTTGTTGTCCGTCTTTCCGTCCGTCTGTCAAGACCCTTTTTCTCAGGAACGCGTGGAGGTATGAAGCTGAAATTTATATCAATTACTCAGGTCTACTGTCCCTTGAAGCTGTGAAAAAATCAAACTTCTAAGCCAACGCAATCAAAAGATACAGCCGTTTATGCCGCAAATTTCCGCAAATTTTCAACTCTCAAGGGAATCAAAACCTACAAGGTAGTTCCCGTGAACGCAGAATCTTGAAATTTGGTATGAAGGTAGGTCTTATAGCACAGATTAAAGAATAATTGCGAAAACCGTAAATGTGTATGTATGTCTGTATATAGCAGTGACCAATATAAAGTAACCCCGCACTGCGTACATTTTGCTTTGGAACAGGGCTCTGCTTACACTGGTTTTAGATATTTATAGATAATGATACGGAACCCTCGGTGCGCGAGTCCGACTCGCACTTGACCGGTTTTTTTTTAATGTACGTAATAACATTTGGTAATTTACCATGATGTTAAGATTTTTTTTAGCTATTTCAATGCTTTGTATGTCAATTGACAGAGTACCAATTTGTAGTTTCTGAATCTCTTTTAATATTGGAAATGCAAAAGTAACTCTGTCTGTCTGTTTGTTACAACGAATTGAAAGCAATATGTGTAAATAAATGTCTCTCTCTCTCTCTGTCTCTCAAAATATTAGTTTTATCCCTTCTCCCCCGCAATCCCTTCTCATACCGTTTTACGGTATTAAGAATCTCGGAGCTTCGCCACTGACAGACGGACGGACGGACGGGCATAGCGAAACTGTGGGGGTTCCTTGTTGACTATGGAACTCTAAAAAGGCTTGTGGGATTAATGGTAGTTTTGTGGAAAAAGTTCAAATGAGAAGGAAGAACTTTATACAGTAGACGTCGTGATCATGATGATTGGATTATTTGGTGAGCTGCTTATTCCACCTGGGTCCTTACCAAGTCGTCTTAAAGACCTCCTAAAAATTTAATTTTAGATACAAGGTTTTCTTGCTGACTGTACTTTTTGTTGACTGTACTTGAATTGTCAACCGTCCTACATATGTGAACCAAATTTCAAGCCAATAGGACCAACCGTTGAAGAGTTCGCTCCTACGGAGACGGTCCTGACTGAACCGCCAAAATTTTACTGCCAGATTATTGTATTGTCATCTGACTTACACAAGTATGCTAAATTTCAGCTCAATCGGATGAAGATGTCTGCTTCAAAATTGAGTCGCAAGATTCCAGCCAAACAAACATACTTAACTGATTCGGAACTGAATCGCATTAAGACGTGGTAAGGCCCTAGTTTTCAAGGCGCTAGACTGCATCTTTTGACTGATTGCCCCCCACTGTCGTCCTTCGTCTCGAAACAATAAATTGCGCGAGAAGAGCTATGCCGACGCTCCGGAGTCGCTTCCGAATGCCCTCGCGTCTCCAGCAGGTACCGTTAGCAGGCAAAGTTGCCCCCTTTAGCTGTCCCTTTTAATAATAATAATATCTTGGGACAATTGACACCAATTGACCTAGCCCCAAACTAAGCAAAGCTTGTAATATGGGCACTAGACAACGGATAAACATACTTATATAGAAAAATACATGCTTAAATACATATTAAACATCCAAGACTCGAGAACAAACATTCGTATTTTTCATACAAATATCTGCCCCGACCGGGGATCGAGCCCGGGACCTCAAGCTTCATAGTCAGGTTCTCTAACCACTGGGCCATCCGGTATTAGTAGAAAGAGATGCAAGATAATATTAATTCGCTATGTCTGCGGACCGTACCTCCGGTCACTTAGAGGTATTGCGGTGAGGCGGTCCATAAAAAAATATAGGAAACAGGAATACATTATTATTTATGTGCCGGTCGGTACAGGCGGTTTACGACTGTGTCCTACTATTTGCCGTTTTAAAGTCATAGTACTTTTACTGTACTTTATGATGCGACATTCGAATAGGACAAGGAAAAAAAATAAGGGACAAATTACACCGATTGACCCAGTCTCAAACTAAGCAAAGCTTGTACTTTGGGCACCAGGCAACCGATAAACGGACTTATATGATATAGATTCATCCATGACTCGGGCACAAACATTCGTATTCACCTAACAAATGCCTGCCCCTGCTGGGATTCGAAACCGGGACCTCTAGCTTCATAGTCAGGGTCACAAACTACTATCAGGTCGTCAATACGTGACATTTAAAGATTTTTTTACATTATAGGGTTTTTTTCTGACTGTATTTACGTTGTCATTCGTCCTACATATGTGTACCAAATTTCAAGGCAATTCGAGCACTAGAAGTGGGTTAAATTTACACACGAATCACGTCTTTGTCCCGCACAGGGTAAACAGAGCTTAAGGCAACAAGACCTAGAGGCCACATTTAGCATGAATGTGAGCGTATAGATGGAAAATGGACTTTTACGCGAAGTCGCGGGCATTAGCTGGTGTATAAAATATGCAAGTAAATCGTGGCTGGTTCAAAGAGTTGCCATTGCAGTTCAGAGAGGCAACGCGGCCAGCATACCTAATGGGAACCTTTGAACCAGGCACGAAACAGGGGGGCATTTTTTAGGTTAATTTTTAATCATTTTTAACATACTTTACTTTAAATCAACTTGTCTAGTTTTAGTGTTGTTTATTGTTATTTATAGTATTTCCAATCATTTATTTTCTCGATGACAGCTCCCGTAGAATGTAACTGCGCTTTTTACGCAAAAATTAACTTTTAAATGCGAGGTATAAAAAATATGACAACTGCCTAATTTTGTTCCTTGATCCCATATAATATTCATCTAAGACAAATTGAGTCCATATATGCAGTTGTAAGGATCATAACTATTACAGCGATTACTTATTTTTCTACCACTAATCACAATAGGCGAAAGATTAGATATGGCTCACGTGACCTTGATAAAGAAAGATTCTGGAGACGTCCGTCTGCCGCAAGCGCCACGATGTCAATGCCAGGCCAGGCGATGACTGTGTGCCCGCTCGCCTACCCTACCGCTAGCTAGGTAGCCAGGTACGGATGGTGACAGTGACAGTTAAAGGTGGCGCCAGACGGATAGCGCTTACACGGCCTCTCCTGACAGCGTGTCGTCCTCGACCCGTTCTTGAGTGGTGTTTCTCTGAACCGGGGAGTCTACCACGGGCGATTCAGCATGCGAGTCCTCTGGTGACGCGGATGGATCGGCGGCCGCTGTAGAAGAAGATGCTTCACCATCTTCTAAGTTTTCACCCGGGTGTTAATTCGTTTGTTGGCAGTAGGAGCTGTTGTGGACTCTGGCCAACGAAAGCTCGGCCTTCACCTGAAACATACTTGACGCAGACCGTAATCGTATGTGTAAAAAGCACAACACACGCAGACCGTTATCATACGTTACGTGTACAAACCGTTCAACACACAGACCGTAATCATGTGTAAAAAGCACGACACACGCAGACCGTTATCATACGTGGCGTGTACAAACCGTTCAACACACAGACCGTAATCATATGTGTATAAAGCACAACACACGCAGACCGTTATCATACGTGGCGTGTACAAACCGTTCAACACACAGACCGTAATCATGTGTAAAAAGCACAACACACGCAGACCGTTATCATACGTGACGTGTACAAACCGTTCAACACACAGACCGTAATCATGTGTAAAAAGCACAACGCACGCAGACCGTTATCATACGTGACGTGTACAAACCGTTGAACACACAGACCGTAATCATGTGTAAAAAGCACAACACACGCAGACCGTTATCATACGTGATGTGTACAAACCGTTCAACACACAGACCGTAATCATGTGTAAAAAGCACAACGCACGCAGACCGTTATCATACGTGACGTGTACAAACCGTTGAACACACAGACCGTAATCATGTGTAAAAAGCACAACACACGCAGACCGTTATCATACGTGATGTGTACAAACCGTTCAACACACAGACCGTAATCATGTTTAAAAAGCACAACACACGCAGACCGTTATCATACGCGTGTGCAGTAACAGGTGCCCAGAAGATACCTTGAAAGAAACAAGTTTCTTATTTTTAAAAATTCCGGCACCGTCATTATAAAATTCACTCACAAAGTAAATTCACAAAAATGTATCAAAAGCAGTAAACAACCACTAAAAAAAAACAAAAAGAAGCAATCGCTGGTTTTCTTTTTTTTTCGAACGCAAAACACTGTAACGGTTTTCTTAATTTAAAATTAGGTGGGTATAGCACGTAATAAATCATTCGGGTAATGCACTCACTGTTTTTTTTTTTTTTTTTATTATTTATGTGAATAGGAAGGCAAACGAGCAAGTGGGTCACCTGATGGTAAGTGATCACCACTGCCCATAGACACCCGCAACCCCGGAGGGATTGATTCACTGTGGGCAAACCTGTTCTTTATCCCACATCTGATGTAAGGATCATAACTATTACAGCGATTACTTATTTTTCTACCACTAATCACAATAGGCGAAAGATTAGATATGGCTCACGTGACCTTGATAAAGAAAGATTCTGGAGACGTCCGTCTGCCGCAAGCGCCACGATGTCAATGCCAGGCCAGGCGATGACTGTGTGCCCGCTCGCCTACCCTACCGCTAGCTAGGTAGCCAGGTACGGATGGTGACAGTGACAGTTAAAGGTGGCGCCAGACGGATAGCGCTTACACAGTAATATCTTTTTAAAGTACGATTAACAAAAAAACGTTTTAATAAAGTTACATTCTATGGGAATAGAAATAGTGATGTTATGATTGAACTCGATACCTATTGTATCGGTATTGTTTATATTGAACTAGATGTGTTCCCGCGACTTTGTACGCGTTGCAATTTTTTACCGGGACAAAAAATAGCCTATGTTACTCAGGAATAATGTAGCATTCTAATGGTGACACATTTTTTGTTTGTCCAGTAGTTTTTAGTTTATTCATTACAAACATACTGTCATTCGGCCATTATGCACGCTTAGTAATAAATTAGCATTCAAGTAAGTCGATTGTTTTATTCGCTCCATTGCTGAATACTTCTCAACTACTCGTAAATATAAAATTGGATCGATATCGTATCTACTGATCACTTATTAGGTCACAACACTATAACTATCAAACTACATTTATCATCGAGAAAATAAATTATTGGAACAACTATAGTTTTTAATAGTTTGTATAGTAAATCAATTGCCTTATCAAAAGGTTTCCAAAGTATTTAATATCGTAGTCACTAAATGTTCGTGGCGTTCGTAACCTTTCAGTATTTGTAATGTAACGCGTTTGAACGTTTTCTCTTGACTTTGCCAAGATTCGGTTTACATACGTTCTGTGCGAAACCATCGTTTGTTTTATTTCTTGTTATTGTACGGTTCCAAGTTATTTGCTTCAAGTATGCTTGTGTTGAGTTTGCTTTTGTTTTGTAAGAAAGTGTGTGATTTCTCGAGATGTGTATTTCAAGGAATAAGTGTTTATATTTTACCGGCTGATGCCCGCGACTTCGTCTGCAAAGAGTTCGTTTAACGATATGCCGCGGGAACTGTGCAATTTTCCCGCCTATGTTCCAAATTATTATATTATTATTATAAAAAAAAAATAGTCCAGGGCCCTTACCATGACGTCTTAATGTGAGTCAATTCCGACTCACTTCATTTTTAGTATGGATCTGTCAGTGATGGGCGAAATTCTTAGGAATCATGTTATAGGCGATGCGGTTAGCAACCCATCACTATTTTGATTCCTTTTTCCACCAATACGCCTATCAATCATGCTAAACGTGGCCTTTAAGTATTGTTACCTCAGGGTCTGTCTACCCCGTAAGGGATATAGATGTGATTTGTGTATGTATATAGTAGGATATTAGTATGATTATGCTTTGTATCATTATCTGCTGTTATGTATGATCGGGAGCAAAAAGACCATGTAACTTTCCGTTGAAGATTGTATGAAGAAATGTGACTAGGTTTTCTCCAGAAAGCAAACAAGAAAACCGGGTCAGTTTTCATACAACTTTCTAGGGGAATTGACCCAATTATTTTTGCTCCCTACCTATACATATATACTTCTGTTATGTTCTGTGCTATACAGAGCGTGTATGAGCCGTAAGCAACAAAGTAACATTCTCGAGTATGGAGTTGATTAAAATTTTCATCAGCAACCTTATTGGCGGACCGCAAAGTCCGCTAAGTTGCAGTTGCACTCGGGTGTAATCCGTTGCTGCTAGGGTTGGGAGAAAAGATCGAGAACGGAGTCGAATGTTCTCGAACTATTTCATTGATACGCAAAAAGAGGTGTTTTAAGTTTGTCTTCGATGTGTTCGTTCGAAAGCCAGTTTCCTTGCGGTGGTTGCTAAGCATTTTTGGTAAAAATCGGTCCAGTAGAAGAGTTTTGAATCGTTTTTTATGTTTACGTATGATTACTCGATTAATGGGTGGCGGTTTAAAAAAAAAAATACAGAAAGGAACTTATTTCAGACGATTCAGTTTTTAAGTCAAAATGGCGGATTGACGCCGTAATTATTTTGTTTTGCATTTCGAAGAAATGTTCAATATTCGTGAGACATACAGCTCGCAGGGCAAATTTGATTATTGCTATGGATATCTTATTTTTAAGGTTATTTATTACATACATACATACATAAATCACGTCTATCCCTAAAACCTAAGGTAACAAGACCTAAAGGCCACGTTTAGCATGATTGTGGGCGTATAGGTGGAAAGGGGATTCGCAATGGTGACGGGTTGCAAGCCGCATCGATGATTCCTAAGATTTTCACCCATTCCCTCGATGGACTTTTACCATCTGGGCGAGAAGAGAAGCAACTGGTACATTCTATGTTTTTTCTTTGCTCCCAGACCAGCTTGGAAGGATCCCAGACCAACTTGGAAGGAAAGGAAGGTTATTTAATGTCGACTATTTGATCTTCGTCACATCCCTGCGTCGGTTGTAATCCGGTTTGCAAGGACCACACTATCCGGACACAGCGCCTATCGCTTGGTCTTCCGCGTTTTGTTCTTGGCACAATTGTGGTGCAATTGTTATGGGATCCTTTGAGCATTGTACCATTTAATCCGAGAAGCTTCTGTGATCTGTTGTTTATCTAGAGGCGATTCTAGCACTCCCCGGTATTACTAGAGCATGAGTGCAATCTCATACAAATTTATCATCATCACCATAGCCATTGGACGTCCACTGTTGGACTTAGACCTCCAGTTGCCTTGGTTGGAAGCGGCTTGCATCCACTGTGAACTTGCGACATTAACCAGGTCATCCGTCCACCTCGTTCTTCGTCTAACTCGCTCGCAATCGCCATCGTGTTCATTTTGACAGTTGTATGGGCTGACAATTGGCATCGGAATCAGCTAGCTGTCACATTTGTACAAGAACTGTCAAAATGAACACGATGGCGATTACGAGCGAGTTAGATAATAAGCTTACAGATCAGTAGGCTTATCACCTAACTCGCTCGCAATCGCCATCGTGTTCATTTTGATAGCTCATGTATGGGCTGACAATTGGCATCGGAATCAGCTAGCTGTCACATTCATACAAGAACTGTCAAAATGAACACGATGGTGATTACGAGCGAGTTAGATAATAAGCCTACAGATATCTTAAGCTGACTGAGCTGAAATTTTGCATACTTATGTAAGTCAGGTGACAATACAACAATGGTAGTGGAATTTTGGTGGCGCGGCCAGGACCGTCTCCGCAGGAGGGCTTTACGACAGCACTGCCTTGCCACAGTTGCCACGTCTTTCCAAAAACTATCACTGCCTCATCTTATCTGAGACAGGAACATGTCAACCCAATACCGCCGGTTCGCCGAAGCGCGTACAATCAACCGTTCCCTAATTTGTTGAAGACGGTGTTTGTCGTCGTATCGCTCGACTAATCTGTCGACTAATCTGACTAATCCGTCGAGTGCGTGCAGGATCACGGTTAAGCCGAGATACTGGAGTTGTTGATGCGTCTGTTCCGATTGCATTTGTTTATACGGCGTTGGCGGAAAACACTTTTGCGTACGCGTCGTGGGCCCAATTTGGGGTACTTCCAGTTGTAAGTAAGTAATTAATGCTTTATTGTACCTTCCACACCCATAGCGAAAGGAACCAGTTGGGCGGACCACTGTGACAACTTAATTTGTCACAGTGGCCCGCTTTCACTATGGGTGTGGAAGTTTCTGGCGTGCGTCTCCTACGGGATCTTTCTATTTCACATGACTATTCAGGAAGTAGTGTCCGCTGCCACCGCCACTCCCGTTCACAATAATTTTCTAAATATATATAACTCAAAGATGACTGACTGACATAGTGATCTATCAACGCACAGCCCAAACCACTGGAAGGATCGGGCTGAAATTTAGCATGCAGGTAGATGTTATGACGTAAGCATCCGCTAAGAAAGGATTTTTGTAAATTCCCACGGGATAAGGAAAAAACGGGAATTATATATTCGATTCCGAGTGACGCTATCTCAGTAACTATAATAACTAGACTTCAAATTTGATACAAAAGTAGGTGATTACAAAACTAAAAAACTAATTTCAGGAATTTTGGAAATTCCCACGGGATAAGGAAAAAACCGGGATTTATATATTCAGTTCTACGGGATCGAGTTTTACATGGCAATTGCTGATTCTACGCGGACGAAGTCGCGGGCTTAAGCTAGTAATGTAATATATTAATAAAATACATACCGATATGATGATGCTAATTTATGATATTACTAGCTGTGTTGCCCGCGATTTCGTTTGCAATGAAATAGTTGTCGCTATCCCGCGGGAACCACGCAATTTTCCAGGATAAAATGTAGCCTATGTGTCACTCTAGACTATAATCTATCTATGTTCCAAATTTCATCCATATTGTCCAGCCGTTCTTGCGTCAAAGAGTAACAAACATCCAAACTCACAAACTTTCACATTTATAATATTAGTAGGATTCACAATAATAATGTAATATATTAATAAAATACATACCGATATGATGATGCTAATTTATGATATTACTAGCTGTGTTGCCCGCGACTTCGTCTGCATAGAATTCGTTTATCGCTATCCCGCAGGAATTACGCAATTTTCCGGGATAAAAAGTAGCCTATGTGTTATTCCCGACTATAATCTATCTATGTTCCAAATTTCATCCATATCTGTCCAGCCGTTCTTGCGTGAAAGAGTAACAAACATCTATCCATTCATGCTTACAAACTTTCGCGTTTGTAATTATAGTAGGATAGAATGGCTTGTAGGTGGCGTAATGCTGAGCCAGCGACCGTTTCACTTTTGCGAAGACACACAACGCTGATGATCTATTTTTCATGTCTATGTTTTCTTTTTTTGTTATACCTTGTTTATTTTCTATAAAACTGTGTGTATTATCTTATATTTGTGTGTCTTGCAAAAAGGAATAAATGTCTTCTTTCTTCTTTCTTTCTTTCTTTAGGTCATTTTGGGCTTTTTGACTGTTTCAATTTTTGATGTTGACTGTACTAAGCTGCCGGGGGATTAGTGTGACTTGATTAAAAACTAAGCGTGTAAGACGCCGCCAGCACCAATACGCGAGACGTATTGCGGGATCAACTACTCGACTCGCCCCTGATTACGCTGTGACGTGTAAGCGAACAATGCGGTGAATTCGTGAACAAAACATGTCCCAGTAAAGAAATGTTAAACAAAATGTGAATCAACAAGTTAAATTAGTTAGTTCTTCCATACTGGTCTGGGAGCAAAGAAAAAACATAGAATTTACCAGTTGCTTCTCTTCCCGTGCAGTTGGTAAAAGCCCATCGAGGGATTGGGCGAAACTCTTAGGGATCATGTTATATAGGCGATGTGGCTAGCAACCCATCAATGTTTTGATTCCCCTTTCCATCCATACTCCCACAATCATGCTAAACGTGGTCTTTAGGTCTTGTTACCTTAGGCTCTGACTACCCCGTAAGGGATAAGAACGTGATTTATGTATGTATGTATGTATGTAACAAGTTAACGTTCAAAATTACAAGCTTTTAACTTGCAATGTGTTTTTGTAATAGGAATCTTGCGGCTCAATGTTGAAGCAAATGTGTTCAACCGATTGAGCTGAATTACTAGGTACTTTTTTTTTCGCATCAGCTTCTCGGCTAATGTATGTATGGAAGTATCAAACTGGGACTTTTTCCTTATTAATGCGATTCTAAATCGATTCGGCCGAAGGTGAAACGGGGGACAAATTTTATCTAAACTACAAGGGATTATGCTTTTACAGCCGTCCAAAACGACGTATGTGAAACAAATTCTCATCGCACTTAAGCCGTTTTAGATTAAGGGCGGAATGACGCGCGCACTTCGAAAACGTCGTATGTGTATTCAGGTTCTAGTAGTCTTAGGCCCTTTTGGATTGGCGTGTGGGAATGGAATGGCGCGCCGGTAACTATAAAAGTGCCATCTAGCGGAGATGGCGTGTAAACTGTTTTTAAAAATTCATGCGTTAGGGTGCTTTTCTACTGCTGCGAATATCAGGAGAAGTTGAAAAAAGGAAAATTTAAAAATTTTAAAAATTACGACGAATGTGAAAATTTTTCGATGATCAAAAAAGTGCTGATACTCTTGAAACTACTGGAGCGATTTTTACCAAATATGGCTAAAAACCACCGCGAGGAAACTGGCTTTGAATGAAAATAAACTGCATTGAAATCGGTCTGTCCGTTTGGGAACTACGATGCCACACATACACAATACAATACATATACTCTTTATTGAACACCACAAATCAGTACAAAACAATACAAAAACAAAGAACAAAGTAGACAAATACACACAAGCAGTTTGGTCCTTTATTTTGAAGAGTATCGGCTCCTTTCCAAAATGATGTAAGGCATTTTTGGCGAAAAATTGAATTATTTTTGCCGTCGAATGATTACTCGATTAAGGGGATTTTAGGTTTTTAAATGTTTTTGTGGCTTTAAAAAATTTTTTTTTTTTACGTACGTATTTGATCTAAAGCTTGGTAGTGTGAAAGACACTTTAATTCGTTTGATCTACTTTTATTTTGGTCGCGTTAGAAAATGAGTTTCGTCTTATACTGCTATACTACGTCTGTGTACCTAATAGGGATTAATATATATAGGAATAACGTTTATGGGTAACATTGTTTCAGAACGTGTAGTTAAATTTTACATGGGTGTTTTTCCATGCTGGTTTGGGAGCAAAGAAAAAACATGGAATATACCAGTTGCTTCTATCTATCTCATCGAGGGAATGGGCGAAAATCATAGGAATCATGTTATAGGCGATGAGGCTAGCAACCCATCACTATTTTGATTTTATTTTTCACCTATACGCCCACAATCTTGCTAAATGTGGCCTGTGGGTATCTGTTACCTTAGGCTCTGTCTACCCCGTAAGGGATAAAGACGTGATTTGTGTGTGTGTATGTATGTATGTACTTTTTTGTTACTTCGAAATTTTCTACATGAATCTTATCTGTTAATTAGTCAAGCCATTTTGTCTTTAACCCCTGAAGCACAAAGAGGGTTTTTATAAGCTTGACGTCGATACCTGTGTGTCTGTCTGTCTGTGGTTTCGTAACTCTAGCGGATGGAACGATGTCAACACTGTTTTTTTCATTAGAAAGCCAGTTTCTTTGCAGTGTTCTTGAACATGTTTGGTAAAAATCGGTCCAGTAGTTAGAAGACTATCAGCTCTTTTCCAAAATAGTGTAAAGCATTTCTGGCATAAAATTGTTTTATTTTTATTTTTATTTAATGTTATTAACAAATTTGCAAATTTTAACAAAAACTCAAATACGGAAACCAGATTTGAAATCAACCGAAGTCGGAAATTTTCTTGTACAATTTTGATGTTTTTTTTTGTTTTAAAACATGAACAGTTTCTACACCCTTACTTAGGGTGTGTCCCCACGATGCACCCCATCGTGTCACATCCCTTACTCGATAGTTTCATTTGGATAAGTGCCGATTATTTTACCGGTTTAAAAAAAAGAATGAATTCAGACATGAGTTTTGGCAAAAGTACGAGATGTTGAATAAATCGTTTGATTTCTCATAGTTTTTAATGTTATGTCGAATTGTATATTGATAGTGTTAAAATAGTTTTTACAGGCTTTATATTAACTTGTAATGTATGTTTGTGTGTATTGTAAGTAAGTTAGTAAGTAAATGCTTTATTGTACAAATGTAAAGGAACAGATACAATTCACAAAAAAAAAATACATTAATATATGCGCAAAGACGAACTTATCTCTATAAGGGATCTCTACCAGTTAACCTGTGAGTAGATGAGAGGAGCATTTAACTAGGGTCCGACAAAGTGTGAGATTAAAATTCCAGATAGTGAAAGCCACAATAGAGCGTACATATTCAAATACAATAAACAAATCATAATATAAACTACTACATATCATAATCATATTGTACATGGGATTTAAAAAAAAAAACTTATTATTAAGTATTGTTATTTTAAGGATATGTTTTTTTTTACATTAGATAATCAGTTGAAACAAGTAATAATGATATCCTATCACTAAACATGTTCCCATTGATAATTAAGAAATTTAAATTTCAGGCAACATTCGACTAGACTATTTTGGTTCTCCTTTCCACCTATACGCCCATAATCATGCTAATCGAGACCTTAAGGTTTCGTTACTTTAGGCTCTGTCTACCCCGTAAGGGATAAAGACGTGATAAACGATAAAAAAAAAGATAAAAGAAGATTTATTGCCACTAACAACAATTACAAAAAAAAACAGTTATAGGGATACAACTTTAACCTTATTTTTACTACATCATCACTACATAGTATAAAATAAAGTCGCTTTCGCTGTCCCTATGTATACTTATATCTTCAAAACTACACAACGGATTTTGATGCGGTTTTTTTTTAATAGATAGAGTGATTCAAGAGGAAGGTTTTTATGTATAATTCTACGCAGACGAAGTCGCGGGCAGAAGCTAGTAAAATATAATATACATAAAACAAATGTGGCAAAGGGGAAATGGGGGGGGGGGTGATATATGTACATATGTATGTATTCCACTAGAAAATTTCGCAATTTTGGTAACTTCTTGGTGCAATTAGAAATATATTTGGAATGGAGAATAGAGTGTTAACCGTCAAAAATCTTTGTTAACGAGAGAAGCGGGTATAGGCTAATGACAATGTATTCTAACATTTACAAGAGCACTGTGGTCCGACCGCTATTCTGTCTGTCCTATTATGCTTCTCCCCAGCTAAACCACCCTTTCTAAACTGCCATAATACAGAAATTATTTGAACGCACTCGAGCGAAATCACATTTAGTTCTTTGTTGTCCGATTCGTGGTTTTTTTTAATGCGTTTAGATTCATTGAGCCTCTCTGTTTGGGAATAGAAATTAATAAGCATTGTTTTTTTAAACGGAATTGCTTAGTTGGAAGTATTTTTGTGTTTTGCCCGCTTTGTGTTACGTTTTGCCAACTGTAAGTACTTGCATTGTCATCCGTCCTACATATGTGTACGAAATTTCAAGTCGATTGGACCTACCGTTGAAGAGTTCCCTCCTGCGGAGACGGTCCTGGCTGTGCCACCAGAATTCCACTACCAGATTATTCTATTGTACTCTGACTTTAAGTATGGAAAATACCGGCTTAATCGGGAGATATCTGCTTCAAAATTGTGTTGCAAAATTCCAAGCGGACAAACATATATAGATTCATATATACATACATACACATACACAAATCACGTCTTTATCCCTTACGGGGTAGACAAAACATAAGTTAACTGGTACCTACCGGCCACATTTAGCAAGATTGTGGCCGTATAGGTGGAAAATGGAATCAAAATAGTGATGGGTTGCTAGCCTCATCGCCTATAACATGATTCCTATGATTTTCGCCCATTCCCTCAATGGGTAGAGACCATCTGCGCGGGTAGAGAACCAATTGGTACATTCTATGTTTTTTCTTTGCTCCCAGACCAGCATGGAAGATTCATATACATGTATATACATACACTAGCTTCTGCCCGCGACTTCGTCTGCGTAGAATTATACATAGAAACCTTCCTCTTGAATCACTATATCTATTAAAAAAAACCGCATCAAAATCCGTTGTGCAGTTTTGAAGATATAAGCATACATAGGGACATAGGGACAGAGAAAGCGACTTTGTTTTATACTATGTAGTGATATATTCCAAGTAAAAAATGCATTGTCTGCAAAGTCGGTTTACGAACGATAGTTTTACGTGATAACGTCATAAAGAAACATTCGAACTGCTAGCTCTGACGTCACGCTAGAAGATTGTGCCTCTCTATCGCTTGTTCCGCGCTCTCGCTTGCACATTGACGTCACGCGGAATGAGTCACGCTTTTTCGTGAGTGCAGCCGGCGTTCGTCGATATATAAGACCGCGTCAAAAACATTTCGAACGCGTTCGCGTAACCCTAAACGTAGGTGTTAACGTTCGAATTAACCCGGAACAAGTGAGAGATCCTGTATAGCGTGAGATAGTCTAGTAAGCTAGATAAAATCAAAGTTCCCGTGGGAAATTCCGTGAACCCGGGGCGTTTTTGCATCGGCCAGCGGGCATGAAACAACGTTTGCTCAGGGCTCTTGCAAATGGAGCTGTCAGCGGGGCCTCGGGGGTCTTGGGGGCCTTGTCGTAGCACAGACGTGGTCGTTCACACCAACGTCGATCTATCTAATAAGTTTTTGTTGATAGTGTTAAATTAAAAAAATTAAAACCCCCGCGCAGTTGTTGAGTCGTAAAAATGCCTTACATAATTTTGGCAAAAAAACAGCTAGGCCAATTTTTATTAAACAAACCTCAGTAAGGGGACTAGCTTTCGAATGAAACAAAAGCGTACCCATCTCGTTCCACCCGCTTGAGATGCCGCACGCACGCACGCACGCAAGAACGCACACACACACACACACACACACTAATATGCGTGCCAAAATTTCAAGTCAAGTAGGAGTTGGTCAGGTTTGTCGAAAATATTTCTATTCTATTTATAATCGAAACTGCTGTTAAAATTTCATCAAAATCATTAAAAAACACACAGACTCAATCTGAAACGGAGGCTCTTCGCTCGCTCGATCATAAACTTGATTTACTTGAAGTGCTACTAGAACATAA
Organism: Pandemis cinnamomeana; assembly: GCA_932294345.1. Classification (NCBI taxonomy): domain Eukaryota; kingdom Metazoa; phylum Arthropoda; class Insecta; order Lepidoptera; family Tortricidae; genus Pandemis; species Pandemis cinnamomeana. The sequence goes on from OW028731.1 coordinate 4,073,759, forward strand.
ACAAATTACCTGACACATCGTTAACTCAAAATCCGTTACACCCTCCAATAAAATCGATTATGGCGATTACATTAGAAAACATATTTCTCGATTGGCCGGATCCGAGGATTGAATTACCGCCGGCTCGAGTCCAGGCACTCGGTGGGGTAACTTGGATGCGTGACGATAATAGTATATTGTACAACGAGTGCATAAAACGCGCCATTTCTGACCACCGACGCAAAAAGTTTTATAAGTTCTACGTCGATTTCTGTTCTTATTTGTGGCGTATCAAGTCGTTATAGCGACAACTTCACAATTACAAAATCTTGTGACAAAATGTCGGGCTCTTAGCCAACGGCCAATGATATTATTAGCCGGGAAATTATTAGCCGATGCTCAGGGTGCACCGGACCAAGCACTGCTCTTCCCCCCGGACGGCTCCGAAAACATTTTGTCACAAGATTTTTGAATTATATTTTTGCTACTTTGACACTGGCGAAGTTGTCGTCGCTATAACGACTTGATACGCCACAAATAAGAAGAAGAAGAAATAGTTTCTGAGGAAATTTATAGTCATTTTTGTTAGTGTTGGATTGCTGTCTACGTTCCTAAACTTATTTTCATTGTTTTCAGGTAAGTTCACCCCAATTGAAGACTTAAGAAGCCTCTGGAAAGGTCGGAGATCTGATGGAGACGGTCCCGAGCGGGCTACTAGAATATCACTTCCTGATCGTTGTATTGTCACCGTACTCAAATAACTATGCCTAAATTCACGGTAAGCTGTAAAAGATCCGCGTGAAAAGTAACGGACTCGGATACGGATACGGATTTTTCTTTTCCTTCGGATATCCGTGGATACGGATACGGATATCCGGAACAGCACTAATAAATACTTCATCAAAGCGTGACTGGGTGTCGCTACGCTGCAGTGTCGCCGCGCCTCGGCAAAAGTACACATTGCTCAGCCATCGATTACGCCCCGAGTTAGTTTGGGCCAGTGGAGCGTGCACGCAGCGTCAGCGCGGCGTTAACGCGGCGTTAACGCTGTAAACACGAAACAGCTGCTTTATTAACCTCCGGCGCGCTAAAACATTAAATAGAAAAAAAAATGTTCCGTGCTGGTCAGGAAGTAAAGAAAAAACAGAATTTACCAGTTGCTTCTCCTCCCGCTATATTACCTATCCTGATTTATCTTTAGTTTTTTTTTTTGCTAGCCCTACTGTTGTTTTGGTTGCTATGTATAAGATAAGTTTCTGCAAAATTCGCGTGCTATTTTTGAGTAAGGTTATTTTGGTTTGGGTTTTGAGTAGGTACCATGTTGCTTGCCCATTGTTTCCGATCCATTGCCACATCTACCACAAACTCTTAGTGGTTGGTTTAGGGTGCAGGCTATGTTTACTGCACTACGTTCTTAATGTTTTATTTAAATTGTGTCCGTATCTGTTTTTTTCCCCAATAAAGAAAGTAAAATAAAAATAGAATCGCGGTCTCGCAGCTTGATGAGTATCAGACGTTTTGCTTCGCGGGTTATTTTTTTTAACTTGTACCTCTTTGAAACGGACCACTGGCTTTTACAGATGCATCTTCATCTTTACTATTAAAAGCTCTCAAGTCCTTATATCCAGCATCACAGGAATTAATCACAGATACGGCGCAGTTACTGTTGAAATAGGTCAACAGGGTTAAGTCTCCGCGCGAATAGTTAATTCGTAGAAATTGCATTCGCTCGCTCCACGTCATAAACCGATTGGTTGTCACGTGTTACAGGCTGTGTAGACTTAGTTTGTACGTTTTGAGGGTTCCGTACAGCAAAATGGCAAAAGGGAACCCTTTTCTAGCTAATATAAACTACCAAGATACTGAGGATCTCCTTACAGGCACTTACTTATGGTAAAGTGTAGCCACGCCACACACGCACGCACACACACACACGCACACACACACACACAGACACACACACACACACACACACACACACACACACACACACACACACACACACACACACACACACACACACACACACACACACACTCTTTCTCATTCTTTTTGTGTTTGGAGTACTTCACTTGGCACTAGCGGTACAGACCCACCCCCTTATTCATAAACGCTCTGTAGTCTTCTGCTAACTTAGCAATCGTTTGTCCTTATCTGTCACTTTGACATTTATCTTTGACAGATAAGGACAAACGATTGCTAAGTTAGCAGAAACCTACAGAGCGTTTATGAATAAGGGGGCCAGAGTCTAGTGCGAAGGCCGCTGGTTCACTTACCACATAAAATGTCATCTACCTATCTATATGTAACAATGTGTCCTTGTTATGCACTTTGTAACTTCTGTGGGGAACTAACGTTTTCTTTCCTTTCTTTCTTTCTTATACGATCACTCTGTTGTCCGTCCGTCCGTCTGTCAAGAGCCTTTTTCACGGGAACGCAGAGATATTGCACACTGACGTCACGCGGAACGTAACGCAATGTGTCGTGCTTTTTCGTGAGTGCAGCCGGCGTTCATCGATGTATAAGACGTTATCACGTCAAAAAAACTTATATTAAAAATGATTTTTTTGACGCAAATCCTAAAAACGGTAGGCGTGTTACCTAACTCGCTCGCAATCGCCATCGTGTTCATTTTGACAGCTCTTGTATGAATGTGACAGCTGGCTGATTCCGATGGCAATTGGCATTGTTCATTTTTTTTAAGCTGTGCTTTTAACACCTTTATTTGATAAAATGGACTATTTCAAGCAACTAATTTGAATATTATGCTTTTACGTAGCTTTGTTAATTAATAATAAATATTTTTTCGCTGTTTGATAATTCGTGAATTTAGACAGAATCCCAATCGCCTTCGTTCGGCTGGCTATAAAAAAAAACGGCTTTGTCTATGGTTTTGTCGATTTGACAGTGACATGTGACAGTTGCCATAGCTAAACTTTTTTTTTTCATTTTTGTGGCAAACATTCGGGTCGTTCGGTCAAACAAAGGTTCAAAGTACTTTTACAAAAATATCTGCAATTATAAAGTATTTTTGAAATCGGACAAGATAAATCGGATAAATGATGGTTTTCCTCGAAATGGTTTTCGAATTGGAGCATACTAAAAAAAATTAACAATGCCAATTCTAAGTGAACTACGGAACGCTTGCATTTTTCATGCACTGCGCTCGGTTGCCGGAACTGCCGTGACGTCATCGCCGTGGCCATATCCGGCAAACATTAGCCAATCGGAGCGAGGAAATTGTTCCATATACAGAGCTCCGAGGCAGGGGATTGGACGAAATGTTTTGTACGTCCTACTAATATTATAAACGCGAAAGCTTGTAAGTATGGATGGATGGATGTTTGTTACTCTTTCACGCCAGAACGGCGGGACAGGTCTGGATGAAATTTGGAACATAGATATATTATAGACTGGAATATAACATGGGCTACTTTTTATCCCGGAAAATTGCGTAATTCCTGCGGGATAGCGATAAACGAATGCAGACTAAGTTGCGGGCAACAGCCAGTATTTAATAACTTAACCTAAAACAAGTATATGTTATACAACGAGACGAGACCGAAACCGAAATCTGTACCGAAAGGTTAAAAACCGTCTCGTGGACGGATAGTAATAGTATGTATGTATGTATGTAGGTATGTAAACTCTTTATTGTGCAAAATAAACAAGACAAAATACAATTGACAAACACTGAGATACATGCACAAAGGCGGACTTACATACAAGAATAGTTCTAGGTAGGTAGGAATAGTTCTTACATACAAGATTTTTTAATTATATTTTTGGTACTTTGACATTGGCGAAGTTGTCGCTATAACGACTTGATACGCCACAAAATAAGAAGAAGAAGACAAGGTTCTACAGTGGGTAGTAGTAGTAATTTTATAGTACCGGTAGACCTTCGTATTCTCTGTCCCGCACGCACTGCTCTCCTCTTGTTAATTTGTTTCCTCCGCGGATCGATAGTGACCAGTGACCACGCGTTGCTTGTTTCCACTTTCACACGCGATACGGTAATGGTGCCACGTCGTGACGTCAGATACTTACGGCCGATTAGATTTCATGTGTTATTGGTTGCGTGTATGTATGTATTAGTGATGTTCCGGATATCCGTATCCGCGGGAAAAGAAATTCCGTATCCGTATCCGTGTGGTTACTTTTCACGCGGATCTTTTACGGATCTTTTACAGGTGATTAGGTAGAATTAAAATAACTATAAAATTCCATTCAGAGTATTTTTATTTCTTAAAATTTAATATTTGGCACCTTTATATTGCTTTATGTATGGAGAGATTGATGACTGTGGATGAAGCGAAAGAAATATGTCAGGACCGTAGCAAGTGGAATAAAGTAGTCTCTGCCTACCCCTGTGGGAAAAAGGCGTGACGGTATGTATGTATATTGCAAACATTCATCGCAGTAAGTTAGGTACCATACCAATACTACGTAACTGAAAGAATTTTTATAATGAGATCAATATTATAGCAAGTTATCACATAACTTTTATGACAATGAAATAACAAATTTTTTTTTTTAATAATTATAAGAAAGAAAGAAAAAGTATTTATTACCACTAACAACCATAAAAAAAAACATCAAAACACAAAAATAATAATAAAAGGATTAATTAGTGGTAAATGGTTCGGCATCGGCATCATCAAATGCTGCCAGTGCCGGCTCGCACGAGCGACACTTCAGCGATCAATTATAGTGAGATCAATGGTGACGTCAACTATCGCTTCAAGGTCGCGGGCGCCGACACCAATCGAATAAAAAAATAAAGATCCGTATCCGTATCCGCGGGTCTTGACACTAAATATCCGTAATCAGATCCGTATCCCCTGATATACATTTTTAACGATCCGGCACATCACTAGTATGTAGGTATGTATGTATGTCTGTCCGGGTGGAATCTTGCGACTCAATTTTGAAGCAGATATCTTCATCAATCTGAGCTTCAACTTTAGATTGAGATGGAAGGTCACGTAGCCTCGAGATGTTGTTCGTTGGAGAGTAGAATGGAGAGGCGTCGTCGCGTGTGTTAGAGTGCTAAGCGGGTCCGAGACCGGTGTTCCGGCGCGGGCGCTTGCGAGCCAAAAGCCATTCACACAGATCCGTTCCTGAATGCTGCAATGTAGATATCAGTCTGCACTGCAAGTAACGTTATTTATTTATTTATTCATTGTCAAGTCATGTACATAAATATGAAGATGTTAACATTGTTCTATAAGTCAGTCCATGGCGCATATACTAGCAAAAAATATACTAGTGGCTCTGTGGCCTGGCGAAGTTGTCGGACAAAAAGTTTTGTGACATTTGTGTTTTTTTTTAGAAATGGCTGAAATTGATATTTGTTACGGCTGCAATCCTTAGCTATTTTGAAAAATGGCTAAAAACTCGGTACACAATTAATTAGTTATGGAACTTGCTCGCAGAATGTCAGGAGAATCCGTTGAAAAATGCAACATGTAGAGCGGAACATAACGCCGGACATACGAAAGATTCGCACTTGCTTAGTCGATTATACTTGAAATGATTTCTGAAATGGGTTAATGAGCTTGTTAGTAAAACATTTTATTTAAATTTGAAATTCGTTTGTTTACGATACACATCGTCTTTCAATCACCGACTTTCATAACGTGTACCAAGTTTTTATCTCCAATCGGTTCTTTACCATACCTGTAGTCTCGACAAAAAGGCGCGTGAGTGATTTTAAAGGTTCTGTATTTTCCTTTTGTGATACGGAATCCTAATAACTTAATTATATCATCACTCCGGGCGTACATGAAAGTAAAATGACGCCCTCTGTCATATTACTTGAGCAATGTAAAAATTAATACTAAGTGCCTTCTGAAAATACGCCTACGGGTAAAACGCCTACGTTCGTTATCAGACAGTAGCTTATATGCCTATTTAGGATGTACATATATTTTTTTTCCTGCGACATTGGAGACATCTCCAATTAGTTTATTTGACGGTGGAGGCGTTTTACACCTCCACTGAACTTAATATTATTATTATTTTTCTGTTTTTATTTTGACTAGTAGAGACTTTATACATCTCTACTATTTATATATTTATTTATACATCCTTTTTATAAATGTATTTAATTTAAGTAGAATTTAAGTATTCTTACTGTATTTTATTTTGAAAAAATGACTTTCTGCCAAGTTTCTTGCGGCGCATTCTTCTTGGCAATGATGGTCTTTCCGAATGTGCTGGTAGTTTCAAAAAGATAATGTAAAAGAGCCCTTGGCGGCCAATTTGCAAAAATAAATTTTCATTTTCATATACATATATAATGTGAGAGCGAGCCGCCATGCCATGATATGCATTGTTTTGATTATAAGAGTAAAAAAAAATTAAAAACACATCAAAAAACCTAAGTATTTAAGAAAAAGAATAAAACTGAATCTTTGAAATTGTTACCGTAGTAGCGTCCTCTGGTGGCGTATGCTTGGAAATCATGTAAAATTGTCTGCTCTAAACTAGGAAATGTAATGCAAAAGAACCGCATTAAAATCGAATTTTGTGAGCAGATTCGGTAATTACACAGCTTTTTTGGCGATTTTGTGTTTGGAATTTTTTAAAGTAGCGGGGCCATGGTTGTTAATCTTTTTGTGACATTGCGAAAAATGTCACAAAACTTTTTTGTTAGTTATTAAGACACAACTTTTTTGTCCGAACTACTAGATGTGATTTCGGAAATCGTCCTCCTTGTCTGTGATTGGTTGGCTGGAGTGAGTTGCACTCAAAGTGTGTTTGTTAATTTTAACAAGTCCATTTCATCGTTATTAATATCGAATGAATGTTAAATTGTAATAATGGAATGAGTTAATGAATTCTTTATTCCGTTTGAACTATTTCTCGTTTGAAGGAAGACGGAGCTAATTAAAATGATTAATGTTTGTTTAATGTTCAAGATTTCCCCTTTTTTCGGTATTAGTATTCTCTTCCATCCTGGTGTGGCGGCGAAGAAAATACATAGAATATGTAGGTACCTACTCTAGTTTCTTTCAACATGAAACATGCTCGACATGTTTCGGACTATTTCGTAGTCCTTCTTCCTGGAGCGCTCGCCCGGGCGGCAACGAAACGAACACTGCGCGCCAGCGCTCTGTTCGCGCGGCTGCTCGACGCAACTCACAGCGGCGCACAACTACCCTCGTACTAAATAGACTTTTTATACATGAGTTATCCGTTTATGTGCAATTACTCTAGTTTCTCTTCTTGATGGTAAAACCCAGCGAGGGAATGGGTGAAAATGTTAGGAATCATGTTAAATGCGATTTGGCTAGCTTACCATCACTATTTTGATTTTCCTTCACATCTATACGCCCATAATCATGCTGAACGTGGCCTTTTGTTCTTGTTACTTTAAGCTCTGTCTACCCCGTCATCAAATCATGCTAAATTTCCTCCATCAAATCCTGTAAGGGATAAGTCGTGATTTATATTTTATTTTTATGTTAGAGAGGCCAGACAAACGAACTAGTGGGTCACCTGATGTTAAATGATCACCACTGTCCATAGACCCGCAGCGCTTTACGCGATGCCAGTGCGTTGTCGGCCCTATATACCTTCATGTATTATTATTTAAGTAGAATTCAGGTATTTTATTTTGAAAAAATGACTTCCTTCCAAGTTTTTTACGGCGCATTCTTCTTGGCAATGATGGTATTTCCGAATGCGCTGGTAGTTTCAAAAAATGACGTGTAAAAGAAGATAACTTGGCGGCGTATTTGCAAAATAAAGGTTTGAATTTTGATTTTTTACACGCACACATAGTACACATACATATGTATACATACGCGAGAAATAAATAATCCTATTTTTATGTGGTCATGTAAAAAAAAAGATTTTTCCATCGGGCTTCGGTCTCAAATAAAATGAAAAATAGAAAGAAATGTAATTTATTCGGTACCCTTAATTGTGTGTTTGTAAAATAACAAACGAACCCATTCACACACGATAATAGTGTTTACAAGCGATATCAGTCTATGTGAGCATGCACAGACATATGTTCACAAAGTTAGTTCACTTTGATAATAAACGCTGACTCTTCAGGCCAATCGTGCGGCATGTGACAATCGAGAACGTTGCGTACATGGACAACAACTTGGAGCCATCTAGTGATTAAACATAATTTCTCATGAGGCCTCGGTGATTCGATGTAACGTGTGGGCACTAATTGTTTATTAGTCAGCGATAAAGAATAAATTGAAAAAAATGTTGCATTGGTGACATCTTTTGAATGCTGTGTTGCAGCCTAGAAAGAGATTTTCCGATGTCTTTCTCAATATCTATCAGATAAACTGTATTTGGACGCTGTAATGCCTTACATTCAACGATTACGGTAATTGTTAAGCGAAGATCTATACTACTCAAACTCAGACTTAAAGCTTGCACTTTGGACAGTGATATTAAATTACCGATTTTGCTTTACACCAGGCCCGTATTTCATAAACTGTGACAGGTGACACCGACATTACCGACAATTCAGTCGAAGTTGAGAATGTGAAACCTGGTTTTGTAGAGTTTACAAGTCAGCAATGTAATTCAAAATACTGTAGTCACTTGTCACGTTTTTGGGGGCCAGTAATCGTATTTTCCGAAGGCAGTAGTTTTTAGTTTCGTTGAAACCGGGCATTTTAAACCTACTGTGTGCATTCTTTACACTAACACGTCTACGTTTGTTACATATGGACGGCGTCTGAATATCAACCAGCGCTCCCTAATCAGCTTTTCGTGTGTACGTGCCTTTGCGGCTGCTAATTGATTCCGAACGTGTGTTTATTCTGTAACATTACCCGGGGCGGTTAAAATTGTATGGAGTGAACTCTTTGCGATTGTTAAATACGCTGTGTTTGTTTGGTTAGTTATGACGTAAGTAATAATGTTTACGTGTGAATGTATAGGTACTAATACTAACAGTACTATATACCGACCGTTTAAATGAGTGCGGTGCAGACGCGCGGGGTCGGACGCTCGCGGGGGCCGAGAGAGGTGCGGGCGGCGGGCGCACTACCCGCCCGCACCGAGAGAGCTCCCCTTTGTCGTCCTACCCCGCGCCCCTGTGCCGCGCGGGCGAGGACTCATTTAAGCGGTCGGTTATAACACTGTCTTGTTTTACTCACACACACAAATCACGTCTTCATCCCCTACGGGGTAGACAGAGCCTAAGATAACAGGTACCTACAGGCCACATTTAGCAAGATTGCGGGTTGACACCCGCAATCTTGCTAAAAAAGGTGGAAAAAGGAATCAAAATAGTGATTTACTTTTAATAGTGATTTTGTTTTACTCTTTCGTTTTAATCCCGGCGTTGGAAACATAACTGTGTATAAATGTTCGTGAACCGTTCGTGAAGCGTTCTAGACCTCCGCATAGTAACGCCTGATTCAATAAAAAACTGGTACATTTTATGTTTTTTCTTTGCTCCCAGACCAGCGAGGAAGAAGAAGACAACGACTACTGAACTGACTAAAAGACAATACTGTATTTTAACCAGTATTGATTCAACCTATCCTATCTTCTCGTAAAAACAAATACGGTATAACGTGCTACCTAGCTTTTATAGCCCGTAAAACGTTATGACTCTGACGGTGGGTAGTTTAACGGTCAAGCGTGAGCCGGTAGAAAAAAACTTTTTTTCTTGACTGTACTCGCATTGTCATCCATACTGTGTAGGTGTAACAAGTTTCAGCTCAATCGGAACAACCGTTGAAGAGTTCTCTCCTTCGGAGACTGGGATTCTATTCCGATTCCGACTCAGTCCAGTAGGCTTATTATCTGACTCGCTCGCAATCGCCACCGTGTTCATTTTGACAGTTCACGTATGGGCTGACGTGGGTGAAGAGCAGTGCTTGGCCCGGTGCACCCTGGGCATCGGCTAATGATTTCCTGGCAGTTTCTGAGGGATATCATTGACCGTTGGCTAAGAGCCCGACAGGGCGGGAGGGGGGTCTTTGACCGTGTTACCACCGTACTACGTTGCCGACATTTTGTTACAAGATTTATTAATTATATTTTTGTCACTTTGACATTGGCGAAGTGTTCGTCGCTGTAACGACTTGATACGCCGCAAATAAGATGAAGAAGAAGAATGAACACGATGGCGATTGCGAGCGAGTTAGGTTATAAGCGTACAGGTTTTAACTGTCATTGCCCTGAACTGGATCGAGAAAGACATGGTAGCTACCCTGATATCCGTGTGGTTGGGTTACTGCGTTAACACTGCGACTGCGGGTGACCCCGAAACACCAGGGTCATCCGTACAAGAGGCAACCCTTAAGAGCCTCGAAGGGTAGTTAAATGCAGCGCGTCTGCAGTTTAGGGTTTGTGTACGTAATGTGTGATACAGAATGGGGGAATGATGTTTTAGAACGTCGTAAGACGTCTAGTTATACATACATACATGCAAACAGTCACGCTTCCTTGCCACAGGGGTTGGCAGTGGCTACTGTTCTACTTGCTACGATCCTGACATACCTGTTTCGCTTCATACATGCTCCATAAGAATAAATAAGAACATCTGTTATTATTTATCTGTTACTAGCGACCCGCCCCGGCTTCGCACGGTATATTATGCATGTATTATCATATAAACCTTCCTCTTGAATCACTCTATCTATTAAAAAAAACCGCATCAAAATCCGTTGTGTAGTTTTGAAAATATAAGCATACATACGGACATGAGGACAGAAAAAGTGACTTTGTTTTATAATATTGTAGTGATAGTGATAGTCGTCGTAGTGATAGCTCGTCGGTTTCGGGTACACTTGACCCTACTTTTTTCCAAAACTTCTCCAATGTGGTCACGGAACGTCCGTCTAGGGCCTAGACTCTAGGCCTTCCCCTCCTCCTCCAGTTGATTAGATTTTATTAATTAGTTATCCCCATCCCTTGTGATTTCTGAAAATATTTAAAAAAGTGCTCGTCTGGGAGTAAAGAAAAAACATAGAATTTACTAGTTGCTCCTCTCCCGCGCTGATGGTAAAAACCTATCGAAGGAATGGGCGAAAGTCTTAGGAATCATGTTTTAGGCGATCCGGCTAGCAACCCATCACTATTTTGATTTCCCTTTCCACTTATACGCCCTTAATCATGCTAAACGTTTTGTTACATTAGGCTCTGTCTACCCTGTATTTTTTGTAATCGTAGAAAGTAATGACATGTTTTCTTGTTTACAGGTAAGCCTGGACTTCTCTGACCGCCTCATTAATGATGGTAACCGTCTTTTATTTTGATTTTTCTTGGCTGCCACGATACAAGCTGTGCCTAGTGTGGAGTCATTGAACTTTCTATTACTGTATATTTCGTTACTATTTTGGAAAATGAATTTTACTTTTACTTTACTTTACTTTACTTTACTTCAGAAACCAACTAAAATATGTCACGGTATAAGTAGATAGTATTATTCATTGATTGTTTAGTTGCTCTACTTTAGCTCTACATATCTTCTAAGAACTGAAAGACTCATTGATAACTGTCAGTTAAGGTAACTGGAACTTAACAGAGAGCGGTGAAAGAGGCATTTAAATTTATTTTTCGGTACTATCTGTATATGACAAGAATGCTTTGCCATCTTACTTGGGGTTGGCAATGACAACGCATCGTACACGCAGCTTAAACGGCAAGCTCTCTCTCTCTCGCTCGCTCGCTCTCTCTCTCTCTCTCTCTCTCTCTCTCTCTCTCGCTCTCTCTCTCTCTCTCTCGCTCTCTCTCGCTCTCTCTCTCTATCTCCCTCTCTCCCTCTCCCCCGCTCTCCCTCTCTCGTGTGTGCGTGTGTGTGTGTGAAAACCAGGCCAGCAGTTAGAAGAGTAGTTTCAAAAAGACATGTAAAAGAGCCCTTGGCGGTCAATTTGCAAAAATAAATTTTCATTTTCATTTTCATTCAGTAATCAGCTCTTCTCCTAAATAATGTAATTCACATTTTACTTGTTGCCTTTTCGTGGCACGGAACCCTAAAAATGCACTTTTCAGTGCAGAATTCGTTGCTATCCTCTATTAGACAACATAAGTCCGCCTTTCTGTGGTAGTCTGTACGCTATACGTTTTATGGGAACGACTTTGAAGATGCCGCTAACAACGTTAAGATGTGAGCGGAGTCCTGTGCGCACACGTCTGGTCGGCTAACTCAATAACACAAGGTTCCATTTGCGCCCGACCCCGATTCAATGCGGAACTTTGTCGCGCCGAATTAACCCGATAGGTGTGCGGTGCGGCTGTCTGGATTTGGTTTTAGGTTTTTACAAGTTTTTATTGGAATTGTAATGTTTGTGTGTGTGTACAAAGGTATATGTAAAGGTATATTATGTGCTCGAATTATTTTTTGGTGCAGTGTATTGTTTGATCGAATGTTCGTTTCGTCAAAAATTTCTCCGGCAAACTAAAATAAACTCTTCTCTTCTTTTTTTCTTAATATGGCCCCATCGATCAATGCGATGATTTCGCCAATGTCAAAGTAATAAATACAGTATTCAAAAATCTTGTGACAAAAATGCCGGCAACGTTGTACGCTAGAACACGGTCAAAAGCCCCCCTCCCCCCCTGTCGGGCTCTTAGCCAAAGCCTTTTTTTTAAATGAGTCTTTTCTCAAAAATCATAAGAAAACAAAAGGTCAGTTCCTTTTTTACTTACGATATGTAGACGTTCGGTTAGGTTTCAGTATGGATTCAGTTTAGACTTAGACCAAACGATTATTACAAAACATTACATTAGACCAAAAAAAAATTCGACCATTCGATATAGAAATATAGAATACTAGCTGACCCGGCGAACTTTGTTCCGCCTTAAATTAGAAAAATTCCAGTGGTTTGGGCTGTGCTATCCCGCGGGAACTATGCGATTTTCCGGGATAAAAACTATCCTATGTCCTTTCCCGGGACTCAAACTATCTGTATACCAAATTTCAACTAAATCGGCCCAGCGGTTTAAGCGTGAAAAGGTAACAGACAGACAGACAGACAGACAGACAGACAGAGTTACTTTCGCATTTATAATATTAGTAAGGATTCAGTAACTGCCTTTGTTAAACCATTTGTTGTGTATGTAAATCGAGTTGGATTAAAATTTTATTATTTTTTGGAACGTACAATTGAAGCCGTGACCAGGATTCCAATCGTAAGTAATCACATAATATATGTAATAATAATAACCTGTATAAAAGTCTATTAGAGCTACTGTTTTACAAACAACTGCTATGAAATAAAATACCTTTTCATTCAATATTTTTTTGCTGATTGTCTTTTTTTTTTACTTTTACGTTTGTCGTCCGTACTAGATATATAACCATACGAGTATGTCAAGTCAATCCGATCACTAGAAGCCAGACAAATTAGACTTGCAAGTTTTGACTAGAAAAACGATGAAAGCTTTTAAAAAAAATACTCAAGCCCCTAGTATAAATACCAAGTAGAAATACGCCACTTATTTTGCAATACAAACGCGATGCAAGCCGGATGAATGGGCGCTGAGGGGCCGGAACATACTAATGTCGGCGCCCTGTGCCGCGAATAGCAATGCCCACTCGACTAATATATTTACGAGGTGCGCCTTAGTTGAGAGAGGCAGCGGGAGCGGGAGCGGTTTCTGGATCACACATACTCAAGCCCCTAGTATAAATACCAAGTAGAAATACGCCACTTATTTTGCAATATAAACGCGATGCAAGCCGGATAAATGGGCGCTGAGGGGCCGGAACATACTAATGTCGGCGCCCTGTGCCGCGAATAGCAATGCCCACTCGACTAATATATTTACGAGGTGCGCCTTAGTTGAGAGAGGTAGCGGGAGCGGGAGCGGTTTCTGGAACATACATACTCAAGCCCCTAGTATAAATACCAAGTAGAAATACGCCACTTATTTTGCAATATAAACGCGATGCAAGCCGGATGAATGGGCGCTGAGGGGCCGGAACATACTAATGTCGGCGCCCTGTGCCGCGAATAGCAATACCCACTCGACTAATATATTTACGAGGTGCGCCTTAGTTGAGAGAGGTAGCGGGAAAGGGAGCGATTTATGGAACATACGTACTCAAGCCCCTAGTATAAATACCAAGTAGAAATACGCCACTTATTTTGCAATATAAACGCGATGCAAACCGGATGAATTGAGGCTGAGGGGCCGGAACATACTAATGTCGGCGCCCTGTGCCGCGAATAGCAATGCCCACTCGACTAATATATTTACGAGGTGCGCCTTAGTTGAGAGAGGCAGCGGAAGCGGTAGCGATTTCTGGAACATACGCACTCAAGGCCCTAGTATAAATACCAAGTAGAAATACGCCACTTATTTTGCAATATAAACGCGATGCAAGCCGGATGAATGGAGGCTGGGGGGCCGGAACATACTAATGTCGGCGCCCTGTGCCGCGAATAGCAATGCCCACTCGACTAATATATTTACGAGGTGCGCCTTAGTTGAGAGAGGTAGCGGGAGCGGGAGCGATTTCTGTATTACACATAAATTCTTTAAAAAAGGAGTGTCAAAATTTCTTGGACTTGTAAGCTTCCTTAGGCTACGGTAGAAAGAAAGAAAGAAAGAAAGAAAGAAAATACATTTAGCCGCTTAAGCGGACCGTACGCTTGTTTGCCGCCGACGTGGTATAAAAAAAACAAAGTCCACCGACGCTTATCGCTTATGACTTGTGCCCCCTACATTGGTAATAGTGGTGGGATGGCTTAGGCAAGGGTAAAAGGAACTTGTTGTCTTGTTTATCTACCCTCAAATTCTGTCGTTGACCAGTTTTTACAAGCTTTTTATTAACTTGCAATTCATGTATGTTTGTCCGGATGGAATGTTGTAACTCACTTTTGAAGCAGATATCTTTTACCGAGTATGTAGTAATGTGTGGTATGCATGCGTGGTAGAAGTGGACCTAGCCAATCTGCTTACAGAGTACCTATTCGGCTTGGAAAACAAAAAAAAAACAACTGAATTGAGAATCTCCTCCTTTTTTTGAAGTCCGTTAAATAAGTTTCTCTCAAAAATGTCATTTTTAATACAAGCTTTTTATGCTGACTGTACTGGAAAGAAAGAAAGAAAAAAATTATGACAATGACAAAATAAATTACAACACAAATTAATGTCAACAGTTAAATAAATTGTCACAAAATGGTCCAAACTCAGCATTTGCTCAGAACTTGAATTGTCATCCGTCCTACATATGTAGGTAACCAAATTTCAAGTCAATCGGACCAAACGTTGAAGAGTTCACTCCTGCGGAGACGGTCCTGGCTGGGCCACCAGAACTCCACTACCAGATTATTGTATTGTCAATATTGTCATCTGACTCACATAAGTATGCAAAATTTCAGCTCAATCGGTTGAAGATTGAGTCGCGAGATTCCACTAGAGCCAGCCCATTTTCCGTTTCCACCGAAACGCCCACAATCATGCTAAACGTGGCTTTCTCGTCTTGTTACCTTAGGCTCTCTCTAGTCTACCCCGTAAGGGATAAAGACGTGATTTATGTATGTGTACATGACATGTATGAGATTCCACCCGGACAAACATACATACATACGTTGCAAGTTACGTAGACTAACTAAACAGATCTAGATGGGGAGTGTGAATGGTAAAGTTGGGAGGGGAAGGCCTAGACGGACGTTTCGAGACCAAATAGGAGACGTTTTGGAAAAAGGTCAGGTCAGGAGTACCCGAAACCGACGAGCATGTATGAAGAGATTGATGAATGTGGATGAAGCGAAAGAAGTATGTCAGGATCGTAGCAAGTGGAACAAAGTAGTCTCTGCCTACCCCTGTGGGAAAGAGGCCTGACGGTATGTATGTATGTATGTATGTTACAAGTTAAATAAAAGCTTGTAAAAAGGTGTCCACTGGCATGGTATAAGTGCCTTGGCGGTCTAACTTAGCACCGTTCGCCGTCGGGAATTCAAACGGACTAAAATATAAATGGGCCACTATAAAGTGGACTTCTCGACAGTCACCTGACAATAACTTGGTGAAACTTCCACGTTACCGGTTCAAAGTGGTTTTTCTGGTATACACGACCGGGCATCGGGTGTTGTGAAAGTTATTAATTGGTCGCACCTTTGAGAAAGATAGGGGTTGTGTTGTTCATTCAGTTGTGTAGAATTTTGACAGCCGCTAAGGGTGTTGTGACACTGAACAATACAATACAATACAAATACTCTTTATTGAACACCACAAATCAGTACAAAACAATACAGAGACAAAGAACAAAGTAGACAATAGGCGGTCTTATCGCTTAATAGCGATCTCTTCCAGACAACCAATACTATGAATAAGTTGGAGACAGTTTAAGTAGGTGGCGGAAACAAATAGACAGGATAAACGCAGGGATAATAAAAACAATAATATCAATATAAATATAATACATAGCTAAATAAATAAAATGAAATAATACATACATATACACATAACATAATACTTAAGATAAAATAAATGTGAGAAGCAATGAAAAATAAGAAGGCCATACAACAGAAAAGGATTTGATCAGAAGCAAAGAGAATATATGAATTTACGAACGTTAGGACACATTGAAACATCCGAAAGTAAAGCTATGGCTGGGAATCGAGATCAGATCCTCGTCATTCCATGACGCGTGCTATACCCCTACACCACACGTAGCAGGTGGGTAAGCCTTCGAATTTTTCTATCTGTTACTAGCTGACACGTGACCTTGTTACATTGCGATTTTTTGTTGCCAAGCGTCATCTGTTTGTAGTTTTGTCTGTACGACACAATTACAAACTCCCGTGGAACATCTACTGCTCACCAGGGACGAGACAAGACTGAGCCTGAGGTAACAACCCTTAAGGCCACGTTTAGCATGATTAAGAGCGAATAGGTGGTAAGGGAAATCAAAATAGTGATGGGCTGCCAGCCGCATCGCCTATAACATGATTCCTAAGACTTTCGCCCATACCCTCGATGGGCTTTTACATTCCGCGCGGGATGAGAAGCAACTGGTACATTATGTCTTTCCTTTGCTCCCAGACCAGCATGGTAGTCATCACAGTGGATGATATTTGTTCTTTGATTTTAAATAAATTGATTGCTATTGCTACATTATTTCAATGACAACTCAACATATAGCCAACCCAGTCTAAGCAATTATGTTGAGCTAATAAAATATTCTGGTACTAGTATGCGGACGAATGTCCTGTCCGTGTGTCATCGATTGTGTTTATGGCTAATCAGGCAGCGGATGCATAAGCGATAGCGATAGCGATTATTTAAAATGTGTTTGAGTTGTTTGTATCAATTTTGAGCTGGTAGAATTATGTGCAATTATGCGGTTTTGTTGCAGTTACACAGCACTTTACTAGTTTTTAAATTATTAAAAAAAAATCTAAATGATGTAGTAATTAATCAATAATTCATTGCAATCATAGTATTAACAAGATTTTAGTACATACATGGGCCCTTCTAGGGCGTAGCACAACTTAACACTAAATCTAATAATAATAAGTAACATATTGTTAAACCTTTTTAAATATTCAACAGAACACACCATTTTAAAATCTACATTGCACAATCTACAATCTATTTTGAATAAGATGCGTAGACGCACGTTGATCACTGTTGGGTATCTGGCGGGGCGGCGAGGCGCAGGCGCGTCGCGACGCGCGCGGCCGCGGTGAGGGGGGGCGCGCGGGCCGGGCGGGGTTCGCTTGCCGCGCGTCTCCTCCCGTGCGTCAGAAAGATTTGGCGTTAAACTGTTTATTAATTTAATTTCTATCCCCGCTCCGCTTGCGCAAGGGCACAGCTTGCGTCCATACAGGACGGATTGGTCATCAATATTCACTCGAGGCCTCGCCTTTGACGAGTGCCCCTAATTGATAGCATTATCACCACAAAGTTACACCAATTACACTGGAGCTAAGAGGTTTTAGCGCTAATATTGTGTCGCTGAAATAAAGTACTAAGCACACGAGAGCTGAACCACAAGCTAGATAAGTATAATCCAATAACTAGACAGAGACAGAGCCTAAGGTAACAAAACCTTAAGGCCACGTTTAGCATGATTAAGGGCGTATAGGTGGAAAGGGAAATCAAAATAGTGACGGGTTGCTAACCGCATCGCCTATAACATATTGCCTAAGACTTTCGCCCATTCCCTCGATAGGCTTTTACCATCTGCGCGGGAAGAGAAGGAACTGGTAAATTCTATGTTTTTTTCTGTACTCCCAGACCAGCATGGAAGAAATTAAACAACCCCCACGTAAAAAATACAAAAAAGTAAAATAATTTAGTTTTATGCCAAAAATTTCTTGTATCACTTAAGAAAAGAGCTGATACTCTTCAAACTGCTTGACCGATTTTAACCAAACATGGCTAAGAACTACCGCAGGGAAACTGGTTTTCGAATGAAAGAAACCGCATTGAAATCGGTGTATCTGTTTGAGAGCTACGATGCCACAGACAGACACACACTTACATCGACGACAAATTTTGCCTTGGAGGTTAAAAGCTCAGAGATGCGAACCCACAACACTCTGCTTGAGAGACCACAGGTCTAAACACTAGGCTACCATAGTCCAAGGTGATACTGCCCGCAAAAATGTACCAGTCCGCCTAACAACGAACAATGGCTATCATATTTAAGCACGGGTTCCGTCCCGCGAGGGAACCCCGGCCGCTGCGCAAATGGAACACCCGTGTCGCGCCTAGGGAACGCGGACCCTTTTCTTTTTGCGTCCAAATAGTTTTTTTGGGACACTTTAATGCGGCGGGGTAATTATTGACAACCTTTTATTACGATTAAATCATCAATGGAAGATGGGGTAGGAAAGTGCTGGAGTGGAGGCCAAGGACTGGGTGAAGAGGCGTGGGGAGACAGCCCAGAAGATGGGCCGATGACCTCATTCATATAGCGGGGAGGGACTGGATGCGGAAAACCCAAGACCGCAGCAATTGGAGGCCTATGGAAGAGACCTTATTGGGTAGAAAAAGGTTGAAGAAGAAGAAGAAGAAATCATCAATGAATACATACATACATCACGTCCTTATCGCTTACGAGGTAGACAGAGCCTAAGGTAACAAAACCTTAAGGCCACCTTTTGCATGATTAAGGGCGTATAGGTGGAAAGGGAAATCAAAATATTGAGGGGTTGCTTACCGCATCGCCTATAACAATGATTCCTAAGACTCGCCGATTCCCTCGATGGGCTTTTACCAAATGCGCGGGCAGAGAAGCACCTGGTAAACAATGAATAGAGCTCAAATTTTGCATACTTGTGTAAGTTGGATGACAATACAACAATCTGGTACAGTTCTGATGACCCAGTCGCGATCGTCGCTGGAGGGAACTCTTCAACGGTTGGTCCGATTGACTTGAAATTTGATACATATTTGTTGGACGAATGCTTGGATGAATAATTAAATTTTCGACAGAAACTTGTTGGTTTTAAATTTGTGGTAGCACGGCGCACAGTATTACCTGATCCACGGAGTTGTAAGTGTACGATGGTTCTTTTTGTAAAGGCGTTTTTCTATTAGTTCTTGTGCGTATTTGGTATGGGGTATATTCTTAATGTAACGATTCTTTCTATGCCTATGATTGTAATGTATAAGCTATCACGGAAAAAACGGTCAGGAAGTGACCGAAATCGCACGAGTCGACATCGGCTGGTCACTAAAGCGATTTGTCGAGTGGCCGTCGCGATCGAAACGTTTTGATACTAGCTGACTTAATATTATTGGGATTAATACTATAGCCTCTGCTGTTGACACAGGAGTCTGTATTTGGAAAACACGTTACGACCTCATTCATACACTTACATTATTTTAAATTTAGGCATTTAAGATTATTTTAGGTTTCGGTCGGTTCTTTTACGTTTTCTGTGTCTTCTGTTGCTTAATACTTATGTCCTGTCAATCGTTCAATGGTTAACTGGAAGAGATCCCTTTTAGGGATGTTTGCCTTTGTGCATTTGTGTTGTCCTGTATTCATCTTTTTCCTGTGTTTTATGTACCTATCATTTGAAAAAAGAGCGCCTTTTCTCATCCCTGGTGAGCAGTAGATGATCCACGGGAGTTTGTAATTGTTTCGTACAGACACACCATTCAAACAGATGACGCTTAGCGACAAAAATTCCCATATTAACAAGGTCATTTGACAGCTAGTAACAGATAGAAAAATTTCGAAGGCTTAACCTACCCACCTGCTATGGGTGGTGTAGGGGTATAGCACGCGTCACGGAATGGCTTTACTTTTCGGATTTTTCTGTGTTCTAATTTTCAGTGTCGTTTAGAAATTGAGCTTGTATCTGTCAATGACCAAAACCGTTTGGTATCGGGAATCGTCACCGCGCTAAGTGATTGGCTGTCGTGACTGCCAGACGGACAGGCTTTTGCGTAGATAAATATGGAGTTATTGACGCGCCATTACTGTTCAGTGCTGAAGCGTTAACAGTTGTATAATACATTGCGTGTGTTGTTGACCAATGGCTGTGTGGTGAGCGTCTTGACCGCGAAATGGACAGAGAGCTAACATTTTCGTGATGGAGCTTGGTGAGACGCGGCAGTCGTCACGCCTCTTTCTCACAGCTACCTGTCTCTTTCTAGAACGAACAGTAACGAGAAGACGCGAAGTCTGTCTCGCCTTAGCATTCGTGCATTCTCGTGCATGCCATGCAGGGGTAGGCAGAGACTACTTTGTACCACTTGCTACGATACGTCCACATTCATCTTTTTGTTTTACATCTAAACTTTTATCATGACATTTTGTTTAATTTTAATTGTATTGTTCTTTTGTTTTACTTTTTATTTCAATTATTACTGACGATCCTTTTGGGAAGTACTTATGTTTGACATTTAAATGTAAAGTGCGAGATATTTTCTCTTCATCCATGCTTGTCGGTTTCGGGTACTCCTGACCTGACCTTTTTTCAAAACGTCTCCTATTTGGTCCGTCTAGCTAGGCGTTCCCCTTCCAACGCAACCGTTCACACTCCCCACATAGATTTGTCTATTTAGTCTACTTTCTTCATCCGCTCTACGTAGT
The DNA here is from genome assembly GCA_932294345.1 of Pandemis cinnamomeana. Lineage (NCBI taxonomy): Eukaryota > Metazoa > Arthropoda > Insecta > Lepidoptera > Tortricidae > Pandemis > Pandemis cinnamomeana. The sequence goes on from OW028731.1 coordinate 4,094,742, forward strand.
TAACAAGTATTTGTACCTAATTAATAATACGTCAAAAATATACCATGTCATATATAACAAACACGCTATTTAAATTTGTCCAGTAAACATAGTGAGTGATGTTTCGGCGAGGTGTCCTCGGAGAGCCTACCATCCATCACTGGTGCCGCAAAAACGGCTAATTATGCAAATATCCTGACGGCCATATTTCACAAGGGTTCTTTGGGAAGTTAGAACCCTTGCGCATTCACAGGCCTGCAGCATGCCTCTAGTATAAGGAAACGTGGAGCGTATAGGTCTAGCGATGTTGGAGTTGAAGAACGTTCTCGAAAGAGCATGGATGTGCTCAGGAGTTCCCAGTAACTGACGGGTATTTATAGTAAGTTTGCATGGAAGTTTTCAACGGGAGTTTTCCAGAATTTTTTTAGGTAGGTATTCATGTTTTCAGGCATTCCTTAGCGGAGGAGGAAATTTTGCATACAATACAATACAATACAAATATTCTTTATTGAACACCACAAATCAGTACAAAAACAATACAGAAACAAAGAACGAAGTAGACAATAGGCGGCATAATTGAGCAATGAAAATAAAATAATAAATAAATAAAATAAATATCTAGGGACAGATTACACCAATTGACACAGCCCCAAACTAAGCAAAGCTTGTATAATAAGCTTGTATCATACTATGTAACTTGGTAACCAGGCAACGGAGAAACATCCTACTAATATTATAAATGTGAAAGTTTGTGAGTATGGATGTTTGGATGTTTGTTAATCTTTGACGCCAGAACGGCTGGACAGATCTGCATGAAATTTGGAACATAGTTAGATTATAGTTCTATATTATATTATCTAAGCACATTGGGACAGACACAGGGGAAAGCTAGTGTGTTTTATACTATGTAGTGATGATTACTCGAATAAAGGTGCGACTACACCGGTGCGTTTACTATACGCAGCGGTGTGGTCGCTCCTTTATGCATTATGTTTTATTTTAATTTTAAGTCATAGTATCAATAATTACTCTAGAGCCTACGAGCCCAGAATTCCCTTTTACAAGCTTAAGGAGGCCATTGTCATTTTAACTATCATTCACTTTTGTCGTGAAAACCCTTATTGTTTACCCCGGACACCTGAATGGCGGGCTTTTTCTAAATTAAGACTTCCCCTTTGTCCTAGTCGTGTTTAGTGTGAAAGTTTAAACGTTTTTTTATGCAGCCGCCTTGGGGACAAAGCCTTTTGTCGTTTTTCATCGTCTCCGCTCGGCAATTTAGGTAAATGCAAGCTTGAACGAGTTATATTATTGGTTTTGACCGTTAAAAAGAGAGGTTGTTTTACGGCTGTCTCTTGGGTTTTAGCTCAGAACTCAGTAGGTTTAACGGATTCCGAAATTGCAATTACACATTCATTTGAAGTTGGTTAAGGCTCTGATTACGGCGGATGACATAAGGTCAGAGGCCTTACCATGACGTCTTAATGCGATTCAATTTAGGTTCGCTCGCTGTCAGATCCATACTAAAAATGACAGCTAAAACCTGATCTGAGTTCTAATCTTGAAGCAGAGATATATTCGTTCTATTGAGCTGAAACGTTGCAAACTTGTGTAAGTTAGATGACAATACATTAATCTGGTAGTAGAATTCCGGTGGCCCAGCCAGGACCGTCTCCGCGTCTATGTGAAGTTGGCATATCAAGTGCCAGCATATCAAGAAAAAAATGGAGTTCTGTTCGCATGCAGCATAGTTCTGTAGTTCCTGATACTTTTTAGAAATAGTTCTGGTCATTTTCCTCGAAAATTTTAATTTCAATTTTTGACATAATGATATGCTAACTTCCACATGAAAAGTTCAGCATATCACAAACAAATTGTATTTATAGTGGCACTATACATAGTTCTATAGTTCCTGATACTTTTTAGAAATAGTTCTGGTGATTTTCCTCGAAAATTTTGAATTTCAATTTTTGACATAATGATATGCTAACTTCCTCATAAAAAGTCCAGCATATCACAAACAAATTAAAGTTCTAGTGCCACTATACATAGTTCTATAGTTCCTGATACATTTAAGAAATAGTTCTGGTGATATTCCTCGAAAATTTTTAATTTCAATTTTTGACATAATGATATGCTATCTTCCACATAAAAAGTTCAGCATATCACAAACAAATTGTATTTATAGTGGCACTATACATAGTTCTATAGTTCCTGATACTTTTTAGAAATAGTTCTGGTGATTTTCTTCGAAAATTTTGAATTTCAATTTTTGACATAATGATATGCTAACTTCCTCATAAAAAGTCCAGCATATCACAAACAAATTGAATTTCTAGTGGCAATATACATAGGTCTATAGTTCCTGATACATTTTAGAAAGAGTTCTGCCGATTTCCGCTAAAAAAAAAAACATTATTTTTTTTGACAGAATGATATGCTAACTTCCATGATGATATGCTGTGCTATCGAAAAGAGTTCTGAGCCCGTTTACGGTCTCAAATGATGGATATGGTGTAGTAGTAAATAGTTCTGACGAGTTCTGGCGTTAAAATCGCTTTTAAAAAAAAAATTATTTTGGTCAAAGATGATATGCTAACTTCCGTTATGATATGCTGTGGTATTAAAGAGAGTTCTGAGCCCGATTATGGTCTCAAATGATGGATATGGTGTAGTAGTAAATAGTTCTGAGGAGTTCTGGCGTTAAAATCGCTTTTTAAAAAAGATATTTATTTTGGTCAAAGATGATATATGCTAACTTCCGTTCTGATATGCTGTGGTATTAAAGAGAGTTCTGAGCCCGATTATGGTCTTAAAAGATGGATATGGTGTAGTAGTAAGTAGTTCTGAGGAGTTCTGGCGTTAAAATCGCTTTAAAAAAAAATTATTTATTTTGGTCAAAGATGATATGCTAACTTCCGTTGTGATATTCTGTGGTATTAAAGAGAGTTCTGAGCCCGATTATGGTCTTAAAAGATGGATATGGTGTAGTAGTAAATAGTTCTGAGGAGTTCTGGCCTTAATATCGCTTCAAATCATTTTAAGAAATATTTTTCGAAAATGCTATGCTAACTTCCATGTTGATATGCTGTGGTTTTGAAGAGAGTTCTGAGCCCGTTTATGGTCTCAAATGATGGATATGGTGTAGTAGTAAATAGTTCTGAGGAGTTCTGGCGTTCAAATCGCTTTAAAAAAAAGATTTATTTTGGTCAAAGATAATTTGCTAATTTCCGTGATGATATGCTGCAGTATTGAAGAGAGTTCTGAGCCCGATTATGGTCTCAAATGATGGATATAGTGTAGTAGTAAATAGTTCTGAGGAGTTCTGGCCTTAATATCGCTTCAAATAATTTTCAGGAATATTTTTCGAAAATGATATGCTAACTTCCATGTTGATATGATGTGGTTTTGAAGAGAGTTCTGAGCCCGTTCATGGTCTCAAAGGATGGAAATGGTGTAGTAGTAAATAGTTCTGAGTTCTGGCGTTAAAATCGCTTTTAAAAAAAATGATTTATTTTGGTCAAAGATGATATGCTAATTTCCGTTATGATATGCTGTGGTATTAAAGAGAGTTCTGAGCCCGTTTATGGTCTCAAATGATGGATATGATGTAGTTGTAAATAGTTCTGAGGAGTTCTGGTGTTAATATCGCTTCAAATCATTTTAAGGAATATTTTTCGAAAATGATATGCTTATTTCCATGTTGATATGCTGTGGTTTTGAAGAGAGTTCTGAGCCCGTTTATGGTCTTAAAAGATGGATATGGTATTGTAGTAAATAGTTCTGAGGAGTTCTGGCGTTAATATCGCTTCAAATCATTTTAAGGAATATTTTTCGAAAATGATATGCTAACTTCCATGTTGATATGCTGTGGTTTTGAAGAGAGTTCTGAGCCCGTTTACGGTCTGAAAAGATGGATATGGTGTAGTAGTAAATAGTTCTGAGGAGTTCTGGCGTTAAAATCGCTTCAAATCATTTTAAGGAATATTTTTCGAAAATTATATGCTAACTTCCATGTTGATATGCTGTGGTTTCGAGGAGTTCTGAGCCCGTTTATGGTCTCAAAGGATGGAAATGGTGTAGTAGTAAATAGTTCCGTAGAGTTCTAGAGTTGATATCGCTTCAAATAATTTTAAGGATTATTTTTCAAAAATGATATGCTAACTTCCATGTTGATATGCTGAGGTTTTGAAGAGAGTTCTGAGCCCGTTTATGGTCTTAAAAGATGGATATGGTGTAGTAGTAAATAGTTCCGTAGAGTTCTAGAGTTGATATCGCTTCAAATAATTTTAAGGATTATTTTTCAAAAATGATATGCTAACTTCCATGTTGATATGCTGAGGTTTTGAAGAGAGTTCTGAGCCCGTTTATGGTCTTAAAAGATGGATATGGTGTAGTAGTAAATAGTTCTGAGGAGTTCTGGCGTTAATATCGCTTCAAATCATTTTAACAAATATTTTTCGAAAATGATATGCTAACTTCCATGCTGATATGCTGTGGTTTTGAAGAGAGTTCCGAGCCCGTTTACGGTCTCAAATGATGGATATGGTGTAGTAGTAAATAGTTCTGAGGAGTTCTGGCGTTAAAATCGCTTTTTAAAAAAGATATTTATTTTGGTCAAAGATGATATATGCTAACTTCCGTTCTGATATGCTGTGGTATTAAAGAGAGTTCTGAGCCCGATTATGGTCTTAAAAGATGGATATGGTGTAGTAGTAAATAGTTCTGAGGAGTTCTGGCGTTAAAATCGCTTTAAAAAAAAAATATTTATTTTGGTCAAAGATGATATGCTAACTTCCGTTGTGATATGCTGTGGTATTAAAGAGAGTTCTGAGCCCGATTATGGTCTTAAAAGATGGATATGGTGTAGTAGTAAATAGTTCTGAGGAGTTCTGGCCTTAATATCGCTTCAAATCATTTTAAGAAATATTTTTCGAAAATGCTATGCTAACTTCCATGTTGATATGCTGTGGTTTTGAAGAGAGTTCTGAGCCCGTTTATGGTCTCAAATGATGGATATGGTGTAGTAGTAAATAGTTCTGAGGAGTTCTGGCGTTCAAATCGCTTTAAAAAAAAGATTTATTTTGGTCAAAGATAATTTGCTAATTTCCGTGATGATATGCTGCAGTATTGAAGAGAGTTCTGAGCCCGATTATGGTCTCAAATGATGGATATAGTGTAGTAGTAAATAGTTCTGAGGAGTTCTGGCCTTAATATCGCTTCAAATAATTTTCAGGAATATTTTTCGAAAATGATATGCTAACTTCCATGTTGATATGATGTGGTTTTGAAGAGAGTTCTGAGCCCGTTCATGGTCTCAAAGGATGGAAATGGTGTAGTAGTAAATAGTTCTGAGTTCTGGCGTTAAAATCGCTTTTAAAAAAAATGATTTATTTTGGTCAAAGATGATATGCTAATTTCCGTTATGATATGCTGTGGTATTAAAGAGAGTTCTGAGCCCGTTTATGGTCTCAAATGATGGATATGATGTAGTTGTAAATAGTTCTGAGGAGTTCTGGTGTTAATATCGCTTCAAATCATTTTAAGGAATATTTTTCGAAAATGATATGCTTATTTCCATGTTGATATGCTGTGGTTTTGAAGAGAGTTCTGAGCCCGTTTATGGTCTTAAAAGATGGATATGGTATTGTAGTAAATAGTTCTGAGGAGTTCTGGCGTTAATATCGCTTCAAATCATTTTAAGGAATATTTTTCGAAAATGATATGCTAACTTCCATGTTGATATGCTGTGGTTTTGAAGAGAGTTCTGAGCCCGTTTACGGTCTGAAAAGATGGATATGGTGTAGTAGTAAATAGTTCTGAGGAGTTCTGGCGTTAAAATCGCTTCAAATCATTTTAAGGAATATTTTTCGAAAATTATATGCTAACTTCCATGTTGATATGCTGTGGTTTCGAGGAGTTCTGAGCCCGTTTATGGTCTCAAAGGATGGAAATGGTGTAGTAGTAAATAGTTCCGTAGAGTTCTAGAGTTGATATCGCTTCAGATAATTTTAAGGATTATTTTTCAAAAATGATATGCTAACTTCCATGTTGATATGCTGAGGTTTTGAAGAGAGTTCTGAGCCCGTTTATGGTCTTAAAAGATGGATATGGTGTAGTAGTAAATAGTTCCGTAGAGTTCTAGAGTTGATATCGCTTCAAATAATTTTAAGGATTATTTTTCAAAAATGATATGCTAACTTCCATGTTGATATGCTGAGGTTTTGAAGAGAGTTCTGAGCCCGTTTATGGTCTTAAAAGATGGATATGGTGTAGTAGTAAATAGTTCTGAGGAGTTCTGGCGTTAATATCGCTTCAAATCATTTTAACAAATATTTTTCGAAAATGATATGCTAACTTCCATGCTGATATGCTGTGGTTTTGAAGAGAGTTCCGAGCCCGTTTACGGTCTCAAATGATGGATATGGTGTAGTAGTAAATAGTTCTGAGTTCTGGCGTTAAAATCGCTTTTAAAAAAAAGATTTATTTTGGTCAAAGATGATATGCTAACTTCCGTTATGATATGCTATGGTATTAAAGAGAGCTGTGAGCCCGATTATGGTCTTAAAAGATGGATATGGTGTAGTAGTAAATAGTTCTGAGGAGTTCTGGCGTTAAAATCGCTTTAAAAAAAAATATTTATTTTGGTCAAAGATGATATGCTAACTTCCGTTGTGATATGCTGTGGTATTAAAGAGAGTTCTGAGCCCGATTATGGTCTTAAAAGATGGATATGGTGTAGTAGTAAATAGTTCTGAGGAGTTCTGGCCTTAATATCGCTTCAAATCATTTTAAGAAATATTTTTCGAAAATGCTATGCTAACTTCCATGTTGATATGCTGTGGTTTTGAAGAGAGTTCTGAGCCCGTTTATGGTCTCAAATGATGGATATGGTGTAGTAGTAAATAGTTCTGAGGAGTTCTGGCGTTCAAATCGCTTTAAAAAAAAGATTTATTTTGGTCAAAGATAATTTGCTAATTTCCGTGATGATATGCTGCAGTATTGAAGAGAGTTCTGAGCCCGATTATGGTCTCAAATGATGGATATAGTGTAGTAGTAAATAGTTCTGAGGAGTTCTGGCCTTAATATCGCTTCAAATAATTTTCAGGAATATTTTTCGAAAATGATATGCTAACTTCCATGTTGATATGATGTGGTTTTGAAGAGAGTTCTGAGCCCGTTCATGGTCTCAAAGGATGGAAATGGTGTAGTAGTAAATAGTTCTGAGTTCTGGCGTTAAAATCGCTTTTAAAAAAAATGATTTATTTTGGTCAAAGATGATATGCTAATTTCCGTTATGATATGCTGTGGTATTAAAGAGAGTTCTGAGCCCGTTTATGGTCTCAAATGATGGATATGATGTAGTTGTAAATAGTTCTGAGTTCTGGTGTTAATATCGCTTCAAATCATTTTAAGGAATATTTTTCGAAAATGATATGCTTATTTCCATGTTGATATGCTGTGGTTTTGAAGAGAGTTTTGAGCCCGTTTATGGTCTTAAAAGATGGATATGGTATTGTAGTAAATAGTTCTGAGGAGTTCTGGCGTTAATATCGCTTCAAATCATTTTAAGGAATATTTTTCGAAAATGATATGCTAACTTCCATGTTGATATGCTGTGGTTTTGAAGAGAGTTCTGAGCCCGTTTACGGTCTGAAAAGATGGATATGGTGTAGTAGTAAATAGTTCTGAGGAGTTCTGGCGTTAAAATCGCTTCAAATCATTTTAAGGAATATTTTTCGAAAATTATATGCTAACTTCCATGTTGATATGCTGTGGTTTCGAGGAGTTCTGAGCCCGTTTATGGTCTCAAAGGATGGAAATGGTGTAGTAGTAAATAGTTCCGTAGAGTTCTAGAGTTGATATCGCTTCAAATAATTTTAAGGATTATTTTTCAAAAATGATATGCTAACTTTCATGTTGATATGCTGAGGTTTTGAAGAGAGTTCTGAGCCCGTTTATGGTCTTAAAAGATGGATATGGTGTAGTAGTAAATAGTTCCGTAGAGTTCTAGAGTTGATATCGCTTCAAATAATTTTAAGGATTATTTTTCAAAAATGATATGCTAACTTCCATGTTGATATGCTGAGGTTTTGAAGAGAGTTCTGAGCCCGTTTATGGTCTTAAAAGATGGATATGGTGTAGTAGTAAATAGTTCTGAGGAGTTCTGGCGTTAATATCGCTTCAAATCATTTTAACAAATATTTTTCGAAAATGATATGCTAACTTCCATGCTGATATGCTGTGGTTTTGAAGAGAGTTCCGAGCCCGTTTACGGTCTCAAATGATGGATATGGTGTAGTAGTAAATAGTTCTGAGGAGTTCTGGCGTTAAAATCGCTTTTTAAAAAAGATATTTATTTTGGTCAAAGATGATATATGCTAACTTCCGTTCTGATATGCTGTGGTATTAAAGAGAGTTCTGAGCCCGATTATGGTCTTAAAAGATGGATATGGTGTAGTAGTAAATAGTTCTGAGGAGTTCTGGCGTTAAAATCGCTTTAAAAAAAAAATATTTATTTTGGTCAAAGATGATATGCTAACTTCCGTTGTGATATGCTGTGGTATTAAAGAGAGTTCTGAGCCCGATTATGGTCTTAAAAGATGGATATGGTGTAGTAGTAAATAGTTCTGAGGAGTTCTGGCCTTAATATCGCTTCAAATCATTTTAAGAAATATTTTTCGAAAATGCTATGCTAACTTCCATGTTGATATGCTGTGGTTTTGAAGAGAGTTCTGAGCCCGTTTATGGTCTCAAATGATGGATATGGTGTAGTAGTAAATAGTTCTGAGGAGTTCTGGCGTTCAAATCGCTTTAAAAAAAAGATTTATTTTGGTCAAAGATAATTTGCTAATTTCCGTGATGATATGCTGCAGTATTGAAGAGAGTTCTGAGCCCGATTATGGTCTCAAATGATGGATATAGTGTAGTAGTAAATAGTTCTGAGGAGTTCTGGCCTTAATATCGCTTCAAATAATTTTCAGGAATATTTTTCGAAAATGATATGCTAACTTCCATGTTGATATGATGTGGTTTTGAAGAGAGTTCTGAGCCCGTTCATGGTCTCAAAGGATGGAAATGGTGTAGTAGTAAATAGTTCTGAGTTCTGGCGTTAAAATCGCTTTTAAAAAAAATGATTTATTTTGGTCAAAGATGATATGCTAATTTCCGTTATGATATGCTGTGGTATTAAAGAGAGTTCTGAGCCCGTTTATGGTCTCAAATGATGGATATGATGTAGTTGTAAATAGTTCTGAGGAGTTCTGGTGTTAATATCGCTTCAAATCATTTTAAGGAATATTTTTCGAAAATGATATGCTTATTTCCATGTTGATATGCTGTGGTTTTGAAGAGAGTTCTGAGCCCGTTTATGGTCTTAAAAGATGGATATGGTATTGTAGTAAATAGTTCTGAGGAGTTCTGGCGTTAATATCGCTTCAAATCATTTTAAGGAATATTTTTCGAAAATGATATGCTAACTTCCATGTTGATATGCTGTGGTTTTGAAGAGAGTTCTGAGCCCGTTTACGGTCTGAAAAGATGGATATGGTGTAGTAGTAAATAGTTCTGAGGAGTTCTGGCGTTAAAATCGCTTCAAATCATTTTAAGGAATATTTTTCGAAAATTATATGCTAACTTCCATGTTGATATGCTGTGGTTTCGAGGAGTTCTGAGCCCGTTTATGGTCTCAAAGGATGGAAATGGTGTAGTAGTAAATAGTTCCGTAGAGTTCTAGAGTTGATATCGCTTCAAATAATTTTAAGGATTATTTTTCAAAAATGATATGCTAACTTCCATGTTGATATGCTGAGGTTTTGAAGAGAGTTCTGAGCCCGTTTATGGTCTTAAAAGATGGATATGGTGTAGTAGTAAATAGTTCCGTAGAGTTCTAGAGTTGATATCGCTTCAAATAATTTTAAGGATTATTTTTCAAAAATGATATGCTAACTTCCATGTTGATATGCTGAGGTTTTGAAGAGAGTTCTGAGCCCGTTTATGGTCTTAAAAGATGGATATGGTGTAGTAGTAAATAGTTCTGAGGAGTTCTGGCGTTAATATCGCTTCAAATCATTTTAACAAATATTTTTCGAAAATGATATGCTAACTTCCATGCTGATATGCTGTGGTTTTGAAGAGAGTTCCGAGCCCGTTTACGGTCTTTAATGATGGATATGGTGTAGTAGTAAATAGTTCTGAGGAGTTCTGGCGTTAAAATCGCTTTTAAAAAAAAGATTTATTTTGGTCAAAGATGATATGCTAACTTCCGTTATGATATGCTATGGTATTAAAGAGAGCTGTGAGCCCGATTATGGTCTCAAAGGATGGAAATGGTGTAGTAGTAAATAGTTCTGAGGAGTTCTGGCGTTAAAATCGCTTTTAAAAAAAAATATTTATTTTGGTCAAAGATGATATGCTAACTTCCGTTGTGATATGCTGTGGTATTAAAGAGAGTTCTGAGCCCGATTATGGTCTTAAAAGATGGATATGGTGTAGTAGTAAATAGTTCTGAGGAGTTCTGGCCTTAATATCGCTTCAAATCATTTTAAGAAATATTTTTCGAAAATGCTATGCTAACTTCCATGTTGATATGCTGTGGTTTTGAAGAGAGTTCTGAGCCCGTTTATGGTCTCAAATGATGGATATGGTGTAGTAGTAAATAGTTCTGAGGAGTTCTGGCGTTCAAATCGCTTTAAAAAAAAAGATTTATTTTGGTCAAAGATAATTTGCTTATTTCCGTTGTGATATGCTGCAGTATTGAAGAGAGTTCTGAGCCCGATTATGGTCTCAAATGATGGATATAGTGTAGTAGTAAATAGTTCTGAGGAGTTCTGGCCTTAATATCGCTTCAAATAATTTAAAGGAATATTTTTCAAAAATGATATGCTAACTTCCATGTTGATATGCTGTGGTTTTGAAGAGAGTTCTGAGCCCGTCTATGGTCTTAAAAGATGGAAGTGCTGTAGTAGTAAATAGTTCTGAGGAGTTCTGGTGTTAATATCGCTTTTAAAAAATGTAGAGTTATTTTGGTCAAAAATGATATGCCAACTTTCTTGATGATATGCTGTGATTTTGAAGAGAGTTCTGAACCCGTTCATGGTCTCAAAGGATGGATATGGTGCAGTAGTAAATAGTTCTGAGGACTTCTGGTGTTAATATCGCTTCAAATAATTTTAAAGAATATTTTTCAAAAATGATATGCCAACTTCCATGTTGATATGCTGTGGTTTTGAAGAGAGTTCTGAGCCCGTTTATGGTCTCCAAAGATGGATATGGTGTAGTAGTAAATAGTTCTGAGGAGTTCTGGCGTTAACATTGCTTCAAATAATTTTAAGGAATAACTTCATTAATAACACGACTTTTTTGCACAAATATAGCATGCGAGCTTTCATACCCGCTGCCCATATCGAAAAAACAGGTATTATCCGTTTTGTCCCGGTAAACATATCCACTAAGGACCTGTACTGTAAGCTGTCTTCAATCAATGAAATCATTCCAATTAGCCGATTTACCAAAAAAGTAGGACAAGAGCGAGTGCCTCTACAAACTGCATTACATTCCTATCAAATTCATTGCCTGAAAATGTACAGTACGACCTGTTCTCGTACAGTACCATAAACGGGCTCAGAACTCTCTTCAAAACCACAGCGTATCAACATGGAAGTTAGCATATCATCTTTTTAACGCGACCTTGCAAAAGTTCTAGCTAAAACACGAAAAAAAAACTCATATATGTCTAAATGCTATGTTATTTCAACAGTTCTACCCAGCGTCTCAGCTGATTTCGATAGGAACAAGTCAAGTAAGCATGGGGAGCAACAAAAAACTATCATTTTAACGCGACCTAGCACAAGTTCTGGCTAAAACACAAAAAAAACTCATATATGTCGAAATGCTATGTTATTTGAACAGTTCTACCCGGCATCTCAGCTGATTTCGATAGGAACAGGACAAATAAGCATAAAGCAACAAAGAACTATCATTTTAACGCGACCTAGCAATAGTTCTGGCTAAGACACGAAAAAAACCTGATATATGTCCAAATGCTATGTTATTGGAACAGTTCTACCCAGCATCTCAGCTGATTTTGATAGGAACAGGAAGAGTAAGCATACAGCAACAAAGAGCTGTCATTTTAACGCGACCTAGCAAAAATTCGAATTTTCTAAAAAAAGGCGTATTTTGAGGGTGGTGTATGGGAACCCGCATACATAAATTTGTTTACCTTTGGTGGGTGAAAAAGGTGGGAACTTCGGATTTTGTCTGAATTATTTCCCAAAGGTCCCAAACGGTCGGAGGAAGTATAAAGCAACAAAGAGCGATCATTTTAACGCGACCTAGCAATAGTTCTGGCTAAAACACGAAAAAAACCTGATATATGTCCAAATGCTATGTTATTTGAGTAGTTCCTATCAAAATCAGCTAAGATGCCGGGTAGAACTGTTCAAAGAACATAGCATTTAGACATATATGAGTTTTTTTTTCGTGTTTTAGCCAGAACTATTGCTAGGTCGCGTTAAAATGATAGTTATTTGTTGCTTTATGCTTATTTGTCCTGTTCCTATCGAAATCAGCTGGGATGCTGGGTAGAACTGTTCAAATAACATAGCATTTAGACATATATGAGTTTTTTTAGTGTTTTAGCTAGAACTACTGCTACGTCGCGTTAAAATGATAGTTCTTTGTTGCTTTCTGCTAACTTGACCTGTTCCTATCGAAATCAGCTGAGATGCTGGGTAGAACTGTTCCAATAACATAGCATTTGGACATATATCAGGTTTTTTTCGTGTTTTAGCCAGAACTATTGCTAGGTCGCGTTAAAATGATAGTTCTTTGTTGCTTTCTGCTAACTTGACCTGTTCCTATCGAAATCAGCTGAGATGCTGGGTAGAACTGTTCCAATAACATAGCATTTGGACATATATCAGGTTTTTTTTTCGTGTTTTAGCCAGAACTATTGCTAGGTCGCGTTAAAATGATAGTTCTTTGTTGTTTTATGCTTACTTGACCTGTGATGACCTGTGACCTGTGATGCTGGGTAGAACTGTTCCAATAACATAGCATTTGGACATATATCAGGTTTTTTTCGTGTTTTAGCCAGAACTATTGCTAGGTCGCGTTAAAATGATAGTACTTTGTTGCTTTCTGCTAACTTGACCTGTTCCTATCGAAATCAGCTGAGATGCTGGGTAGAACTGTTCCAATAACATAGCATTTGGACATATATCAGGTTTTTTTATCGTGTTTTAGCCAGAACTATTGCTAGGTCGCGTTAAAATGATAGTTCTTTGTTGTTTTATGCTTACTTGACCTGTTCCTATCGAAATCAGCTGAGATGCCGGGTAGAACTGTTCAAATAACATAGCATTTCGACATATATGAGTTTTTTTTAGTGTTTTAGCCAGAACTTTTCCTAGGTCGCGTTGAAAAGGTTGTTTTTTGATGATGTATGCTTTTTTGTCCTGTTTCTATCGAAATCAACTGAGATGCTGGGTAGAACTGTTCAAATAACATAGCAATACAATACAATACAATACAAATACTCTTTATTGAACACCACAAATCAGTACAAAACAATACAGAAACAAAGAACAAAGTAGACAAAAGGCTGTCTTATCGCTTAATAGCGATCTCTTCATAGCATAGCATTTAGACATATGAGTTTTTTTTTTCGTGTTTTAGTCAGAACTATTGCAAGGTTGCGTTAAAATGATAGTTATTTGTTGCTTTATGCTTATTTGTCCTGTTCCTATCGAAATCAGCTGGGATGCTGGGTAGAACTGTTCAAATAACATAGCATTTAGACATATATGAATTTTTTTAGTGTTTTAGCTAGAACTACTGCTAAGTCGCGTTAAAATGATAGTTCTTTGTTGCTTTATGCTTACTTGACCTGTTCCTATCGAAATCAGCTGAGATGCTGGGTAGAACTGTTCCAATAACATAGCATTTGGACATATATCAGGTTTTTTTCGTGTTTTAGCCAGAACTATTGCTAGGTCGCGTTAAAATGATAGTTCTTTGTTGCTTCATGCTTACATGACTTGTTCCTATCGAAATCAGCTGAGACGCTGGGTAGAACTGTTTAAATAACATAGCATTTAGACATATATGAGTTTTTTTTTCGTGTTTTAGCTAGAACTTTTGCAAGGTCGCGTTAAAAAGATGATATGCTAACTTCCATGTTGATACGCTGTGGTTTTGAAGAGAGTTCTGAGCCCGTTTATGGTACTGTACGAGAACAGGTCGTACTGTACATTTTCAGGCAATGAATTTGATAGGAATGTAATGAAGTTTGTAGAGGCACTCGCTCTTGTCCTACTTTTTTGGTAAATCGGCTAATTGGAATGATTTCATTGATTGAAGACAGCTTACAGTACAGGTCCTTAGTGGATATGTTTACCGGGACAAAACGGATAATACCTGTTTTTTCGATATGGGCAGCGGGTATGAAAGCTCGCTCGCTCAAAAAAGTAGTGTTATTAATGAAGTTATTCCTTAAAATTATTTGAAGCAATGTTAACGCCAGAACTCCTCAGAACTATTTACTACTACACCATATCCATCATTACAGACCATAGACGGGCTCAGATCTCTCTTTAAAACCACAGCATATCAGCATGGAAGTTAGCATATCATTTTTGAAAATTATTCCTTAAAATTATTTGAAGCGATAATAACAACAGAACTCCTCGGAACTATTTACTACTACGCCATATCCATCTTTTAAGACGATAAACGGGCTCAGAACTCTTTTCAAAACCACAGCATATCATCAAGGAAGTTAGCATATCATTTTAGTAAAATATTTCTTAAAATTATTGGAAGCGATATTAACGCCAGAACTCTTCAGAACTATTTACTACTACGCCATATCCATCTTTTAAGACGATAAACGGGCTCAGAACTCTTTTCAAAACCACAGCATATCATCAAGGAAGTTAGCATATCATTTTTGTAAAATATTTCTTAAAATTATTTGAAGCGATATTAACCCCAGAACTCCTCAGAACTATTTACTTCTACACCATAACCATCATTTAAGACCGTAAACGGGCTCAGAACTCTCTTCAAAACCACAGCATATCAACATGGAAGTTGGCATATCATTTTTGACCAAAATAACTCTACATTTTTTAAAAGCGATATTAACACCAGAACTCCTCGGAACTATTTACTACTACACCATATCCATCTTTTAAGACCATAACCGGGCTCAGAACTTTCTTTGAAACCACAGCATATCAACATGGAAGTTAGCATATCATTTTTGAAAAATGTTTCCTAAAATTATTTGAAGCGATATTAACGCCAGAACTCCTCAGAACTATTTACTTCTACACTATATCCATCATTTAAGACCTTAAACGGGCTCAGAACTCTCTTCAAAACCACAGCATATCAACATGGAAGTTAGCATATCATTTTTGAAAATTATTCCTTAAAATTATTTGAAGCGATAATAACAACAGAACTCCTCGGAACTATTTACTACTACGCCATATCCATCTTTTAAGACGATAAACGGGCTCAGAACTCTTTTCAAAACCACAGCATATCATCAAGGAAGTTGGCATATCATTTTTGACCAAAATAACTCTACATTTTTTAAAAGCGATATTAACACCAGAACTCCTCAGAACTATTTACTACTACACCATATCCATCTTTTAAGACCATAACCGGGCTCAGAACTCTTTTCAAAACCACAGCATATCAACATGGAAGTTAGCATATCATTTTTGAAAAATATTCCTTACAATTATTTGAAGCGATATTAACGCCAGAACTCCTCAGAACTATTCACTAATACACCATATCCATCATTTAAGACCTTAAACGGGCTCAGAACTCTCTTCAAAACCACAGCATATCAACATGGAAGTTAGCATATCATTTTTGAAAAATATTCCTTAAAATTATTTGAAGCGATAATAACAACAGAACTTCTCGGAACTATTTACTACTACGCCATATTCATCTTTTAAGACGATAAACGGGCTCAGAACTCTTTTCAAAACCACAGCATATCATCAAGGAAGTTAGCATATCATTTTTGTAAAATATTTCTTAAAATTATTGGAAGCGATATTAACGCCAGAACTCTTCAGAACTATTTATTACTACACCATATCCATCATTTAAGACCTTAAACGGGCTCAGAACTCTCTTCAAAACCACAGCATATCAACATGGAAGTTAGCATATCATTTTTGAAAAATATTCCTTAAAATTATTTGAAGCGATATTAACGCCAGAACTCCTCGGAACTATTTACTTCTACGCCATATCCATCATTTAAGACCTTAAACGGGCTCAGAACTCTCTTCAAAACCACAGCATATCATCACGGAAGTTAGCAAATTATCTTTGACCAAAATAATTCAATTTTTTTTAAAAGCGATATTAACGCCAGAACTCCTCAGAACTATTTACTACTACACCATATCCATCTTTTAAGACCATAACCGGGCTCAGAACTTTCTTTGAAACCACAGCATATCAACATGGAAGTTAGCATATCATTTTTGAAAAATGTTTCCTAAAATTATTTGAAGCGATATTAACGCCAGAACTCCTCAGAACTATTTACTTCTACACTATATCCATCATTTAAGACCTTAAACGGGCTCAGAACTCTCTTCAAAACCACAGCATATCAACATGGAAGTTAGCATATCATTTTTGTAAAATATTTCTTAAAATTATTTGAAGCGATATTAACCCCAGAACTCCTCAGAACTATTTACTTCTACACCATAACCATCATTTAAGACCATAAACGGGCTCAGAACTCTCTTCAAAACCACAGCATATCAACATGGAAGTTAGCATATCATTTTTGAATAATGTTTCTTAAAATTATTTGAAGCGATATTAACCCCAGAACTCCTCAGAACTATTTACTTCTACACTATATCCATCATTTAAGACCTTAAACGGGCTCAGAACTCTCTTCAAAACCACAGCATATCAACATGGAAGTTAGCATATCATTTTTGAAAAATATTCCTTAAAATTATTTGAAGCGATATTATCGCCAGAACTCCTCGGAACTATTTACTACTACGCCATAACCATCTTTTAAGATGATAAACGGGTTCAGAACTCTTTTCAAAACCACAGCATATCACCAAGGAAGTTGGCATATCATTTTTGACCAAAATAACTCTACATTTTTTAAAAGGGATATTAACACCAGAACTCCTCAGAACTATTTACTACTACACCATATCCATCTTTTAAGACCATAACCGGGCTCAGAACTTTCTTTGAAACCACAGCATATCAACATGGAAGTTAGCATATCATTTTTGAAAAATGTTTCTTAAAATTATTTGAAGCGATATTAACCCCAGAACTCCTCAGAACTATTTACTTCTACACTATATCCATCATTTAAGACCATAAACGGGCTCAGAACTCTCTTCAAAACCACAGCATATCAACATGGAAGTTGGCATATCATTTTTGACCAAAATAACTCTACATTTTTTAAAAGCGATATTAACACCAGAACTCCTCGGAACTATTTACTACTACACCATATCCATCTTTTAAGACCATAACCGGGCTCACAACTTTCTTTGAAACCACAGCATATCAACATGGAAGTTAGCATATCATTTTTGAAAAATGTTTCTTAAAATTATTTGAAGCGATATGAACGCCAGAACTCCTCAGAACTATTTACTTCTACACTATATCCATCATTTAAGACCTTAAACGGGCTCAGAACTCTCTTCAAAACCACAGCATATCAACATGGAAGTTAGCATATCATTTTTGTAAAATATTTCTTAAAATTATTTGAAGCGATATTAACCCCAGAACTCCTCAGAACTATTTACTTCTACACTATATCCATCATTTGAGACCTTAAACGGGCTCAGAACTCTCTTCAAAACCACAGCATATCAACATGGAAGTTAGCATATCATTTTTGTAAAATATTTCTTAAAATTATTTGAAGCGATATTAACCCCAGAACTCCTCAGAACTATTTACTTCTACACCATATCCATCATTTAAGACCTTAAACGGGCTCAGAACTCTCTTCAAAACCACAGCATATCATCACGGAAGTTAGCAAATTATCTTTGACCAAAATAATTCAATTTTTTTTAAAAGCGATATTAACGCCAGAACTCCTCAGAACTATTTACTACTACACCATATCCATCTTTTAAGACCTTAAACGGGCTCAGAACTCTCTTCAAAACCACAGCATATCAACATAGAAGTTAGCATATCATTTTTGAAAATTATTTCTTAAAATTATTTGAAGCGATAATAACAACAGAACTCCTCGGAACTATTTACTACTACGCCATATTCATCTTTTAAGACGATAAACGGGCTCAGAACTCTTTTCAAAACCACAGCATATCATCAAGGAAGTTAGCATATCATTTTTGTAAAATATTTCTTAAAATTATTGGAAGCGATATTAACGCCAGAACTCTTCAGAACTATTTATTACTACACCATATCCATCATTTAAGACCTTAAACGGGCTCAGAACTCTCTTCAAAACCACAGCATATCATCACGGAAGTTAGCAAATTATCTTTGACCAAAATAATTCAATTTTTTTTAAAAGCGATATTAACGCCAGAACTCCTCAGAACTATTTACTACTACACCATATCCATCTTTTAAGACCTTAAACGGGCTCAGAACTCTTCAAAACCACAGCATATCAACGTAGAAGTTAGCATATCATTTTTGAAAAATGTTTCTTAAAATTATTTGAAGCGATATGAACGCCAGAACTCCTCAGAACTATTTACTTCTACACTATATCCATCATTTAAGACCTTAAACGGGCTCAGAACTCTCTTCAAAACCACAGCATATCAACATGGAAGTTAGCATATCATTTTTGTAAAATATTTCTTAAAATTATTTGAAGCGATATTAACCCCAGAACTCCTCAGAACTATTTACTTCTACACTATATCCATCATTTAAGACCTTAAACGGGCTCAGAACTCTCTTCAAAACCACAGCATATCAACATGGAAGTTAGCATATCATTTTTGTAAAATATTTCTTAAAATTATTTGAAGCGATATTAACCCCAGAACTCCTCAGAACTATTTACTTCTACACCATATCCATCATTTAAGACCTTAAACGGGCTCAGAACTCTCTTCAAAACCACAGCATATCAACATGGAAGTTAGCATATCATTTTTGAAAAATATTCCTTAAAATTATTTGAAGCGATATTAACGCAGGAACTCCTCGGAACTATTTACTACTACGCCATATCCATCTTTTAAGACGATAAACGGGCTCAGAACTCTTTTCAAAACCACAGCATATCATCAAGGAAGTTAGCATATCATTTTTGTAAAATATTTCTTAAAATTATTTGAAGCGATATTAACCCCAGAACTCCTCAGAACTATTTACTTCTACACAATAACCATCATTTAAGACCATAAATGGGCTCAGAACTCTCTTCAAAACCACAGCATATCAACATGGAAGTTAGCATATCATTTTTGAAAATTATTCCTTAAAATTATTTGAAGCGATAATAACAACAGAACTCCTCGGAACTATTTACTACTACGCCATATCCATCTTTTAAGACGATAAACGGGCTCAGAACTCTTCAAAACCACAGCATATCATCAAGGAAGTTGGCATGTCATTTTTGTAAAATATTTCTTAAAATTATTGGAAGCGATATTAACGCCAGAACTCTTCAGAACTATTTACTACTACACCATATCCATCATTTAAGACCTTAAACGGGCTCAGAACTCTCTTCAAAACCACAGCATATCAACATGGAAGTTAGCATATCATTTTTGAAAAATATTCCTTAAAATTATTTGAAGCGATAATAACAACAGAACTCCTCGAAACTATTTACTACTACGCCATATCCATCTTTTAAGACGATAAACGGGCTCAGAACTCTTTTCAAAACCACAGCATATCATCACGGAAGTTAGCAAATTATCTTTGACCAAAATATTTTTTTTTTTTTAAAAAGCGATATTAACGCCAGAACTCTTCAGAACTATTCACTACTAAACCATATCCATCTTTTAAGACCATAAACGGGCTCAGAACTCTCTTCAAAACCACAGCATATCAACATGGAAGTTAGCATATCATTTTTGAAAAATGTTTCTTAAAATTATTTGAAGCGATATGAACGCCAGAACTCCTCAGAACTATTTACTTCTACACTATATCCATCATTTAAGACCTTAAACGGGCTCAGAACTCTCTTCAAAACCACAGCATATCAACATGGAAGTTAGCATATCATTTTTGTAAAATATTTCTTAAAATTATTTGAAGCGATATTAACCCCAGAACTCCTCAGAACTATTTACTTCTACACCATAACCATCATTTAAGACCATAAACGGGCTCAGAACTCTCTTCAAAACCACAGCATATCAACATGGAAGTTAGCATATCATTTTTGAAAATTATTCCTTAAAATTATTTGAAGCGATAATAACAACAGAACTCTTCAGAACTATTTACTACTACACCATATCCATCTTTTAAGACCATAAACGGGCTCAGAACTCTCTTCAAAACCACAGCATATCAACATGGAAGTTAGCATATCATTTTTGAAAAATATTCCTTAAAATTATTTGAAGCGATATTATCGCCAGAACTCCTCGGAACTATTTACTACTACGCCATAACCATCTTTTAAGACGATAAACGGGCTCAGAACTCTTTTCAAAACCACAGCATATCATCAAGGAAGTTGGCATATCATTTTTGACCAAAATAACTCTACATTTTTTAAAAGCGATATTAACACCAGAACTCCTCAGAACTATTTACTACTACACCATATCCATCTTTTAAGACCATAACCGGGCTCAGAACTTTCTTTGAAACCACAGCATATCAACATGGAAGTTAGCATATCATTTTTGAAAAATGTTTCCTAAAATTATTTGAAGCGATATTAACGCCAGAACTCCTCAGAACTATTTACTTCTACACTATATCCATCATTTAAGACCTTAAACGGGCTCAGAACTCTTTTCAAAACCACAGCATATCAACATGGAAGTTAGCATATCATTTTTGAAAAATATTCCTTACAATTATTTGAAGCGATATTAACGCCAGAACTCCTCAGAACTATTCACTAATACACCATATCCATCATTTAAGACCTTAAACGGGCTCAGAACTCTCTTCAAAACCACAGCATATCAACATGGAAGTTAGCATATCATTTTTGAAAAATATTCCTTAAAATTATTTGAAGCGATATTAACGCCAGAACTCCTCGGAACTATTTACTTCTACGCCATATCCATCTTTTAAGACAATAAACGGGCTCAGAACTCTTTTCAAAACCACAGCATATCATCAAGGAAGTTAGCATATCATTTTTGTAAAATATTTCTTAAAATTATTTGAAGCGATATTAACCCCAGAACTCCTCAGAACTATTTACTTCTACACCATAACCATCATTTAAGACCATAAACGGGCTCAGAACTCTCTTCAAAACCACAGCATATCAACATGGAAGTTAGCATATCATTTTTGAAAATTATTTCTTAAAATTATTTGAAGCGATAATAACAACAGAACTCCTCGGAACTATTTACTACTACGCCATATTCATCTTTTAAGACGATAAACGGGCTCAGAACTCTTTTCAAAACCACAGCATATCATCAAGGAAGTTAGCATATCATTTTTGTAAAATATTTCTTAAAATTATTGGAAGCGATATTAACGCCAGAACTCTTCAGAACTATTTATTACTACACCATATCCATCATTTAAGACCTTAAACGGGCTCAGAACTCTCTTCAAAACCACAGCATATCAACATGGAAGTTAGCATATCATTTTTGAAAAATATTCCTTAAAATTATTTGAAGCGATATTAACGCCAGAACTCCTCGGAACTATTTACTTCTACGCCATATCCATCATTTAAGACCTTAAACGGGCTCAGAACTCTCTTCAAAACCACAGCATATCATCACGGAAGTTAGCAAATTATCTTTGACCAAAATAATTCAATTTTTTTTAAAAGCGATATTAACGCCAGAACTCCTCAGAACTATTTACTACTACACCATATCCATCTTTTAAGACCATAACCGGGCTCAGAACTTTCTTTGAAACCACAGCATATCAACATGGAAGTTAGCATATCATTTTTGAAAAATGTTTCCTAAAATTATTTGAAGCGATATTAACGCCAGAACTCCTCAGAACTATTTACTTCTACACTATATCCATCATTTAAGACCTTAAACGGGCTCAGAACTCTTTTCAAAACCACAGCATATCAACATGGAAGTTAGCATATCATTTTTGAAAAATATTCCTTACAATTATTTGAAGCGATATTAACGCCAGAACTCCTCAGAACTATTCACTAATACACCATATCCATCATTTAAGACCTTAAACGGGCTCAGAACTCTCTTCAAAACCACAGCATATCAACATGGAAGTTAGCATATCATTTTTGAAAAATATTCCTTAAAATTATTTGAAGCGATATTAACGCCAGAACTCCTCGGAACTATTTACTTCTACGCCATATCCATCATTTAAGACCTTAAACGGGCTCAGAACTCTCTTCAAAACCACAGCATATCATCACGGAAGTTAGCAAATTATCTTTGACCAAAATAATTCAATTTTTTTTAAAAGCGATATTAACGCCAGAACTCCTCAGAACTATTTACTACTACACCATATCCATCTTTTAAGACCATAAACGGGCTCAGAACTCTCTTCAAAACCACAGCATATCAACGTAGAAGTTAGCATATCATTTTTGAAAAATGTTTCTTAAAATTATTTGAAGCGATATGAACGCCAGAACTCCTCAGAACTATTTACTTCTACACTATATCCATCATTTAAGACCTTAAACGGGCTCAGAACTCTCTTCAAAACCACAGCATATCAACATGGAAGTTAGCATATCATTTTTGTAAAATATTTCTTAAAATTATTTGAAGCGATATTAACCCCAGAACTCCTCAGAACTATTTACTTCTACACTATATCCATCATTTAAGACCTTAAACGGGCTCAGAACTCTCTTCAAAACCACAGCATATCAACATGGAAGTTAGCATATCATTTTTGTAAAATATTTCTTAAAATTATTTGAAGCGATATTAACCCCAGAACTCCTCAGAACTATTTACTTCTACACCATATCCATCATTTAAGACCTTAAACGGGCTCAGAACTCTCTTCAAAACCACAGCATATCATCACGGAAGTTAGCAAATTATCTTTGACCAAAATAATTCAATTTTTTTTAAAAGCGATATTAACGCCAGAACTCCTCAGAACTATTTACTACTACACCATATCCATCTTTTAAGACCTTAAACGGGCTCAGAACTCTCTTCAAAACCACAGCATATCAACATAGAAGTTAGCATATCATTTTTGAAAATTATTTCTTAAAATTATTTGAAGCGATAATAACAACAGAACTCCTCGGAACTATTTACTACTACGCCATATTCATCTTTTAAGACGATAAACGGGCTCAGAACTCTTTTCAAAACCACAGCATATCATCAAGGAAGTTAGCATATCATTTTTGTAAAATATTTCTTAAAATTATTGGAAGCGATATTAACGCCAGAACTCTTCAGAACTATTTATTACTACACCATATCCATCATTTAAGACCTTAAACGGGCTCAGAACTCTCTTCAAAACCACAGCATATCATCACGGAAGTTAGCAAATTATCTTTGACCAAAATAATTCAATTTTTTTTAAAAGCGATATTAACGCCAGAACTCCTCAGAACTATTTACTACTACACCATATCCATCTTTTAAGACCTTAAACGGGCTCAGAACTCTTCAAAACCACAGCATATCAACGTAGAAGTTAGCATATCATTTTTGAAAAATGTTTCTTAAAATTATTTGAAGCGATATGAACGCCAGAACTCCTCAGAACTATTTACTTCTACACTATATCCATCATTTAAGACCTTAAACGGGCTCAGAACTCTCTTCAAAACCACAGCATATCAACATGGAAGTTAGCATATCATTTTTGTAAAATATTTCTTAAAATTATTTGAAGCGATATTAACCCCAGAACTCCTCAGAACTATTTACTTCTACACTATATCCATCATTTAAGACCTTAAACGGGCTCAGAACTCTCTTCAAAACCACAGCATATCAACATGGAAGTTAGCATATCATTTTTGTAAAATATTTCTTAAAATTATTTGAAGCGATATTAACCCCAGAACTCCTCAGAACTATTTACTTCTACACCATATCCATCATTTAAGACCTTAAACAGGCTCAGAACTCTCTTCAAAACCACAGCATATCATCACGGAAGTTAGCAAATTATCTTTGACCAAAATAATTCAATTTTTTTTAAAAGCGATATTAACGCCAGAACTCCTCAGAACTATTTACTACTACACCATATCCATCTTTTAAGACCTTAAACGGGCTCAGAACTCTCTTCAAAACCACAGCATATCAACATAGAAGTTAGCATATCATTTTTGAAAAATATTCCTTAAAATTATTTGAAGCGATATTTACGCCAGAACTCCTCAGAACTATTTACTACTACACCATAACCATCATTTAAGACCATAAACGGGCTCAGAACTCTCTTCAAAACCACAGCATATCATCACGGAAGTTAGCATATCATTTTTGAAAATTATTCCTTAAAATTATTTGAAGCGATATTTACGCCAGAACTCTTAAGAACTATTTACTACTACACCATAACCATCATTTAAGACCATAAACGGGCTCAGAACTCTCTTCAAAACCACAGCATACCAACATGGAAGTTAGCATATCATTCCGTCAAAAAAATTCATGTTTTTTTTTTAGCGAAAATCGGCAGAACTCTTTCTAAAATGTATCAGGAACTATAGAAATATGTATATTGCCACTAGAAATTCAATTTGTTTGTGATATGCTGGACTTTTTATGTGGAAGTTAGCATATCATTATGTCAAAAATTGAAATAAAAAATTTTGAGGATAGTCACCAGAACTATTTCTAAAAAGTATCAGGAACTATAGAACTATGTATAGTGCCACTAGAAATTCAATTTGTTTGTGATATGCTGGACTTTTTATGTGGAAGTTAGCATATCATTATGTCAAAAATTGAAATTAAAATTTTCGAGGATAATCACCAGAACTATTTCTAAAAAGTATCAGGAACTATAGAACTATGTATAGTGCCACTAGAAATTCAATTTGTTTGTGATATGCTGAACTTTTAATGTGGAAGTTAGCATATCATTATGTCAAAAATTGAAATCAAAAATTTTCGGGGAATATCACCAGAACTATTTCTTAAATGTATCAGGAACTATAGAACTATGTACAGTGCCACTAGAACTTCAATTTGTTTGTGATATGCTGGACTTTTCATGTGGAAGTTAGCATATCATTATGTCAAAAATTGAAATTAAAATTTTCGAGGAAAATGACCAGAACTATTTCTAAAAAGTATCAGGAACTACAGAACTATGCTGCATGCGAACAGAACTCCATTTTTTTCTTGATATGCTGGCACTTGATATGCCAACTTCACATAGACCGTCTCCGCGGGAGGCAACTCTTCAACGGTTGGTCCGATTGACTTGAGATTTAGTTCACATAATGTAGGACTGATGACAATGCAAGTATATACAAGAAAAAGTTTATACATTCATATATATATATCACGTCTTTATCTCTTACGGGGTAGACAGAGCCTAAGGTGACAAAACCTTAAGGCCACGTTTATCATGATTAAGGGCGCAGGTATAGGTGGAAAGGGAAATCAAAATAGTGATGATAGCCTATAACATGATTCCTAAGACTTTCGCCTATTCCCTCAATGGACTTTACCATCTGCGCGGGAAGAGAAACAACTGGTAAATTCTATGTTTTTCCTTACTCCCAGACCAGCATGGAAGAAAAAGTGCAGTCATCAAAAATATTGTATCTAAAATGAATTTTTAGGTTAGGTTATTTTTATGTACGCAATGTCAGCCAAATGGTTCCAAGGGCCCGATTTCTGAAAGCACATGTGTGAAAATACCACTCGAAAGTGGTGAAAACTTGCGCTGAATTTGTAATACGACCTTTCAAGATACTTACGGCTCTCTCTCTGTGATCTTGTGAAGTAGTCAAAAGCTTGATTAGAGCTGTAGTTTTGAAGATATAAACAGATTTAAATCATCATTACACATAAACGGATAACTCACGTATAAAAAGTCGAGTGATGCTCGACATGTTTCGGACTATTTCGTAGTCCTTTTTCCAAGAGCGCTCGCCCCGGCGGCAGCGGAACGAACACTGCGCGCCAGCGCTCTGTTCGCGCGGCTGTTCGACGCAACTGACAGCGGCGCACAACTACCCTCGTTTTCATCGCCATTTTTATTATTGTCAAATGTCGGGCAGCACACAACACTGATCACGTCACTCCGTAAAGGTTCGCCCACACTCACCGTTTGGTCAATATTTAAAACAGTTTTCCAACTCGGGGGCACCGACCATCCACTATCCCGGTTGAAATAGTCCGAAACATGTCGAGCATCACTCGACTTTTTATACGTGAGTTATCCGTTTATGTGTAATGATGATTAAGTCTCACGGTAGTTTCATGTTGAAAGATTTATAACACTTTCGAGTGCTGCTTTCAAAAATCGGTCCCCAGCGCTCCACAGTGTGTATACGTATAGCTGTATCGGTGCAACCAGCAATCATAAATTGTCAGTTCCCTGATACTATCTCTATCCTGCAGATAGTCTACAGCTTAGCGTGTGACAGCGGCTTCGGAACTAATTTGGAGGCGTCACTCTATCAATATCGGGCGGGGCGATTGACTGCGCTGTTGCTCTGTGTAATTGGTGGTTGTGTGAGAGGAGTTATGGTGATTTTTTAAATGTGCTATGAATTAGATCGGATTGGTTCGTTTGTTTTGATGAAGATGATACGTTATGTGTGTTTCCTAAGGGATGGTATGTGGTTTCATGGCTGTAGCTTATTTTTAGGGTTCCGTACCTCAAAAGGAAAAAACGGAACCCTTATAGGATCACTTTGTTGTCCGTCTGTCCGTCTGTCACGACCCTTTTTCTCAGTAACGCGTGGAGGTATGAAGCTGAAATTTATATCAATTACTCAGGTCTACTGTCCCTTGAAGCTGTGAAAAAATCAAACTTCTAAGCCAACGCAATCAAAAGATACAGCCGTTTATGCCGCAAATTTCCGCAAATTTTCAACTCTCAAGGGAATCAAAACCTACAAGGTAGTTCCCGTGAACGCAGAATCTTGAAATTTGGTATGAAGGTAGGTCTTATAGCACAGATTAAAGAATAATTGCGAAAACCGTAAATGTGTATGTATGTCTGTATATAGCAGTGACCAATATAAAGTAACCCCACACTGCGTACATTTTGCTTTGGAACAGGGCTCTGCTTACACTGGTTTTAGATACTCTCAAGGGAATCAAAACCTACAAGGTAGTTCCCGTGAACGCAGAATCTTGAAATTTGGTATGAAGGTAGGTCTTATAGCACAGATTAAAGAATAATTGCGAAAACCGTAAATGTGTATGTATGTCTGTATATAGCAGTGACCAATATAAAGTAACCCCACACTGCGTACATTTTGCTTTGGAACAGGGCTCTGCTTACACTGGTTTTAGATATTTATAGATAATGATACGGAACCCTCGGTGCGCGAGTCCGACTCGCACTTGACCGGTTTTATTATTAGCTGATCCTGTATACCTCGTGCGTCTGCCTTTTATTTAGAATTGATAAAAAATAAATTATTAAAAAATTAAGTGAAAAATTGAAAAACAAAGTCCAGTTGTAGGGTTTTTTTTTCAGAATATAAATAATTTAGGCTCGTACAAGAAAAAATGTGTCCCTGATTTTAGTATGGTTTTTTTTTCCCTGTTTGTCACGTTCCATACATGTCTATATATAAAAAAAGTGACGAACTGGAATGAAAAACCCAAAGTAGTTGAATTCTGGAAAAAATGATCGTGTGGCATTTTTTTTTAAAACGCTTCTTTCACATTCATTTGTTTTGATGGGATTAAATTTCGCTCGACTTAACGGATGCATTATTACTATGCTAATAGTTTTAGATTAGGAGCTGGAAGCAGCATAGGAACGACATTGACTGACGGTTGGACAGACGGCTGGATAGACGGCTGGATAGACGGCTGGATAGACGGACGGCTGGACGCTGACAGGAGATACTTAGACCCTTAGAGAAAATGTTATTTTAGTTTACCTAATGCGAAATGTTTGGTAATCTTGCCCGTTAGTTATTCTGTCAATCGAGAGACCCTGGCTCCATTACGGCGACAAGGGACAGAATACATATGTCTGATTCTGGTGGTCCGGCCAGGACCGTCTCTGCAGGAGGGAACTCTTCAACGGTTGGTCAGATTGACTTGGAATTTGGTACACGTATGTAGGACGGGTGGCAATGCCAGTACAGTCAACAAAAAAAAGTTTGTGATCAAAATGTTTTTTTTTTTAATGTGATTTAATTTTTAAGCTAGTTTTCGACGTATGGGTAAGTATATAGTTATGTTATATACGGGTAATGTTTGTGAGTTTGTGAGATTGTAGTCGGCGATCGATCAGTCATGTTGTATGTATTTATCTACACTACATATGTACGTCTATCCGTTGCCTGGTACTCATAGTACAAGCTTTGCTTAGTTTGGGGCTGGGTCAATTGGTGTAATTTGTCCCAAGATATTTATTTGTTTATCTTTTACCTTTCTTTTTACCCGACCACGGCAAAGCCGAAGGTGGGTTATGATTTCGACAGACTATTTCATCTTTTATTTTTACTTCTGCGCGGACGCAGGCGCGGGCAATAGCCAGTCCTACTAATATTTTAAAAGCGAAAGTTTGTAAGTATGGATGGATGGAATAACACAGGCTACTTTTTATCCCGGAAAATTGCGTAATTCCCGCGGGATGGCGATAAACGAATTCTATGCGGACGAAGTTGCGGGCAACCGGTAGTATCCTTACTTAATATTATAAATGCGAAAGTAACTCTGTCTGTCTGTCTGTTACCTTTTCACGCTTAAACCGCTGAACCGATTAAGTTGAAATTTGGTATACAAATAGTTTGAGTCCCGGGAAAGGACATAGGATAGTTTTTATCGCGGAAAATTTCAAAGTTCCCGCGGGATAGCGACTCTGCGCAGACGGAGTCGCGGGCATCAGCTAGTATTACATAAACATAGCGTATTTGCTACAGTGAGATCTGGCTCGACATGTATTTATTGCACGTGACTGCTTGCAGCCGGCCCGCGCCTGGCACGGCTTGTGCGAGCACCTCCGCTCAGGCTAGCACGGACTTGTCTCCCGAGGAGCAAGCATTACGGGCCATATTGCATGTAAGCAAGCAAGTAAGTAAGTAAATGCTTTATTGTACAAATGTAAAGAAGCAGAGACAAATCACAAAAAAGACCTTAAATATATGCACAAATTGGATATCCCTACAAGGGATCTCTACCGGTTAACTTTTGAGTAAGTGAGTTAAGCGAGAGACCGACAAAGAGTGAGTTTAAAATATCCATTTAGTAAAAGCCGCAATAGAGCGTACATCTCAAAATACAACAAACGATTCATAAATATTATACTAAATATCATTAAACACATGCATACATACACACTATATACAATATGAGTACACCATCCATAATCACAAACTTTCGCGTTTATAATATTAGTAACTAAGCGACCCGCCCCGGCTTCGCACTGTATATAATGCATGTATTATACATATAAACCTTCCTCTTGAATCACTCTATCTATTAAAAAAAACCACATTAAAATCCGTTGTGTGGTTTTGAAGATAGAAGATATAAGCATACATAGGGACATAGGGACACAGGGACAGAGAAAGCGACTTTATTTTATACTATGTAGTGAAGTATATTTTATCTGTCTAAGTCCATCGAGACCATAGGCGAAAGACATAGGAATCATGTTAAAGGCGACGCGACTAGCAACCCATTACTATTTTGATTTCTCTTTCCACCTATACGGCCTTAATCATGCAAAACGTGGCCTTTAGGTCTTGTTACCTTAGGCTCTGTCTACCCTGTAAGGGATAAAGACGTGATTTATGTATGTATGTGATTTTCGTTACGTTGTATTTGCATTTTGACTTTCAAGTTAGGTGCATGCTAGCGGCGCTGCGGCTACAAATTCGCTTTGTCACGCGATACATGACAAGGTTATAGAAATATGGCCGCCATCGACAAACGTTTACAGCTCGACATAAATTTGTGACCTGACTATATGTAGGATCGATAAATTGAAACCTGTATGATTAGATAAGGAGTCACGGATATCAGATATTCCATAGATTACGTAGTCACGTGTGGTAAGAGGTACATACATACACAAATCACGTCTTTATCCCTAACAGGGTAGACAGAGCCCAAGGTGACAAGACCTACAGGCCACGTTTAGTAAGATTGTGGGCGTATAGGTGCGTAAGGGGAATCAGAATAGTGATGCCCGTTCCCTCGATGGGCTTTTACCGGCGCGGGAAGAGAAGCAACTGATGCATTCTATGTGTTTTCTTTGCCCCCAGACCAGCATGGGACATACATACATACATAACGTCACGCCTCTTTCCCACAGGGGCAGGCAGAGACTACTTTGTTCTACTCACTACGATCCTGACATACTTCTTTCGCTTCATCCACATTCATCAATCTCTTCATACATCAACCTAGGGCTCTTCAAGGCTAGAGTGAATAGGCTATTACTGAACCAGTGAGTTACACCTTTGGCCTCATCTGCACCTTCCACCAAGTGAAATAGAGGTCAATCACTGGTCAGTTTCTAGTAAAAAAAAACATACTCGTCGGTTTCGGGTAGGTACTCCTGACCTGACCTTTTTCCAAAACGTCTCCTATTTGGCCAGCATGGAATGAGTTTTAATTTTAAATTGTAGGTTATTCAAAGTATTCCCAATTCGGTGCCGGAACGTCCGTCTAGAAATAGGGGATGCATATCAGTGCGATATTGCATCTCGATGCTTTAGAATAAATTTCACGCCCCATCCTGCTATAAATATCAAAGGGTGAATATATTCCGTTTAACATAATACTTTATCTGTTGCTTTCAGCTTTGATTCTTCCTTTGAACGCTGCTTACGGTCAAGATATGCTTTTGTTGAGATATGTTGCATTTTATTTTTATACTTGCTTCTGCGCGCTTGTTTGGCGCTGGTTTGGCCATGTTATGAGAAGGGACGAAGAGTACCCAGTCAAAAAGGCCTTGGCTATCCCGGAAGAGAGAAGAGGAAGAGGGCGCCCGCTAGCTACGTGGTGGACAACCGTAGCCAAAGATCTGGACGGGCACAGATCAGACAGACAGACAGACATCAGACAATCCTGGACAGGTGGTCCTGGCGCCCAAGGACGAGGAGAGCCGACAAAATGAAGGGATAAGGCAAGGAAGAAGAAGACTTGCTTCTGCGCGCTTCGGTGCAATCTTTGTCTACCCCGTAAGGGATATAGACGTGATTTGTGTATTGGATGTATGTATGTATTTATCACATTTTGAAACCAATCTCTTCTTCTTCTTCTTCTTATTTGTGGCGTTTCAAGTCGTTATAGCGACGACAACTTCGCCAATGTCAAAGTAACAAAATATGATTAAAAAATCTTGTGACAAAATGTCGGCATCGTTGTACGGTAATGGTCAAAGACCCCCTCCCCCCCTGTCGGGCTCTTAGCCAACGGTCAATGATATCCCTCAGAAACTGCCAGGAAATCATTAGCCGAAGCCCAGGGTGCACCGGATCAAGCACTGCTCTTCCCCCCGGACGGATCCAAAAAAGGAACCGCAGCTCTTGACCACACGTGGAGGTAACCCGACTCGCACCCCGAAACCAATCTCGGAATCAACTGTCAATGAAGACGATGCTGGCGAGCGAGTTATGTCATAAGCCTGGCTTTCCACGTTTAGCGTGATCATAAAAAAGTGCTCACTACTTACCTTCAAAATAAATGATCCCTCTAATTACGAACGGGGCCCTACTACTCCATTAATTGTCCGAACATAACAATTAAGCGCGCCGCCAACGACACTTGCGAACTCGTTGTTATTTCAAAGCGGTAAAAGTGAACTGTTGGAATTGTAGGCCTGTTTTATTTTTAAAGTGTCTTCGGTTAACCCTGTTAACTGTAAACCCTTTAAGCAGACGATACGCTGAATTACGCCGCAACAGCTTAGTAAATAAGGTTAATTAGTTGAGTAAGCGACTTAACTAATTCGGTGATATTCGGGTGTGCTTTAATACGCTGGTGATGAAGTATGGCACGATAGAAATGTTACTGGAATCGGGTAGCGGCGCCAGTTTTCCAAGACCGGTGCGACTTGGGGATTTTCAGAGCCTATTCTTTTCTTGAAGGGCCGGCAACACGCTCTTAACGCCCTATGTTAGTCTCTATGGGCAGCGGTGATTAGGTGACCCGCTTCCTCGTTTTCCCCCTATCATAAAAAAACTTCTTCCATGCTGGTCTGGGAGCAAAGAAAAACAAAGAAGAAAAAGAAAAACAACTGGTACATTCTATGTTTTTTTTTGCTTCCAGACCAGCATGGAATGGCAATAGTAAGGTAATGCTTCGTCTCGAGAAACAAATGGTTAAATAAATTGCAAAAGAGGGACAAAATTGACTTTGAATAAATAAGTCTGTGGCGCACTTGCATTTCAATGGTCTACGTTCGTCTTATATCAACTTTATAAAAATATGGACGAATCCACCTTGCAAGACTAGCACAGTGTATAATCGAGTGCAGTACTCTAAGTTTAAATAATTTTTGACACGACATAGGTTTTTGAAAGCACATTTGTGAAAATACCGCTCGAAAGTGGTGAAAAATTATTCTGATTTTGAAATAAGAGTAGATTAGAAGATACTTAGGGCTCTCATTAATCATGTGACTTAGTCAAAAATTTGATTAGAGCGGCAGTTTTGAAGATATAAACAGATGTGTACCACTGTGTGGTATTTTCACACATGTGCTTTCATAATGCAAGGATGCAATGGATGCAAGTCTGGAATAAAAATATTTCATTTCATTTAATTTCATTCATTTCGTTTCATTTCATTTCATTTCATTCATTTCATTTAATTTCATTCATTTCATTTCATTCATTTCATTTCATAAATCGGGCCGCAGAGCGCATTCGTGTCGACTTGCCAGTGGTGTGCATGGTCCGTTCGGTTAGCTAACACCATCTTGTTTGCTATTGCTGCCGGCAAGCACCAATGCTTGCGCTGCTGCGTTCCAGCGTGGAAAGTAAGACAAGACCACGACGCTCAATCGAAGTTACTAAGTTCTAATTTTGAAATTATTATAGTCGTCTAGAGCGTTGTATAATAATCATTATAGTTGAATCCGAAGTGCCATAGACTATCCAAGATTAAAAAGTATGTGATTGCAATTTTTTGTCTATAAACGAGTAGAAAAAAATACTTAAACTTACTCCATTCGTACTGCATCCAATCTTACCGACTGCACCGTTCGCCCATAAATCCGTGCCCGAACGGTGTATAGTAAAAACAATATTTGTCATACTTTGACAGAATGCCGTGCACGCTAGGAAGGGGAGGTGTCGATATCGATGTGCTGGTTACGCAACTTGCTTCATCTTTGTGAGCATCTCCTTTGACTTGTTTAGTGGTTGCACGTTTCTGCCACTTCCAGCGGTCTTATTTATATTAGACTAGCTGTTGCCCGCGAGTTCGTCTGCTCACAGTTTGCTTGTAGTTATCCCGTGGGAACTAAGCGATTTCTCCGGATAAAAACTATCTTTTGTTCTTTAATTTTAATCGGTTCTGTAGATTAAGCGTAAAATTGAACTGACAGAGTTACTTCCGCGTTCAGAATAATAGTAGGGATGACGATGCAATGGGGACTATCGTTTCTTTGTTCACCAGTTGGCACCACTGTTGACTAAGGTCCAGAGGTATAGCTGACAAAGGCGACTTTATAAGAGCGGCGCCGAAACAAGTTTTAAATCTTGAATCTCATTAAGTTTATCAATTATAAATAACTATCATCATATCGAGTAGCTTTCAAAGCGTTCACATTCATCGCCAAATAATCCATGTATGCGATAATTTCACGAAAGAGATCACTTTTCAACACTTTTATGTCATGAAGCCCGCCAAAACCAGTGAAAAGTGAAGTTATTGGACCTCACGCGACACTAGCGCCTCTAGTGGCAAATTCACACGCGATAACACCTATTATACAATACAATACAATAACTCTTTATTGAACACCACATATAACAACCAAAACAGAAAAAAGGTATACAGAATATTACAAGGTATCAATAGGCGGCCTTATCGCTACAGAGCGATCTCTTCCAGGCAACCATAATGGACTGGAGAACAGAACAGATCTGAGCAGGTGGTGCAATTTAGAATATATATTAATATACTAAGTATTTAAATACATAATATATTATACATGAAACACACATTTATAATAAATGGAAATATAAATAGACACATATCTATTATAAGCAAACTATATCGAACTTCGGAAGCGGTGTCTACTTTTAACTGTTCATCATGTGTATGTCTTCAACGATTCAGCGCGTGCCTTCACCGACTTATCCCGGAATAAGAAGGTTCTGTTTTCATCTCTGCATGTTTGACGATGTGCTCCCCAAGCGGTTCTGTCCAAAATTGATGAAAATCGGTACCTATAGCAACTAATTATACATTTGTATTTAAAGTCAGTTAATGATTCTGTTCAAAAATTATATCCTTCCGAAAATTATAATTTCTTGAAAACAAAAAAAAAATCGACACATTAAGTTTTCGAATCTATCGACATCGATTAGTGTTGGAACGTCACTAGTGGGCGACGGCGGCGTGCAGGGCTTAGACAAAGAAAAACGTCTCGGGGACACACCTGGGCACCCGGGGAGCAGTCTTGATACTTTGCGTTACCTTTTTTTTATTAGAGAAATAACCGATACAATATTATACCTAGACTAGGGATTCTTCCATGCTGGTCTGGGAGCAAAAAAAACAGAATGTGCTAGTTGCAGCTGAAATCATGTTATAGGCGATGCGGCCAGCAACCGATAACTATTGTTTGATTCCCCTTCCTTTCCACCTATACACCCACAAACATGTCAACGTGGCCTTTAGGTCTTGTTACCTAAGGCTGTGTCTACCCCGTAAGGGATAAAGACGAGATTTATGCATGTAATTATATACCTATGCTAGTGGCTCTGTGAACTTTAGACCTCTAATGGGGCAATTACGCTCAGTCGATTGCCTAATGCGGTCGCAGTACTTGTTTCAAACTCCTACGGCTATCGAACGTAGTCCTTTACATTAGTGTGTCCGCCTACTTCGATCTCCTAATTGGGCGGTTGAATGTGGCCGACTATGTGTTCTTCACACTGGTATTGATCGTCGAATGTTGTATGCAGTGATCGACTCAGTGTTATTACACCATAAGGTAAATCGAATGGCAAATGTGGTCGGATAAAAAAGTTGCATCTTAATAAAGGTAACCAATTTTGCTTGTTGCTGCTGGGTCGTTTAAGCGGCGCCGGGCGCTTGCGCGAGTGCGCGTGTGTGTAGTTATCACTTCTGCCGGCATACCCGGAGTGCAACCCGTTTTTTTTTTAGTTAAATCTTATACTATTTCCATGCTGGTCTGGGAGTAAAGAAAAAACATAGAATGTACCAGTAGCTTCTCTTCCCGCGCAGATGGTGAAAGCCCATCGAGGGAATTGGCAAAAATCTTAGGAATCGTATCATAGGCGATGCGGCTAGCAACCCATTACTATTTTGTTTCCCCTTTCCACCTATACGCCCACAAATGCTGAACGTGGCCTTCAGGTCTTGTTACTTTTGGCTCTGTCTACTCCGTAAGGGATACTGACGTGATTTATGTATGTATATATTATACTACTATAGCTGTTGCCCGCGACTTCGT
Source organism: Pandemis cinnamomeana (assembly GCA_932294345.1). Taxonomy (NCBI): domain Eukaryota; kingdom Metazoa; phylum Arthropoda; class Insecta; order Lepidoptera; family Tortricidae; genus Pandemis; species Pandemis cinnamomeana. Next base: position 4,130,742 of record OW028731.1, read on the forward strand.
CTGCGCAGAATTCGCTTATCGCTATCCCGCGGGAACTATGCAATTTTCCGGGACAGAAACTATCCTATGTCCTTCCTCGGGACTCAAACTATCTATATACCAAATTCCAACTAAATCGGTCGAACGGTTTAAGCGTGAAAAGGTAACAGACAGACAGACAGAGTTACTTATAATATTAGTAGGGATTGCTAGTATCAAGACCTCCCCGTCCCCCCAAGACGGGCAGGTGTCCCGTACACCGCAAAACCAATTACCGCTATATTAATTTATATTTATTTCAGCCATAAGCAGTGTTTTATTGGCATTCATTCGGTACGCCCCTGGCATGCAAATCCGCGGGGCGCGCTTGTTCATTGTGGTTTTTATTGCCTTTTGTGTTTATTAAATTGTTTACCTTGACGGGATTGGTTCTTTGAAGTGTGTATTTTAAATGAGTTTTGAAATCGGATGCAATTTTTCTTTTTTAGTAGAGCCGTAGACTTTACTTTTAGAATGTAAGAGTAAAAAAACTATTGTGAAATCCTCATCAAACCTTATAAACATTTTGAAAAAAATGCATACACACATACATGCATATATCACGTCTTTATCCCTTACGGGGTAGACAGAGCCTAAAGTAACAAAACGTTAAGGCCACGTTTAGCATGATTGTGGGCGTATAGGTGGAAAGGTGAATCAAAATAGTGATGGGTCCATTCCCTCGATGGGCTTTTACCATCTGCGCGGGAAGAGTAAAAACTGGTACATTACAATACAATACAATACAAATACTCTTTATTGAACACCACAAATCAGTACAAAACAATACAGAAACAAAGAACAAAGTAGACAATAGGCGGTCTTATCGCTTAATAGCGATCTCTTCCAGACAACCAATAATAGAAATAAGTTGGAGACAGAGGAGGAGTACATTGTATGTTTTGTGTATGAAAGAAATGCAGATAGTGAGAATTGCTGTGTTTATATATGAACTTACCTATATTTTCTTTGTTTACAGGTAAGCACACCTATATTTGAAGACTTGGCAAGCCTGTCACAGGTTTGGTGGAGTTGATGGTATACCATGTTGGTTCGTAAATAGGATCGTAGCAAGTGGAACAAAGTAGTCTCTGCCTACCCCTATGGGAAAGAGGCGTGACGGTATGTAGGGAGACCGAGGCGAGTTGAGACAGAGGTGAGTTGATACAAAGCCGATTTCTCTGAACTGTGACAGTTTATCGGGCTGGTAACTTCGCTAATTCGTTGCTCTTTCTACACTCCACAGTTTGTGTGAAGTTGTGACCTCGCTAGCTGTCATAGGTGCAGAGAAAAAGGCTTTGTATCAACTCACCTCTGTCTCAACTCGCCTCGGTCTCCCTACCTATGTATGTATGTACTCAAAAAGGGAATTGAAAACAAATTGAACTATGATAAAATTAAAAACTAAAACTAATTGGCATAGTACCGCAGACGCTGACAGCATTCCCTCTTTGGACGGCGATACTAATACGCTGTCCAAGGAAGCTGCCAGCTCTGCGGTCACCCGTAGCGTCTATTAGCCTCTTCGAAATATCTTTGAAGAGGCTAATAGCGCTAGGACCCAACGGACCAAGGGTCTCAACACCGAAAGGGACAAAGTTATATTCGGTGCTGATACTCCTATCTGGGAGCAAAGAAAAAACATAGAATGTACCAGTTGCTTCTCTACCCGCGCAGATGATAAAATACCATCGAGGGAATGGGCGAAACTTATTGGAATCATGTTATAGGCGATAAGGCTACCAACCCATCACTATTTTGATTCCATTTTCCACCTATACACCCTCAATCTTGCTGATGGTGGTCTGTAGGTATCTGTTACCTTAGGCTATCTGTAAAATGCGAAATTTGACACGTACATAAATAAATTTTCACATGCTCGCTCTCATCGGGAGTGTAATGGAGCTGTTATTGTGTTTGACATGCGCAATTGCATAATGTGATCCGAGGAAGCGGTCGCAATGGTCACTCGACACAGTGCTTGGCTTACGGCACGTGTCGCGTGTCCATTGTCCGGCACGGCACGGCGGCTCGGGGTCGACGGCAAAATAAAAAAATTAAATAAAAAAAAATTAAACCCCCACGCATTAATCGAGTAATTTGAATTCATTTTTAATACAAGCTTTTTTATTGACAGTACTTTTTACTGACTATACTTGCATTGTCATTCGTCCTACATATATTATGTGTGCCAAATTTCAAGTCAATGGCACCAACCGTTGAAGAGTTCCCTCCTGTGGAGACGATCTTGGCTGTGTCACCAGAACTCTACTACCAGATTATTGTATTGTCATCCGACTTACTCAAGTATGCAACATTTCAGTTCAATCGGTTGAAGATGTCTGCTTCAAAATTGAGTCGCAAGATTCCATCCGAACTTGTGCTTACATACATTGCAAGTTAAGTAAAAGGGTGCTTCGTCGTCCCTTCTGTGCTCTAGACCGAGCCAGTTCGGGGCCCTGTAGAGCTAGGGGCCCGTGGCATTTTGCCAGTCCTGGTGGGTTACCATGACATCTTATAGCGATTCAATTCCGATTCAGTTTAGGTTCGCTCGCTGTCAGATCCATACTAAAGAATGACAGGTGAAACCTGAACTGAGTCGGAATTAAATCGCATTAAGATGTCATTGTAAGGCCCCTGTTACCTTTATAATTATGCCATTGGTCAACAGCAAAATAAAACTGTTCTTTTGTCGATATATTGTTTTTTTTTATATATAAGATGGGGCAAACGACAATCAATACAGTTCAATACAGTTGCAGTTACAGTTGCTCAAAAAGTGCCCTTTTTTATTGTTTTGCGTGCGAAAAGTTAGTTTAGTACTCGAGCGATCTACTTTTCTATTTTTTTATTTGTACCTGCTTCAATTCACGACTACTTACCGAAGAGTTATTCTAATGTAATTTAAATATTTCTGTAAACAAATAATCTAAAATAATGATACTATAAGGTAGTAATAGTTAAGTGTTGTATTGTTGACTTGATACGCCACAAATAAGAAGAAGAAGAAGACAATAAGCCTACAGGAATGATAACTTTTGTTGACCTACTTACTTTCTCCTTTCAGTCTTCAGCGAACTTCGTAGCTTTGACGCATCAATAATTAGAGTATTGTGGAGACACGCATCCTTCGCTGATTGGTTACGGTGGTTTATTGATCCTATTTAATTTAATAGGCGAGGTATGTGCAGGTCCCGACATGATACAAAAGTATACACACATAGATGGGAATTAGCGGACAGATTTATACTTGTGGCTTTGTGAGCTGGTGACGTTGCGAGGTTCCTGATTAAAATGTTGTTTGGACAATAATACCTAGTAGATTAATGCCGTGGCCTGGAGAGTACCGAATTGCCGGATGAGGAACTGGTTTGAAAACACGAACCGCAGGTGTTTTTTAAAGTTACGAATCAAGCAATTGCTCTTCCAGCTCAGGCAGATGTAATGTTTTTCTCAAACATTGAGAGGAAATGAAAATAAACTTTGCACTAAACTTCTTCTTCTTCTTATTTGTGGCGTATCAAGTCGTTATAGCGACGACAACTTCGCCAATGTCTAAATAACGTCACTATAATTCAAAAATCTTGGTACAAAATGTCGGCAACGTTGTACGGTAACGGTAATGGTACGGCGGAGGTTAGATTCGAACAAAACGCGCACTCCTCGGCCATCGACTTGGCTGTATGACATTGTTGTTCATTATTCCTTAGTTTCTTTGACTTTAAAAAAAGTTAAAAACAAATGAAAAACAGTCCAGCAATCCGATTTATGGTCAGAAAATCGCGACTACAATGTAACTCGGCCGTCATCAAGGCCCTTCGTGTTCTGTTACTTAGAATACAATGACGACATTTGCGACAATGTTTGAGAAAAGTTCATTGTCCTCTATGATTCCTAAGACCTTCGCCCATTCGCTCGATGGGCTTGTACCATCTGCGCGGGAAGAGAAGCAAGATATCTGCTTTAAAATTGAGTTGCAAGATTCCACCCGGACGAACATACTTGCATTACATACATTATGTATGTAACGTATTACGTTGCAAGTTAATAAAAAGCTTGTACGGTCAAGTGCAAAAATAAGTATCGATAGGAACTTCTCAAAAATATGTCCCACGACCTTATTACGCCGGTGTAAGAGCGTATGGTACTTGTTTTTGAAACTTTGTCTAGATACAACTAACAAAATGTCATTTCTTACGGAAACTTATTCAAATTTGAATTGTGAGGCCTCTTTCTTCGAAACCGGTTAAAAGGCTAGTCACAACTAATTTTTCTTATGTACCGCTAATGATTTTCAATAGCTATCATTTGTACGTACACTGACTGTCGAACGGTAATGACTCGAGCCATCATCATTACCAGTCATTAGTTTAAGTAATTGTTTGTGGCTATTGCTTTCGAATCTGTCAATTAAGTTAAGTATGTTTTAATCAAAGGGGTAGCTTGAGGCCAGGGGCGTGCAGTGGGTTCTGACAGAGGGTAGGCATATTGACAACAAAACCCGTATTGGTACGAAGCGTATCGGGCACATTTACGTATGCTTACAAGCACTGCTTATATGCCTGTAAGGGATGAACGCGTCTGCTTGAGGCTATCATGTGTAATTTATGAAGATGCATTTGTTTTGTTTACAAGCTTACTTCGCGGTACCGTCTGTCCTTCCATCCTCAACATCCTGATGGTTGGCAGTCAAGTACCGTGCGTTAAAATTGGTTCACGAATGACAACTGACAAATCAAGAACGGTCAACAAAAAGTACAATCAGCAAAAACCTTGTATCTAAATCTTAATCCCTTACCGGATAGACAGAGCCTAAGGCACCAAACCCTAAAGTTCATTAATTTGCATTAGGTTTTAGAATTAACGGCCACTTTCCAGGCGAGTTCAGGGATACCAGACCATGGGCAAACACTTTTCCTGGATGCATCTCGTTCGAGGCCGACTTAGCGGCGCTTTTTTAGAATTAAAAAGAAAAAAAAAGGCTGTAATCGAACAAGTACATTATTATGAACAAAAAATGTTTATGTTACTACTCCGCTACTCACGTGCAAGATAACCAGGCCTGTGTGAAATATTTATGTTTTGCAACCCTCCCTCCACTACTGCCAATAAAACACATAGAAATCCCACAAACTTAATTATCCCTTACACCACACAAACACTGACGCGTTTCGATCCCTCTACGGGATTATTATCAAAGTTTAATGAGCACAACTGTTACACATGCAAACCACCTCCATGACCTCCGCAAAGTAACGCCTGATTCAATAAAACAATAAAAAAAGTACATTATTGATAATATTAGTACCACCAACGGGTTGAAATATCGTGCATAAATGTGAAGCTAATTCACCTATATTTGGATTTTACTGTTGTGGAAGTCAATAATAGCACATTATTAACCTCTATCTGCTTAAAAATGTATTTGAGCTCAGTTCTGTAACAGCACTTTGCACTTCGCTTTTATTATACTTTGTTCTGTTCTTGAACATTGTTTTATGTAGAAAATACAATAAAAATGGAACAATTATACTCTCTGTTATGTTCTAGTTATCTTTAGTGTCAGTTATATGTGATGACGTCTCTATTTATTACTATGAAACAGACAGAGATGACATCATAGATGACTGATAGGTAGTTAAGACAACATGAACTTTACAGAGAGTGATGAAACAGGCCTTTAGTCTCAATAATGTTTAATCGATTGACATGTAACTGAAAATTTATAAGTGTTTTGTATTTACAATTGCCCGTTTATCATTATCCTGGGCTAATTGTGCAATTTTCCGGGATAAAAACTATTCTATGTCCTTTCCCTTAGACATTTGTGCACATTAATAAACGAATAACTTACTTCCCTACTGGTATGGGAGCAAAGAAATAGCATAGAATGCATCAGTTGTATCTCTATGGTAAAAGCCCATGGAGGGAATTGGACGAAAATCTTAGGAATCGCGGCTAGCAACCTATCACTATTAAGATTCCTTTTACCACCTATATGCCCACAATTATGCTAACCGTGGCCTTTAGACCATAGGCTCTGTCTACCCCGTAAGGGATATATACGTGATATGTGTATGTATGTAATAAACAAATAAACTGGGCAGAATTATAACTAGAATTACGACTTATTAATAAGATATATTAATTGGCTAGTAAGGCCAGAGGGATTTTTTGTTATCTTACATGGTTGTAGCTTGTAGCCTTTGGGGAGAGATCTGTACTGTGTCATGTGTCGTGGACGAAATACAGGTCTGACAAATCTCTATACAAATGCTTGACCAAGCAAAGTTGAGAGCGAAAATTGTCGATGGATGTAAATGAACTCGCCTGTGTGTCAGTCTAAGTACGCGTGTGGGAGACAGACGGGCGAGTAAGTTAGCGTGCTTACGGCTCGACGTCTTTACTCGCTTGTGTGTCAGTCTAAGTACGCGTGTGGGTGACAGACGGGCGAGTAAGTTAGCATACTTACGGCTCGACGACTTTACTCGCTTGTGTGTCAGTCTAAGTACGCGTGTGGGTGACAGACGGGCGAGTAAGTTCGCGTACTTACGGCTCGACGACTTTACTCGCTTGTGTCAGTCTTAGATTAAAGTACCGGCGAGTAAAGGCGTCGCGCCGTAAGTACGCGAACTTACTCGTCCGTCTGTCTGGGTCTTAAGTAAAAATAAAAGGTTTAGTCCCGTGGGCCCACTGTTATGTCCCCACTGTTATAAAAAGTCGAATTACACTCCACCATAAGGTCGACGGAACCCCGTTTTCGCGGGGCTCCTATTTCTATTCAGTTTGCCCTTCGGGCAATTGAAGATACCTAACAAACCTAACCAAATTTTAGTATCCTTTGTGAGGATTTTTATAACAGTGGGCAGTGGAACCACTAGAATTTAACTAAATAAAAGTATAAAAGTATCCCTTATATATATTAATCGTACTAATATTATAAATGCGAAAGTTTGTGAGGATGTGAGTGAGTGAGCGTTCGTATTTGTCCCTTCTTCACGCTGAAACGACTGAACGATTTGGATCAAATAGTTGGTACCCTAGATTAAAACATAGGCAACTTTTTATCCCGGAAAATTGCACAATTCCCACGGGATAGCGATAAAGCTAGTAGCATATACATATAGTAAATGGTATGAGGGTAGTGTTTTTAGTGTGGTCGCAAAACAGCTATTATATTTTAGAAATTCCAAATTGGAGATATTTCTATTTACGTACTAGCAAAACACTCTGTTTTTCAATTAAGCTCGGTAATGGATGTTTACGTCACTATTGCAAGATGGCCGCCCGCCGATGGCCAATCGGGCGGCTTGTTTACCTATTAGGGGATTAACGGCTTAAAACAGGGTTTCTTAAAGTGTGGTCCACGGACCCCTAAGTGGCATGTCTATCAGGGGTCCGCAGTAGGTCAGTTAAATGTAATCATATTTATTAATGTAAACCTTTGGGTAGTGAAATTATCGAATGTTAAACTAAATAGGTACATAAATAACAACAGAAAACAAAAAGGTAACTATATATATATAAGCGAAACTAGCAATAAAAGATTTTTTTTATTTAAATAAGGTTTTTTTATTATTTCCCTAAAATATTTTTTGAGAGGGGTCCGTGAAGTTGTTTAAATTGTGAAAGTGGTCCGTGACTGCAAAAAGTTTAAGAAACCCTGGCTTAAAATAAGGTGGAATGGGATTATTTTATTATTGGATCTGATTTTTTTCCTTGTTTTTCGTTATTCTGTAGATGATTATTGGGTGTTTTATTTTTGGACTGCGTGTTTTTTTCATTAGCTAATAGAATTTGTTTTGACACGTACATGGATATTATACTAGTTACTTGTACCTATTATAAACGCAAAAGTTTGTAAGTATGGATGGATGGATGTCTGTTACTCTTTCACGCCAGAACGGCTGGACAGAAGGCTGGAATGGGCTGGCGGCTGGGATTTTTCCAATTGGCTATGACATGGCTACCTTTAAGAGGCGAGTGTACCATTTCTTGCAAGGCCGGCAACGCGCTAGCAGTCCCATTGGTGCTGTAGTTGTCCATGGGCGGCGGTGATCACTTACCATCAGGAGCACGGCATGCCCTTTTGTCGGTTGTAATAGAAAAAAAAAACAGATCTAGATGAAATTTGGAACATAGATAGATTATAGTCTGGAATAACACATATGCTACTTTTTATCCTGGAAAATTGCGTAATTCCTGCGGTATAGCTATAAACGAATTTTATGCAGACGAAGTGGGGGGCAACAGCTAGTAGATACATAAATCACGTCTTTCTCCCTTGCGGGATAGACAGAGCTCTGGATAAACAGACTCGAAAGCCACACCGAATTTTACCAAACATGGCTAAGAACTACCGCAAGGAAACTGGCTTTCGAATAAATAAAAAACCCCAAAACATCCATCCGCTTAAGCGCTACGATGCCACGGACAGACAAACACACACACATAGAGAGAGAGAGAGAGATCGACGTCAACCTTATAAAGCCCTTCTATTTGCGTCGGTGGTTCAAAAAATAATTACAGAACTTTTTTAACCTTATACGAAAATTTTCCGAAGTTGCCTTTTAAACTGCCTTCCCTGGTTACAATGTCGTACAAAGTACATGTGAGAGCTGTTATTTTATTATTTCGCTTAATCGAATTGCTTTCGCTCGTCAAAGCTTGGCTTAATCGTGTTCTAGTAGCGTCGTGCGAGGCGCGGTGTGCCGCAGGGAACCATCCTCGGACGTACGTTTTATTGATGGTAGAATAGGTAGTCGGTGTTATAGGGGGTCAAGTTCCATTCGTGGGTTTAGTTATTTTTAAACACTTGACGACGCTCGTTAGTTGTAACGGCTTTTCTTCTGACTGAGAGCTCTGTTTCCCGTGGGAGCTATGAAAATTCCGCCATTATTTCTTGTTAAATCAGTAAACCTTTACGCCCACAATCATGCTAAACGTGGCCTTTAGGTCTTGTGGCCTTAGGATCTCGCTCCCGTAAGGGATAAATACGTCATTTGTGTGTGTGTGTGTGTGTGTTTAACATTACGGTTGTCCAATTTTCATTTGAATTTTGTTATGGACACTGAACCGGTTTCGCTAAAATATACTCGGAAATTAAAAACCGGGTCACTTTTCATATATCTACGGGAATTAACTGGGATACATCAGTTGACGCTTAGCGACAAAAATTCGCATAGTAACAACGTCACGTGACAGCTAGTAACAGGTAGAAAAATTGGAAGACTACCCACCTGCTGTGGGTGGTGTAGGGGTATAGCACGCGTCACGGAATGACGAGGATCCGGGTTCGATTCCCGGCCATAGCTTTACTTTTCGGATTTCTCGATGTGTTGTAATTTGTAGCGGCATTTAGAAATTTAATTTCTAACGGTAAAACCGTAAAAGTAAAACATAAAAATCAAGAAAGAAAAAATTCTTGATTCCTTTGATAGTCCTGTATAATTTCGTCCATGGTTACCATACTAAAACACTAATGTATTAAGTTATTTAAGTACAAATTACATTTAATACACCTTTGCTGCATTAAGCCGTCCATTCTAAACGTGGTGCGAAATAATATGATTGAGTTTCATTTTATGAATGCCTAATGAACTTCGCTCATTTTCTGGCCGCGTTCTCTCGTCTCGCTCGCACTCGCCATTTTCCTTGAGTGTGAGGTTGACAGCTGTAGTTGTTGTGAGCGCTCCCAGAGGGCGTTGCAGTGAAATTCGTGTGATTGAATGAAATTATAAGGTTCTCATTATTTTACTGTCGCTCCTATGTTTTTAGTATTCAATTTGCCTAGTAAGAGTAAGTCGTCTATATAAAAAGAAAATCCTACTATCCTACTAATATTATAAACGCCAAAGTTTGTAAGTATGGATGGATGGATGTTTGTTAGTATTTCACGGCAGAACGGCTGGACAGATCTGGATGAAATTTGAAACATAGATAGATTATAGTCTGGAATAACACATAGGCTACTTTTTATCCCGGAAAATTGCTTAATTCCTGCGTAATAAACGAATTCTATGCAGACGAAGTTGCGGGCAACAGCTAGTAATAAGTACATATTTCCCTCGGCGGATTTCGCTAATTCTCTCTTATTATGATTGTTATTTTCAGGATAAGGTTCGTAGAAATATTTGAAAAAAAAAAGGGAACAGAGGAGTTAGTTCTATGTAAACTGAAAAATCGGGCCCTAGGTTCGCTGTTTAGTTTTTGAAAAATTTTCAGACAGGCGGCAGGGCCAGGGTAAAGTGTTTTAAGGAACGCATCTTTTAATTCTGCACGCGCGAAGTCGCGGGCTTAGTTTAGTCGTTTTGTAGGATACACAGAAATGGTGATTCCGTGAGAATGACGGGGTCGTCATGTCATGAAATATTAATACAGTCATTACCTACTTCAGGATTATTAAAGTAATGGGCAGTTTTTATACCTATATATGAGCCAGTTATTGATTATGAGCGGACTAGCGGGTGTCTTTGAACTCTTGTCGTGCGTTCTGTTCAGACAAACGAGCGTTTTTATCCATTTTGAATTAAAAGCTTTTATTTTACTTGCAATGTATGTATACGTACATACATTCATTAATCACGTCACAATCCCTTACGGGTTACAAGTAACAATACCTAAGGATATATAAGTAGAGTTGGAAAGGAGAATCAAATGGGTTGCTAACCACATCGCCTATAATATGATTCCTAAGATTTTCGCTCATTCCCTCGCAATGTATGTATGTATATAAGTATGTAAATATGTACATGTGTGTGTATATAGAATCTTGCAACTCAATTTTGAAGCAGATATCTTCAACCGATTGAGCTGAAATTTTGCACAGTTAAGTAAGTCCGATCTCTGGTGACCCAGCCAGGGACTTCTTCGCAGAATCCTCTTGTCGAGTCTCCGATTGCCTTGAAATTTGGTACACATGTGTAGGACGGAAGTATTGTCAGCAAATAGAACAGTCAGAAAAAAGCTTGTATTTAAAATGGAATTTTTAATAAAAATTTAAACACTTACTTTAGCAAAAACTTAAATAGTTATTTCGTTTAACGCTTTCCCTCAAAGTTCAAAACTATGTTTAGCAAATTGGCCGCCAAGGGCTCTTTAATAGTATTGTTTTAAACTGCCTCCGCATTCGCAAATACCATCATTCGGAAAGAAGAATGCGCCGCAAGAAACTCGGCAGAAAGTCATTATAAAGTCAAAATACATTTACTACACTGCTTAAATTCATACATTACAAAACACATTTATAAAAGGGATATGTAAGGTCCCTGAGTTAAGTAGGTACCTACCATAAATTATATTGTATTAGGTTTCTTGCTTCGGGTCTTTTAAAAATTGTTTTGTTCTGCTCTGGCTTCGTCTCTTTCCCCATCCTTTGCATCGCCAATAAGGCACAAAAGACGTCGGCGAATCTAATTTCTCCGTCCGTCTGTCACTTGCTGCCATCCGCAAATTGTTTTGACTGCAACTGGTGAAAACTAATTGTTCTGAATTTTAATCATTCAATTTGTATTCCCTTACATCACTTCCCCGCAATTTGATGTTGAAATAAACGATTAATTGTTATTTAAATTGATTTGGCTTTTCTTTGATTTGATTTATAATTGATGATGACTGTCTTTTGGTTGTATTTGCTTACATTAAGCTTTTGTTAATGATTTGCGATTTGGAATCGTTTGTCGAATTTGTCTTGCTACGGTGTTACAAGCTGTCTGATTTGCAATGTGCCTATGCTTGGGTCAAATCTTGTCATTTGAGTGGAGGAATCACTTAGTTACTTACATCAGGTTTTTTTAGATCTTTAGGTATGGTATCCTAGAGAGCTTATGATACTTGTATGTATGTGGTGAAAGCAATGTTTGTAACTGAACACAATTAGGCACTGTGTTATGACACAGAAACATAATTATCGTAATAGATGTTACATATTCCGAACTGCCGTGCTGGTGTAGGATAAAAAAAAAACAAAGAATGTATCAGTTTCTAGTTGGAAGAGTCCAGCGCACATGGTAAAAACCCATGGAAACAATTGGCAAAAATCGTAGGAATCGTAGGTATGTTCTAAATTTCATCCAGATCTGTCCAGCCGTTCTGGCGTGAAAGAGTAACAAACATCCATCCATCCATACTTACAAACTTTCGCGTTTATAATATTAGTAGATAGATGCTTTCATGCTGGTCTGGGAGTAAAGAAAAAACACAGAATGTACCAGTTGCTTCTCTACCCGCGCAGATGGTAAAAGCCCATCGAGGGAATAGGCGAAAATCTTAGGAATCATGCTATAGGCGATGCGGCTAGCAACCCAACTATTTTAAGTCCCCTTTTCACCTATACGCCCACAATCATGCTAAACGTGGCCTTTAGGTTTTGTTACTTTGGGCTCTGTCTACCCAATAGGGGATAAAGACGTGATATATGTATGTATGTAATGAAATGAGTAATGCTAGCACACCTGGCTGCGCGCATGACCTGACTTAAAACAATACGAACAATAACGCCGGGTATTTTTTTAAAATGTTTTCAACTCCCCGCACCATTTGTGCTTTGTGATTGGAAATTCAATTGAAATAGGTGTATAATGAATAGGGTAAAGACCGTGTTTTTGTACATAAGTGTACGTACGGTTTTATTTAGTACTAGCTTCTGCCCGCGACTTCGTCTGCGTAGAATCCTTACTAATATTATAAATGCGAAAGTAACTCTGTCTGTCTGTCTGTCTGTCTGTTACCTTTTCACGCTTAAACCGCTGGGCCGATTTAGTTGAAATTTGGTATACAGATAGTTTGAGTCCCGGGAAAGGACATAGGATAGTTTTTATCCCGGAAAATTGCACAGTTCCCGCGGGATAGCGATAAGCGAATTCTGCGCAGACGAAGTCGCGGGCAACAGCTAGTTATACATAAAAACCTTCCTCTTGAATCACTCTATGTATTAAAAAAAACCGCATCAAAATCCGTCGTGTAGTTTTGAAGATATAAGCATACATAGGGACATAGGGACAGAGAAAGCGACTTTATTTTATACTATGTAGTGATGATGTACATATAGATGTTGCCCGCGACTCCGTCCACGCAGAATTCGCTTATCGCTATCTGCGATAAAAACTATCCTATGGCCGTCCCTGGGACTGAAACTAACTGTATACCAAATTTCAAGTATTTAAATTTCAAGTAAGTAAATTTCAAGTAATTATGTTTAATGTAACCGCGGCAATATAAGGTGTCAGCACGCCAATTTTAATTAATTATATGCTTAAGTTGTTGTGTACTAATTTTTATCTATACCTACCACGGGAGCTCTTTAATTTTCCAGGATCAAAAATATTTACAATATTGACTAGGGACATAAGGTACCACCACGCAAAATTTCATTTAAATTGGCCCAACAGTTTTGGAGATTAGCGAACACAGACATATGGAAATGAATACATACATACAGACAGATAAAAATTATAAAATCTACTTTTTTGTGTTTTATTACTTACCTAATCGTTAGCACTCTATTTTTGATGAATTTATTGTAGGTACAGAAACGAACTTTCTACTGATTTATTATTATGTATAGAAACAATACGTAAGTCTGATTTAAAGTAGGTACTAGGCCCTTACCAGGACGTCTTAATGCGATTGGATTCCCACTCAGTTCAGGTTTTAGCTGACATTTTTAGTATGGATCTGACAGCGAGCGAACCTAAACTGAATCGGAATTGAATCGCTATAACACGTCATGGTAAGGCCCCAGAATGTAATCGTGCTTGCAGTGGCGTAGCTACCAAGGGACTAGGCGGGGCGGTGCCCCGGGGCCCTCAAGCTCAGAGGGCCCTCGAATCCTTACCAGAAAATCTCGATCAAACTATTATTATTAAAACGTAACCAGCTTAGATAGTAGTGGGGCCCCTTTTTTTTATTTGCACCAGGGCCCTTGGTTACCTAGCTACGCCACTGCATGCTTGGAACTGAATTACTTTCAAAGGGTAAACAGTTTGCTGAAGGGTAACGAAACGAGCAAGATCCTACTGGTCTGTATGCCTAGCACGAAAGCATAGAAAGTCGCGTCGCGCGCGAGATAGATTACCCATCTCTTTCTAAAACGAATAGTAAGAAAAAGACGGGCAATCTGACTCGCGCGCGACGCGACTTTTGTATGCTCTCGTGCTAGACGTACTGTGCTTACTGGAGCTACGTTTTCAATGGCATCTCTCTCTCTCTTTTCACAGGCGGCGGCTGCACCTTCCCCGAGTCTTGGACGGGGAGCTGGTTTCAGTCCGGCATCCCGGGTCTGATAGCCATCAACGCAACACACATACAGTCCAAGGGGGAGTGCTCGGAGACTGAGAGCTATGACAAGTTCCTGCTTTACGACAGGTGGGTCGCTGCAGTGTCGTTATTAGCGCCATCTAGTAGTGTTACTGGGGAACTAGCCATCAACGCCATACACATACAGTCCAAGGGGGAGTGCTCGGAGACTGAGAGCTATGACAAGTTCCTGCTTTACGACAGGTGGGTCGCTGCAGCGTCGATATTAGCGCCATCTAGTAGTGTTACTGGGGAACTAGCCATCAACGCAACACACATACAGTCCAAGGGGGAGTGTTCGGAGACTGAGAGCTATGACAAGTTCCTGCTTTACGACAGGTGGGTCGCTGCAGCGTCGATATTAGCGCCATCTAGTAGTGTTACTGGGGAACTAGCCATCAACGCAACACACATACAGTCCAAGGGGGAGTGCTCGGAGACTGAGAGCTATGACAAGTTCCTGCTTTACGACAGGTGGGTTATGTGTCGTTATTAGCGCCATCTAGTTAGTGCCACAGGGGAATAAAAGAAATTTGCTGCGCTGTGCTCGTCATGATTATCTGCGCAAGGGCCACATAGGACGGGTTGCTCTAAAATTTTTAGCCAGATAATTTTTGGCCTTTGGTCGATTGTTTTTTGTGTAGAAAATTGTTTGGTCGAATGTATTTTAGATTTTAGGCATAAAATTGGTTTCCGAATAACTTAACCTAACCTAATCTACTGTTCTGGAAGCGACTTATGCTTATACTTTGCTCGCTGGCTTCGGCATATGGGTTTTAGGAGGTTTTTTAAGTTAGACTAAAGAATAACCTACTTTTAGCTTTTTAGTCAATTTTAGGTCACACATGTTTTAGGACAAAAAATATGTATGCAAAAATATCATTATGCTAGAGAATAAGTATACCATTAAATATTATATCAAACATTTTCTGCCAGAATTTTTTAGACCATGCAAAGGGCACCCGCATAGGACAATGTGAAATATTCCTGTGGGCATTACCTACTGATGAACTTGAGATAGCATGATGGACTTTCGACCGAGTCTACGCCCGCGTGGATTTCGGTTATCGCGCTGCCTGAGGGTGTTACCTCACCAATCGATCGATCATCAATCGTTGGCATCGATCGATGGTAGAATGGACAGTTTCTACTAGACCAAGATCTAGGCAAAGATCTGGAACCAACTTGCTGCAACATTCCCTGAGCGGTACAAGTTAGGGATGTTTAAAAAGGGAGCCTTCCTGTTCTTGAATGGGCCGGAAACGCACCTGTGATTCCCCAAGTCTTGCATGTGTCCCTGGGCGATGGTGATTACTTTCCATCAGGTGACCCGTCTGCCCGTTTGCCCCCTCTTATACATAAAGAAAAAAGACCACACCCATCGATCGATGTCGCGAATAAATTAAAGAACCGCATCGTTTCTGTGCATTTGTCCTGTTCCTCAAGTGCACGATTTACTTATTTCATTGTGTTCTATTTCAGAAGCGAAGACTGCTACAGGTGCATGGTCATACACGAAAAGCACCGATATGTTCTACAATACAAAGAAAGTAAGTACGACATCGTGCGATCATTCATTATTTAGCTAGATCAAATATTGCAGGGATGTTGCGGATCCACTTTTTTCCACATCCGCGGATGCGGATGCGGATTTTAAGAGGCTCACATCCGCGGACGCGGATGCGGATCTGTATAAAAAACTTAAGTGTTGGATTGGTAGACTTAAAAAAACAAAGTAGCGCGAGTCACATCTTGTCAGTTGTCACAACAAAACAGTAACGAGCCGCGTCACCGTCACCGATTCACCGAAGTCCGAAAAAAAATTACCGCTTTCCTATTGGTCAATCAGCACGCGCGGTCGACACGTGCCCTCCCCTTGCTTTCATGTCGCGACCTGCTACACATCCGCATCCGCTTCAGCTCCGCATCAATTTATGCGGATGCGCATGCAGATGCGGATGTCGAAATTGATGCGGATGTTCCGCATGTGCGGATGCGGATGCGAATATTCGCGACATCCCTGAAATATTGCATTTTCTTCTTAGACTTATTAGGGTCTCGTCGGTGGAGCCAACATGCGGTGTTTTCCAGGGGCTCTTTGACCTCCTGATACGACACGTCTTCTACTTTCATTTTCATCTGGTCCATGAATGTTCTTAAATATTGCCTGCAATTTTCTGTCCGCGCCCCACACGACCGCGCTGTAACAACAGGCCTCAAAGCGACTTCATGCCTTTATGATTAGGCTTACTGACTCATCACAGCCTAGTCCAAATCTTTTAGACTTAGGTGTGCTATACAGGTTCCTTCTACAAACTTTTAGAAAGATAAGTCCTAATATTTTCACGGAAACTGTGCCTTCATAGAAATTGAGACTATATAAACACATTTTTCTCCATTATTTTCCAGCATACTGTTCTTCGAAGGAGTCGCTGTCATCCCTCTGCGAGTCGATCACGGGCGACGCGGCTCTGTACTCGATGTTCCGCAAGGAGCCGACGCCGCAGCCGCAGCCGTGCCCGTTCCGGCCGGCGCCGTTCACTTTCACCTACAACCGGTGAGTGGGGAACTTTCTGGATGCTTCCAGAACCTTCTAGGGCATTCTAGTGTTCCTGGAAAGAGTCGCTATCTATCCTCTGCGAGGCGAATTTAGTTGCCAAGCGCCGTTTGATAACTGACGCAAATACAAACTCTAGAACTGTACTGCTCATCTTTGAGGAGAGAGGGCGCTGTTTTTAACAGTAGATAATTGATAATTTTTTATGGTCAGACTCTTCAAACTCAGAAAAGTTCTGGAACCAACGCCAAGGTAGAAATACACCGTTTGCAAAAAAAAACGGAGAACTATGGTTTTTCAGATTTTTAGGAATTAAAGTAAGCGTTTTTTGCAAGGGGGTGTATGTATTACTGTTTTTTTATACGACAAGGGTAACAAACGAGCAAGTGGGCCACCTGATGGTAAATGCGCACCACCAATACTAGAGGATTGCAGATGCGTTGCTAGCCTAGAGGGGTGAGATGGAAACCTCTCTCTGTCTTACTCTCCAAGAGGGAACACAGCTACGCAAGCTACTATTGAAGTCCCTGTCTGCTTCAAAATACTAGCTGCTCCCATTATGTCCTGCACAGCGAGGGAAATGTATTCAAGTACCTCCTTAGAACCCTGTCGCGATCAACAGACCGCCGTCACTCACACTCGAGTGATACGTCACCTTATTGCGATAGAGTTCTACGGTTGTACCTGAATACATTACCCTTAAAGATGACAAAACACCAGTATCTCGGTGCCCGGTACTAGTTCGTCGCATTTGGCGTCGAGACACTCGGTCCGTGGGGCAAAGGCGCACGTGGGCTCTACAGAGCTCTATGAAAAGCCTGAGGGTGGCAACGGACGACCCTCGCGCCGGCAGCTTTCTCGCACAAAGACTCGCAATTGCTATACAAAGCGGGAATGCTGCTTGCGTGATGGGGTCCGTCCGTACCTAAGGGTCCAAGTCTTATTTTTATGAAGTTCTTTTACCTTTACCGTACATAATTTCTCCACCGTGCTTGGTTCTCAGCGGCGCTGGCGACTGCACGTACCCGCCGTCGCGCGCGGAGTCGTGCACTGATGACTCGAGACTGCTGCTGCGGTATATGGCTTGTCCCGATGTCCAGGCCACGGAGAGTAACGGTGAGCGCAGGGAATAGTTTCATCTGTAAAGACTTCCTGTCCTACATTATGTGTACCAAATGTCAAGTCAATCGGACTGACCGTTGAAGAGTTCCCTCTTGCGGAGACGGTCATGTTATCAGCTCAATCGGTTGAAGATATCTGCTTCAAAATTGAGTTGCAAGATTCGTGGCAAACTATTATAGTATATTATAGTATCCTGTCAAATACTCTTGAAAAATTCTAAGATACCCTGTATGAACAGGACATGACATGACTAGGATAATATTATTATGCTCTGGCTGCGAGAGGACTTAATAATTAAGACAAATATCTTAAGCCAGACTGATCTGCGTGGACCTTGATATCATTGCCTTTCCTGCATTGGAAGAGGACAAAAAAAAACTTGAAAAGCCACCAAGCCTCCGATATTTACGTAGAGTTTTCCCAATGCTTCCAGTGGAGGAGCTGGTGTGCCTAGCGACGTGGAAGGAGGGCTCAACGAGATACTTGGTGGGGAAGATATCGCAGGTGCAGAGGAGGAACGCGGTCGCCTCTGATGAGGACACTTACAGGTACGACAGGACACTTACAGGTACACACAGCAAAACTATTCGGTAAGCAGGATAGATACGGCGCGAGCGTGCGTAGGTGCTTACCTGATTATATTGCCGTGTGTACGACATTTGGCAATTCTTGAACTTCGATGATGGTCTGGGAGCCAAGAAAAAACGTACACACCAGTTGCTTCTCTTCCCGCGCAGATGGTAATAGCTGATGCGGCTAGTAATCCGTCGTTATTTGGATTCCTCTTTACTCCATCTATACGCCCTATATAACGTGGTCTTTAGGGCTCTGTGTCTTCTTCCCTGTCAGGGACGAAGACGTTGTTTCCGTATATACGTGATTTTCGAAGGTCTGTGAGAATGGTATGCGTGAAGTTCCAAATACGCACTGGGCCTGCGTCGCAACTATAGCCCATTATGAGGGCTTATTCTGAGAGGCCTATGCCCAGCATAGGAACGTATATGTATAGGCTGGAGATGATAATAATGATGAAGGACTCTACTTAAAAAAAAATAGGAAAAAAGTAAATGATAGGGAGGGGCGTAGCAGAGGTTGATTATCCAGGGAGGAAACAGGGGAATACATTTGTACGAAGAAACGGACACCTAATCTTCTGTTAGCCATCTGTTTCAACAAATTGACTATAATTGATTGGACTTCGTTGGAACAAAAAATTCTAAACGAGACTGACAATTAGAACACATAGAAAAATCCGAAAAGTAAAGCTATGGCCGGGAATCGAACCCGAATCCTCGTCATTCCGTGACGCGTGCTGTACCCCTACACCACCCACAGCAGGTAGGGGTTGTATAAGGTCTAGCAGGGCTAGATGGAACAGTTGTTTGGACAGAGTTCGTATTAAGGAGTTCTAAACGCTCTGTATGATGTGACGTACTAGTATCTTAATTTACTTTTTCACTACCCTACCCCGTTTTAACCGCAGTTTGGTAATTATTCCAGATGTTTCATCTACAAGGGACAGCACAGCGACAAGAGCATGACTTATTACATCGCCCAGTCGGGCGACGCGACCTGCAATGGTCTGTCGTCCCCGACCGACGGCAGTCGCACCATGCGACTGACGAACAGTGAGTATTCCACCATGTTCAATCTTCATCTACAAGACACAGCACAGCAACAAGGTCACGACTTGCTAAACTTAAATTCTATGTCGTACGACAATTTGTAGGAGGCCTCAAATTTTAATGTCGAAACTGGGCTGTTTTTCAGCGCACATTGGTCGAGGGTTTCTGGTCCTCCCATGAATTACGTGCTGATTTTGATACCCTTTGCTACCTGATTGTTATACCTTTTGCTTTGTGATTGTGATATCTTTTGCTACCCGATTTTGATACTCATACCCTGTGCTATTTGATCTCGATACCCTTTGCTTGCCGGTCTTGATACGCGTACCTTGTGCTACTTTATTGTGATACCCTTCGCTTTCTGGTGTTGATACTCGTACCTTGTGCTACCAGATTTTGATGCCTTTTGCTACTTGATTTTGATTCCTTTTGCTATCGTAAAACTACACAACTAGTCCAAATAAGACTCAAATATTTTCGTTTAGGCGTGACTTTTAATAGAACATGAAAGTGCAATCATGCCAAATGTGGCCTTTAGGCTCTGTCTACCCCGTAAGGGATAAATACGTGATTTGTGTGTGTGTGTGTGTGTATGTGTGTGTGAAATTTCAATGGTTAAATATCTTCATTAACGGAAGGCAAAACTTAGAGAAAACAAAAAATAATATTGGTATGGTTACTTAAAGTCGTCTTGAAGTTATTGACCATAGTTATGCAATGGACTATAGGTGGGTTTCTCGGTATCTCATTTTGATACCCTGTACGCGCACTGTCGTCAAGGTATGCGGCGCGTACAAACAGTTCACTCATATCACTCATATCGACGACCGGAGTGGTTAGTGACCCTGACTATGAAGCTAGAGGTCCTGGGTTCGAATCCCGGTAGGGGCAGACAGTTGTATGATGAATACCTACGAATCTTTGTGCCCGAGTCATGGTTGTTGTATGTATTTAAGTATGTATTTATCTATACTAATATACTAATAATATTATAAAGAGGAAAGATTTGTACCTATTTTTGTATGTTTGTATGTTTGTAATGAATAGGCTCAAAAAGTACTGGGCCGATCTGGATGAAATTTGGAACATAGATAGATTATAGTCTGGAATAACACATAGGCTACTTTTTATCCCGGAAAATTGCGTGATTCCCGCGGGATAGCGATAAACGAATTCTATGCAAACGAAGTTGCGGACAACGGCTACTCTACAATATATAAGTATGTTTATCCGTTGCCTGGTACCCATAGTACAAGCTTTGCTTAGTTTGGGGCTTGGTCAATTGGTGTAATTGGTCCCAAGATATTTATTTATTTATTTATTTATTTAATAATAATCCTTATCTGTTGTATGGCCTTCTTATTTTTCATTGCTTCTCACATCTATTTTATCTTAAGTATTATGTTATGTATATATGTATGTATTATTTTATTTTATTTACTTAGCTATGTATTATATTTATGTTGATATTGTTGTTTTTATTATCCCTGCGTTTATCCTGTCTATTTGTTTCCGCCACCTACTTAAACTGTCTCCAACTTATTTCTATTATTGGTTGTCTGGAAGAGATCGCTATTAAGCGATAAGACCGCCTATTGTCTACTTTGTTCTTTGTTTCTGTATTGTTTTGTACTGATTTGTGGTGTTCAATAAAGAGTATTTGTATTGTATTGTATTGTAATAATAATAAATAATAATGTTTATTTATTATCTTGTTACCAGGTGATGATGAGCACAACCGCTGCCACTTCCCTAGCTGGATCGTGGAGCATCACAAGTGGTTCAGTCTCGATCACACGCACCAGTACCATTTCACCACGAAGAACGCTACGCTCAAAGTAAGAACATTGTGTCTTTGGAATTGTAGATAGACGGGATCAAGGGCGTCGCTACAATTCGCACCCTTCGTGGAAGAAAGACGTAAGTCCTATTGACTTACCATGGGACTTACGTCTTTCTTCCACGAAGGGTGCGAATTCATACTTTTCTCATTCTCTATGACTAGTCTAGGACTTTAGTTGCATTATATTTGGCAACTTTTTTAGAATCTAGGGGGGGGGGGGGGGCAGCTCCCCTCCCTGCCCCGACTTGGCGACGCCCTTGGACGGGATTATAGTTTACAAGTAATGAAGATAAAATATCATTGTGCTATGAGTAACAGACATGATAGTTTTTAACAAAAAATTAAGGGGTATTTCTTATAAAAGTTGCAGTTGCCTTTTTGGATCCGTCCGGGGGGAAGAGCAGTGCTTGATCCGGTGCACCCTGGGCAACGGCTAATGATTTCCTGGCAGTTTCTGAGGGGTATCATTGACCGTTGGCTAAGAGCCCGACAGGGGCGAGGGGGTCTTTGACCATTACCGTACAACGTTGTCGACGTTTTGTCACAAGATTTTTAATCATATTTTTGTTACTTTGACATTGGCGAAGTTGTCGTCGCTATAACGACTTGGAACGCCACAAATAAGAAGAAGAAGAAGAAGAAGTTCTTTCATGATTTGAAGTTAAATAAAACCTTGTGTAAACGGTAAATAACGTATTTATAATAACTATGGGGTGTTTCTTCCATGCTGGTCTGGGAGTAAAGAAAAAACATAGAATTTACCAATTGCTTCTCTTCCGGCGCAGATGGTAAAAGCCCATCGAGGGAATGGGCGAAAATCATAGGATCATGTTATAGGTGTTTTATAAACATTTCATTTCATTTCATTTCATTTAGGCGCCTTTCCACCTATACGCCCAGTCTCGCTAAACGTGGCATGTACGTCTTGGTACCTTAGGCTCTGTCTACCCCGTAAGGGATAAAGACGTGATATAAAGTCCTTAATTCACAACTGTTTGGGCGAATTTGTGAATGTCATTCCAAGTTATTAAAATATTATTGAGAGCTACCAAAAACTTTGTAAAACCAAATGCTTAACGTTTTTTTGGTGTAATTTTCAGATAGCGAACGCGGACGGGCATTTAGAGGAGAAGAGACTCGTGTGCCACTCCATACTCGAGCAGAAGGACAAGAAACATATAAAACTAATTGCACACGTCACTAAAGGATGGTAAGGAACTAACGTTAAACATCTTTTTATTGTCACGACTTAGGCGAGAAAGATCTATTACCTAATGTCTAGTACCCACATCCGAAAGTATTCGTAATTGTCAAATCTCGTAGTTTAAATCCTATTAACTTTATACTCTGTAGTATTCTAATATCAGGTGACCTAGTTACCGTGATACTCAAAACTGTATCCAAATTTTAAGAGGCCTGTTTCTTGTGGTATCCAAATCTTAGGAGGCCTGTTTCTTGTGGTATCCAAATCTCGGGAGGCCTGATTTCTGTGACATCTAAATATTATGAGGTATGTTTCTAGTGATATCCAAATCTTAGGAGGGCTGTTTGATATCTAATCATAAGAGGCCGGTTTCTTGTGATATCCAAAGCTTGGGAGGCCTGTTTAATTGTGATATCTAAATTTTATGAGGCCTGTGTCTTGTGATATCCAAATTTAGGAGGCCTGTTTCTTGTGATATCCAAATCTTAGGGGGCCGGTTTCTTGTGATATCCAAATCATAAGAGGCGTGTTTCTTGTGGTATCCAAATATTAGGGGGCCGGTTTCTTGTGATATCCAAATCATAAGAGGCGTGTTTCTTGTGGTATCCAAAGCTTGGGAGACCTGTTTTATTGTAATATCAAAATTTTATGAGGCCTGTTTCTTGTGATATCCAAATCTTAGGAGGCCGGTTTCTTGTGATATCCAAATCTTAGGAGGCCTGTTTCTTGTGATATCTAAATCTTAGGAGGACAGTTTCTTGTGACATTCAAATCTTGGGAGGTGTGTTTAGACTCTTTCGGAAAGACGTACCATATGTCAGAGGATTGTAGCACGTGGAACAAAGTAGTTTCCGCCTAACCCCAAGGGTGATTTCCTGGCAGTTTCTGAGGGATATCATTGACCGTTGCCTAAGAGCCCGACAGGGGGGAGGGGGGTCTTTGACCATTACCGTACACCGTTGCCGACATTTTGTCACAAGATTTTTTAATCATATTTTTGTTACTTTGACATTGGCGAAGTTGTCGTCGCTATAACGACTTGAAACGCCACAAATAAGAAGAAGAAGAAGAACCCTAAGGGAAAGAGGCGTGTCAGTATGCATGTATGTTTAAGTTATACAAGTATGTATGTATGTATGTATGTAAACTCTTTATTGCACATAAAAATTAAAAAAAAAAAATACAAAAATACACAGAAAATAGTACAAAGGCGAACTTATCCCTAAGAAGGGATTTCTTCCAGTTAACCTGACACAGAAAGGAAATAGTTTACAAATAAAGGCAAGCAGTCATTTTATGCGCAAATAATAGTCTTAGTAGGTACTTAACAAATTAACACTAAAGTACATTATACAACTATAATAAGATAATATATAAATAACAGAATAATATTTATCCAATAAACTTACATAAACACTAACGAATATCAAATAAAATAAACAAATACTCGAACCGAAATACAATATGAAAGGCAGCCACCGCCTCAGGTGCCAGTGCTTAGCCACAACTACCTTACCAACAACAACAAGACCAACAACAAGTACCTTATATTCTTGCTTTTTTACCAACAGCGAGAGCGGTCACGTGTGCCTCGTGTTCCACCGGCGCTCCGCCAACGTGCTCGAGCTGCGCTCGGGCTCCAGCCTGTGGGAGTCCCCGCAGGACGCGTGCGCGGAGCCCGAGCGGCCGCCCTACATCACGCTGATAAGTGAGTTGCCATCGCCACCAGTCATGGTCAGCACGGTTCGTGCTGGAGAGCTTTAGCTCGGGGTCTTGCAACTGATAACCTCGAAGGTCCCGAGTGGTTTAAATTATCTTGAATATTAGCATGGATGTAATGAGTCAGGATTTTCAATGGCCATACAAAAGCTTACTTCCATGCTGGTCTAGCAAAGGAAAACATAGCATGTACCAGTTGCCTCTCGTCCCGCGCTGATGGTGAAAGCCATCACCATCGAGGGAATGGGCGAAATTCTTAGGAATCATGTTATAGATACACCTTAATAAAAACTGTTTTTAGGAATTCAATATTCAAAAAGTAATGACGAAGAGGCTAGTAATAAAATATAAAATCTCAATATTTTGATATTAATAATAGGTTTTTAGTTTTATTATGTCTTGGTACAAACTAGCATTATATTAACTCTTCGGTAAGTAGTCGTGAATTGGAACAAGAACAAATAAAAAAAAATAGAATAGTAAATCGCACTAGTTCGCAAAAACGAACCTTTCGCACGCAAAACAGCCAGCAAAAGGGCACCTACCTACTGTATTGAAAATGTATTTTTTGTATATGGAACTAACCTATATAAAATTACCTGGCACTGCCTACATTACGCTTACGAGCAGGGCTCTGCTAACACTGGGTTATACGTGCATTAGCTGAATTTGTACGGCACAGAGCCGTCCAACTTGCGCTTGGTTTTTAACATTTCATTGGCAATTTCTATGGGTAGTGTAGGGGTATAGCACGCGTCACGGAATGACGAGGATCCGGGTTCGATTCCCGGCCATAGCTTTACTTTTCGGATTTTTCTATGTGTTCTAATTGTCATAGACATTTAGTTTTTTTTTTTAACATTAACTTTTGTTACAGCTACGAACCTCAGTCCTGAGCGGTGTCCAATATTCGGCAGATACAGCGTTATCAGCTCCCTCGCTGATTCCAGGAGAAGGAGACAGCAGATGAATATAGGTAAGCATACCGTCCCAGCCGATAATATACCAGTGATACCATTGACTTACAATAAACAACTAAACTCTCAGTCGCTAACAAAGGTTCCTCAAGACACGTCCGAGTTGCTTTGTCTATGTGTTGTGTGTGTCAACACATCGACTTAGACAGATAACATTAACATATTCGTTCAAATTGACACCTTATTTCGTGGCAGTAATGTTTAATATCAATGGCGTAGGATCGTGAGAAGTAATGACACGACGCCACGCGCTGGAAACCTGCCTGTCTCTTTTGTTCTCAATAGTAAGATTACGGTGCGAAAGAGACATATACAATGTTATCAATGTTAGCACTGCTGTGGAGATGTTCTACCAAGTAGTTTACAGTATTTTTGACGAATGCATACCCAGAAAAACGAGGCCTAATTCTCCAAGAAGGCGTTATCCGGTCTGGTTTACATCTGACATAATCTTGGATATTACACGGAAAGCTAGAGCTCATCGAGACTGGAAACACTCTGGAGACCGAGCAGTGTATGCTATTTTTGCCGGTCTTAGAACAGATCTCAAGGCGCGAATATCACTTGCCTATGATCGCTATATCAGTGATATTCAAAATAAACTCACGTGCAATCCTCGCGCTTTCTGGCAACACGTAGGTAACTTAAAATCTAAGGGTGGTTTCGAGTCGCGTGTCACCTACGAAGGGAAAGAATTTGAGGGTAGTGCGATGGCTCAGGCGTTCGCTGATTTCTTCTCCTCGGTGTTTTTACCTAATAAGCCTCTCTTAGATTACAAAAGGATCATTCGGGAAGACCGCTCCAAAAACGCAAACTATATCCATATTAAAAATATTACGTTTCGGGATATAGAAGCTGGTATTGACCGTTTAAAGCCTCAAAGCGCTCCTGGTCCTGACCATATTCCGGCATTCATTTTGAAAGGATGCAAAGAATGGCTTATAACACCGCTTCTTCATATCTTCAACTTAGCTCTAAATACTGGCGAGTACCCTTATCAATGGAAGGTGACCCGGGTGAGACCTGTTCCCAAATCCGGTGATGTGGGTAAAGTTGAGGATCATAGGCCCATTGCAATCCTGTCTTCGATAGCCAAGCTATTTGAGTGCATCATAGATCGAATTTTAGCCCCTCAATTAAAGCCGCGGCTCTGTGATGCTCAGCATGGCTTTAGGTCTAGGCGTTCAGTAGAGACAAATCTTTTGACCCTGGTTGATTCCATTTCGGATCATTTGGACAAAGGAATTCAGGTTGATGTGCTGTACTTCGACTTCAAAAAAGCCTTTGATCGTGTAGATAACGATGTTCTATTGGGTAAATTGTGCAGTGTTGGTCTTTCGCCAAAACTGCTCAAGTTCTTTGCCAGCTATTTGCGTGACAGGCAGCAGTACGTGCAGCACGGATGCTTTGTATCAAAGCCTTATCATACTCGTTCTGGAGTCAGCCAGGGCTCGATTTTGGGCCCGTTGCTCTTTGGAATTATGGTCGATGATCTGGCCTCTGTGCCTAAATGCGCTCGATGCTTGCTTTATGCCGATGACCTGAAGCTGATTTATGGCGTGCAAAATATCTCAGATTGCGTATCCTTGCAATGCGACATTAATCAAGTGTACCAGTGGAGTATCAACAACAGACTCCTTTTTAATGCTGCGAAATGTGCGCTCATAACGTTCAGTAGGGCCCGCTATCCAATATTTCATAATTATTTCCTTGGTCCTGAAACTATTGCTCGAGTTGACTCTATACGGGATTTGGGAGTTATCCTGGACACGAGCCTTAACTTCCACGAGCACATTAACGGGCTCGCACTTAATTGCTATAGGAGGCTGGGGTTTGTCATTCGAAACGCTAGAGACTTTGTTGACGTCAGGGCCATAAAGCTCTTATATACTGCGCTTATCAGAAGCAAGCTTGAGGCAGCCTGCGTTGTTTGGAACCCTCATGAGTCGACGTACATCTTGCTTCTGGAGAGAGTACAAAAAGCTTTCCTGCGTTTTCTGTACAAAAAAATGTACGGGTATTATCCATTTTTATACCCAACAAATTTTTTGTTGGGCGTCCTGGGGTTTAACTCATTAGAGGTGAGGCGAGATTACAGACTGATTACCGTGGCCAGTAGTATTTTGCGTGGTGACTCTGACTGTCCAGAACTGGTTGCTCAGTTGTTGCGTCTGTACGTTCCCTCTCCATCTAAATTTTTATTTCGGCCACGTAGTCGTCACTTATTGGCTGCGCCAGCTGCGCGAACTGTGTCCCGCCGGAACTCTCCTCTGGTTCGAGCTTTGCACCGCATAAATTCGCTCCTCGAGTCGGCACCAAACTGTGATGTGTTTGCAAGCAGATGGTTGGATGTGTGTGTTGAGTGTTTGAAGTTCTGCGAGATGACGGATGAGCGGCCTTCTTCTGTTAAATTCTAGTTTAAGTTTCTCTTATTTTTGTATGTATTTTTGAATTTTGTAAGATTTAGTTTCACAGTGCCTTGGTGTTACTGTCATACTGTGAAATTTAATGAAATAAATAAATAAATAAATAAATAAATCAAAGCGCGGTCGAAACACAACTGAAACAAAACTCTGAACTATAGACGCGTCGTTCAGACTTTTGCTTCGGACAGTTTTTGAGCGTGATTTGGAGTCTAGTTGTTTATTGTACGTCAATGAGTGATACCAATTTTCTCATGCTGGTCTGGAGTTGAATGTACCAGTTGCTTCTCTTCCCGCGCATGGTAAAAGCCCATCGAGGGATTCGGCGAAAATATAAGGGATCATGTTATAGGCGATGTGGCTGGCAACCCATCAGTTTTGCTTCCCCTTTCCATGCATATACCCACGATCATGGTCAACGTGGTCTTTAGGTCTTGTTATCTTAGGCTCTGTTTACCCCGTAAGGGATAAAGACGTAATTTATGTATGAAACCATTTTTAAATCGGTTTTTTTATATCATCTGTCACCGTAAGCTATTTGAGACATTGATGAAAATGTTAGACTCGAACCAAACGCGCACTCCTCGGCCATCGACTTGGCTGTATGGCATTGTTGTTCATTATTCTATAGTCTCTTTGACTTTAAAAAAAGTTAAAAACAAATGAAAAACAGCCCAGCAATCCGATTTGCGGTCAGAAAATCGCGCCTGCAATGTAACTCGGCCGTCAGCAAGGCCCTTCGTGTTCTGTTACTTAGAATACAATGACGACATTTACGACAAAAAAATCTTGTATCGTATTTTTGGACGACCGGATAGCCTAGTGGTTAGTGACCCTGACTATGAAGCTAGAGGTCCCGGGTTCGAATCCCGGTAGGAGCAGACAGTTGTATGATGAATACGAATGTTTGTGCCCGAGTCATGGATGTTGTATGTATTTAATTATGTATTTATCTACATTATATAAGTATGTTTATCCGTTGCCTGGTACCCATAGTACAAGCTTTGCTTAGTTTGGGACTAGGTCAATTGGTGTAATTTGTCCCAAGATATTATTATTATTTATTATTATTCCAGGAGAGGAGGAAACGGAAGCGGGCGCCGCGGAGTGTGTCCCGGGTCTATATGACAGCGCCAGCATCGGCTGCGGGGCGGGCCAGGACACCATCGAGTTCAAGTCCGCCTGCGCCAGCACTGGTGAGTTGCTTGTAGCCATGACCATGACGTCTTTTTTTTTTATACAGGGTGTCCCAGAAAGTACAGTCAAGCGAAAGTCCTGACGTAGAGCAACTCAAGGGGCATCCGAATCACCCCCATGTATGTTCCGCGATTTTTCGTAGTTTAGGAGTTATGGCCTTTTTTCACATTTTCTATTAATCTACGACCACGGAGACAGTTTTGCTCACTCTGACTGCAATAATTGAGATAATTGGCTGCTTGTTTTTTTAACGAGTAGCTGAATAGTACGTGCATGTATTTCAATTAAAAACAAAACAACATCGTTGACCGTTTGGGCAAAAAAAAATATCGAATCACAAAAAGTGACTAAATTTTGACTGTAGTTCAGACTTTGAAGGCCAATTACAAGAAAAACTAGCATAACTTTTTTTTTTCAAACCATGTTTAAAAACTGCCTTATTTTATTGACTTTCTACCCTATTAATTTTATTGATCTATCATTAAGGGATCATGCCAAAAAAAAATATCAAAACGTACTTCATCCGTAATTTTCACTTTTTCTAGTAAGGCCAAGTACAAATCTGAAACATTTTTTAATTTTCATTTAATAGCCTCGGAAAATCAGTGGTCAGTATTATTGTTTTGCACCAAGAAGTTTTTCATGCCAAATCCGGAGCACAAACCTAATTTCATCCCTTAATGAAGATGCGATTCAATTCGCACTCAGTTTAGGTTTTAGCTGTAATTTTTTTAATTATGCAATGTATGTAATGTATGTTTGTCCGGGTGGAATCTTGCGACTCAATTTTGAAGCAGATATCTTCGTCCGATTGAGCAGAAATTTTGCATACTTGTTTAATAGACTACAAGCCCATGGAAAAACATTACCTGTGAAATGAACCAGCGTGAATAACGCTTAGAAGGCTGTTACAATATCATAAAATAACTCTGACCGCTATGCCGTCAATGGTGTGGTCAGGAGCTGCGGTGCACCCTGGGAATCGGTTAATGATTTCCTGGCAGATTCTGAGGGATAAGAGCCCGACAGGAGGGAGGGGACTTTTGACCGTGTTCTACCGTACAACGTTGCCGACATTTTTGTCACAAGATTTTTGATTACTGTATTTATTACTTTGACATTGGCGGAATCATCGCATCGGTCCATGGGGCATATTAAAAAAAGAAGTAATTATCTTTACAGAGAATGGTGAGACAGGCACTGAACCGAATAATTTTCTGTAAAAACAAAGTTTCATTTGCTTGGCGCTTTCATGAAACCACACCTTTTTTAGGGTTCCGTACCTCAAAAGGAAAAAACGGAACCCTTATAGGATCACTTTGTTGTCCGTCCGTCCGTCCGTCTGTCAAGACCCTTTTTCTCAGGAACGCGTGGAGGTATGAAGCTGAAATTTATATCAATTACTCAGGTCTACTGTCCCTTGAAGCTGTGAAAAAATCAAACTTCTAAGCCAACGCAATCAAAAGATACAGCCGTTTATGCCGCAAATTTCCGCAAATTTTCAACTCTCAAGGGAATCAAAACCTACAAGGTAGTTCCCGTGAACGCAGAATCTTGAAATTTGGTATGAAGGTAGGTCTTATAGCACAGATTAAAGAATAATTGCGAAAACCGTAAATGTGTATGTATGTCTGTATATAGCAGTGACCAATATAAAGTAACCCCACACTGCGTACATTTTGCTTTGGAACAGGGCTCTGCTTACACTGGTTTTAGATATTTATAGATAATGATACGGAACTCTCGGTGCGCGAGTCCGACTCGCACTTGACCGGTTTTTTTTTTTAATTCCCCTTCTGTGATACTAGCAGACTGAAGCATAGAATGACTCCCCTGTTCGCAGTGTACACGTGCTACGGCAGTTGGACGTCGAACGGCGCCGGGTTCGTGGTGGCGGCGCCCGCGCAGCCCCGCGCCGCGCGCCCGCGCACCGCCTGCCTCGTCTACACGCACCACGCGCCCAACGGTCAGTACACACTAGCGCCCTCTTGTAGCGCTAAAGGGAACTACGGTAGCGACACCAGCGCCCTCTAGTAGCGTTAAGGCTTTGCGTTCAGTTTGATCACCCGACGACGCCCGACGACGCACTGGCCCGTTCAGTAAGTCAGTGCGATCATCGGACGATCACACCAAATCGTTCAGTAACATCGTCGAGCGTCGTCGGGCGATCGCACCGGTCACCCCGTAAAATAGATGGGTAAAAAACGCCCAGACGTCACTTTGACAGTTGAAGGCGGCAAAATTTATAATTCGAACGCTGGGGATATAAACGTATTAGTACGTATACGAAATTGCATACCATTGACATTTAAATTTAATGTGAATTTAATTTAAAATGGGAGATTCAATGAAGACGTTAATGATTCAAGATGAAAAGGGACAGAAATATTCTATTCAGGTCTCGGAGCAAATATTTATTTTACATATTTATTTTGAATTGACACTTTTGACAGAAGAACGTCCCAACTCGTTCAGTGAGTGTGTTCATGATCGGACGATTTTCATCCGACGATAATCACACTTACACTTTAGTTACTGAACGTAGCCCTTGTAGCGCTAAGGCTTAGCACGCACTGCGGTTTTTTTCTTGCGGTTGCGGTCTGGCCGAAAACGCCGAACCGCGGAGGAACTCGCACTGCGGTTGCGTTTCCGCGGTTTTCACGTTCAGTATGACAATGGATTTCCTCAGAGCAGTATGTGTTGTGGCCTTAGTTTTAAGAAATAAAAAAAATAGAAAACGTCTTCGCCAACATAAGTACCTACTGGGTGCATCCTCTAACAGATTATGTGTTTGTTGTCTACCGGCAACGCTTCACTTTCGACCGGCAACGAACTTTCGGACTCCGACGACAATGCAGCGCACAACACACACCTCACTGCTCCGCTCTCTGAGCCGAACTGACGAAAAAACCGCTTTTTAGGAACCGCAGTGGGGGCGCTGCCGAACATGAAGTATGGGATACATAAAAACTCGCGGTTGCAAACCGCGAATCAAAATGTAGCCAGTTGCGTTTTTAAAATCAGTCACTGAAATAAATCGCAAGTGCGTGCGCTTATAAAGAATGCCGTACGTTACATTTTTTGCGGTAGCGGAACCGCTTTTTAAAAACCGCAGTGCGTGCTAAGCCTAAGGGGAACTTCGATAGCGACACTAGCGCCATCTAGTAACGCCACCGGGTACTATGGGAACTTGCGTTGAACGCCGCTTGATTTGTGCATGAACACCACGTAAATAATGTCGAGTGTTGTAGCTGGTGACACTAGCGATGTCACGCCGGAACTAAACGGGGTGTCTCAATGAAATCGGTCAGTATGGGAAAGTCTGAAACTATAAGACATACGAAGATCTGTTCTTAGGAATGATGTCATCGATTTTGATAACATGAAAAACTGCATTCACACATTTTTAAAAAACCTGTACTCAGCTCGGGAATCGAACCCGCGGTTTTGAAAAAATAAACTTACACTTCTTCTATTTATTTATTTATTTATTTATTCAGTACATCCACATCATGTATATTACAGTGTGAGCCACAGAAACTGTTAATTGGTACATTAGTCTGATATACACGACGATAACGGAGTACATATCATTGTCCATACTGCGAGATGTCTATTAAAATATTACAATAAAAAAAATAAAAAAATATCCACCTACCTATCCATAAAAAAATCTATTTAGATATCGATTGTGTAGGTCTTAAGCAGTAAATGGCTCTATGACACCCTGAATACGATGTGGCGCCACTAGCCGCACCTGGTGCGCACAGCTGAAGACTTGATTAAATGTAAATGAAATTCTTTTTTCGAATTCCAGATACCCGTGGTGCGTCGCCGACTCTTTCTCTCAGCGTCATCTCGCACTCTTGTGATCGCGCGGCTTTGCCCGGCCAGCCGCCCGACAAAGCATACAACTTAACTATCAATGGTAAGACAGACATGCAGACTAATTCAGAGTAATAAAAGTCTTTTTTTACTTACTTTCATTTTCATTCATTCTGCTTATGTAAGTATATGACCAACCGATTCAATGAGTCCTCGCCCTTGCGGTGCAGACGCGCGGGGGCCGAGAGAGCTCCCCCTGTCGTCCTACCCCGCGCACCGCAACCGCAAGTGTGAGGACTCATTTAAACGGTCGATTTTTAATTTCAAGTCAATCGGACCAACTGTGGAAGAGTTCCCTCGTGGAAGAGTCGACCCTGGCCGAACCAGCAGAATTTCACTACCAGATTCGCTAGAACCGGAATTACATAAACGGGCATTTTCAAAAAAACATGTACCCTTGACTTTCTTTTCCAAAATGATGACATTTTGTGTTTTTCTGAATCAGAATTATTAGCAATATTTATTTTTGTAAAGAAAAAAAGTGTCCATTGGTTTTTTTGTCAGTTTTGTGACACTATTTTCATACGATTTATATGGGGCGTCACAAAACTGACACGAAAAAGTTAGTATGGGAAATTAAGGTATTTGTTGGAAAAAGGGTACACGTTTTTTTGAAAATGCCCAAATATGCCAATTATCAAAGAAATCTGTTCACCAAAAGTGCAAGTTTTGCTTTAGTTATGCTTTTCTTAATCTGGGAATTGTAATTTATCCAATGACATTTATCAATTTCTTTTACAGGAACGTGCGAGCAGAGCAGCAAGTACAACAGCCTCGCGCACCGTCTCGCTCCCGCGATGGCTCTAGTTGTATCGCTCGCTCTCGCGGTCAGATGATACGACAGCCCCCGCGCCGTAGTGTGGTAAGAGGGAGACAGTTGCCGAGTTCCCGTACTGTATAATGTAGTTGTAACTCTTCATATTGTAATAGAATATTACCATAGATAGACCACTGGAATACCTTCTTTTACCACTCCAATGATTTGTTTGTGTGGTACACCAATCTAACGCTAGAGTAATGTAAAACTATGGACGATATAAAACAGGACTGTCAAGTGGCATACAAAAGCGTGGCCACAGAAACATGGTCAAAACACGAACGAAATAGATGAAGCACTTAAATTGCACGACGCGTTAAAAGCGAAGCGATAACTCTACAATTTTGCTACGTTTTTCATAGAACGTAACATTTGGACACACACACACACACACACACACACATAAATCACGTCTTTATCCCTTACGGGGTAGACAAAGCCCAAGGTAACAAAACAAGGCCATGTTTAGCATGAGTATGGAAAGGGGAGTGATGGGTTACTAACCGTATTGGCTATAAAAGTCATGATTCCTATGCCCATTCCCTCGATGGGCTTTTACCATCTGCGCGGGAAGGGAAACAACTGGTACATTATATGTTTTGCTTTACATTGCGTGAAGCTGCGTGAAAATTCGAATTAAACCTCGAGTTGCATAAGTCATCGCTTCTTGAATTGTTGCTTGATACTTGTAGCGACATCTATTGGGAACTTTTGTACTAAGATCACTGTCACGCTTTTGTGTGGCGATTGACAATCCTGTCTTATATCGTTCATGATGATACGAAGTCGCGCTTTCTCTCTATGGATTAAATTGTTTCTAGAGGCTGGTAGTTTTAATTTGATTTTCGAATGTTGATAAACGGAATTTAATATTTCTGTTTACGAGTACACGCAGGAAACAATAGAAAAATGAAGCTGGGGCTGGAAATCGAACCCTGATCTTCGGCATACCGTGGCAAACGCCAATCAATACATCCAGAGATTAATTGAATTAGTAATTGTTAGAATCGGTGTGTTTTGAAACTCAACTAATTATGTGGCAATTTTTTTTTTCAGTTTTCAGTGTGTTTTCGTCCTCAGTAAAAATATTTAAAAAAATGAACTGAAAAATCATGATCATCTAGTCATTATAATATCTATTCAAAATGGTTTAAATGAAAACATTACAATTGTTTGTTTTGTCAATTCTATTTTATGGGAACTCGGCATTATCTCTAGGTATGTAAAGTATCCGAATCCAAATAAAAAAACTTGTAGGTTACAAGTAGATGGCTTTTGTGATAAAGGGGGATTTTTTTCTTGTGATTTTTGGCAGCATCTTGTTTTTTTTTGTGTAAGCAGTTTTTTTTGCAATTTTTGGGTTTCGTAGTCATTTTTCAAAGCGAAAAAAGGTTTTTGTCCATTTTTATACGACTGTTTGATGACGTGTTTGTGAAATACATTTTATTTTCTCTTTTTGACCTGCAGCTTGGAGGAATTGAATTTAAAATGAAGGATTGATTACGGAACTTAAAAAAAAATCATTTTTTAGTACTTTTTTTTCGTTCTGAAAGCTTTTATTATTATGTCATATTTTTAAATTAGTCTTTAGGATAGGCCAAACAATACAATGTTGAACAGAAACGAAGTAAAATAAAAAAGATGTGTAAATAAAAAAAATGGTATAGTTCGATTTAAAAGAAGCGATTTTTAAATAATGTTACTTATGTCATTTGTATTGTAATGGGATGTTTTATTTTTAAAATCTAGACCGTGTTCTGTGCTTGCCCTGAAAAAAAAATATGCCAGTTCTTTTTTTCGAAACTTTCAATTCAAACATTAGGTGTAACTTATACTTCTTAACTGACGGCTGGATGATTTTTTACAAATCAACTATCTTTCGTTTCGAGTTGTAGGCGTGATATTGGATGTAAGATTTTAGTCAAAATACAGATATTAGTTCGCGATGAGGAGTTTTATCATACTTGTTGACTGTATTTGTATTGTAACTATTAAATATTGTAATATTTATAAAACATTCTCGCTGTCATCGAATGGATTATTTAGATTATCAAAAAATATGCTGACGAATTGAAAACTTCCTTTTTTCGAAGTCGGTAGTGGCAAAATACGAGCTATGCTAGTTGTCGCTACAAATAATGAAAAAAAGGATTATTTAAGTTTCTCGAGGCTTAAGTAGTTTAAAATTTTTTTTTAGGGCAAGCTCGGGACACCCTGTAATTATTCTATAATATTATTTATTTATAGAAAAAAAAACGCTTTAAGTATACAATTTGTACTGTATGCTTGGTATAGGACGGTGAGCTGAACAAAAACATGGGTCAAAGTTCTGTGTTATCTTGTGAAGAAAATCTTTTTACAAGCTTTCATTTACTTGCATTGTTAACATGTCCGTAAATCGGATTGATTTAAAATTTGTAATGTAGATGAAAATTCAAGTTCGCTTACTTGCAAGTCGGATGACAATACAACAACTAGAAACTCTTCAATGGTTGATTCAATTGACTCAAAATTGGATATTATTTACATAATATAGAATGGATGACAACCCAAGTGTGTACAGTTAACAACGAAATGTAGGTTCAGTCAGCAAAAGCTTGTATTAAACATATTTTTATTATACCTGGGGAAAAGTAATACAGAACTTTGTCACATTGAACGGGCGTTACGCCAACCGTTCTGATCGTTTTAGGTGTAATATAAAAAACTTAGATAGGCATTAATGTAGAAAAATTGTGCTCAGAAGGATATGCCCGCTGTTGATTGGTTTTATTTATTTAAACAATACGTCCTGCGGAATGTTCGTCCATTTTCTTTTTAAATTACGGATACAATTTTACTTGTTACGTTTTGACATTGAACTAACTTTTTCGCTGGACAGCGGTAAATTATGTTTTTCGTCGGAATAAACTTGACTATATTATTCAAGGACAACGGTTTGACGAAAAAGTGACGGCGTTTGGTTTAGAAGTTTTTTTTTCTGGTCGTGAAATATAGATACAATTACTCCAAGAATAACTCCAGGGGCCGATTTTTGGAAGCACATCACTCTAAAGTGGTATGAATCTGTTTATATCTTCAAAACTACAGCTCTAATCAAACTTTTGACTAGTTCACAAGATTAATGAGAGCCGTAATTATCTTCTAAGCTACTCGTATTCCAAAATCAGTACAATTTTTCACCACTTTCGAGTGGTTTTCACATATGTGCTTTCAAAAATCGGGTGCCAGTGATGTTTCACTAAAAAGTATGGTTAGTTTGACCGAAGACACCTGAATAGATATTTTTTTGTAATTTTTGGATTTTTAAAAAGTGTCAAAAAATTTAATCACCCCTTAGATGTCATACATGTCTCATTTCACATAGCAAGTGGTATGTAGGTATCGCACCTTTAGGATGAAAACGCCTCAACTCAAAAAAGCAACTTTTTGGGAAATTGAAATAAAAGAATGGAGATTGTGGCACCATTGTACTTCGTCGTGATAATTTTTTTTACTATTGAAGTGACAGCTAAATTTTGGGCATAAAATTGTAAAGGATAAATTTACCTATAAATCAGTTTAAAAAAACGAAATAAATTGTGAGTAATATGTGGATAAATAAAGGTTTTTATCTCATCAGTCACATAGTACGCCAGATAGATGTTTTTATTTAATAATTAAATGACACTATTAAAAATAAGTCCTTAAACTCTTTTAGTATTTCTGTATTAAAACGACACAAATCTGAATAATTCATCAAATTATATAAATTATACCAGAAATAAATGGTCACAAATAGTCACAATAATAAATACGTCGGTTTCAAATTAAAAATTAAAGTGAAATATAGCGTTTCAATCAGAATGAAAACGACTCAATAGGTTTTCCGTCACTACTGTTCTGTCCATGTGACGTCTATCCCACAGGTGCTTTGACCTAACACTGAATGCGCCCCTCCCGCACCGTCATGAGCACGGAATTCCCCGCGCAAGAAAGAGACCGATATTGCAGCTTTGTCCTATTCCAGCCTGAATGTGGCGTTTTATTATTTATGGAACGATAGATATGGCCGTATAAAGTCTTTTTACGACCCTAACACAAAAACCGTGTTTTTTGAGATGTGTCGTTTTCGTCCTAAAGGTGCGGTATGTAGATCATATTCATATCTTGCAAATAGAAAAATAAATAATGGGGTTTTAGGACTGTTGAAAAATGTTTAAGAGTTTTGTATTCCGAAGTTAGGCAGCTACGGCGGTAAAATTGTATCCGGTCTTATGAATTACGCATTTACTATTTGTAAGCAGAACAGAGCAAAAATGTTTCTTTGTAACCGGTTACGAACTTGTATTTATGTTCATTTTAATATTCACAACCAATGATGCCAGTTATAATGGCGAATATTAAGAAAGAGCAGTTTTCTTGTATGCACGCAAAAGTTAGAACTTCATTTATTGCGGTTAAAAAAATACGTTTTTGCTCTGTTTACGTTTTCGAGACATTCAATCAAACTCATGAAGACTTTTAAAGACTTTATCCTAGGCATATAATGATTTACCAGTTTTCTTTACACCCAGTGCATCGTAAATCTTGACCAATAGTAGTTAATATACATAATTGCTCATAATTATTGAAAAAAAAAATAGCGCGGAATTTTATTTGTGATATGAAATTATGTTAAGTATAAAAAAATATGTAAATACTCACCTAGAATCAAGTTCCTGACTTTGTTTTTCGATTTTGACTGGTTATGTGATATTTGACTCTCGGTTGGTAATTTCTAGTTTTAAGTTTGCTTTTGACCGGCATTGGTTGTAAAATTAGAATTTGAATCTTTATTCGTAACTCGAAATTTATCAGTTGCGAAACTACGGTTACGAAGGTTGAAATTCTACTAAAGCAATTTCGAATTATTACAAGTTACGCTCTTGTTTTTTAAATGCAAAGTTTGTTTTGAAATTGTTTATTAAAATGTCGGTCAAAAATTGAATTGATTAATTGATAAAGACAATGCTTGCCTACAATGAACCTACTGTTTTTAAAGAAAAAATAAAATATGTAGCCGAGAAAGACTATTGTAAATAATTAGCAGGATAACTTATAACTATACATACAATCATATTTTATAAGTATAAACACATTTTTAAATAAATTACAGGACGAAAGTATTAATTTAACTAACCGATGATAATAAATAGCGATAGATTTATAAATAGAGTTAAAGAACGCTCTTATTTTTTTTTGGTAAAATCTTATTTGAAAAAAAAATGTGCACATTAAAAAGTAACTTCACAGTGTAGCACTTAAGAGAGCAGTTTTTTTTAACACTCGCGAGGACTTACAATGTGAATAAAAATGCACTAAGTATTTATGTAAAAAATAATATGTAATACTCTATGGGATTGTAATTTATTGGCTTGTAAATAAAAAATCGGTTTTTATTCGGGCTATATGTGGTTTTAGTAATTGTTTCGTGTATTGCGCGCCCAGAGCGTCCTCCGAGACGGGGAGGCTTTTAAAAAAGTTTTTGACAGCTGTCAGTTTTCCCGCCATTTTGCAGGCGTAATGGCGGCTTCTTTAGGCGTTTTTCGGCCGCCTACTGTATAGAATGTTTGCTATAAAAGTGCTGCGGACCCCTGCGGTTTTGCCCAGTTTTTGTAAAACACTTCACGCGATGAGATACGATTTGTAACTATTAACGT
This sequence comes from Pandemis cinnamomeana, assembly GCA_932294345.1. Classification (NCBI taxonomy): domain Eukaryota; kingdom Metazoa; phylum Arthropoda; class Insecta; order Lepidoptera; family Tortricidae; genus Pandemis; species Pandemis cinnamomeana. The sequence goes on from OW028731.1 coordinate 4,170,105, forward strand.
GTAAGCCTATTATTATATTTTGATTACTGAAATATATTTGAAAATCAAGTTTTGTTTTATTCATTGGTGTTTGTGTCGTTTCCTTTGTTAGATACGTACCTCATTGATACCAAAGTCATTGTTAGCCACACACATCTTCGTCGTGGTACAGTCTGCATCAGACATTGAGAAACAGTCGAAGATTTTAAAGTCGTATACACCTTTTCCTTGGCAACGGTCGTACCTTACTGACTACCTAACTGTTCTACTTGAGCTTAGTAGTTATGTAGTCGACTAGATGGCGCTAGGGTCGCAACAGTTGCTATTTTAGCGACTTAGTGGCTAAAAATGGCGACTTGCTAGCTAAGGTGGCGACAAAATTATCCAGCGCCTTTATTTGGCACTTCACGTTTGCTTTTCATATTTTTATACAACAGATATTAACAATCTTTCGCAGATAAACACGATTATGATTCCAAAACATTTATTAGGTAACATTTTTCTAACTATGTACAATTAAAATTCATTAAAAAGTAATATTGCAACCATTGAACTGTCTGCCCAAATTTAATAGTATGAACGTAGTCACCACAAAGGTATAGCTATCACTTTCTAACATCAAGGGCAGAGCTAGACAGCTAAATGCTCCTAGAATAAACTAGAAATGGATGATAAGGAAACTAAAATGTGTGTACAGCCAAATGATTCAATTCCTGACCTGCTATAGAACCTTTTCACAACGGCACTATGATATTTTCGCGAAAAGATTCCATAGTCACGCCACAATTTAGTTCAATGCTGGTCTGGTAAAGAAAAAACATAGAATGTACCAGTTGCTTCTCGTCCCGCGCAGAAGTTAAAGCCAGCATTTTGATTCTCCATTCCACCTCTATACTCTTTGTGGCCTTTAGGTCTTGGAACCTTAGGCTTTGTCTACCCCGTAATGGATAAAGATGTGATTTACGTATGTATGTATGTACATTTTAACCCGGCAAACTTTACAATGTTCCTAACATTATATAAGCAATGCAATTCTTATGAATGTTACTGTTTTCATTGTTCACAATTCCATTTGTATCACAAATGATATGAATTAATTTTGCTATATGACTACAATTTCTCCTTCTGTAAAGATGGTGACACATTTTTTCCTAACACATTTTCTTTGTACTGCAACTTTTCCACTTTTGTGGGGTCCTGGGATATCTCATCTTGTCGATCTAGTCTTTGGTCTTGTACGGCTTCTGGAATAAAAAAGAACCATTTGAAATAGTTTTTCTAAACTTGATCAAAGCATGAGGTCTAGACTTTTTTTTAATTCTAAACTGCCACCCTGTTAAGTTTTTTTTTTTTAATTTAATTATTAATGCCTACATACAAGTGGATAAATATAATATATAATTTTGTACATAGTATTTAGTTATTTTTTTAATTGGCTAAGTAAAGTTTTTGGAAGAGGTGCAAATTATATATTTTTTCGACAGTCGACGTCTTAATAATCAAGGAACTGCAGCTCTTTTATTTTTATTCCCTATTATTAATGAGATATAATTTTTTAAATGCTCGATATGACATTTGTGAGATTTAACGGCCGATAAGCTCTGTTGCCTAGAACTAGCTTGTAATAAAAAAAAAACTACGTCAACTGTCACGTTTGACGTTGTCAAAAAATAATACCGCGGTTCTGTTTATTTGCGTTTGCGTGTAATCAGTGTTAGCAGTGTGTTTTTTAATGATATTTCAACGACCTCAGCACAACCTCCGGACTTTCGATATTGCCGCACTTCTCTTCGACCTTTGCACGATATTTGGACTACGATTTCAGCTACTTTCGACGACTTAGGCACTGCTTCTTGGACTTTTGGACTTCTACACGAGTATAATGGATTTGGACGATCCCCAAAGCACTGCAGAGGAAATGAAGTACAGAACCGCGGTATTATTTTTTGACAACGTCAAACGTGACAGTTGACGTAGTTTTTTTTTATTACAAGCTAGTTCTAGGCAACAGAGCTTATCGGCCGTTAAATCTCACAAATGTCATATCGAGCATTTAAAAAATTATATCTCATTAATAATAGGGAATAAAAATAAAAGAGCTGCAGTTCCTTGATTATTAAGACGTCGACTGTCGAAAAAAAATATAATTTGCACCTCTTCCAAAAACTTTACTTAGCCAATTATTTACAATACAGATTGAATGTAATTTTTGTTTAATAAAATGTATCAAATTAAAAAAAATCTAAGACAGTGGATAAATATTTAAGAAACAAACTGTTAAATGGTGTGTATTTATCTGACAGGATGCTCTCCAAATTGTAGCCTATGACTCCAACAATGGCTGCAAATGGCAACGTGAGATATGGTGCGTTGCTACGAAGGAACGCCGCTAAGATGGGCCACATCTGAAAACACAAATTTATTAAGAAACTAGCTGTTGCCCGCGACTCCGTCCGCGCAGAATTCGCTACATGCTATGTACCAGAGATGGCGCTGTATGTGAAAAAAGATTTTCCCGCTTTTCTGTTGAAATTTTTCCTGAATTTTCTTTGCTATAAACCTCATGGAGCCCGAGACCTTTCCAACGAATGCAAAACCGTGGAAATCGGTTCGTGCGTTCTGGAGTTATAGCGTCAGGAAGGAAAACCCGACTGATTTTTATATAGTAGAGATCATCCAAACTTCTTATGCTTTGGTAACTAACAAATATCAGAATAAATGAGGAAAAAGCTGGGCTTTAGCCTTTGCCTGCCTATAGGAAAATAAGTGAGATCTTTATGTACACAGGTAGATTATCAGAATTGAATGCAGATACTGGATAAATAAACATAGAAACGTTAAATTATTGTAACAGTAGGAAGTCTTCTGACTTCTTTGTTATTAAATAATTAAAAGAGGACACTTACTTTAACGAGCAGTTGACTAGTTAGCAGAATAGAAAAATGAATAAATTCGCTGAAAAAAATATCTCTTCTTTTTTCTCTTTATCTCCAAAGTCGGCATAACCTCCAGTGACAATGACAATTTGACACTGACAGTTAGTACAGAAGTGACAATATCCGAGTATATTTTTCTATGAAAAACAAATAAGCCTTGGTACACATTATTAAGTTTTTCTGAGCTAGATTCCTCCTTTCCCATTTTTCTGCTTTCTATTTCCTTTTCGTCCTTCTAGACAAAGGAAAAAAGGTCCATACAGCCATGCTTTTTTGTTCCTGTCCAGCTGCTCGAATACCAGTTTTAAGTTTTCGGACGAGACTTTTCTGTCATTACAGTGACAGCTGACATTTATCAGATGGTTCAAAAACAACCTCTAATCAATTGTTTTCCAATCAGAAAACTTGTGAAAACTATGAATAAACAACATAATACATAATTGGATTGTATAATTACTCTTCCAAAATGTCACACACGCAATTACTTAGCTTTACGTCCCGCCATCACCTCATTAATAACATAAAAGGAAACGCAAAATATTTACGTAATTCAAACGATTTCACGAAGGTTTTGTTTAGGAATAGCAGCTCAAATGCTCCTAAACAGAAGACTGCTAGTTCTGTTTATCGTACTATGAACGTATTTGATAGGAAAGTGAAGATTCTGCAACGGGAAAGGTCGGCACAACGAGAAGACTATCACTTAGCAGAATACATCAAAGAAGAGGTTGGATGGCGAACAGCTGATCGAATACTGGACATAAAGAGGATCTTTAAGAATGCTCTGGAACTTGGTAAGTGTACTATGTCAGCGACTGGCACCATGAAAAATAAAAATTAAATCCCAACTGGAAGTTTCGAACTCTGTCGCATCTCTATGATATTCAAAGTATATAGCTGCCAAATGAAAAGTGTAGTGGTAGCCTAATGGTTCAGCCTGTGGCCTCAAGCAGAGGGTTGAGGGTTCGAATCGTGGGCTTGCACCATGTGAGCTTATTGGTGGAAGAAAACATTGTGAGGAAACCTGCACAGATCTCCGAAGTAATCCAGTGTTGTTAAGTTCCCGATCATAAAGCCCAAGCACTGTTTTTTTTTTTTTTTTTTTTCTATGAATAGGAAGGCAAACAAGCAAGTGGGTCACCTGATGGTAAGTGATCACCACTGCCCATAGACACCCACAACCCCGGTGGGATTGCAGATGCGTTGCCAACCTAGAGGACTAAGATGAAATGCCTCTTGTGCCTGTAATTTCCCCGGCTGTCTTACTCTCCACACCGGAACACAGCAATGCAAGCACTGCTACTTAGCGGCAGGATTAGCAAGTAAGATGGTGGTAGCGATTTGGACGGACCTTGCCCTTTGCCCAGCAGTGGAGTATATAACGGCCCGAGATGATGATTATCAGCTGTCCTCCTTTCCAAGGGGCTGGCCGAGGCTATGTGTCCCGCCATCTGCTACCGGACTCCGTAGAGAAGGTGACACTCTGTGACACCTCGCAGACACACTTGGACAAAGCGATAGTCGGTGACGGGGTCAAGTTTGACAAGGTTCTAATGGACGAAGAGAATGTTGATGTGAGTACATAATAATACATACATACATACCGTCACGCCTCTCTCCCATAGGGGTAGGCAGAGACTACTTTGTTCCACTTGCTACGATCCTGACATATTCCTTTCGCTTCATCCACAGTCATCAATCTCTTCATACATGCTCGTCGGTTTCGGGTACTCCTGACCTGACCTTTTTCCAAAACGTCTCCTATTTGGTCTCGGAACGTCCGTCTAGGCCTTCCCCTCCCAACGTAACCATTCACACTCCCCATATAGATCTGTTTAATAATGTCATATTCATATGTAATGTCTTAGAATGAATCCTTACTAATATTATAAAAAAGCCGTGGCAGCCTAATGGTTTGACCTGTGGCCTCTCAAGCGGAGGGTTCTGGGTTCGAATCTTGGCTTCGCACCTCTGAGTTTTCGCAATTTATGTGTGAAATTACATTTGAAATTTGCCATGAAGGAAAACATTGTGAGGAAACCTGCACACATCTGTGAAGCTATTTAATGTTGTGTGTGAAGTTCCCAATCCGCACTGGGCCCGCGCTAGGCCAAACCCTCCAATAAATGGAGAAGGCCTATGCTATGAGGCACGCCGAATTACGCGATAATTTATCCTGAAATGGTAGCGAAACAGAATAAATGGGTCTATTATTATATAATGTTATAAATGCGAAAGTAACTCTCTCTGTCTGTCTGTTACACTTTCACGCCTAAACGGCTGAACCTAAACTAGACTACCAGTTGTTTATTGTATAGAATTTAGTTTCCAGAGAACAGCATGGACCTCGTAGTGTCATCTCTCTGCCTCCACTGGGTCAATGACCTTCCCGGCTGCTTTGACAAAATAATGAAGATATTGAAACCTGACGGTGTAAGTATATCAAACATGTATATGTATATAATACAATATATACAGGGTGTTTGGTAGCTAGATACAAAGCTTTACGGGGATGATAGCCGAGGCATTTTTGAACATTTTCAGCCATATATGTCTTAGCCGAAATTTGATATTTTTTTTTTAAATTGAAGACTTAGAAATTTTAGGAAAATACCCAGAATTTTATAGTCACGAGTCAATATTGCCCCAATGAGCGTTAATTTGGGAAGAAAATCTTTTATTTCGGATAGTTTAATGTGTATTGGACCAAATGAAATAATTTTTAAGTGTCTTTCTTGCCAGAAAAACAAAATGGAGGCATTCGAAATTACTAAAAATGTCTTAGGTTAGAACAGTCATTTTTCTGTGCTATAATAAAAATTAAAAAAAATCCTTGAAATGTTCAAACATTTTTGGAAACATGCCTGTTTATTGTTCTTTCTTTTAAGGTATCTATTCACATTGCTTGCTAAATCTGAGATAAAAAGTAAAAACCAAACTTTAAGAATGCACTAGTCTTGAAATTTTACTAGTAAATAATGTGTGAAAAAGACATTTGATTTATTAATGTAAAAAAAAATTGTAAAATTAATTAATTTAGTATTCAAATCACAACAAACCGAAGATTAATGATTTAATTTTAATCTTTTTTTCATGTAATTTACTCAGTGGCGTAGCTAGGTAACCAAGGGCCCTGGTGCAAATAAAAAAATGGGGCCCCACTACTATCTAAACTGGTTATGTTTTAATAATAATAGTTCGATCGAGATTTTCTGGTAAGGATTCGAGGGCCCTCTGAGCTTGAGGGCCCCGGGGCACTGCCCCGCCTAGTCCCTTGGTAGCTACGCCACTGAATTTACTAGTTAAGTACCTTTAACGTGAATCCACTATTGTTGCCAGGTGTTTATCGCGTGCGTTTTCGGTGGGGACACGCTCATGGAGCTGCGGCAGGCTCTGCAGCTCGCTGACACGGACCGTTTGGGGGGCATGGCCCCCCACATCTCCCCTTTCGTGAGGGTAAGGGACATAGGGGGGCTGCTTACCGCGTAAGTATTTGTTTTATTTTTTATTTTATTTTCTTTATTGGGGAAAAAAACAGATACAGAAACAATTTAAATAAAATATTAAGAACGTAGTGCAGTAGACATAACCTGCACCCTAAACCAATTCCCACCAAGAGTTTGTGGTAGATGTGGCAACGAAGTGGTTGTCATCAATTTGAGATAATTATCTGTATTATTTGTCAGTTCAAAGGTTTTAAAGCCGACTGCGGCGAAGCCCATAGGGAGGGTTGTGTGTTTGCCTTAAAAAACCTTTTACCTTCCTAAAAAAAATCACGATCCTAGTAAGTGGTACAGAGTAGCGTCGGCCTACCCTACCCCTATGGGAAATAGGCGTGACTTCCTTGGTAGCGCCACCTTTATACTAAGCAAGGAATAATATGTAAGTATCTATGCCAAAATTAATGTATGTAGCTTTATTGAAACAACATTTAGGGATTTTCCAATCCCGCAGGAATATTTCCTGGTTCTAAGCTGGCTCCCCACCAATTTTCAGCCAAATCGGTTCAGCAGTTATTGAGTTATAAATAGTGTAACTAACACGACTTTCTTTTATATATATAGACAGGCTTTTGCCCGCGGCTACGCTCGCGTTAAGAAGTGTATGCATGCAAAGTCTCAGCCCGGTCGGTTTAAAATTGACAAACTTTCATCCCCTATTTTATCCCCTTGGGGGTAGAATTGATCAAAATCCTTTCTTAGCGGATGCCTACGTCATAACATCTACCTGCATGCTAAATTTCAGCCCGATCCGTCCAGTGGTTTGGGCTGTGCGTTGATAGATCACTATGTCAGTCAGTCAGTCACCTTTGAGTTATATATAACTAGCGACCCGCCCCGGCTTCGCACGGTATATTGTGCATGTACTATACATATAAACCTTCCTCTTGAATCACTCTATCTATTAAAAAAAACCGCATCAAAATCCGTTAACTGGTTTTGAAGATATAAGCATACCTACATACGGACACGGGGACAGAAAAAGCGACTTTATTTTATACTATGTAGTGATTTAGATTTATTTATTTATTTATTTACTGTTACAGGAGTGGTTACACCCTCCAAACAGTAGACGTGGACACTATATCGGTCTGGTATCCCAGCGCGTGGCACGTGATGCACGACACGCGCGCGCTCGGCGAGGCAAACGCCGCGTTTAATAGACCGCTGCGTTTGAACCGCGACGTGCAGTTCGCGGCGGCGGCCATCTACGAAGAGATGTACGGGAAGGTTGGTTTGACAGCTGTCACTTTGACCTTTCACCAGATGCAAGTCATGGCATCGGTCAATGATTTCCTGGCAGATTCTGAGGGATATCATACCGTTGGCTAAGAGACCGTACAACGTTGCCGACATTTTTGTTACAAGATTTTTGAATACTGTATTTATTCTAATTACACATAAACGGATAACTCACGTATAAAGTCGAGTGATGCTCGACATGTTTCGGACTATTTCGTAGTCCTTCCTGGAGCGCTCGCCTCGGCGGCAGCGAAACGAACACTCCGCGTCGTGGCCGGGGCGAGCGCTCCAGGAAGAAGCGACTACGAAGTAGTCCGAAACATGTCGAGCATCACTCGACTTTTTATACGTGAGCTATCCGTTTATGTGTAAATATGATTAAGTCTCACGGTAGTTTCATGTTGAAACTGTATTTATTACTTTGACATTTGCGGAATCGTCGCATCGATCGATCGGGCCATAATAAAAAAAGAAGAAGATCAAAAATACTACACACACGCACACTTGCGCAAGCGCCCAGCGCCGTAGCCCAGCGGCAACTCTCCCTCCGTCTTACGTTTTCACTTCAAAGAAAATATAAACTCAACGCTTGATCGGGGTTCGGACATGCGAAGTCCAAACCCCGCCTTTTTTAAAAGCTTTTATTTAATTACACATAAACGGATAACTCACGTATAAAAAGTAGAGTCGATGCATAAAAATGACGATGAAAACGAGGGTAGTTGTGCGCCGCTGTCAGTTGCGTCGAGCAGCCGCGCGAGCAGAGCGCTGGCGCGCAGTGTTCGTTTCGCTGCCGCCGGGGCGAGAACTCCGAGAGGAAAGATGAGGAGCCTCACTCGACTTTTTATACGTGAGTTATCCGTTTATGTGTAATTATGATTAAGTAGGTTGGGTGGGTGGTTGAGTAGTTTCATGTTGAAAGCTTTTATTTAACTTGCAATACCTATGTATGTATGTAAACTCTTTATTGTGCAAAATAAACGATGTTTGTCCGGGTGGAATCTTGCGACTCAATTTTGAAGCAGATATCTTCAACCGATTGACCTGCAATTTTGCATGCTTGTGTAAGTCGGATGACAGCACAACAATCTGGTAATGAAATGGTGGCCCGGTCAGGACTGTCTCCGCAGGAGGGAACTCTTCAACGGTTGGTCCGACTGACTAGTCAGCAAAAAAGCTCGTGTTCAAAATGCTTTTTTTTTAATTCGAACTTATTGTTACAGGAACTTCCCGAGCACAACTCTAGGGGGGTGCCAGCCACCTTTGAGATCATCAACTTCCTGGGCTGGAAGCCTTCCCCGAATCAGCCCAAACCCCTGGAGAGGGGTACCGGAGAGATTTCACTCAAAGACTTGCACCGGATCGATGAAATTATCGAAGATGTTAAAACTGTCAATCTTACAGATGAGGATAAGAAATAAAACTGAATTTTAGTTTCATGCCTTTTATTTACATTGAACCGTTTCATATTAGGCGACTATAAATCGGACAAACCGTTTAACCGACGTTTTTTGAACTATGCAGGAGAGCATTTCAAAGTTTTTTTTTTAAAGTAACATATTTTCTAGCCAGTTTAGAATGTTGCCTGGTATGCGTTGTATGTCCTACTAATAGGAATAGGACAAATCAGTAGCAGTAGCCAACACCTCTTAGCGCCTTCCTTTATAGTATTATATGCAACAGTTGTATTAGAGGGGTCAAAAAAGCAGAGTGGTGTGGGTTACGTTCGTAAGAAATACGCCGGTGTAATAGCTACCCATGGCACTACTATTTGGCACTACTGACCTAAATAAATATCATAAATGGGAGGTAGGTTTAGGTTATGTTAGATCTTCAGAAATCGGAACTCTGCGAAAGCGGAGCTCCGTCGACTATCTTAAACTTGATTTTGAAATAGAAATCTTTGGACAGTAGTGCCACGGGAAATAAAGGAATACGCCACGAGTTTTTTAATGAAATAATTTGTTATGGTGTCATACATTTTCATCGTAAATTCAATGTTGATCGTGTAAAAGTTTTACCTAGGTCTGGTAGAGTAACGATGGAACACTTTTAGAGCCATAAGCCAACAAGAGCTTTTAGAGGGAATAGACAATATAGACTTATCCAAAGTCTTATTATGAGCGTTCTTATAGTGGTGCTCGTGAATAGTACAGGAGTAGAAAAAAATATGATATGTCATGAAACGAAGTCTGCAGGCATGGGCTTGAAGATATTGGCAGCTCCCATCTTCGATTGACTGTGTATTCCTTGTCATGGTATTGAATATTAAACATTGTATATATTGTACTTTTCCAGTTGTTCGTACGTCCATTCATCGTCGTCAGAGTACTGGCCGTCGTCTGGAAAAAAATAATTTTGATATTACATATTAGCTTTTGTTGACTTTGTCCTCATAGAATTAGACTTAAGAACTGATGTTGATAATATATTTTGTAATAATTATTTACGCTGCGACTCTCAGACTACAAGCCCATGGAAAAAAAACATGTGAAATGAACCAGCGTGAATGAAGCTTAGAAGGCTGTTACTATATCATAAAACAACTCTGAGCGCTATGCCGTCATTTCTGGGTGGTAGGTACAGATTTTTTCTCATACATTGAAAAAAAAATGCACTAACTTCCGCCACCACCACGACATTTATTTTTAATCATCTATAAGCTATAAAAAAGCCGTAAATTAATAATTAGTCGTAATTCCTCACTTGTACCTGAGAAATTCCATAAATGTACCGCTCGGAAATGACGGCATAGCGCTCAGAGTTATTTTATGATATAGTAACAGCCTTCTAAGCTTCATTCACGCTGGTTCATTTCACATGTTTTTTTTTCCATGTGCTTGTAGTATATCTAGTCAGCTACGACCTCTGCGAACTATGCGTTTGCCTTTGTCGTATAAAAAGTATGACGTTTCCACTCCGTCAGGTAGTTTGCTTACTTACCATCGTCAGGCTGTATCGGTGGTAACGGCCGAGGCTGGACCAGACCTTGGGGAGGCAGTTGAGGCACAGGATAGGGTGAAGGTGGTGAGACGTCAGCGTCAGGACTTCTGAACGATGGTATTGCCTTTTGAGGGTGCGTGGGTCCGGAGCTGTAGCAAGGCAATAATCGACTGTCAATTGGCATTGTTCATTTTTTTTAAGCTGTGCTTTTAACACCTTTATTTGATAAAATGGACTATTTCAAGCAACTAATTTGAATATTATGCTTTAACGTAGCTTTGTTAATTAATAATAAATATTTTTTCGCTGTTTGATAATTCGTGAATTTAGACAGAATCCCAATCGCCTTCGTTCGGCTGGCTATAAAAAACGGCTTTGTCTATGGTTTTGTCGATTTGACAGTGACACGTGACAGTTGCCATAGCCAAACTTTTTTTTCATTTTTGTGGCAAACATTCGATGCTGGATTCTGTCTAAAAACCGGGTCGTTCGGTCAAACAAAGGTTCAAAGTACTTTTACAAAAATATCTGCAATCATAAAGTATTTTTGAAATCGGACAAGATAAATCGGATAATTGATGGTTTTCCTCGAAATGGTTTTCGAATTGGAGCATACAAAAAAAAATGAACAATGCCAATTGAGGACGAAACCGATGACAGTTGGGGCCGTTGGTGGCTCTCGCAAGGACGGAAGACTGGTAAAGATAGCAGGAAGCCATTGGCTGAGGCACAGTACGGAAACTAGGCTTATTTTTTGAAATAAATACCTACGCTCCAATAGAGCGTTAGGGTTGTCAATCAATTTTTGTAAAATTGAAAAGCTTTTTGTTTAGTTAGCACTATAATCTCGTCTTAAAGTAACTAGCTACATTTAATTAAGAGTATTAGGTTTGGCACCCTTCATTTCCGTATAAAAGAAACAAACGTTTATTTGGGTTCTATAATAATTAAATGATCGAATAAATTAACTAGTTTATAAATAAAATAGTTTAAGATTTTTTATTCGTCGGTAGGTAAGTATTGTATTACTTACTGAAAAATACTTTCGCCTGCTACGACCATTTCGGGAAACCTTATTATTAACTTTATGATTTAAAAAAATCTCATCCGAATGAATAGCTTTCTTAAATAAAGTATTATATGTATATAGTATGGCATGTTTAAAATGGAAAGATCGCGGACTGTGGGCGCACGAAAAAGACGGCCGCTCGTCTCAACGCGGCACCGCGAGATCCGCTTAGGGGGCTTGTAGAAGCACGCGCGATTTACGTATGTATGTATGTATATTGGTTACACTGTTCATACCTGCCAGTAGCTTCTGTTTTCGGAGTCTTGACCGTCGGCGGGGGCCTCAAAGATGCTTCTATCTTCGGTAATATTAACTTCACGTTCGGTGCCAGTGGGTTGACCCCACCGACTGGGGCCAATGGGTTGACCCCACCCATCGGTGGCTTCGGGTTGACCCCACCGATAGGTGCCAGAGGGTTGACCCCACCCATCGGTGGCTTCGGGTTGACCCCACCGATTGGTGCCAGTGGGTTGACCCCACCCATCGGTGGCTTCGGGTTGACCCCACCGACTGGTGCCAGTGGGTTGACCCCACCCATCGGTGGCTTCGGGTTGACCCCACCGATTGGTGCTTTTGGTGCTGGCCTGGATAAGGTGGGTGGCGGTTTTGGCTTCATTTCGAGTGTGGATTGTTGTGATACCGATGGCGAGGGGGAGGCTGAAAAAATTGATGGGTTGATAAATCCGTTGAGCTATTACCCTCATCGAGAGAATGGGAAATCTTAGGATATAGGCAATGTCAGCAACCCATCACTATTTTGATTCCTTTCCACTTACGCCCACAATCATGCTAAACGTGGCCTTTAGGTCTTATTACCTTAAGCTCCGACTACCCCGTAAGGGATAAAGAATGTATGATTAATGCCATTGGTGAAACATCCTGAAAATCCATACAATACGGCTAGCATGAGAGGACGCGAGAGCTGTGTCGTGCGAGATAGACTGGGTCTCTCACATCAGGGGGTCTCTTTCTAGAACGAACAGTAAGAAAAAGACGTCTATTCCGCGATGGCACTTGTGTGCAAGAGTTATGGTGATGAAGAAAGGTACCAACCGTTTCCAAAGTTCCTCTTTTCGATTGCTTTCTTCAACTCCAAGAATGCTGGATCAGTGGCTACAAAAGAAAATAACAGTTACCAATTGTCATTGTTCATTTTTTTAAGCTGTGCTTTTACACCTTTATTTGATAAAATGGACTATTTCAAGCAACTAATTTGAATATTATGCTTTTACGTAGCTTTGTTAATTAATAATAAATATTTTTTCGCTGTTTGATAATTCGTGAATTTAGACAGAATCCCAATCGCCTTCGTTCGGCTGGCTATAAAAAAACGGCTTTGTCTATGGTTTTGTCGATTTGACAGTGACACGTCGTGACAGTTGCCATAGCTAAACTTTTTTTTTCATTTTTGTGGCAAACATTCGATGCTGCATTCTGTCTAAAAACCGGGTCGTTCGGTCAAACAAAGGTTCAAAGTACTTTTACAAAAATATCTGCAATCATAAAGTATTTTTGAAATCGGACAAGATAAATCGGATAAATGATGGTTTCCTCGAAATGGTTTTCGAATTGGAGCATACTAAAAAAAATGAACAATGCCAATTGATGATACCAAGCAAGCCGTGGCCGTGGCCCAGTGGTTTGACCTTGGCCTCTCAAGCAGAGGGCCGTGGCTTCGAATCCCGGGCTCGCATCTCTGAGCATTGCGGAATGTATGTGCGATATCTCATTTGAAATTTACCATGAGCTTTTCGGTGAAGGAAAACATCGTGAGGAACAACACAACTGCGAAGCGATGCGATAGTGTGTGAAGTTCCCAATCCGCACCAGGCCCGCGATTAAAAACGAGTTAAAAACTAAACTAAAACTAATCATAAAATAAAATAATTAAATAAGGAGGGGCCCCCGTGGCATAGTTCCGCAGACGCTGGCAGCATTCCCCCTTTGGACAGTAATACTAATACGCTGTCCAAGGAAGCTGCCAGCTCTGCGGTCACCCGTAGCGTCTTAGCCTCTTCGAAATATCTTTGAAGAGGCTTATAGCGCTAGGACCCCACGGACCAAGGGTCTCAACACCGAAAGGGACAAAGTTATATTCGGTGCTGATGCCCCTATATTTATTTATCTTGCCTATCTTGCTTATATCTATAACTAGCGTCTGCCCGTGACTTCGTCTGCGTAGAATTATGCATATAAACCTTCCTCTTGATTTACACTATCTATTTAAAAAAGCCGCATCAAAATCCGTTGTGTAGTTTTGAAGATATAAGCATACATAGGGAGATAGGGACATAGGGACAGAGAAAGCGACTTTATTTTATACTATGTAGTGATGATGATAGATACAATAGATAATCCAAAAAAGCATCCTGTATGTGAATTCGCGTGATAAATTCGTCATCGACACCAAAATTTCGCACCCTGCTCATCAGCTAACAACTCCATCGTCGTAAGTAATTAATGAATGGCTGCGCCTATCGTGTATAAGAAAAAAAGAGTTGTAAGTATTTAAAATATCAGCATGAAGACTCTAATAGGCTCGTGAATGCGTGCTAAATGAAAGGTATACGACTTTTAAGGAGGTAAGTGTTAAAAGCGCGACAATTATAGTGGAATGGGGACTATCGTTTCTTTGCTCACCAGTTGGCGCCACTGTTGACTAAGGTCCAGATGTATAGCTGTCAAAGGCGACTTTATAAGACCGGCGCCGAAACAAAGTTTTAAATCTTCAATCTCATTAAGTTTATTAATTATAAATAACTATATTTAATTTTAACTTTGAGGCCGCTTATTTTTGCGCGTCTTTTTTTTAATTCCGCTTTCAAAGCGTTCACATTCATCGCCAAATAATCCATATTTGCGATAATTTCACGAAGGAGATCACTTTTCAACAGGTAAATGAAAGAAATTATAATTTATGTCACGAAACCCGCCACAACCAGTGCAAAGTGAATGTTATTGGACCTCACGCGACACTAGCGCCTCTAGTGGCAAATTCACACGCGATAGCCCCCATTATCGCCTTTTCAAATAGTAGGTACCTTAATCGAAGGCTTTTTGTGAATTAGCAGATTGTGAATGAGCGTTTTCCAAACTCAAACTATTTATTGCCTAAAAATGTTGTGACAAAGATGTTGTTTGTTTTGTATACAGTTTCAAACATTTACCCTGTAAGGGCGCGGCAATTTATTATAAAATAATCTTAAAACTAAAACTTATTATTATAATAACAGCATTTATGGCACTTGCAATTAAAACTAATCTAAATTTAACGTATGAGCACCAAATTAATAATACAGAGAGCTGGAAGGTAGTCTCTACAGTACATTACATGTAGAGATAAAGACAAAGATAGAAATAAAAAATAAAAATAGTAATAGTAAAAAAAGATCACGTGTTCATTTTTCCAGAATTTAAATATTTTGGGTTGTTCTTACTCAGAATCGTTCACCCTATCGATTTTCATACAAGAAAAAATGTGTCCCAGATTTTACTATGGATTTTTTTCCCGTTCGTCACGTTCCATACACACCTATATGAAAAAAAGTGACGAGCCGGAATGGAATTTTTTCTTGTATAAGGATCGATAGGATAGATCTGAGTAAAAAAAAACAAAATACATAGTTAAATTCTGTAAAAAATTATCAAGTGGACTTTTTTTTGAAAAACGCTCTAATGGTTATAAAAATTTCGAACTTGTTAATAATACATATTATACCAGCTGTTGCCCGCAACTTCGTCTGCAAAAATTTAGTTTGTCGCTATCCCGCGGGAACTATGCAATTTTCTGGGATAAAAAGTAGCCTATGTGTTATTCCAGACTATAATCTATCTATGTTCCATATTTCATCCAGACCTCTCCAGCCGTTCTAGCGTGAAAGAGTAACAAACATCCATCCATCTATACTTACAAACTTTCGCGTTTATAATATTAGTAGGATGTATGTAAAACTCTTTATTGTACATAAAACACAAGAAAAAGATGAATAAAGGACAACACAAATGCACAATGGTGAAATTATCCCTAAAAGGGATATCTTCTTCTCTTTAGGCTCTGTCTACCCTGTACACGGCCGTTAAGGCTTTTTTAAGGCTCGTTCCAAAAACGCTACCGTGTTTTAAGGACCCCCATTATGTAACGGTTGCATCGTACGTTCCACAACAGTTTCGAACTGGTTTGAGAACCTTGCAAATAGTACTCACGCAGCATTTTAGGCAGCGAGCTGCCTGGCTTGGGCGGCCTGGGGAGCGATCCCGGCAGCTTGCTGTCTGGCTTGGGCGGGCGGCAGGGAACTGAGAAAAAAAACACAGAAAACATTAAACATTTTTAACAAAGAGGAAATCTGTGGGGAGTGCCAGAATAGAGAGATCTCTCTCCAGGCAGAATAGATGTTATGCCTGGGGACCGAAGTCAGAAGGAACACAGTTGAGAGTTGTATTTATGCAGCATTGAGAAACTTCGTAAGCGGCATGTAGAACGATGTGACAGCTGTCATTAGAACTGGCGCTAGCTACTCGTGCGTTGGAGTAGTTATGTAGAGGCCAACTAGGTGGCGCTAGGGTCGCTACAAATCTTTATGTATGCCCTAGGCACGGGGATGCCTAGGGTTATGTGGGGCTCCCCCCCGAAGGGGTATACCCGAACTAAAAACTCTCCGGCGTTGCCTCAATCCGGTGTGATGGGGACGCAGTGGGATGCCACTAGGGTTTCACCACAAACGTCCTCCCGGTGGCCCCGGCTTCCACCAGGACCGCGCCAAGGGGAGGGCTCTTTTTGCGTCAGGGGTTAAAAAAGATCTCACCCAGTTAACCTATGTTACCTTTGCTCATGGTTGCAGCTGGTGTGGGAGGCAGTTTCTTCTTTGCAGCTTTTGCTGGTGTTGGCTGGGAGCTGATGCTGTTCAGGCTCAGGGTCGAAGACATAAGCTTCGACTTCGGAGGGCCTGGTGGTCAGAGGTTACTTCAGCTAGATCTTAAGCCATATATACACTAGTGCGACGTTGCCTGACTTCCCTCGACATATCTGACAACATTGCGAGAAACGTTTTGTTGGTTGTTCTTGCATTGAGAGAGAGAGAGAGAGAGAGAGAGAGAGAGAGAAACATTTATGCATGCATTGTCATCCGTGCTACAGAGTTGGGCGTTATCTAGATAATTATTTCAAATAAATTTATTCGAAGATAAATTGAATCACAAATAGTGCGTTGACAAGTTTTTAATTTAGATGAATTATCTAGATGAAGATAACCGACCTCGTTTGTTATTGAAGTTAGCTTATTTATAACTAGCGACCCGCCCCGGCTTCGCACGGTATATTATGCATGTATTATACATATAAAGCTTTCTCTTGAATCACTCTATCTATTAAAAAAAACCGCATCAAAATCCGTTGTGTGGTTTTGAAGATATAAGCATACATAGGGACATGTGGACAGAAAAAGCGACTTTGTTTTATACTATGTAATGATGATGATAGTGATAATAAATGTACCTATACAGAATGTCAGGTCGGGTCAAAACGTCACACTGACATTCATATTTTATTTAAAATCCCAACTAATTTATCTAGATAAAAATGAAACTGATCTAGATAAATTCAAAATAACAAATGACGGATTATTTAGTTACTTCAAATAAAAGATGATTTAGTTATCTTCCCGGTTTTTCGTAAATAGATAATTTTTGCCCAACTCTCCTACATACCCTGGATTCCTACATATGTAAACCAAATTTCAAGTCAATCGGACCAACCGTTGAAGAGTTCCCTCCTGCGGAGACGGTCCTGGCTGGGTCACCAGAATTTTACTACCAGAATATTGTATTGTCATCTGACTTACTCAAGTATGCAAAATTTCAGCTCAACCGGATGAAGATATGTGCTTCAAAATTTAGTCGCAAGATTCCACCCGGACAAACACAGAGTTAATATTAACAATAGAATAATATATACATACATACATACATAAATAAATAAATAAATAAATAAATCACGTCTTTCTCCCTTACGGGATAGACAGAGCCTAAGGTGACAAGACCCAAAGGCCACGCTTAGCATGATTGTGGGCGTATGGATGGAAAGGGGAATCAAAATAGTGATGGGTAGCTAGCCGCATCGCCTATATGATTCCTATGCCCAATCCCTCGATGGACTTTTACCATCTGTGCGGGAGGAGAAGCAACTGGTACATTCTATGTTTTTTCTTTACTCCCAGACCAGCATGGAAGCAATAAATAAATATATAGAATAATATACTTAAGCCATTTCCTTTTTTTTTCAAAAATGTCGCTTCTCTTTATTGTTACTATTAAGACGCAACTTTGTCGGCATAACTTTTTCATCACTAACCTATAGGTACGTAGATTCATACTTGTAAATAGTGCACAACCGTATTGTACCACTTAAGTCAATTTTCCATTCACCACGACGTTAATATCATATAATTTGTTATTTTAGTTCATTAACGTATGTATGTAACGTTTAACAAACAAATAGTTGTAAGAGCCATATTCATTTAGAAATGTAGTTTGCCAAGACGCCGCTAGATGGCGCTGTACGGTGCGGCGCGAATCCTAGATCGCGCTGTTAAGATTTTTCTTGGAAACATGACCTTCCGTGTACAAATTCTCAACCGTAACCATGCGTTTCTCATCTATCTAAAACACCGCCGTTTCACTACGAAATAATTTTTGTAAAGTTGAAAACTTTATTATTTAATTAGCGCTATCTCAGCTAGTAAGGCCTGTTTTAAAGTAACTAGCTACACATAATAGGAGTATTGCCACCCTTAATTTCCGAAAAAAATGTTATTTGGGTTATTGGGTTCTATCAAAGAGGATATAATCACTACGTTTTAAGAGACGGCACTTCATAAAAAAAACCGGTCAAGTGCGAGTCGGACTCGCGCACCGAGGGTTCCGTATCATTATCTATAAATATCTAAAACCAGTGTAAGCAGAGCCCTGTTCCAAAGCAAAATGTACGCAGTGTGGGGTTACTTTATATTGGTCACTGCTATATACAGACATACATACACATTTACGGTTTTCGCAATTATTCTTTAATCTGTGCTATAAGACCTACCTTCATACCAAATTTCAAGATTCTGCGTTCACGGGAACTACCTTGTAGGTTTTGATTCCCTTGAGAGTTGAAAATTTGCGGAAATTTGCGGCATAAACGGCTGTATCTTTTGATTGCGTTGGCTTAGAAGTTTGATTTTTTCACAGCTTCAAGGGACAGTAGACCTGAGTAATTGATATAAATTTCAGCTTCATACCTCCACGCGTTCCTGAGAAAAAGGGTCTTGACAGACGGACGGACGGACAGACAGACGGACAACAAAGTGATCCTATAAGGGTTCCGTTTTTTCCTTTTGAGGTACGGAACCCTAAAAAAAGCAAATGTACCTATTGACTTTATTCTAAAGGACCTTACCAACATTCAGACATCAGTCTTGCATTCCGTTATGTTGGTCACAATGCTACTTGACATGACCCTAGTGCTGCAAAGTATTCAGTAGGGTTACCGAAGTTATCGATAATAGTGATGTCATTAAAAATATTTATATCGATACTTTTCCGTAAGGCCGCTTATACCGTTCAACATGTACGTTTCTTTTCTCTATTTACGTGTTAGTGATAGTTTAATGAAATAAAAGGCAACAACTAGAAGAAAATATGTATTTAAAACGCGCTGGACCGCCTCAAGCCGAAGCGCTCGGTGGGACCTGATGGCATACCGGCGTATGTGGTTAGGGATTGTCGAGCGGTTCTGGCTCAGCCGCTGTTACACGTTTTTAACGTGTGTATCCAGACATCTTGTTTTCCTCACAAATGGAAGCTGACTCGAGTAGTTCCCATACCAAAAAGCGGTCAGGGAAATGACGTGAGTGGATGTAGGCCAGTGGCCATTTTATCAACTGCGGCAAAAGTTTTTGAATCGGTTATACAGGGTTGCATGTTTCAGCAGATGAGCGCTCAAATATCAGATGCGCAGCATGGCTTTCGGCCAGGGCGCAGCACTACGAGTAACCTGCTGAATTTTGTAACATATGTGGTGCCTGCGGTGGACGCGGGGATGCAAGTCGATGCCGCCTACTTCGATTTCAGAAAGGCGTTCGACATGGTCGATAACGATATCTTGCTTAACAAATTGGCGGCGATTGGCTGCACCCCCCAAGCCCTTCGGTTTTTCGCGAGTTATTTGAAGGATAGGCAACAATTTGTCGATTATCTCGGATACCAGTCTGACCCCTACTATACTAGATCAGGAGTTGGTCAGGGGAGTAATTTAGGACCATTGCAATTTATCATAATGATAAATGATCTTCCAGAAGTGGTAAAAGATGCTAATTGTTTGCTTTTCGCTGATGACCTCAAGTTGCTCTTTGCGGTACAAAATAAATCTGACGCAGAGCGTTTTCAGAGGGACATAGATAGGGTTGTAGATTGGAGCCGAAGAAACAAACTCGCTTTCAATACATCCAAGTGCGCAATAATAACGTTTGGCCGAGCAAGGGCTCCTGTTAGGTACAGTTACGAAGTCGATGGGGCACCGATGCAGAGAACTACCGCGATTCGTGACTTGGGAGTTAATGTAGATACTGAGTTAACCTTTCGTAGTCACATTGTCAGTGTTTGCAAACAAGCCTTTAGAAGACTTGGTTTTATACTCCGCCAGGCAGGGAGTTTTAAGAACATCAAAGCAGTATGTGCCCTTTATAACGCATTGGTACGAAGTACGCTCGAGTGTAACGCCATAATATGGGCACCACATGAAGCGAAATACGTAACCATGCTTGAAAAAATTCAAAATAAATTTACCAGGTTTTTATATATGAAACAGTATGCAGTTTACCCCTATTTCCCCTTAATGTACCCAACATTATTCGTTTTGGGCATGGTTGGGTACAATAAATTGGAAACGAGAAGGGACCTTGCACTAGTTAGGTATGTGTTTGGATTGATACGGGGCAAGCACGACAATCCGGGAGTATTGAGGCATGTACATTTTAGCGTTCCCAACAACTATGCGGGTAGGAGGCGGCGGCCGCTCCTGCTGGCGCTGCCGCGCGCGCGCACGCGGCTGCTGGCCAAGGCGCCGTTCACGCGAGCCCTCTCGAACCTCAACCAGATAGCGATGCTAATAGACCTGTTCCATTGTACACTGAACGAATTCACAAAGGCTGCCTTGCATGTGATATGCTATCAACCATGAAACGTTTGTATGTTATTCTGTTTTTTTATATGTACTTACTTATTTAAGTGTGCCTGCTCTATCGCATTAGGATCAAAATCCTGTAATGGTAGTGTTAAGTGTGTTTATAAATAAATAAATAAATAAATAAATAAAAAAAAAAAAAAAAAAAAAAAAAAAAAAAACTTAACCTACGATGAGAATCAGAGATATACGCTAGATAACTGAGATGATAGTCTTCTAGTTAGGCATGTAGATCAGATAGCACTTTTTGTTAAAACATGTAGGTACTCACCGATTTTCTTGTAATGGAAATGTTGTGAAAATGAGCTTACCATTGGTTTTGAACTCTTTCTTGTTACATAATATAACACATTTCCTACAATTTGTGCCCATGGTAGTAGTAGTGCCGGAATAGTATCGCTTACAAATTATAGACGTAGAGCCTAAGCTTAGAACAGTCCTTCTTCTCCGTTAATGCCGGTCAAATGTTGTCATGTTAATGTCTTGTCAATGTCAATGTCAACCATTTGACGATTGATCTTGTTTGACGTTTCTTATTATTGGTATACGTTTTATAATAAACTCCATACATTTAGCTTTAGTATGGAAGTTTCGCCCCACTGGGTTGTATAATAATTGTTTTTGACATTCTATACGCACATATACTGTCTAACGTCAGTCAGTTTCGATTAATAATAATTTCTACTCTATTGTTTCATTACTCTGCGGATGTTGAGAGTACTTACGTGGTAGAGTGTCTATTGGTACAGGCGGTGGTACAGGCGATTCTAAAAACAGAAATATAAAACAAATAGGTACAAAAATATAGTGGCCTAGTTGTCCGCGACTTCGTCTGCAAAGACTATGTTTAAATGAAAACTACGCAATTTTCCGGCATAAGAGTAGCATAACGTCTGGGATAGTGCAATACCACGTAACTAGCACTGGTAAATACCGGGTATCTACACAACACCCATAGTGCAATACCGCGTAACAAGCACTGAAAAATAGTGCGTATCTGCACAACACCCATAGTGCAATACCGCGTAACTAGTACTGGTAAATACTGCGTATCTACACAACACCCATAGTGCAATACTGCGTAACTAGCACTGGTAAATACCGGGTATCTACACAACACCCATAGTGCAATACCGCGTAACTAGTACTGGTAAATACTGCGTATCTACACAACACCCATAGTGCAATACCGCGTAACTAGTACTGGTAAATACTGCGTATCTACACAACACCCATAGTGCAATACCGCGTAACAAGCACTGAAAAATAGTGCGTATCTGCACAACCCCCATAGGGGAAATCCGCGTAACTGGCATTGGTAAATACCGCGTATCTAACAAAATGTAGCCTAAATAAGATTTCGCGCCAAAGAACGTAAAATCCAGTTCAAACCAGTATAAAGTTGGATGTTGGACGCAGTATTTAATAGTGCTGGTTACGTGGTTTTCTACTATGCGTGTTGTGTAAATAGATACGCAGTATTTACTAGTGCTAGTTACGCGGTATTGCACTAACCCCGAAGATATATGTTATGTATTGTATCACTTTCTTTTATATACTTTTATACTAGCGGTTGCTCGCAGCTCCTTATCGCTAGGCTATTACATGCGAAATTGCATTTTAAAATCTACTATGAGCTATTTGTTGAAGGAAAACATCGCGAGGAAACCTGTACATGCAAACCAGTTCCAAGTCGAACCCATGACTCGGAAAATGATGATGATTCGGAAAAGACCGACTCTAGTTTGATCTTTGTCGATTCAGAACTACCGTTCGAATTAGAAAAAAGCTGTGAAGTAATACACACCCTCAGGAAGCGGTAGTGGGGGTCGATTCTGGATATCCAATTCACTGGATTCTGAAAAAAAAACTATTATTTAACTAAATTATACCTAACTAGCTGACCCGGCGAACTCTGTTCCGCCTTAAATTTGAAAAATTCCAGTGGTTTGGGCTGTGCTATCCCGCGGGAACTATGCAATTTTCCGGGATAAAAACTATCCTATGTCCTTTCCCGGGACTCAAACTATCTGTATACCAAATTTCAACTAAATCGGCCCAGCGGTTTAAGTATGAAAACGTAACAGACAGACAGACAAACAGACAGACAGAGTTACTTTCGCATTTATAATATTAGTAAGGATAACACCTGTCAAATTTTTTATCACTATTACAAGCTTATAATTAACTTGCTTCTATGCTGCTCTGGGAGCAAAGTGCTTCTATGCTGGTCTGGGAGCAAAGAAATGCTTCTATGTTGATCTGGGAGCAACAGTCTTGGGTTCTTGGCACATTTAGCCAAAACCTTTACCAACTTCCCAGTGACGTTATTAAAAAATCTTGTTTGTTATGTTGGCTATGCATTCAGTTCAGAAAGTTTTAGTTCCATAAAAAAACATATGAATGAAATCATTTCTTAGGTTGCTAGCCATGCATTTTCATCGTAAATTTAATGTTGAGCGTGTAAAAGTTTTACCTTGATCTGACAGTTTAGGCTGGCAGAGTAACGAAGGAGCACTTATAGAGCCATAAGCCAACAAGTGCTTTTAGAAGGAATAGACAATATAGACTTCTCTAAAGGCTTATTAAGAGTGTTGTTGTGTTGCTCGTTACATAAATCACAGATAATAGTACAGCAGTAGAAAAAATACTTAAATGCATACGTTGCGATAAAATTACTATAAAAATAGAATAGTGCTAATTAATTTAGTTTAAGAGTTGTGTCCTGTTGCATAATAACAAATGTTTAAGAATATGTTTTTTTTTTTTACCCTTTTAAAAGTACAATTAAATGTCAAACATAAGTAATTCACAAAGGGATCGTCAATTGAAATAAAATAGTAATAATAATAATAATAACTGAAATCAAATTAAAACTAAATTGTAACAAACAAAAATAAAACTTAATGAAATATGTCAATGTAGATTCACAAAAGGATCGTCATGGGTACATAAAAATGAGAAAATAATAATAATAAAAATAAAACCTATTTTAAAATCAATTTAAAATGTCAAATAGTAAATATAAAATCACAAAATGTGAAAATATTGTCAGTAAAAGTTGTATGTTACCAGTTTAGTTGTAGTAGTTTAGTTGAAAGTATTGTATGTTACCCATATACATAGATTATAATGTACAACGTAACTTATTGTTAACCGACTTCAAAAAAGGAGGAGGTTCTCAATTCGTCTGTTTTTTTATGTTTGTTACCTCATAAACGAAGGTCGTGTGACCTTGATTGTCGGAAGACAGCAGACAGTAATACCATTACTTAAGGTGTATTATGTATGCCTGCACATTTTAAGGATTTTCCTCAATTTTCTCACGATTCCATCATCAGGTCTTGTTGTAATGATGTATGTATGTATGTATAACTCTTTATTGTACATAAAACACAAGAAACAGATGAATACAGGACAACACACATGCACAAAGGCGAGCTTATCCCTAAAGGGATCTCTTCCAGTTAACCTTTGAACGATTGACAGGACATAAGTATTAAGCAAGAGTAGATACACAGAAAAAGTAAAAGAACCGATCGAAACCTAAAATAATCCTAAATGTCTAAATTTTAAATAATGCAAGGTATAATAATAAACTACACATAATAGATAAATACGATAAACTAATACACAATAAATAAAATATACTACATAATACATAAATATATACATACACACACAAGTTACAAAACACATCACATTCATTTAAGAGGATCCATCGAGCCAATACGCCTTTAAGCGACTGCGCAGGGTAGCAACAGTCTGCGATTGCCTGATATCATCATGATCGTAATGATCATGGAGCCATCTGTGAAGTCGACCCTTTTAAACCGACTTCAAAAAAAGGAGGAGGTTCTCAATTCGTCTGTATGTTTTTTTTTTTTTTTTTAATTAAATAAATAAATCGAAAGCGGTTGGCGTGATATTATTATATGTGCTGGTAGTTTCAAAAGATATGTAAAAGAGCCCTTGGCGGCCAATTTGCAAAAATAAATTTTCATTTTCATTCATTTTCATTTTCATTGAGTTAGGTACTCGTTCATTTGTCGCACAAATACTTAATACTAATTTTAGACTTATATATAATTTTAGAATAATTAAAATCGCTTCGCCCACAAACATAAAAAAAATAGGTACGGACGAATTGAGAACCTCCTCCTTTTTTTGAAATCGGTTAAAAAATAGCAGAAAAAGCAACCCATTGTCTCTGTGCCACCCAATGACATTGTTATTGTAACGAAACGTAATAAGTAATATAAGTTTGTCTATGGCAACACTGCCCCCTCTCCTCTCCCTCTCTTGCTACTGTCATGGAAGACCACGAACATGCTACTAATTTTATTAAAATAAGTAATCTGTAACTACATTGAAATATACACCTCCGAACCCGAAGACACTCTTTTAATTAACAACATTACATGGCGCAGTCGGTAGGATTACATTAACAGCATTACTGTTATATCTATTTACTAGCTGTTGCCCGCAACTTTGTCTGTATAGAATTAGTTTATCGCCATCTATATCATCCATAGCCTATGTGTTATTCCAAACTAAAATCTATCTATGTTCCGAATTTCTAGATCTGTCTAGCCGTTCTGCCGTGTTAAGAGTAATAAACATCCATCCATACATGCAAACTTTCGCGATTATAATATTAGTAGGATTCTTTGCAAGTCAATTGTATTCTATTCTATTCTATTCTATTTTTGGATATGTACACACAGCAAAGCAAATCGATATGCCCCCTCGTTGTCCATGTGTGTCATTCTATACACACATCCGCATTTATCCGCTGCCTTGAGCATTCACACTAACATGTTTTCTAACTACCTTCACAGCCCCCATATTGTATAGTTATTCAAACATGCTGGTGTTTTGTTCAATCGAAGCATAATTTCGCGACTTGTATTATGACCGTGGTGGCTCAGTCGTACTGACGCAGGGATATGAAACCTAGAGAACCTGGTTCGAATCCTGCAAAGTGTATCTTTTTTGTTTTCAATTTTAAACTGTTAATCCCAAAATAAAATCATGTTTACTTAAGAAAAAAAGGACGTAAAAGAATAAAATAATAAAATGCAATTATTGGTTCAAATTGTTTATTACAACATTGAATTATTATTATATTAGTCTCTATTTGTGTTATTATTATTATTACCAAAAGTAATTAAATTAGCAAAATAAAACTGCACACTTTTCCTTATAGAATAATATTCATAAAATAACACACACTTTAGAAGCCAGTATGATTTTATGTTTACTAAAAAGTTTTATGTCACTAACATAATAATTATCTTGCAAATTGAATACACAACCATACTCGTAAAAGGGCTTTTTTTTAAGATGACACATAATTAATATCTTAAATTCTGGTTTATTAGGTTTAAGTCTGATAAAGATGAACGAAACGTTTTATTTGCGGACGTGTAAGTCAGTGGTGAAATGAATAGACATGTTAAATGACAGCCATTAACAATAACATCATTTCACACTGGGTTATAATCTCCACTTTGAAGTGACTAAGCTATCTCGATTTGTTTTGGATTTGGACACCAGGGCCCATCGATGACATCCAACCCCATAGCCTAAAGTAACACTGCCACTCTTTCTGCACTGTAAAACATTACTGTGTTTCTATATTTAATTAAGTTAATATATTTCGTCTTCATCACTAAAAATCACTACATTATTACACCAATCAAAGTCAAGATATTCACGAGCAAAGGTTTCTTCTATGCTGGTCCGTTAAAGCATATTTTT
This sequence comes from Pandemis cinnamomeana, assembly GCA_932294345.1. Lineage (NCBI taxonomy): Eukaryota > Metazoa > Arthropoda > Insecta > Lepidoptera > Tortricidae > Pandemis > Pandemis cinnamomeana. The sequence goes on from OW028731.1 coordinate 4,196,757, forward strand.
TGCTGGTCTACGGCCATGCAATCCTGCAGCATGCAGATGGTTTCGCACAGGTTGCAACGTAGCATTGTCTCTTGTTGCTGTGAAATGGGTCACTAGCGGGTGCGGCAACTACATAATGTCCAAACCAAATGGCAGGAGATGAGGCTTCAGGTTTAGGCCCAGAACGAATATTTTTATCGTGTCCGCAGTCTGCGTAAGGGTGAATCCATAATTGCACAGTCTTCCGCTGCAAAATAAATGAAGTTTAAATAAAAACATTTTTCGTCAAAGAAAGTTGTTTAAAACATTACCGATAAAATAATAAGTTATTGTTTTTAACACCGTTTGTCTACTTACCCATATCAAAAAACGCCTAGCAATTCCTTATATAAATATTATATTGTTTTGCTCTTTTCAACAAAGATAAATGAAAATCCATGTTTTAGAATCACAAGGTATTCGAAAGGCAAAATTAAACAGTTCGTAAGTGTAACACACGAAGCTAATAATGGCTGCCAGTTGTTTGTTCACAAAATCATATTATTAGAAATTTGAGGGTAGAAAACACTTTATATTGTTTAAGACGATAACGACCAAAATAGCCATCAGCTAGCAACTTTTAAACTCCAGTAAAAAGAGTCATACCTATTAATAATTATATTAAAAGAAAACACAATGCGTTTGCGTTTTTAACATATAAGAGTAAAATTAAACATACAGCCTACTGCAACCACTATAAAATTAACAAGTTACGGAAAAAAATAAATTATAATTTCAACCTTATTTCAAGGCTCATAAAACAGCTTTTTACACAAATTGCAATACAGTAGTCGCAGAGTGGACATAATTCATAAATTCACCGTGTAACTTGCATTCCTCGGTGGCCTAGCGGGCAAAGGCAGGTCGAAGATTTGACTCCTGCTCTAGTGAACAGAGTTCGTATCCGAAGAAAATGGTAAAATGACATTTTTGGATGTTATTTCAATGGCCATGCTGGTTGTGAGGAATATTGGTTTGGAATTGGAATCTCAGACTTGTTGAGAAATTATAATATAACATCGTCGCATCAGTGAGATTGTAACTACTCTTCGCTAGTAATAATAGTTCAATGCGTGGGATTGCATAAATTTGAAGATTCAAGGTCGAAGGAAGCTTCGATTCGGTTCTCTCGCTTACACTGGGGATGACAATATCCAATGTAAGATTAGGTAAAATATTTTTAGGACAGTCTAAATAAACAAAATACTTTTACATTATTTGTGTAGAAGTAACTAAAACCGGAGATATTGAATTTTCAGCCTTTGAGTGTGACACGATACCGGGGGGGATTTTTTTCGTTTAATTTGTAATTATTTTTTACTTAATTTATTATAAACTAACTTAAATAGTTGTAACTTTCTTCATTGTTATTTTATAGTTAGTTGTTGTTTATTCAATAAACAGGTAATTTACAGCGACATTGCTCATTCATCTTGTTGCTAAAAAAATCTGTACTTAGGGGGTAGATTTTATGATCGAACTCACTCACACATTCACATGTCATGGATTCTACTTAACGTTCATGTCGATACTCAACACGCATAGATGTGTGCGTGGCTGTGCTTACCGCATTATTTGGCTGTGTGTACCTAATTAGTGTCTAATGCAAATCCGTCAATGTCAACTCAATTCAACGTCAGTTGCATATTATTAAAGTGTTATATAGGTAAGTATTTAAAAAAAATACAAGAATATCAACTCAAGTTTTTTTTTATTTGCAACCCAGTAGGTATAACTAAATGGCGTCATTTTTCACATGCGCCCTTTTAGAATGAGCAACTCCTAATGTTGTCAATTCTGTTTAGGTAAATCTACGCCGGTTTGGTTCGTATTGGGGCGTTTTCCAAAAAAAAAGTCCACACGATATTTTTTCCAGAATTTAACTATTTTGGATTTTTCTTATTACTAAATTACGATTACTCAGAATCGTTTACCCTCAAGAAAAAAGGTCCGAGAGACGAGAGACTACGTTGGTTGGCTTTAAATGAATGCTTGCATTTAGAATAGTCACATGTCGCCGACAATTGTCGAGTACGTGAAATAGGGGTCTAGGGCCCGATTTTTGAAAGCACATCACTCGAAAGTGGTCTAAATCAGCTTATATCTCCAAAACTAGAGCTCTAATCAAAGTTCTGACTAGTCCACAAGATTACTGAGAGCTGTGATCGTCTTCTATGCTACTCGTATTTCAAATCCAGCACAATTTTTCACCACTTTCGAATGGTATTTTCACACATGTACTTTCCAAAATCGGGCCCCTGGTCGACGTGGCTCACCTTTGTACAAAGCGTTGACACCCACCATCTCGTAGATATGGCTGTCTCTCTCAGACGTAGCTTTGCCAGACTTCGTATTTCGACGGCTCGGGGGTGCACTGTATCTGGCTGAAAAGAGACACATAATATTTTGTAGACCGACCGCTGTAGGACGACAAAGGGGACCGAGAGCGGTGCGGGCGGGCTCACTACCCGCCCGCACCGCTCTTGGCCCCCTTTGTCGCCTACCCGCACCCCTGTGTGGTCGGTGTTAAATGGTCGGTCTATATATAATCATCACATCATAATCCATGCAAAAAACAGTTGCTTCTCTTCCCGCGTAGATTGTAAAAGGCCATCGAGGGAATCGGCGAAAATCTTAGAAATCATGCTACAGGCGATGCTAACCCATCACTATTTTGATTCCCCTTTCCACCTGACGCCCGCAATCATGGTTAACGTGGTCTTTAGGTCTTGTTACCTTAGGCTCTGTCTACCCCGGAAGGGATAAAGACGTGATTTATGTATGTATGTACACTAGAGGCTCTGTAGGCAAGATATGTCGTTGGTGTCAAAAAGGTTAAAGGATAGAAATTCAAGGAATTTATATATCTGATAAATACTGTGTGATACTGATATGCTAATTCTATGTACTGATGTGATTTATCATTGCTGACACATCATCAGCAAAATCATGGGTCAAGAGATGATTCATATTTGGGCAGATCACAGTGGTATAACTATAACGCCTTTAAGTCTTGTTACCTTAGGCTCGGTCTACCTAGAGCCCACTAGTCTAGGGGGGTACCAAGTATTCCCGGTCCCCCCCCCTCGTGGCGCTCAAGGGGGGTACCAAGTATTCCTCGTGGTGCTTGGGCGGCCGGTGGGTATACGCGGTGACACCCTCATGCTCCCGCGGCGAATACCGGTGGGTTTTTAGTGGGTATGCCTCCCCCGCCTCCTTCCACTCAGGAGCCGAGGAGAGCACCAAACAACTTCCGCGCCGTCCCCACGGCGCAGTCGCAAAAAATAAAGGCTCTGTCTACCCCGTAAGGGATATAGACATGATTTACGTACGTATGCAAGGAACCCTAACACCAAAAAGACAGAGGAGTTTCTTGTGGTCACAACGCTACGTAATGTACAACCTAAACAAGTCTACCTGTCCGTTTTAAATTCAGACTTGGAAGTCAGTGTCAAGATTTATTTAGCGTATTCATGGTGCATTCAAGATTAGCTAAATTTAAACCTTAAAAAACAGTCGATCGCATCAAACCCGTGTTAGGTTAGCGCTGCAACGCATATAAAAAACCGACCAAATGAAACATAGGTACATACATAAATCACGTCTTTATCCCTTACTTACAGGGTAGACAGAGCCTAAGGTAACAAGACCTAAGGGCCACGTTTAGTATGGTTGCGGGCGTACCTATAGGTGGTAAGGGGTGATGATGATGATGATGATGATGAGCTGCAAGCATCGCCTATAACATGATTTTATAGCTAAGAACCTCGAGGAAACTGGCTTTCGAATGAAAAAAATCGCATCGACTTCGGTCCATTCCTTTGCGATCTACGATGTCACAGACAGATACACACACACAGTCAACGACGTCAAACTTATGACACCCATGTTTTTGCGTTGAGGGTTAAAAATATATTAATGCAGATACTGATAGAAAAAAACTGGTGTCATCTTGTTTCGTAGACAGAATTTTCACATAATTTCATTTCATAGACTTTTTTCAAATAATATACTTACAACTATTAGAATATTAAATCCAATATTTTCATTTCAAATTTAAATGAAACACATTTTAAAGCACATTTTGTTCAATGAATTTTACTTCGTAGAAGAGCGTTTTCCAAAAAAAAGTTCGTGTACATTTTTCCCAGAATTTAAATATTTTGGGTTTTTCTTGCTCAGAATCGTTTGCCCTATCGATTCTCGTACAAAAAAATATGTGTCCCAGATTTTACTATGGTTTTTTAGGGTTCCGTACCTCAAAAGGAAAAACGGAACCCTTATAGGATCACTTTGTTGTCCGTCTGTCCGTCCGTCCGTCTGTCAAGACCCTTTTTCTCAGGAACGCGTGGAGGTATGAAGCTGAAATTTATATCAATTACTCAGGTCTACTGTCCCTTGAAGCTGTGAAAAAATCAAACTTCTAAGCCAACGCAATCAAAAGATACAGCCGTTTATGCCGCAAATTTCCGCAAATTTTCAACTCTCAAGGGAATCAAAACCTACAAGGTAGTTCCCGTGAACGCAGAATCTTGAAATTTGGTATGAAGGTAGGTCTTATAGCACAGATTAAAGAATAATTGCGAAAACCGTAAATGTGTATGTATGTCTGTATATAGCAGTGACCAATATAAAGTAACCCCACACTGCGTACATTTTGCTTTGGAACAGGGCTCTGCTTACACTGGTTTTAGATATTTATAGATAATGATACGGAACCCTCGGTGCGCGAGTCCGACTCGCACTTGACCGGTTTTTTCCTGTGCGTCACGTTCCATACATACCTATATGAAAAAAAGTGATGAACTGGAATGGGAATTTCGAGACACAATTTTTCTTGTATAAGGATCGTTAGAGTAAACGATTCTGAGTAAAAAAAAGCAAAATGGTTAAAATGTGAAGAAAATGATCACGTGGACTTTTTTATGGAAAACGCTCAGAATATTCCTTAGTTATTAGTTGCCTGGTAGAGATCGCTCTGTAGCGATAAGGTCGCCTATTGTTACCTTGTAATATTCTGTATACCTTTTTTCTGTTTTGGTTGTTATATGTGGTGTTCAATAAAGAGTTATTGTATTGTATTGTATTGAATAGTTTTTCAAAAGATGACAAATGGTAGATTTATTCAGATAAGTTTTAGGTATTTTTATTAAAAAAAACTCGACCATTATGCAATGACAATGCATGCAAGAATTGATTTTGTATTCAAATTCTAACGTGATTGGCATTGACGTACAACTGCCAAATATTTATTCAACTGTATTTAATTTGGGAATTTTCATGAGGTAGGAGCCCAATTTTTTAAAGCACATCACTCGAAAGTACCACTCGAAAGTGGCATAAATCAGCTTATATCTCCAAAACTACAGCTCTAATCAAAGTTTTGACTAGTTCACAAGATCAATGAGAGCCGTAAGTGTCTTCTATGCTACTCGTATTTAAAATTCAACACAATTTTTCACCACTTTCGAGTGGTATTTTCACACATGTGCTTTCAAAAATCGGGCCCAAGGTCTGATCATTTTATATTCCGTATGCAATTTCTAAAATGTTTTATTTATTGACCGAACGAGGGAAGCCAGTTTGGGCAAAATTCTTTCGTATGTCTGTCTATACTTGTACAATAATGTTCTCCTTAACATTATGCTTAGTTAAAATAAGTTTTTACAAGCTTTATATTAAATTGCAACGTATGTATGTACCTATAATGTTTGTCCGGGTGGAATCTTGCGACTCAATTTTGAAGCAGATATCTTCATCCGACCGAGCTGAAATTTTGCACACTTGAGTAAGTCAGATGACAATACAATAATGTACCTATTTACCACACACACACATTCTTTCTAACTATTTCTTCTCTTTTTATTTTGTATTTTCTTGTATTTTGAGTACTTCACTTGGCACTCGCGATACAAGCTTTTTGCTGACTGTACTTTTTGTTGACTGTACTTGCATCGTCATCCGTCCTACATGTGTGTGCCAAATTTCAGGCCAATCGGACCAACCGTTGAAGAGTTCCCTCCCGCGGAGACGGTCCTGGCTGGGCCACCAGAACTCTACTACCAGATTAAGGTATTGTCTGACTTATAAGTATGCAAAATTTCAGCTCAATCAGATGAAGATATCTACTTCAAAGTTGTGTCGCAAGATTCCACCCGGACAAACATACATACCTACGTTGCAAATCTTAGGAATCATGTTTTAGGCGATGCTAGCAACCTGTCACTATTTTAATTCCTCTTTCCACCTATACGTCCACAATCATGCTAAACGTGGCCTTTAGGTCTTGTTACCTTAGGTTCTGTCTACCACGTAAGAGATAAAGACGTGATTTATGTACCTACCACCAAGGCTTTCGGTTTTTGCCATGCTTATTTTGTTTCTTCTTATTATTATTATTATTATTGCCATTAACGGCTCGGGTTCGAAGGGACTCAAGCTTAATAATTAGTTGGCCCAAAATCACGAAGGTGGCAAATTCGTGTTCGCGTGATTTAAATAATTGAATTTATTTATTTTAATTAAAATAAAGCTTCATAGATTATACTAATCAACTTATTTAATCGGCACATCAAAACGTTTTTTCTTAATTTATTGATTAAATATGTTTTTTTTCACAAAATACCCCCTCAAAATCATTCCGGGAACGTGTCCGTATTCGTTATCTGCTGACAACAACAGCTAAAATACACATTAAAAAATTATTTAATGCTTTAAAGAGTACTTTTTAACTTAGTTTATATTATAATTAAACGATATTTAGAAGTCTCTTCGGTGCAACAATATTATTTTTTCTGAAAATTTAACTTGAAGTTTGTCCCACAGTTTGTGCGTCATTTCGGGAACGCACACATTTTTTTTAAATATCCACTTTCAGCGAAATGCAATAGATAGTGCTTCTGGGTAATTATATAGAGCACTTAAATGCAAATGAATGTCTGAGGTATTTTTTATTAAAATGTGAAAACTTAAAGAGGTAAGTACAGTTTTGTTTGAAATTTTAGCACCGTACATGTATTCAGCGTCATTCCGGGAACGCTAACAATTGCAAGAAAAAAAAAGTAAATGGCTTTTAATACACTACTTTGTAAAGATTATTATGGCCTATTTCTATATTAACCTCAAAAAATCCTGTTTTTGTGACAATTGTTTATTTTTTACGTATTTTTATGAAGAAACGTCATTCCGGGGACGGTCATTCCGGGAACGATTCAGGATATTACGTGCGTTCCCGGAATGACGTTTGTTTAATTCATTATAGTTTTTTGTTTGTAAATGCATTATTTTTAAATATTTATTTTTGTTACAGTATTACTTTATAAAAAACAATGGAAAGCCAATCAATTTCTCAAGATAAATAACAAAACAAAGAAATAATATATTGAAACTGTCTATACTTAAGAAGAGATGACCTTAAATGTTAATTTGTTATGTAAAACATTAAAACAAGAGAAATAGACGAGTTTAATAAATATTTAAAGGATTAATTATGACGTTATTTTTGAAAGTCATAGGATTTTAGACAAAACCGTCATTCCGGGAACACTAAATCCTTTTCGGGAACACCACTATTATTTGTTTTTTATTAGTAATGTAAAATATTTTTAAACGGATAAATTCTTACATACGAAGAGAATAAAGTTCTAGTCATGATCCTAACCAAGTTTAGTTTTCTAGTCATTCCTATTCTTTAGTATAGTAACTTTAATGCTTGAAATTTGGAACTTTATGATCATGTTGACTTTAATTATTATTTTTTTGAAATAATGGTCACATTTATACATAAATTTCTTTTGCACTTAGTATAATATAATAAAACACTGTAAGTAGTAATAATTAGGTAATGTTTGAATGAGAGTTTTTATTTAAAATGAAATAAAAACTATCGTTCCCGATATGACGAATTTTACTGCCGAGTTTGCTTAAAATCGCTATAATAAAAAATAAAGTTAACTCTGTGCGCGCTCCTTTTAAATCTATTAAGAACAATAACGTAGCAATTATTTTATGTCTTTAATTTTGATATTCCTTTTAAGATTTTACGTGCAAATTACCAAATCGGAATTCGCCACCTTCGTGATTTTGAGCCAGTTATTGATGTTGGCCCTACCCGGCCTTTTTTAATTGAATGTGTCTGCCACGCTGTGGGAAGGGCGCAGGCTGAAAACCAGCGCTGCTAGTTTACTGGCAGCGCATGCTGAGCCTGAGCCTGTTGCCACCAGCTGTTGTGTATTGTTTTCGTGTAATTGTGTTATGTACATATATTGTTATTGTTTTTTTTTTTTTTTCAAAGTTATTATTGTGTGCATCTTTTGGATAATTATGTATCATGTCTTTTTTGTGTTGTGGCAATAAATATCTTTATTCTTATTATTATTATTATTATTATGTATATGTATGTATAGTGTTAAGTAGTTTACAATTTAATGGTTACCTTCCTCATTTCTGTCAAAATGCCTGTCCCGTGTTACCAGAGAGTCCAATCTACATCCCTCTTGAGCTGCAACAAATAAATTATCCATTTATTTATTACTAGCTTCTGCCCGCGACTTCGTCTGCGTAGTTATACATAAAAACCTTCCTCTTGAATCACTCTATCTATTAAAAAAAACCGCATCAAAATCCGTTGTGTAGTTTTGAAGATATAAGCATACATAGGGACATAGGGACAGAGAAAGCGACTTTGTTTTAATACTATGTAGTGATAGTGATTTAAGATCTTGATTTTTTGTTAGTGTAAATATAACAATAGGTAATTGTTTGAATTGTCTCAAATCAAATTGTTTCGTTTTTCAGATGTTCGAAATTTTAACATCATGATTAAATCGCATTCGATGTTATTACGCGGATGGTTGATGTTAATATAAAAATAAGAAAATCGATTTCGATGTTAATCTTTTTACGGGTTTATTTGCGGTTTTTCAACGCATTATTAGGGTTTATGTGTCAAAACTATTCTATGAAACAAAATTCATTGAACAAAATTTTCTATAAAATACGTTTATTGTAATGAAGAACAATTAAAATCAAAATATTCGATTTTTATTTATAGCTTTATGACAATTTGTTTTGTAATTAGTAGTAGTTTTAGTATCTGAGTTATTTTTAAGTTGTGACTGTTTTTTTATTATGATTTGTTTTTCTTTTCACATAAACACCGATCAAAAACCAAAAAATATTCGATTTAATAGTCTAATAGTTGAATCAGGCGTTACTTTGCGGAGGTCCATTTCAACGAACAAAAATTTTACCTTGCTACTCCGCTACTCACGTGCAAGATAACCAAGCCTGTATAAGGGATAATTAAGTTTGTGGTATTTCTGTGTTTTATTGGCAGCAGTGAGAGGGATTGCACGAAAAACATATATATTTCACACAGACTTGGTTATCTTGCACGTGTGTTGCGGAGTAGCAAGGTAAAATTTTTGTTCGTTAGTTTAATAGTTGGATATTCTTTCAAAAAATTCTATGAAATGAAATTATGTGAAAATTCTGTCTACAACTGAAAAAAGGGGCCCCTAAATTTATGATGATGAATCTGAATCACTTCTGCGGAACCTTTCTCATATGATATCGCAATAATTCCTTTGGCATGTGTATGGTAGTCATTATGACATTTACAGAGAAAAGGTACAGTCGCCGTCAGATATGTCGCAGCGGGCGAGGTCCTCAAATATTTCGGAGCAACATTAAATCTCAATAAATTCGTCACACACTTGGTCACAAATATAAGAGCAGCGACTTTTCAATAAGATAAAACATATCGTCACACAGATCGTCAAAGGTATCGACGCAGTCAGGCTGTTCATAAATATCGGAACATTTGTAGAAAATAAACCTTACGTATGTAATAATTAATTCTAATTTCAAACAAATACAAATATGAGTCATACTCATACGTCATACCAAAATGAAAGATGTCACCTATAGTGTACTCGTTTGCATGCATAATTCACTGTAATTTAAAAAGGCTGTTTGTTACAAAGTTAGGATATATTTTCCACAAAATGTTCTCATCTTTATTTATTTATTCGTTGTCAAGTCATGTACATACATTATGAAGAGGGCACTCTATAGTAATTTTCTACCTAAATCTAGGATTGTAATATGATGTCAAAACAGGCCATGAAAATTAATTAAATACATTAAACTATACATTGATATTATTAAATTAATTAATGCTATTCTATTCCAGTCAATTCTGATGTTAATTATTTACAATTAAATTTAAGAATTATTACAATTGTATATATAATGTCAAAGAAATTTAATTAATATTAATAGCTTAAATGTCAATGTTTCTATAATGATTTCATTAAAATTACTTTACAGTTCCCATCATTTAGGAACTCTTTAACAGAATAATAGTATTTTTAGACCAGAATGCCCTAAGTTATTTTTAAATATATTGTTTCGGGATTCTTGTCTAACGTATTCAGGGATTTTATTCGATATTTTTGAACATCGCTAAATTGGACTTTGGTAACAACAATCTATTTTTATATTGTGTTCTAGTTGTACATGAGTCTACCTTTGCCTTGAATAAGTCAGGATGTTTACATACAAAAATGTAAGTATGATCAGCCTGTCTGCATCGATACCTTTGACGATCAGTGACGTACTGATTTTATTGAAAGCTCGCTGCTCTTATTATATACTAGCTTCTGCCCGCGACTTCGTCTGCGTAGAATTATACATAAAAACCTTCCTCTTGAATCACTCCATCTAATAAAAAAACCGCATCAAAATCCGTTGTGTAGTTTTGAAGATATAAGCATACATAGGGACATAGGGACATAGGGACAGAGAAAGCGACTTTATTTTATGCCTACTATGTAGTAATAGTGATAGTGATGTCGAATTGCGTGTTCTGATGTTAACCTTATTTAATGCTATGAATTTATTGAAATTTAAGGCTGCTCCGAAATATTTGAGGACCTCGCCCGCTCTGATATATCTGATGGATACTGTACCACAATGGTACGCGATTTAGCTTCTTTCGCAGATTACTTACCCCGGGTTTTGAAATATACCAAAGCAATGGTTTGTCCCACTATTATCAGGACTACGATAATTCCGACAACACAGCTTATAATAATAACTGTATCTGAAATAAAATAAACAGAAGTAATTAATGATTTTTACAAGTAGGTATGATTAATTGAGTGTTCCAAAAAAAGTTCACACGAACATTCTTTCCACAATTTAACTATTTTGGGTTTTTCTTACTCAGAATCGAAAAACAAGCAAAAAAAATGTGTCCCCAAATTTGCATTCCAGTTCGTCACTTTTTTAATATGGATATGGAATGTGATGAACAGGAAAAAAATCCATAGTAAAATCTGAGACACATTTGTCTGGTATGAGAATCGATAGGGCATACGATTATGAGTAAGAAAAACCAAGAATAGTTAAAATCTGGAAATAATGTTCGTGCAGAAGCGTGGCGTTTGATTATTAACTCGGCATAGTCTAATAGTGGAGGCAAAATACGTGAAATTTCCCTTAAGTCAGGAAATAATTCTAAGAACTGATAAAAACAATTGTTTTTGATTTGTATGGGTTAGAAATGGAATTTAATACATCACTTGATATATTCACCCCCCCGGAAAGGGGTGGAATTGGTTGAAAATGGTGTAATAGTAATAACTAAGAAGAAAAAATAGGTGTAGTCTGTGCAATTTGCCATACGTTTTATTACATCTTAATCTATATTTGCACCCGTTATTTAGCTCAATTCAAGCTACGGAACATACAAAAAAAAAATCATATAACTAAAAATATACTTTTTGGCATTGCGGCCCCGGGAAAAATACAGAACGCGGTGCAAATTGAGGAAATGATGAGAATATATATCAAAACACAATACCAAATTTGCACCAGGGTGCGACACCCGGAAAGTAGTTTTCTATGTTTTACTGTCTTTGTACTTCGGGGGAAATTTTGGAATTAATAAAAATCGTCACAATCGTCTTAACTTGGTTTGATTTACATTCGCACCCCATAAAAAATTGACATTTCTACACGGAACATGCGGTTCTGTAATACTACCCGCTACCTAGCGTTCGCTGCTATTCCTTGCGTTTAGATAGAACTATGTTTACCAAACTTCCGGTTAAAATTTTATTTTTTTTATTGAGTGCGAATGTAGTATCTTTTAAATATGTGTTATTTATAAATTTTCACGACTATCTTAATTTCCCCCGAAGTACAATCTACAAAAGAGTGAAAAAAAACATGTTCCATACTTTGCACGGGGGTGCAAAGTTACCTGGGTGTTTATAATACTTTGAAAAGCTTAATCTAAGTTTGCACCAACCGTCTGAATTATCCTCGAGCCGCAATCAGAAAAAAATATTTTACCAAGATTCTATACATCGTACACCTTTTTAATTAACATACATTATGTACCAAAGGGGACCCTTCACGTGGCTAAACTTGCGCCTAATACCTTTTATCATACTCCAAAATAACGGCATTTGAAGTTTATACCTAATATTTTAAAGTGTTCCGTACATGATAGAAAGGTGCAAACCGAAGGAAACCATCTAGTCGTGCCCTCTAACGATTCCACAAAAAAACACGACTACACGAATTACTTCCATACTTTTCGGTAATTCGACTATACTAATAAGTTGTTTGGGAAGTCATATTTGGGAAAAATAATTTGCCAAACGGCAGTACACCCTAAGACTGATTTACTAGCGCGAACTTATTTACACGAGTTTACGATATAGCCTACGGTAGTAAGATCTTTAACCAACTTAAAAATCCGGAACTAGTTTAGTACACTATCTGTTATCTGGAATTTAAGTTGACAATGTAATGAGACTTATTATTTAAACTAACTTAATATGTATTCTGCGGCAATCAAACGTTAGCATGTTTGTACAGGAGACAGCGCCATCTAGCGGTGACTTAGTAAATTGGTAGCAACTGCTGTGCCGCGCTGTGTTTATTAATATAATAATAATATAGCCTTTTTGTTCCGAATTCGCTACAATTTCAGTAAGTATGTTGCTGTTGTTTTTTTTTTTTTTTTAATATAAATTTTTTTTTTCTTTTTTTTATATGAATAGGAAGGCAAACGAGCAAGTGGGTCACCTGATGGTAAGTGATCACCACTGCCCATAGACACCCGCAACCCCGGAGGGATTGCAGATTCGTTGGCAACCTAGAGGACTAAGAATTGTCGCGTGATTCGGCGTGCCTCATGGCATAGGCCTCCTCCGTGTATTGGAGATTGTATTGCTGTGTATATTACAGTACCTAAACTCGTCACAAAATAAAAGGCCCGTTTTGATTTGTCTTCGCGACGTAACTAGTGATGTAACCATACGACTCGGTACTCGATACTCACGATAAATCGATTCCAGTTTGAATGAGTATTTGGTCGATTCGAATGTGTAAGTTCCTACTGTAAAGTGCATTGGATTCAAGTTGTGACAAGAAAATTTAACTTTAACTGATATTCTAGGTATTTTGAACTGATACAATGTTACAAAAGGTCGATTTTCTTTCATTTGATATTTTTGTTACCTACAATAACATTCATTCAATCACAAAAAGAAACCAGTAATTAATTTGTCTAAACACTAGTATTTAAAAAAATAAAACCGGCCAAGTGCGAGTCGGCCTTAAAAAAAAATTAATCGATTTATTTTTTCCTTAACCGATTATTAATAGTCTGTGGACAATATGAAAAAATGGTTTTTACAGCACTAAGCGGAGTGGGCGGTAACCACCAATAAAAAATGTATTACCTTCAAAACATTTCAATCGGTAAAAAATAGAGAACTTCATGGGCGTGAACTGTCAAAACGGGCCTTTTATTTTGTGACGAGTTTAAATAAAATAATAATCTAATTATATGCCAATAATGCCTCTAATCCTTTTTAAATGAGCTTATACTCTTCAAACGACTGGGCCGATTTTCACCAAACATGTCTAAGAACCACCGCAAAATGGCTTTCGAACATTGACTTACAATAAACAACTAGACTCTCAGTCGCTAACAAAGGTTCTTCAAGAAACGTCCGAGTTGCTTTGTCTATGTGTTGTGTGTGTCAACACATCGACTTAGACAAATAACATTAACATATTCGTTCAAATTGACACCTTATTTCGTGGCAGTAATGTTTAATATCAATGGCGTAGGATCGTGAGAAGTAATGACACGACGCCACGCGCTGGAAACCTGCCTGTCTCTTTTGTTCTCAATAGTAAGATTACGGTGCGAAAGAGACATATACATTGTTATCAAAGCGCGGTCGAAACACAACTGAACAAAAACTCTGCACAATAGACGCGTCGTGCAGACTTCTGCTTCGGACAGTTTTTGAGCGGGATTGGGAGTCTAGTTGTTTATTGTACGTCAATGCTTTCGAATAAAAAAAATAAGCCGCATCGAAATCAGTCCATTCGTTTGAGAGCTACAATGCCACAGACAGACAGGGTCATAAATTTCATTAACTTTAGCACTTACTATCTTCTCCAAGATTGCGCCCTTGTAATTCTGAAGGTCCTAAAAGAAAAAAATGAGCCATCAAAAACATTACTTGTAAAAAAAACAACGGTTTGCACTTCGGGAGTGCCGGTAGAAGTGAAAACTACACACACGCACACACGCGCAAGCGCCCAGCGCCGCTTAAACGACCCAGCAGCAACTCTCCCTCCGTCCTACGCATTTTCGATCAGGGTCGCGTGACCTGACGCAAGTTTAATTTTTTTTCTCAAATTGTCCGTTAAAGTCGTCATTGTTAACTACATATCAGAATTGTTGCCGGTCAGTCCAAAAAAAAAAAAACATTACTGTTGCGCTAAACTCGACAGTAATGTTGCATACAAATTCCATTACTGTCTAGTTATTAACTTTTTAAAAATGCAAATCACCATTATAAAATAAAGGCACAAGGCTTAAAACACCAAATTAAAAAAAAAGCTAGTACGACAACGTGTTTATCTGTGTCTGAAATAGCTTTAGGTGTTCTGGGTAGAAAAATACACTCTTCAAATGCCATTGCTAGAAAAAGGCGGCAAAGCAAAACAATTTTCACTATTTTATTTTCATTTATTTTTGTTGTTGTTTTATTTTCGATTTTTGAGAAAAGCACTATACTTACCTCGGCCAGAATAAAATTGCTGGCTTCGTATTATTAAACGGACTCGCAAGCTCGTCCGTTCAAACCAATACTCAGCCAGCAACTGCCTACTTCCTGGCTTAGATGCTATTACCCATCCCAAAAGTGCCCGCAACTTCGTCTGCATAGAATTCGTTTATCGCTATCCCGCAGGAATAACGCAATTTTCCGGGATAAAAAGTAGCCTATGTGTTATTCCAGACTATAATCTATCTATGTTCCAAATTTCACCCAGATCTGTCCACCCGTTCTGGCGTGAAAGAGTAACAAACATCCAAACATACTCACAAACTTTCACATTTATAATATTAGTAGGATAATAAAAGCTTGTAATGAATAGGACCACACCAAGACCAAATAGGAGACGTTTTGGACAAGGTCAGGTCAGGGGTACCCGAAACCGACGAGCATGTATGGAGATTGATGAATATGGATGAAGCGAAAGTATGTCAGGATCGTAGCAAGTGGAACAATGTAGTCTCTGCCTACCCCTGTGGGAAAGAGGCGTGACTGTATGTATGTATGTATGTTGTAATAAATTTAACTAGTTCGTTAAATGAAATGAATGAAGGTTCTTCCATGCTGGTCTGGGAGCAAAGAAAAAACATAGAATGTACCAGTTGCTTCTCTTCCCGCGCAGATGGTAAAAGCCCATCGAGGGATTCGGCGAAAATCTTAGGGATCACGTTATATAGGCGATGTGGCTAGCAACCCATCACTGTTCTGATTCCCCCTTTCCATCCATACGCCCACAATCATGCTAAACGTGGTCTTTAGGTCTTGTCAACTTGGGCTCTGTCTACCCCGTAAGGGATAAAGACGTGATTTATGTATGTATGTATGTATGTTAAATGAACGACCACCGCTAGCTGGAGTTGGCGTACTTTGGATGACCAACTGATGTTCTCTGCAATGCGTTTCTTTTTTACGTTTCTCTGGATCTCCGACATCTATGTTAAATCTACATATTAAGTATTTTCCATTATGCCAGTAATTAAGTGTCTTTATCTGCAAAAAAAGTGAAAATTACTTGATATTTGGCCGTTTCTCTATATGTAAATCCACGATTTTCGAATTGTACAACTTCATGGCAGTTCTGCTCAGAATCATGAGCACTATTGACTTTAGTAAGGCAAAAAGCAAAAGTGCTCGTATGAGAGTAACAAAATGGAAGGTTGAAAATCGTATGAAAAGTTTCGGACACGTTTTGCTTTATACTAAAATCAATAGTGCTCATAATTCTGAGCAGAACTGCCATCGACGTTGTGTAATTCGAGAAAAAGGGTGAGTGGATTTCAGAAAAAAGCCATTTAGCACATAGATTTAAACAAATGGAAAAGTTATTCTAATAAATTAAATCAGGCATTTCTCGACGGAGGTTATTTCAATGAACAAAAACCATTTATCTTGCTACTCCGCTACTCACGTCAAGTTGACTTCTGTAGATTATAATAAAATATGTTTTGACATGGAACAAATGCTGCTACTAAATTTATCCATTTATTTTTAGGGTAAAACCGATTTTGATAAAACATGACTAAGAAAGACCGCTAGAAAACCTGCTGTCAAATAAGGAAAACTTCATGCAAAACGGTTGTACCGTTTAAGAGTTACGGTGCCACAAACAGACACATATAGCCGACAAACTCATAGCACTCTTTTTACGTTACGTCGGAGCTAAAAAAACTTACTTCTGAACGCATTCTTTTTGAATCTTGATCCTCAATACTGAAGTTAAGAAAACGATCGTTTGGTACGTCTATAGGTTCCTCTGTATTGTCAACCAAGAAACAACTGAAAAAAAAAACATCTCTGTAGTGAGATATTCAACACACACTCTCCCAGTATGTAATATCACGTTACCTCTCATTCAGAAAAGCAAGCTTTGCTTTCTGTTAAGAGGAATCAAAGTGCAACTTTTCTGTTCAAGGCTTTTCTAAGTTTTTTTTGAAAAATAAATTTCTTGAAGTTGATAAATGCCACGCCATTTCCTATGCTGGTAGCTCTTTAATTATATTTAGAACTTCTGTCTACCCGGTTAAGGAAAAATACGTAACACACAAGTATATACGGCCGAACTCATAATGTATACATATGGTCTTAATAAAATTAAAGTAAAGTTGCATAATTAATTGGCTCATTGTTAAAGTTTTCTACAATATAAAGGTTTTTAATTATAAAGATGCAATGTGATGTAAATAGTGATATGTATTTGTAACTATATGTTAGTCTTTAGTATGATTGCCTAAAATTGTATGCCTGTTCAGGGGCCCAATTTTTGAAAGCCTATCACTCGAAAGTACCACTCGAAAGTGGTATAAATCAGCTTATATCCCCAAAACTACAGCTCTAATCAAAGTTTGAAATCTAGTCAAGAAAAAAAGTTACCCTCATTTAAAGCTTAAAGTGTTTAAACTTTTGTCCCTACGATGAATAGAGCTTGGCACGCATTAAGCTATATGGTAACCCCCCAGTATGTATACTTACTCGCCACCTTTTAAAACTGCGGTTGATGTGGTGATTACTTGTATTCTTTCATTTTCTTGGAATGGACCTATTGCCGAGGTTTTGCAGCGCGGGATTCCATTGTCATGGGAAATTCTATATTGGATGTCCGTTACATCTGTAACGGTGAAAATTAAACATTAGAAAACGTAACGCGAAAACGGGAGAACCAATTTTTACCTCCTAAACTACCTACTTATTAAAACTGAACAAATGAGGTAGGTATTATAGAGCAGCGCTTGGTCCGGTGCACCCTGGGCATCGGTTAATGATTTCCTGGCGGTCTCTGAGAGATATCATTATACGGTGGCTAAGAGCCCGATAGGGAGGAGGGGTCTTTTGACCGTGTTCTACCGTACAACGTTGCCGACATTTTTGTCACAAGATTTTTGAATACTGTATTTATTACTTTAAAATTGGCGAAATCATGGCATCGATCGATGAGGCCATATTAAAAAAACGAAGAAGACTTACCTACCATCCACCTGCCAAAGAAATTATTGCCAACGAGGTAGTGGTTTAGTTTCTTCGACCGTATACATATGTGTATTACGTCTTTATCCTTAACGGGGTAAACAGACCCTACGCAACAAGGTACTACATACTGGGAGAGTGTGTGTGGAATATCTCACTTCAGAGATGTTATTTTTCAGTTGTTTCTTGGTTGACAATACAGAGGAACCTATTGTACCAAACTATCGTTTTCTTAATTTCAGTATTGAGGATTAAGATTCAAAAAGAATCCATTCGGAAGGAAGTTGTTTTAGCTCCGACGTAACGTAAAAAGAGTGCTATGAGTTTGTCGGCTATATGTGTTTGTTTGTGGCAACGTAACTCTTAAATGGTATAACCGATTTGCATGAGGTTTTTCTTATTTGAGAGCAGGTTTTCTCGGTTAAAATAAACGGATAGCTTTAGTGGCTACACAAGCTCGACTTGACGTGAGTAGCGGAGTAGGAAGATAAATGGTTTTTGTTCATTGAAATGGACCTCCGCCGAGAAATGCCTGATTCAATAAATTATAATAACTTTCCACTTTTTTAAATCTATGTGCTAAATGGCTATTTTTCTGAAATAAAATCCAGTTACCCTTTTTCTCGAATTATACAACAACGATGGCAGTTCTGCTCAGAATCAAGAGCACTATTGATTTTAGTATAAAGCAAAACGTGCTCGAAAGTTTTCATACAATTTTCAACCTTCTATTTTGTTAAATTTCTAAATGTTAGTGAAAATTAGAACACAGAAAAATCCGAAAAGTAAAGCTATAGCCGGGAAATCGAACCCCGATCCTCGTCATTCCGTGACGCGTACTATACTACACCACCCATAGCAGGATTTTCTATCTGTTACTAGCTGTCACGTGACCTTGTTACTTTGCGATTTTTTGCCAAATCTAATTTAATCTAATTTATATACCTCTGTTAGCACTTGAATAACTTATATATACACAAATAACAAACAGACAGACACTTAGAGAACACATTGCAATTACACAACTGAATATAAAATAAATTGAACGGAGAATAGTGACTCAATGTTTAGTAAGGAGGACACATTTACGTCCATTTTAGGACATATGTATATAATATATATATATATATATATATATATATATATATATATATATATATATATATATATTTTAAATATAATTATTATTCCTTCCATACATACATACATAAATCACGTCTTTCTCCCTTACAGGGTAGACAGAGCCTAAGGTGACAAGACCCAAAGGCCACGCTTAGCATGATTGTGGGCGTATAGGTGGAAAGGGGAATCAAAATAGTTATGGGTAGCTAGCCGCATCGCCTATATGATTCCTATGTCCATTCCCTCGATGGGCTTTTATCATCTGCGCGGGAGGAGAAGCAAGTGGTACATTCTATGTTTTTTCTTTACTCAAGACTAGCGTGGAAGCGTTATTCCTTCCATGCTGGTCAGATATTAAATTTCTAAACGACACTGAAAATTAGAACACAGAAAAATCCGAAAAGTAAAGCTATGGCCGGGAATCAAACCCGGATCCTCGTAATTCCGAGACGGATTGTTCTATTTGTTCTAATTTTCAGTGTCGTTTAGAAATTTAATTTGTAACGGTAAAACCGTAAAAGTAAACATAAAAATCAAGAAGTGAAAATTCTTAATTCATTTGATAGTACCTATCAATTGAAAAACATCACCTTCTCTCGTCCCTGGTGAGCAGTAGTTCCACGGGAGTTTGTAATTGTGTCGTACACATCATTCAAACAGATGACGCTAGGCGACAAAAATTTCGCATAGTAACAAGGTCACGTGACAGCTAGTAACAGGTAGAAAAATCGAAGGCTTACCCAACTGCTATGGGTGTAGGGGTATAGCATGCGTCACGGAATGACGAGGATCCGGGTGCGATTCCCGGCCATAGCTTTACTTTTCGGATTTTTCTGTGTTCTAATTTTCAGTGTCTTTTAGAAAGTTTATGATTAGTTCATGAAATGGTGCGTTCATAAAAAATGTCCTAAACATTTAGCAATAGTTGGTCACCATAATTTATTAATAAAAATTATGCCTTGTTTAATGTAGTATTATGACAATGTCTCGGTTTTCCTCCTGATAACTCTATGGAGTCTTTGGACTTTACGGAAATAACTTGAATGCTACCTAATATTGTTGGATTTGACCGATTTTAACCTAATTAGATCGACTTGATTTAGAAGTTATTGATCAAGAAGGATATAGGTACCTGTATTTTTGTACAGGTGTATTCTCGTTATTATTATTTTAATGCTTTATCTATTTAAGTTAAGTTAGGGTCTTTGGTCTTAGCTTTTTGGTATGTCTACTCTCTATACTCCGGTTTCTGTTCTCCTGTCGATCGTTCGAAGGTTACCTGGAAGAGATCCCTTTGAGGGATGAGTTCGCCTTTGTACATCTGTTTTTCTTATTACCTATAAATTGAAATGTGTTTTATGTACAATAAAGAGTTAATTTGTTTTAAATATAATTAATATTCCTTCCATGCTGGTCTGGGAGCAAGGAAAAAAAACATAAAAAGTACCAGTTGCTTCTCTTCCCGGGCAGATGGTGAAAGCCCATTGAGGGCAAGGGCCAAAATCTCAGGAATCATGTTATAGGCAATGCTAGCAACCCATCACTATATTGATACCCTTTTCCACTTATACACCCTACCTATGCTCATCTTTATCCCTTACGGGGTAGACAGAGCCTAAGGTAACAAGACCTACAGGCTACGTTTAGCAAGATTGTGAGCGTGGAAAATGGAATCAACATAGTGAGGGGTTGCTAGCTGCAACGCCTATAACATGATTCCTACGATTTTACTATCTGAAGCAACCCCAAATTATAAAAAAAAAAAAAAAAACAAAAGCAACGTTCCATTTCGGCCAGCTTTTTTTCCGCCGCCCACACAATTACATCACTGAAAAAAAAAAACAAATTTTCCCCCTGACAATCCCGAGTCACGTGACATGAGGCGATTCGCCCAAGTCTGGACTGCGCATGCGTGGGCCCAGTTCTTCTACAGACAAGATGGCCACCGTCGTAGCGTCACCGAATTGATTATTTCAACCAACTACTGGTTGCAGCCCGTAATTTGTTTTAAAAACCCGCATCTCACCCACAGAAGTTAATAATACGCGCGTATAATTATCCGCTGAGTTTAAAATAGCTCGCTTGTATTATAACCTAAATGTGTTACAGTTCTGGTCAAGTGTGGTTCCCGAAATGGTTTAAATTGTTAGTGGTTGGTTCATAAGTGCCCGTTTTGGTCTTCTATGGGTCCCGAGCAGCTCAGTAAGTAATATAGCATAATTACATTATATTACCAGCCAGTTTTGTATGGTTATGAATGTGTGACCTAATATTTCTTAATGCAGTTAACGTCTTGTTAGTTCATATTTCGTAACGTCCTGGAATACCGCTTTAAATTGGCTGCGGCTGAACGCTGGCTGGAATTCAGATTTTGAATTTTAAAAAGAAATCGGCGTTCGAATTTGACCGCTCGGCGAGTTAAAAAAATAAAAAAGGAAAAGAATGGTCTCCCTGAATTGTGTTAATGGCCAGTGACATAATGATTAAATAATCCGAATTCATGTAATCACCGTGCGGATTTCCCTGATTTTTTGGGAATGTCGTCGCTCTCGCTCGCGCTTGTGGTTTTGTCTCGCTCTAGGGTCTTTCCTGAATGGGCGGGCGTCATGCGCAGAAGGGACGTTCTTTAATATTTTACCAAGCATTTTGTAAGAATAGAGGTATTAGACCCATGATCTTTTTCAGCCGCAATTGGCAGATACAGTATGATCTTTTTAATATATTTTTTTTTTTCGTTTTTATTTTTTGATTTTGTTGCTGAGTTACGTTGAAGAAAATTATGTCAGGCTAGATCGAACTACTTTTCCCGGATACATTTAGTAGGGTTATAAAAAAACGGTCAAGTGCGAGTCGGAGACAGACATACGAAGGTTAGTACATGCGATTGTCATTTTTAAGATAGAGCTCAAAAAATGAGAAAAAAACACGTTTCTTGAATAACCCAGTTTAATTTTTTTTAATTATTTGTTGTTATAGCGATCATATCGTTATACAATGTGTGAAAATATCAAGAATCTACAGACTTTAATTAGTTTAAATAAAAGTCAAGTGCGAGACGGATTCGCGCACTTAAGTGCTGCACATGAATTAAAAAAAAATACACAAATAAAAAAGTTACCAAAGTGAAAAATTAAAAATGAAATGATTTTTTTATTAAAATGAATAATTTCGATTTTTGTTTTTTTTTTCATTTTTCATACTCTACTTCTAAGAGTTCTAACCCCAGAAACTAAATAATTACCCAACTTATATGCTAGTATTATGCATGTATTATACATATAAACCTTCCTCTTGGATCACTCTATCTATTTAAAAAAACCGCATCAAAATCCGTTGTGTGGTTTTGAAGATATAAGCATACATAGGGACATAGGGACATAGGGACACAGGGACAGAGAAAGCGACTTTATTTTGTACTATGTAGTGATTATGATTAAATCTCACGGTAGTTTCATGTTGAAAGCTTTGGCTAGTTCTATTGTGTTCTATTGCGGTTGTGGTTTCCCGAGATGGGATGGGACCTTGTGGTAACCGAGATCGTGATTTTTTTAGTTGTTGCTGTCAATTGTCTCAAGATACTTATTTATTTGTAAAAAAAATACTTCAATAATTTTGGGACAGCCTGTATAGTCCAAGCCGAGTTCTTCATAATTTTTAGAGTTCCGTGCCTCAAAAGGAGAAAATGGAATTATAGGATCACCTTGTCCGTCTGTCTGTCAATGCCCATTTTCTCAGGAACGCATTTTAAGTTCAAATTAGTACCAAATACTTAGCTCTACGGCCCTGGGAGATGTGAGAAAATCAACATTATCATCATATATCCAGCCTTAAGTCCCACTGCTGGGCATGGGCTATAGTTCCCACGCGGGCCCAGTGCGGATTGCGTATTTCACACACCATTGAATTGCTCAGCAGGCATGTGCAGGTTTCCTCGCGATGTTTTCCTTCGCAAAAAATTTGAAACTCAGAAATGTGAATCCAAACAAAATCTACCCTCAATCAATAGATCGCCTTTAGAAAAGGTTTCCATACAAATTGCCGTGCTCCTAAAAAACAGTTTTTTGGCTCATCTGATGTTAAGTGATCACCGCCGCTCATGGACACCTACAACACCATTAGGACTACTGGTGCCTTGCCGTCCCAAATATGACAGTTCAAAAATGTTGTTGCTACTGTTGTTAGTGAAAACAGTCTTTAGATTTAGAATCGGTTAAAGAGCATCACAGGATATCCTCAATCCAAACCGAATAGTGGGATAGGCAGTGGTAATTTAATTTGTAACCGTTACGCACTTTCGAAGTCGCTTGCCCACACAAATAAAAACATTTTTTAAATCCTATTTTATAAATTTAATGTGAAAGTTTGTGAGTATGGATGTTTGGATGTTTGTTACTCTTTCACGCCAGAACGGGTGGACAGATCTGGATGAAATTTGGAACGTAGATAGATTATAGTCTGAAATAACACATAGGCTACTTTTCATCCCGGAAAATTGCGTAATTCCTGCGGGATAGCGATAAACGAATTCTATGCAGACCAAGTTGCGGGCAACAGCTGCTACACAATATTTCTGTTGACGGCATTTTAATAACGTACTCATAGGTAATAACTTACCTATACGGTGACCCGCTTTTGTTTGCCACCCTATTTTATAAAAAGCAATTTTTGTGACTTTTATATCTTTTGTTTCCCCTTTCCACCAATACGCCCACAATCATGCTAAATGCGGCCTTTAAACCTTGTTACCTTAGGCTGCCTACCTCGTAAGGGATAAAGACGTGATTTATGTATGAACGTATTTGTATCTTGTGTAAGGAATAGTGTGATAAGGGAACGTGCTGGTGTGAAAGAGGATATAGTGACCAGGATAGGAAAAAGTATGCTTAGTTGGTTTGGTCACGTAGAGCGGATGGATGAAAGTAGACTAACTAAACAGATCTATATGGGGAGTGTGAATGGTAAAGTTGGGAGGGGAAGGCCTAGACGGACGTTTCGAGACCAAATAGGAGACGTTTTGGAAAAAGGTCAGGTCAGGAGTACCCGAAACCGACGAGCATGTATGAAGAGATTGATGAATGTGGATGAAGCAAAAGAAGTATGTCAGGGTCGTAGCAAGTGGAACAAAGTAGTCTCTGCCTACCCCTGTGGGAAAGAGGCGTGACGGTATGTATTTATGTATGTATGTATTTGTATCTTTGTCCTATGCTGTATTTTAAAGATGTTTACGTCAAAACCTCGATGATATATTACGAACGAGAATCTATTTTGACAAGTATAAATATATATAGCTATTCTAAGCTTAGTCATTAGTGTTGAGTTGTCCTAATTACCGTCAGCAGAATTACAACGGATAGCACGAACGATCATTTTCTTTAACGGCATCTTCTCTTTCTAATATGGCCCCATCGATGCGATGATTTCGCCAATGTCAAAGTAATAAATACAGTATTCAAAAACCTTGTGACAAAAATGTCGGCAACGTTGTACGGTAGAACACGGTCAAAAACCCCCCCCCCCCCCTCCCCCCCGCCTATCAGGCTCTTAGCCAACGGATAACGATATCCCTCAGAATCTGCCAGGAAATCATGGGTGCGCCGGAGCAAGCACTGCTCTTCTCGGACGGATCCAAAAACGAACCGCAGCTCTTAAACCACACGCGGAGGTAACCCGACTCGCACCCTCTTTAACGGCTCTACACAGACAAGACCGCCATCTGTCTTGCGTTTGAGGAACTTCTGCTCCTACCCAACATGAGTATCTACCAATAGGAACATGTGTTCCAAATTTCATCCAGACCTGTCCAGCCGTTCTGGCGTGAAAGAGTAACACGCATCCGTCTATACTTACAAACTTTCGCGTTTATAATATTAGTAGGATGTATGTTATTAATTTTGAAACCGCCAGTAAACGTTTCTATATATCCTGTCAGAAAATAAAACATATCTCTATTTATATTTAGATATTTTTGCTCTTTAAATAGCTATGACCTGTAAAATGATACATCGTGAACTCATACATCCTACGTTTCATTTGATTTGGGGCAATGCATGGACTGTGTGGTCTCCACCATTTGTATGGGAGCGAGGTGTTCAGACGTGTTCGTATAACCCGATTAAATTTCCAAGGAAATGGGTTTCCTCATACATAAATATTACTACACTAGCTGCCGCCCGCGACTTCGTCTGCAAAAAATTTGTTTATCCCACGGGAACTATGCAATTTTCCGGGATAAAAAATAGCCTATGTGGTAATCTAGGGTATCAGCTGTCTCCGTTCTAAATTTTATCGAAATCCATTTACTCGTTTTTACGTAAAAGAGTAACAAACATCCATCCATCCATCCATGCTTACAAACTACAGTAATTTGTAGGTTTGTTAGCGATAAACTCAAAAACTTATGAACGGATTTTCTTGTGGTTTCACCCAATAGATAGAGCGATTCACGAGACATGTTTAAGTATTAATTTGTCTCGATTTTTTGTAAATTAATTGAAATAAAAAAGATAATTGCTGAAAATCGGGAAAAGTTTAGCTAGGTGGAAAAGGGAAAATTTCCTGGGATACAAATTTTAACTATGCACGGACGAAATTGCGGACAACAACTAGAAAATAAATAAAAATAGATAAAAAAAATTAAATACAAGCATTTTTGCTGGGTGTACTTGCATTGTCATCCGTCCTACATAATATGTGTACCGAATTCCAAGTCAATCGGACCAACCGTTGAAGAGTTCCCTCCTGCGGAGACGGTCCTGGCCAAACCACCTAAATTCTACTACCAGATTATTATATTGTTGATGAAAACATCTGCTTCAAAATTCAGTTGTAAGATTCCACCCAAAAAATATACGTACCTACGGTCGAGTGCAAAAATAAATATCGATACAAACTTCTCAAAAATATGTCCCAGGACCTTATCATCCGGTGTAAGAGCGTATACTACATCCTACTATCCTACTAATATTATAAATGCGAAAGTTTGTGAGTATGTTTGGATGTTTGTTACTCTTTCACGCCAGAACGGGTGGACAGATCTGGATGAAATTTGGAACATAAGTCATAAGTCATTTATTTGCAGAAAATAGATAGATTATAGTCTGGAATAACACATAGGCTACTTTTTATCCCGGAAAATTGCGTAATTCCTGCGGGATAGCGATAAACAAATTCTATGCAGACGAAGTTGCGGGCAACAGCTAGTAGTTAAATAAAAGCGTGTAACAACACTGCTGCTTAGCGGTAAGATTCACGAATGTGATGTAATATCGCTGTCCCTTTCACCCTCAAACGTTTTCTAACGCCTCTACATCGAGTTGTATGACAGCCGGCTTCTAATTTAATAACTATGCCAAAAGGTCGTTGACCTTTCTCCTTAAAAGGAGTCGGGACGCTATGTTAGTGTAGCTATTGTTCGAATGTAAGTTGAAACCGGTCAACTATAGATGAATTACCCAATAGAGTGAGCTGTCGTACTTTCAAATGAATCAATAAAGTTGACTTCTTGATTTTTTTATGTTTACTTTTACGGTTTTACCGTTACAAATTAAATTTCTAAACGACACTGAAAAAAAAAACGCCTAGCGACAAAAATTCGCATAGTAACAAGTCCATGTGACAGCTAGTGACAGAAAAATTCGAAGGCTTACCCACCTGCTTTGGGTGGTATAGCACGCGTCACGTAATGACGAGGATCCGGGTTCGAGTCCCGGCCACAGCTTTCCTCTTCGGGTTTTTCTGTTCTAATTTTCAGTGTCGTTTAGAAATTTGAGTTGTCGTACTTCTATGTTGGTCTGGGAGCATAGAAAAAACATAGAATGTACAAGTTGCTTCTCTTCTCGCGGATAAAAGCCCATCGAAAGAACAGGCGAAAATCTTATACACTACACACACAGATCATGTCTTTATGCTTTATGGGGTAGACAGAGCCTAAGGTAACAATACCAAATGGCTACGTTTAACGTAATTGTGGGCGTGTAGGTGGAAAGGTGAATCGAAATAGTGATGAGCTGCTAGCATCGATAACATGATTCTTAAGATTTTCGCAAATTGCCTCGATGGGCTTTTACCGTCTGCGTGGGAAGAGAAGCAGTTGGTACATTCTATGTTATTTCTTTGCCCCAGACCAGCATGGAGTATCATCTGACATAGTGAGTCAAAGATATAGTGACTAGGATAGTTTGGTCACGTAGAGAGGATGGATGAAAGTAGACTAACTAAACAGATTTACATGGGGAGTGTGAGGTGCGTTGAGAGGGGAAGGCCTAGAGGTACGTTCCGTGACCAAATTGAGGACGTTTTGGTAAAAGGTCAGGTCAAGAGTACCCGATTTAACCCGCACTCAACGGTGCCGTTGCCATCTGCCCCATCCCGGGGCGGCCAGTGGGCGTCGCGGTAACACCTAGTGCTCCCGTAACGCTCACAGTCCATGGCCAGGAGGGAACGTGTGTGTTTTTAGACGGTAGGCCTCTCCCCTCCTTCCATAGGGAAGGCAACGGCGAGCTGGAGAGCCCGTCATACTCCCGTTGCTGCCCCGAGCGCGGGAATGCATAAGGCGCATTTTCCACACGTTAAAAAAAAAGGTCAAGAGTACCCGAAACCGAAGTGCTTGCGTGAAGAGACTGATGAATGTGGATGCGAAAGAAGTGTGTCAGGATCGTAGCAAGTGGAACAAAGTAGTCTGCCTACCCCTGTAGGAAAGAGGCGTGACTGTATGTATGGCTGTATACACACACATATCACGTCTATATCTATAGGTAGGTAGACAGAGCCTATGGTAACAACATCTAAAGGAACAAAGTAGTATCAGCCTACCCCTGTGGGAAAGAGGAGTAACGGTATGTATGTATTTAGATAGTCAAAAAAGTTGTTCCATGCTGCTTTGGGAGTAAAGAAAAAACAGAATTTACCATTTGCTTCTCTTCCCGAGCAGATGGTAAAAGCTCATTGAGGGAATGGACGAAAGTGTTAGGAATCATGTTATAGGCGATGCGGCTAACAACCCATCACTATTTTGATTTCCCTTTCCATACGCCCTTAATCATGCTAAACGTGGCCTTAAGCTTTTGTTATCTTAGGCACTGTCTACCCCGTAAGGGATAAAGACGTGATATATGTATGTAGTCAAAAAATTACATTACAGTCTTGTTACGTTGACCTTTTTGTTACATAACTTGTTACAAATGTGACGGCGACCGCGCCTGGAACTATCACATCACTATCAGCTTATCACCGCGCGTGATGTTATCACGGGCCTTATCATAATGTAATTCACAATCACGGGACACGTCATTCAATAAGTTCAAATAATAGATGCGTCTGTAAACCGTTAGACGTTGGCTGTGTGTCTGTGGCAACGTAGCTTTCAAACGGATGCACCGATTTGGATGTGGTTTATTTCATTCGAAAGCCAGTTTCCTTGCGGTGGTTCTAAGCTAAGTGTGATAAAAATCGGTCTAGCAGTTTAAAGAGTATCATCTCTTTTCCAAAATGATGTAAGGCGTTTTTGGCATAAAATTGGTTTTATTAGTCGATTAATACATGGCGGTTTTTTTTTAATTTATTTACTTACATATATACGTACACATACACCAATCACGTCTTTATCCCTTACGGGGTAGACAGAGCCTAAGGTAACAAGGCCTAAAGACCATTTAGCATGTTTGTGGGCGTATAGATGGAAAGGGGAATCAAAATAGTGATGGCTTGCTACCCGCATCGCCCATAAGTAAGACAGATGGGCAAATTACGGGCTCCTGGGGCCTTACCATGATGTCTTAATGCGATTACTCTTTACGCCGGAAAACAGCGCTCTACACATCTACGCATCTAAAATAAAATATATCTCATCGACCTAGAAATATATATATTGGAAATTTTGGAATGTCTGGTAGTAATACAAATGGTCATAGTGCATTTAAAATAACAGAAGTTACTTGGCAACTATTTGACGAGCTTTTATACATACCTACATACAGACATACATACATAGAATATACCAGTTTCTTCTCTGCTCGCGCAGATGGCAAAAGCCCATCGAGGGATTAGATCAAAAATCTTAGGAATATGTTATAGGCGATGCGGCTAGCAATACAATTTTCAGCGTCAAATAAAAAAATAGGTCTTGTTACCTCAGGCTCTGTCTACCTCGTAATGGATATAGACGTGATGTATGTTTGTATGTGTATGTATAAAAAAAGAAATGATGGCATTTTCGACAAATAATAAATTTAGTTGTTACATCTAACGGAAATCTATACATATGCCCACAATCATGCTAAACGTGGCTTAGGCGGTTTAGGCACTGTCTACCCCGTGAGGGATACAGACGTGATTTATGTATGTACTAGCAGTTGCCCGCAACTTCGTCTGCAAAAAAATAGTATTTCGCTATCCCGCGGGAACTATGCAATTTTCCGGGATAAAAAGTAGCCTATGTGTTATTCCAGACTATAATCTATCTGTGTTCCAAATTTCATTTAGATCTATCCAGCCGTTCTGGCGTGAAGGAGTAACAAACATCCAAACATACTCACAAACTTTCACATTTATAATATTACTAGCTGACCCGGCGAACTTTGTTCCGCCTTAAATTTGAAAAATTCCAGTGGTTTGGGCTGTGCTATCCCGCGGTAACTATGCAATTTTCCGGGATAAAAACTATCCTATGTCCTTTCCCGGGACTCAAACCAACTGTATACCAAATTTCAACTAAATCGGCCCAGCGGTCAGACAGACAGAGTTACTTTCGCATTTATAATATTAAGTAAGGATAAGGATAGTAGGATGTATCAAATACACCTAGCTTTTATACAGTTAATTTTCAATTAATGCAGGCAAAGTCACAGCACCGCATGCTTATTCTACATTTGTACCATCTGTATAATATCTATACTGTGTCCGATGCACGATCAGTGGGATCGAGACCGTCGCGCGCGCACCACGCTAGTACCGTTCCCCGTTACCGGTACATAACGGTACAGGTTTCACTTTTTTGGTACAGTGATTTGTGAGTGTAGTGTTGTGTTTATGTTTGGGTGAGTAAAATAATTAGGTCAAATAAATTATGCCATGTGATGGTTAGGCGTTTTAATAGATTTGGATGACAAATTTGTATGATGAAATTGATTTGTATGAAAGGCTTTTACCGAAATCCGGTTTGAGCTAGTTTGGAAATAGAATAGCAAATGTTATTTTTATAAAGATATTTACCTAAGTCTGTGTTAAGCTGAATGCGGGGGGGGGGGGGGGGGTTTAGATTTACAATGTATTTATTTGTAGTTACAAAACACTTATAAATTGAATATGCAATTACTTAAGTATAAAAATATAAATGTATTACAAGATAAATTAACTAAGCACAAACTAAAATAAATCTAAAAGGCTCGCGTTTTGTTTTTAATTATTATTGTTAGTATAGTTCTTGGAATTATAAACAATTTAACCCTATGATATTCTGTACTTTTCAAATATAAATTTAAAAAAAATTGACAACCATAAATAGAAAATTTAAAAAACCCCCAACACATAAACTGCTGTACTAATTTTAACACACACACAGAAATCAGAAACTTATAACACCTCCCTCTTTTTGTGTCGGGGGAGCAAAGAAAAAACACAGAATGTACCAGTTGCTTCTCTTCGTGCAGATAGTAAAAGCCCGTCGAGGGATTGGGCGAAAATCTTAGGGATCATGTTACATAGGCGATGCTAGCAACCCATCACTGTTTTGATTCCCCTTTCCATCCATACTCCCACAATCATGCTAAACGTGGTCTTTAGGTCTTGTTACTTTAGGCTCTGTCTACCCCGTAAGGGATAAAGAGGCAATTTTTGTATGTTGTATGTATTTAGGCAGGATATGTCGTTGGCTCCAAAAAGGTTAAAATGTTAAAGGAAGGTAGGAATTCAAGGAATTTATATATCTGATAAATACTGTGTGATACTGATATGCTAATTCTACGTACTGATGTGATTTATCATTGCTGACACATCATCAGCATCATCATGGGACAAGAAATGATTCATATTTGGGTAGATCACAGTGGTATAACTATAACGTCTGGGGCCCGCGGCAAATTTGTCAAATGTCCTTCGTCAATATAAAGAAGTGCATCAGCGTCCCTTCTGTGCTCTAAGCCAAGCCAGTTCGGGGCCCCCTAGAGCTAGGGGGCCCTGGCATTTTGCCACCCCTGCCACCCTATAGTTACGCCACTGGTAGATCACTTTTTAACCGACTTCAAAAAAAGGAGGAGGTTCTCAAATCGTCTGTATGTTTTTTTATGTTTGTTACCTCATAACTTTCGACTGGGCGAAGCGATTTTAATGATTCTTTTTTTATTTACTCCAGAAATAACAATAGTTGTAACAACATTAGATACATCGTACCTACATATTGATAAGTAGAAAAAGTAAGTTGATTATTAAGTTGTAGAAGAATATGCAATTATTTTTTTCTTTTTAGTGCGTATTAGTTTGTTTTGGAATAGTTTCCTTTTGTGAAGTCGGTTTTATTTTGTTAAAATTTTGGTTTATCCTATTTTGATCCTCTTTTCCACACGCCCACAATCATGCTAAACGTGCCGTTTAGGTCACCTTGGGCTCTGTCTACCCCGTAAGGGATAAAGACGTGATATATGTATGTATTGAAAACAAAGTGTATATCAAATTTCAGTATGGCATATGGTATCATCAAATAAACTAACGCACCGTTAATTGGTACGTCCGTCTGCTGTCATGCTATCCCGTAGAACAACCTAAACAAAGCTTGTATTAGCTGCAATAATCTGCTTCTTTCTAGTTAAATCCAGATAAATAAAAAAAATGTAATCCGCCATTTTTTTTTTGAGTATTAGAGACTTTATGTGTCTCTACTATAGACTAATATAATTTAAGGCTCGGGGACCTTATCACTATCATCACTACATAGTATAAAATAAAGTCGCTTTCTCTGTCCTCGTGTCCCTATGTCCCTATGTATGCTTATATCTTCAAAACTACACAACGGATTTTGATGCGTTTTTTAATAGATAGAGTGATTCAAGAGGAAGGTTTTTATGTATAATTCTACGCAGACGAAGTCGCGGGCAGAAGCTAGTAATATATATATCCCTTTTATAAATGTATTTAATTCAGGTAGAATTTAAGTATTGTAGTAGCTTAATGTATTTTATATTGAAAAAATGACTTTCTGCCAAGTTTCTTGCGGCGCATTCTTGGCAATGATGGTCTTTCCGAATGCGCTGGTAGTTTCAAAAAAGACGTAAAAGAGCCCTTGGCGGACAATTTGCAAAAATATTTTTTGAATTTTTTGAAATATAACTAATAACTGTATGTTAATACTATGACAGATATGTCAAAAAATTTATTAAAAATAAAATTTAACTTCACTTACATCACATCGTCTTTATCCCTTACGAGGTAGACAGACCTAAAGATAACAAGATCTAAAGGCCACGTTTAGCATGATTGTGGGCGTATAGTAAATGGGAAACAAAATAGTGATGGGTTGCTGGCATGGAATATAACATGATTACAACGTTTGCCCATTCCCTCGATGGGTATTTACAACTAATTATACTAATTAATTTGGTTCCCATAGGACAGATGATAATGCAAGTACAGTCAACAAAAAGTACTGTTAGCAAAAAAGCTATTATCTAAAATGAAAATATTATAAATGTGAAAGTGTGTGTTTGTTCCGTCTTCACGCTGAAACGACTCAACGGATTTGGATGAAATTTGGAACGGAGATAGCTGGCACTCTAAGTTAACACATAGGCTACTTTTTATCCCGGAAAATTACATAGTTCCCGCGGGATAGCGATAAACATGTCAGAGGCCTAGCATCGCAACGTAAATAATTATAGCAGAATATACTATCAATATCAGTTCATACGTATAATCCTACTAATATTATATACGCGAAAGTTTGTAAGTATGAATGGATGGATGTTTGTTACTCTTTCACGCCAGAACGGCTTGACGGATCTGGATGAAATTTGGAACATACATAGATTATAGTCCGGAATAACACGTAGGCTACTTTTTATCCCGGAAATTGCGTAATTCCTGCGGGATAATAAACGAATTCTATGCAAACGAAGTTAAGAAGCTAGTCTAAATAATATATAACTCAAAGGTGACTGACTGACTGACATAGTGATCTATCAACGCACAGCCCAAACCACTGGACGGATCGGGCTGAAATTTGGCATGCAGGTAGATATTATGACGTAGGCATCCGCTAAGAAAGGATTTTGATCAATTCTACCCCCAAGGGGATAAAATAGGGGATGAAAGTTTGAATAAAACTTTGTCAATTTTAAACCGATCGGGCTGAGACTTTGCATGCATAAAGCTACTATGACGTAGGCATCCTCTAAGATCGGATTGCGTAATTACTGCGGGATGCTGGTCTGGGAGCAAAGGAAAAACATAGAATGTACCAGTTGCTTCTCTACCCGCGCAGATGGTAAAAGCCCATCGAGGGAATGGGCGAAAATAATAGGAATCATGTTTAGGCGATGAGGCTAGCAACCTATCACTATTTTGATTCCATTTTCCACCTATACGCCCACAACCTTGCTAAATGTGGCCTGTAGGTACCTGTTGCCTTAGGCTCTGTCTACCCCGTAAGGGATAAAGACGTGATTTGTGTATGTGTATGTGTGTATGTGTATAGCGATAAACGAATTCTATGCAAACGAAGTTAAGAAGCTAGTTTTATATGTATGTATGTTTATATATACCGACCGCGTCCGCACCCAAATAACTAAGTCATTACTTTCTCCTTCAGACATTTTAAGTATGTTGTGAGTCAGTATAATGTCCTGAGCGTTCCACTAATGTCTCACCTACATTTCTATGTATGTTTGTCTGTATGTATGTATAACTATTTATTGTACAACATTAATTTTACGGGTAATGTGATAGACAGATGTTAGAACGAACGTATACCTTAAAGGGATCGTTTCCAGTTAACCTTCGAACGATTGTCAAAACAGAAACAAGTATCAGTAGATGTACTAAAAAGCTGAAAGAGCAATGACCTTAACTTAAATCTAAACAAATAAAGTATTATATATAATTTGACTTTGTTTTGTGCAAAAATAATATTACTCGATTTGAACTTGAAGTTAGTTTGACGTTGATGTATGTGTGTCTGTGGCATCGTAGCGCTCAAGCGGATAAACCGATTTCGACGCGATTTTTGTCAATCGAAAGCCAATTTCCTTGCGGTGGTTTTAAGCTATGTTTGGTAAAAATCGGTTCAGCGGTTCGAAGAGTATCAGCTCTTTTTCAAAATGATGTAAGGTATTTTTGAAAAAAAAAAAACTTTTTTATTTAAGAGTTCGATTAGTGTTTGGTAAAAATCGGTTCAGCAGTTTCTGTGTGGGGAGTTTTTTAATGTTAATTGTTATAATGGATAGTAACAGTGACCCATATTTCTTTATCAATATTTTATCGGCAAAGCACTTTATATAATACACCAAATTAATGTTTAATCGGATTAATCTTATCTAAAAATAATTATAAAGGAATGCCATGCATTTTGGTAAAAAATAAATATAATTTTATTGAATCAGGCGTTACTTTGCGGAGGTCCATTTCAATGAACAAAAAATACCTTGCTACTCCGCTACTCACGTGCAAGATAACCAAGTGTCAAATATAATATAGGTACCAGCTTCTGCCCGCGACTTCGTCTGCGTAGAATCATACATAAAAAACTTCCTCTTGAATCACTCTATCTATTAAAAAAAACCGCATCAAAATCCGTTGCGTAGTTTTAAAGATTTAAGGATACATAGGGATATAGGGACAGAGAAAGCGACTTTGTTTTATACTATGTAGTGATAGTGATTTTGTTGATTCGGGCGTTAATGAACAACTACTTACCTTGCTACTCCGCTACTCAAGCTATGAGTAGCGGAGTAGCAAGGTAAGTATTTTTTGTTCATTGAAATATAATATTTCAATAATAATTGGCGCCAAGAAACACTACGTGCAATACACTTGCAGGCAATTTAATATGCGAATACTAGCTTCTGCCCGCGACTTCGTCTGCGTAGAATTAGGCATAGGAACTGATTTTGATAGTACCTATATTCTGCAATATTTTATTACAAGCTTCTTCCATGCCAAAATTTAAACATTTAGAATTATTTTAGTTTTCGATCAGTCCTTTTACTTTTTCTGAGTCTACTCTTGCTTAATACTTATGTCCTATCAATCGTTCAAAGGTTAACTGGAAGAGATCCCTTTAAATAAGTTCTTTTTTGTGTTTGTTGTCGTGTATTCATCTTTTTCTTGTGTTTTATCTATATCTATACTATAATATTATAAAGAGGAAAGATTTGATTGTTTATTTGTTTGAATTGAATAGGCTCCGAAACTACTGTATCGATTTCAAAAATTTTTTTGCCGTTAGAAAGCTACATTATCACTGAGTGACATAGGCTACTCTTTACCGCGGGAAAATACCTTTTCCTACGGGAAAATTAATTTACCGCGGGCGAAGCTGCGGACGGAAGGCTAGTCTACAATAAAGAGTTATACATACATACAGCGAGCGAACCTAAACTGAATTGGAATTGAGTCGCATTAAGACGTCGCGGTAATGCCTCTGGTACCCAATTACAAGCTTTGCTTAGTTTGGGACTAGGTCAGTCGGTGCCAGCATGGCTAGCATAGACAGAGCGCGCGAAATAGCAGCCGTCTCTGTCTAAAGCGAACAGTAAGAAAGAGACGGCTATTCTCGCGCACTTGACCTAACCCAATGACATGAATGATGGTCCCAAGACAATTATATTTATACATACATACATATACACAAATGACGTGTTTATCGTCGGTAGACAGAGCCTAAGGTAACAAGACCTACAGGCCACGTTTAGCAAGAATGTGAATCAAAATAGTGATGGGTTGCTAGCCGCTATGATATTTGCCCATTCCCTCGATGGGTTTATACCTGCGCGGGAAGAGAAGCAACTGGTACATTCTATGTTTTTTCTACCCAGACCAGCATGGAAGTACTCATATTTAATTTTATTATTAAACTAGCTTTTACCCGCGACTTTGTCTGCATAGAATTATACATAAAAACCTTCCTCTTGAATCACTCTATCTATTAAAAAAACCGCATCAAAATCCGCTGTGTAGTTTTGAAGATATAAGCATACATAGGGACATAGGGACAGAGAAAGCGACTTTGTTTTATACTATGTAGTGATATGATAGTGACGTGTTGCATCACCATCATCTCTGCCTACCCTGACTACGCCACGCCACTATGCACGCCACTGGAGATGAAATCGGGTACACAAACAATATTTGTGTACTTTCCTCAAACAATAAGTCCGTCTCAAAGTTTCCGTTAGGAATTTGTCGCGGTGCGTCACAGACAATCGGAAACAGCGGATGCACTCGCCGCGGTTACGTTGACTATGCGGTTACGTCATCGTCAGTAAGAGTGGTCCAATTGGAAAGTGTGTAGTCTGTGGTACAAAGTCCGCTAATTCTTCTATAAGTATTCTATTTTCTTTCATTGTTTTTTTAGTTTTTCAATGTATTTTTGTAGATGGTAAAAGGCCATCGAGGGAATAAGCGAAAGTCTTACGAATCATGTTATAGGCGATGCTAGCAACCGTCACAATTTTGAGTCCCCTTTCCACCTATACGCCCGCGATCATGGCGTGGTCTTTAGGTCTTGTTACTTTAGGCTGTCTATCTCGTAAGGGATAAAGACGTGATTTATGTATGTATTAATGTTTTTTTTAAATTGCAAAAGTTTAAAAATTGCAAACACTGAGAGCCACAATACATAACTTTACCGAATATAATACATAAACTCCTTAAACTTACCAGTCAATAAACCACTTTATACTACCTATAATATATATTAATAAAATACACTACATAAAATAAATAAATAAATAAAGAGCACAATAAACATAGGAATATTTACCATTGATTTAAGAAGATGGTGCGAGCCACATCTTCTTCAAACCTTCCCTGAACGACACTATGGAGGGAGATTGCCTGATGGAGGTTGGTAAGCGATTCCACAGCCTAGTCGAGTGTACAGTAAATATTTGGAATAAGAAGTGGAAGGAAGTCAATCAATGCCGATCAATGTTTTTGATAAATATTTGACGACCGGATAGCCTAGTGGTTAGTGACCCTGACTATGAAGCTATAGAGGTCTTGGGTTCGAATCCCGGTAGGGGCAGACAGTTGTATGATGAATACGAATGTTTGTGCCCGAGTCATGGATGTTGTATGTATTTAAGTACATGGGTATTCCATTTGGGGTCTATGCCGCAGGAGGGCCTTTTAGATGGAGTTTTTTTTTATAATTAGGTATATAAACGTTTTGTATATTTAGGTAACTTTTAGTTTTTAATTATGTTGTATTTACTTATTAAATTAAATCCATAGATTATATTTAGGTACCTATTTATAATTATAAATTATTTAAATCTTTATTTTAATAATTTGTACAAAAGTATTCAATTAAGTTATTTTTAAGTATGTATTTATCTTTATATAAGTACGTTTATCCGTTGCCTGGTACCCATAGTACAAGCTTTGCTTAGTTTGGGGCTGGGTCAATTGGTGTAACTAGTCCCAAGATATTTATTTTATTTATTTATTTAAATACGTCATTTTACGAAGTTGTTACTTAATTTTGGCCAAATTTTATCATCCGCTTATCCAATGAAAAACCTAATCATCTAGCTTAACCCCTGGAATGCTTAAGATACCAACCAGTATCACATTTAAGCCTACCTTTTTTATTGTAATCTGTAAAATTACATACATACATTACATAACATTATACTTACAGGGTAGAGTCTAAGGTAACAAGAGCTAAAGGCCACGTTTAGCATGATTGTAGGCGTATAGGTGGAAACGGGAATCAAAATAGTGATGGGTTGCTAGCATCGCTTATATCATAATTTCTGAGATTTCCACCCATCCCCGCGATGGGCTTCCATCTA
The DNA here is from genome assembly GCA_932294345.1 of Pandemis cinnamomeana. Classification (NCBI taxonomy): domain Eukaryota; kingdom Metazoa; phylum Arthropoda; class Insecta; order Lepidoptera; family Tortricidae; genus Pandemis; species Pandemis cinnamomeana. The sequence continues at coordinate 4,235,017 of OW028731.1, forward strand.
ATAATAATAATAAATAAATAATAATAATATTTTTGGACAATTGACACCAATTGGCCTAGCCCCAAACTAAGCAAAGCTTGTAATATGGGCACTAGACAACGGATAAACATACGTATATAGATAAATACATACTTAAATACATATTAAACATCCAAGACTCGAGAACAAACATTCGTATTTTCATACAAATATCTGCCCCGACCGGGGATCGAACCCGGGACCTCAAGCTTCATAGTTAGGTTCTCTACTGGGTCATCCGGTCCGGGTCGGTGGGTCTGCGTGGGAAGAGAAGCAACTGGTACATTCTATATTGTTTCTTTGCTCCCAGACCAGCATGGAAGTGCATAAAGAGTATTTGTATTTGTATCTGTGCTGTCAGATTCATACTAAAAATGACAGTTAAAACCTGAACTGAGTCGGAACTGACTTTAAGACGTCACGGCAAGGCCCCAGTTCTAGAACGGGACCAAAGCGGCGTTCGCAGCGCACCGTTCTACCGCTGGACCGTCCGTTTTTGTCTGTAGTACACTGGTTGGGTGACTTTCACCCATTTCTTCGCTTTCCATACAAATCGGCCAAGGTTGGTGACTGCACTTGAATTTTAACACTCCGTTTCTCTGCCTTGTATGATAACATACACGCATACATTAATGTATGGTACGCTTAATTTTCTATACGTGTTTAAAACTAACGACGCAGAGAGGTGTCGATGTGTGTAGTGTCTGTGGCGTCGTAGCTTTCAAACGGATGGATCGATTTGGATGCGGTTTTTTTTGTTCGGAAGCCAGTTTCCTTGCGGTGGTTTTTAGCTATGTTTGGTAAAAATCGGTCAAGTAGTTTGAAGAGTATCAGGTCTTTTCCAAATTGATGTCAGGCTTTATTTGGCATAAATAATTGAATTATTTTCAATTTTTTTTATTTAATGTTTTTCAAAATCACCTCATGACTCACTATTTGTCACAAATTCAATCCACACTCTGTGTTAGTTCCTTCTTTTTCTTTCTTTTTGTTGTTTCTTTAAATATCTAATCCTTTTCTTTTAAACCAACTTCAAAAAAAAGGAGTTTCTCAATTCCATTGTATTTTTTTTAATATTTGTTACCTCAGAGCTTCGTCATTAGTAACTAAGTAAATAAGTAAATGCTTTATTGTACAAATACATAATAATATAAAGAAACAGATACAATTCACATAAAAATAAAATAACATTAATATATGCACAAAGGCGAACTTATCCCGATGTATTGCATGAAAAACATATACATTTCACACAGGCTTGGTTATCTTGCACGTGAGTAGCGGAGTAGCAAGGTAAATATTTTTTGTTCATTGAAATGGACCTCCGCAAAGTAACGCCTGATTCAATAAAATATGATTCCTAAGATTTCCGAAGGTCTTCCATGCTGGTCTGGGAGCAAAGAAAAAACATAGAATGTACCAGTTGCTTCTCTACCCGCGCAGATGGTAAAAGCCCATCGAAGGAATGGGCGATTATGATAGGAATCATGTTATAGGCGATGAGGCTAGCAACCCTTCACTATTTTGATTCCATTTTCCACCTGTACGCCCACAATCTTGCTAAATGTGGCCAGTAGGTACCTGTTACATTAGGCTCTGTCTACCCCGTAAGGGGTGAAGACGTGATTTGTGTGTGTGTGTGTGTAAGATTTTCGCCCATTCCCTCGATGGGCTTTTACCATCAGCGCGGGAAGAGCAACCGGTATATACATTCTATGTTTTTCTTTACTACAAGACCAGTACGTCTAGCACGAAAGCGTACAAAAGTCGCGTCGCGCGCGAGTCAGATTGCCCGTCTTTTTCTTACTATTCGTTTTAGAAAGAGATGGGTAATCTATCTCGCGCGCGACGCGACTTTCGTATGCTTCCGTGCTAGGCATACAACATGGAAGTAATAATATCACCATACAAAATTATCTTATCAACAAATAAATTGGGAGGGACCGGCTGTTTGCACATTGATTAAGTAAAACATTTTTAATGTACACACAAGGAATTGGAACGAATCAAATTGCATTCTATCTGATTCAACTGTTTACAAAATTTCTAAACGACACTGAAAATTAGGAATTATCCGATCGACTACGCCATCGCGATTCTTCCTATTCGTACGTACACACAGCAAAGCTATTCGGTAAGCAGGATAGATACGGCGCGAGCGTGCGTAGGTGCTTACCTGATTATATTGCCGTGTGTACATACATACGTACCCGTTTCGGGCATACAATATGTAATAAAACAAACTACACACAAATAATTATGGCGACATGAAAGTATTTGTAAAGGCCCTGTCGTCCCGGTTGATCGACGCCTCAGGGGAGCCAAGAGCTGGCGTGTATTTGTCCCAGCGGATCGCACTTGCGGTCCAAAGGGGTAATGCCGCAGCGACATGGGGACCCTGCCACAGCCAGTAGGGTTAGACGGGGTTTTCTTTTTATAACTTTTTTTATTTGTAAATATAGGTATTTTATAGTTATTTTTAGGATAGATATGTGGTTTTTAGGATGTGTTTGTATATATTTATATTCATAAGTTTAATTATATATTGTTGTTCTTATTATGGCAATAACTGATTGGGACAGTAATAATAGACAGAACCTAAGGCGACAAGACCTAAAGACTACGTTTTCAGATTGTGGGCGTATGGATGGAGAGGGGAATCAAAACAGTGATGGGTTGCTAGCCACATCGCCTATAACATGATTCCTAAGATTTTCGCCCATTCCCTCGATGGGCTTCTACCATCTGCGCGGGCAGAGAAGTAACTGGTACATTCTATGTTTTTCTTTACTCCCAGACCACCATAGTTAGAAGTTTAATCGAGATCATACGTATTAAAAAAAATATATGCCAAAAATGCCTAACATCATGTGAGATCCAATAAGCATTTTATTTATGGCAGTGACAGCCTGACAGTTACCGTAGCTTAACTTTTTTTTCATTTTTGCGGCAAACATTTAATGCCTGACTATGACAAGAAACCGAGTCGTTAGGTCAAACAAAGGTCAAAAAGTACTTTTACAAAAATATCTGCAATCGTGAAATATTTTTGAAATCGGACAAGATAAATCGGATAATTGATGGTTTTCCTCTAAATGGTTTTCGAATTAGAGCATACCATAAAAAATGATCAATGCCAATTAAAACACTTTTATCTCGGTTGTGTCAATTTGGGACTTACCTAATGAGTTTTGGTTGTCATCCGACGAAACTTAATGAGAAAAAATACAAAAGGGGAATTAAAAACCAATTAAACTATGATTAAATTATAAACAAATTAAAAAAGTAGGGATTCCCTGGCATAGTACCTACCACAGACGCTGGCAGCATTCCCCCTTTGGACGGCGATAAAAATAGCGATGGGTTGTTAGCCGCATCGTCTATAACATGATTCCTATGATTTTACCCATTCCCTCGATGGGCTTTTACCATGCGCGGGAAGAGAAGCAACTGCATTCTATGTTTTTTAGCTCCCAGACCAGCATGGAACTAAAACCTGCGATCTATTCAGCTTAACTTGTTGAACAAACATACAAACATAATATGTAATCCAAGTCACAAGTAATGCGATTTGCTAGCACGCGACGCTTGCCTAGCAACAACTAGCTAACAACGGACCTTACCATGACGTCTTAATAATAAATCCGTGCATGGCGGGAAGAACTTGATAACTCCAAAATGGCAATTTTACAGGGCAGCGATTTTAAAGTTTGTCATTTTCTCCAAAATCCGTTTTTATCTCGAACTCATCTCAATAGCTTGATTTATGGATAATTTTATGTAATCTTTCAAATTATGTTACGTGTTCTCGTAAATTCTGCTTATTTTGTAAGATATTAGACTTATCAACATACTACCCAGAGACTTATCAACTTATTACCCATACATTAGTGCTCAAACCAGTGAAAACATTATTTAATTTAATTCCTAAAAATCAGTTTTTCAGTGTAATTGAAATGTCTAAATTGATTTAAGAGTAATTTTAGATGGTTTTTCAAATATGGTTATGTTTATCTTTCTTACTATCTTATTATTCATAATAATTGACTTATCAACATGTTCACCGATGACTTATCAACTTATTCACCATAGAATTGGGTATCAATAATACACATTAATCGTTTGTAATAAAAAAAATGTAATAAAAATGTTCGTAATAAAATTTCAATAATTTGGGTGCTTGCGCACTTTTTGCACTACCTAATTTGAAAAAAAAAGAAAAATTAGAACAACTTCTGGGCTACGTTCAGTAACTAAAGTCGGATGAAATTCGTCCGATCATGAACACACTTACCGAACGAGTTGGGACGTTCTTCTGTCAAAAGTGTCAATTCAAAATAAATATAAAATAAATATTTGCTCCGAGACCTGAATAGAAATTCATTTTATATTTATTTTGATATTATATTTCTGATATCTTTGATATTATATTATTATATTTCTGTCCCTTTTCATCTTGAATCATTAACGTCTTCATTGAATCTCCCATTTTAAATTAAATTCACATTAAATTTAAATGTCGATGGTATGCGATTTCGTATTCGTAATAAAAAGTTTATATCCCCAGCGTTCGAATTATAAATTTTGCCGCTTTTCAACTGTCAAAGTGACGTCTGGGCTTTTTTTACCCATCTATTTTATGGGGTGACCGGTGTGATCGTCCGATGATCGCACTGACTTACTGAACGGGCCAGTGCGTAGTCGGGCGTCGTCGGGTGATCAAACTGAACGCACCCCTGTTCTCATATATCTCGGGAAAAGTAGTATGCGACATCAGTATGAGACATGACACAATGTGACAAGTTATTCAATAAAGAACATATTTTTGATTTGACCCGGTCTATAAATGAGAAACTACTAAGATAACACGAGATATCATATTCCGTGCATAGCGTGAGTAACTTGATAAGTCGAAATATAACGTCAATATATTATTTGTTAACTTTATAGTGTAAGTATAAATTGACATATCAAGTTACCAGTAGTTGAATATAAGTAGATAAAACGATATATTTATTTGTTAACGTAATAGTGTGTTAGTCGTCGCTTTGATATCTTGTTTTGTCAATTTACGTACGCTAGATCGGTTTTTGAGCATAAGTTGATGTAAGGATATATTACGATATTATATATTTTTTTGTGACTCATCGCGTATATATCTCGTTTCGTTAAATAAAATACGCAGCGTATGGATATATTCAAATACTCACGAGGCAATATCTCTAAAAGTATCGTAGATATCGAGTTGTCAATTTTTTTCCTACAAAACCAATGCTGTAGGAAGCCATTGCGACGATAAAAAAAAAATCGTGTAAGTGGAGTTATCAAGTTCTTCCCGCCATGCACGGAAATAATCACTACATAGTCTATAATATATAATCTATAATCTATAACATATAATAAAATCGTTGAGACCAAAAAATCTGTACATTGAAGATTTAAAAAAAAAACCGACCAGGGTGACTTAAAATCGGTAACTGAACATATTAAAACAATTTTTAAAATTTTTGTTTGTTTGTTTGTTTGTTTGACTGAGCATCACGTAAAAACTACTGAACGGATATTGTTGAAATGTTCACAAATCTATTTCAATAAATTCAGAATAGGATATAGGCTACAGAAATTTTGGATTTTTTTTGGAAAAAGGGGGTGAAAGTTTGTATGAAAAAATAAAATTAGATTGTTCTAGAATCATGAAACTCAGAATAAATACTAAGTAATAAAAATAAAGAAATACCTGTTTTAGCATTTTTTTTTAATCTCACCCAGAGGCGCAAAAAAGAGGGTTTTGTGTTTAAAATTAATTAACTTCATACACCTATATAAAAACCAATGAAGTGTAACCTTTTAAAATTGCTAAATAATACTTCCAAGTTAATACAGGTAAACATAATTTCTCAGTTTTCTTGAAATTTAATTTTTGAGGTGATTACGCACAAAATAGCGGAACTCAAGAAAATCAGCTTTCCTCGGTATAAGTAGTTGGTAATAATTACAAACAAAATAATACTACGGAGAAAATAAATAGATACGAATGTACATAAGACATAAAGCTGGAAAACTGTGTCAATTGTGAAAAAACATTAATAAAATAATTACATGCTGTACAGGTATTTTTCAACGAAGACATTTTCGTCAAACCTAAATCAACCTAAATTGGCGTCCTAAATTGTGTTCTTTACCTAACACCTAAAGTTCAATATGCAATACCGTTACTTTGTTTTTATTTATGTGCTATTATTCACAACGCGTTCGGTTTTTGAACGCACTCTTATTTGAAAACCTGATATATTATGAGGGCGGCGTGAAACGCTTGGCTGTATGCTCTTAATATCTTTGCCTAAAAAAATCAAAATCAAAAGGCGCATTTACGTTTGCGCTACGAACATGTCAGAATTTTATTGTGAAAAAAGTTTGTGCTTTTAGTATGAATCTGACAGCGAGCGAACCTTAACTGAATCGCATTACGACGTCATGGTATAAGGCCTCTGTAGGTAATTAATTTGTAGATAAAGATAATAAGTGTTAATAATCTGTAGCTACCTACTTAAACCAAGAAAATAAATAAAAAAACTTCTGCTTGAAAAAATTGAGTCGCAAAATATTAATTAAAACGGATTAGTAAATGAATTGTTAGTCGTAAGGTAAAAACAGGTTTAAACATTTTATGTACCTATTATTTGATTAGAATATATTTATTTTTTAAATTAATCAGGGTACAAATATCGTTAAAGTGAGCGCAGTATTCGCCAACAAGCCTCATAGTTCGGCGAAATTAATAGTGATGTAGGTAACTAGAACTGTACTTAGCTTTTTTTGAATAAAGAAACTATAAACAAAACTATAAATTAAACTATTTTGTAAAATAAGGTATAAATAAATGTGATGAGTCATTAACCAGTTCACACATTATTATTTTCATGACGTAATTCTAAAAGTATAGTTTCGTACACACTTTCAGTGGTTCACGTGACGAAGTTAATAGTCATAATAATAATAATTTTGATATCGAGAAAAGCCGTAAGTATCACAAAAACACACGCGGACGAAGTCGCGGGCAACAGCTAGTATAAAATAAAGTCGCTTTCTCTGACCCTGTGTCCCTATGTCCCTATGTATGCTTATATCTTCAAAACTACACAACGGATTTTGATGGGGTTTTTTTTAATAGATATTTTTTTTTTTTTTTATAAAAGAGGGGGCAAACGAGCAGACGGGTAGATAGAGTGATTCAAGAGGAAGGTTTTTATGTACAACTAGCTTCTGCCCGCGACTTCGTCTGCGTAGAATTATGCATAAAAACCTTCCTCTTGAATCACTATATCTATTAAAAAAACCACATCAAAATCCGTTGTGTAGTTTTGAAGATATAAGCATACATAGGGACAGAGAAAGCGACTTTATTTTATACTAGCTGTTGCCCGCGACTTCGTCCGCGTGTGTTTTTGTGATACTTACGGCTTTTCTCGATATCAAAATTATTATTATTATGACTATTAACTTCGTCACGGGAACCACTGAAAGTGTGTCGAAAGTATAGAGATACTTTTAGAATTACGTAATGAAAATAATAATTTGCGACACGGAATCTTGAAAAAAAACAGGTGTAAACTGGTTTATGACTCATCACATTTATATATACCTTATTTTACAAATAGTTTTATTTATAGTTTTGTTTATAGTTTCTTTATTCAAAAAAGCTAAGTACAGTTTTAGTTACATCACTATTAATTTCGCCAAACTATGACGCTTATTGGCGAATACTGCGCTCACTTTAACGATATTTATTTGTACCCTGATTAATTTAAAAAAATAAATCTATTCTAACCAAATAATACATAAATGTTTACCTGTTTTTACCTTACGACTAACAATTCATTTACTAATCTGTTTTCTGTTTTAATTAATATTTTGCGACTCAATTTTTTCTAGCAGAAGCTTTTTTAATTTATTTTCTTGGTTTAAGTACGTAATTACAGATTATTAACACTTATTATCATTCTACAAATTAATTACCTACAGGGGCCTTGCCATTATGTCTTAATGCGATTCAGTTTAGGTTCGCTCGCTGTCAGATTCATACTAAAAGCACCAACTTTTCACAATAAAATTCTGACATGTTCGTAGCGCAGGCGTAAACGCGCACTTTTATAGGCAAAGGTACTAAGACCATACAGCCAAGCGTTTTACGCCGCCCTCATAATAATTATCAGGTTTTCAAATAAGAGTGCGTTCGAAAACCTAAATAATAAAAACAAAGTAACGGTATTGCATATTGAACTTTAGGTGTTAGGTAAATAACACAATTTAGGACGCCAATTTAGGTTGATTTAGGTTTGACAAAAATGACTTCGTCGAAAAAATACCTGTACAGCATGTAACTATTTTATTAATGTTTTTTCACAATTGACACACTTTTCCGCTTATATGTCTTATGTACATTAGTATCTATCTATTTTCTTCGTAGTATTATTTTGTTTGTAATTATTACCAACTACTTATACCGAGGAAAGCTGATTTTCTTGAGTTCCACTATTTTGTGCGTAATCACCTCAAAAATCAAATTTCAAGAAAACTGAGAAATTATATTTACCTGTGTTAAATTGGAAGTATTATTCAGCAATTTTAAAAGGTTGCACTTCATTGGTTTTTATTATATAGGTGTATGAAGTTAATTAATTTTAAACACAAAACCCTCTTTTTTGCGTCTCTGGATGAGATTTAAAAAAAATGCTAAAACAGGTATTTCTTTATTTTTATTACTTAGTATTTACTCTGAGTTTCATGGTTCTAGAATAATCTAATTTTCTTTTTTCATACAAACTTTAACCCCCCTTTTCACCCCCTTTTTCCAAAATTTTCCAAAATTTCTGTAGCCTATATCCTATTCTGAATTTATTGAAATCGATTTGTGAACATTTCATCAATATCCGTTCAGTAGTTTTTACGTGATGCTCAGTCAAACAAACAAACAAACTCTCAACGATTTTATTATATGTATAGAAGATAGACTATGTAGTGATTCTACGCAGACGAAGTCGCGGGCAGAAGCTAGTACAAAATAAAGAAGTAAAAATGCTTGATTCATTTGATAGTGAATATAGATCGTCAATACAACAATTCGTGCTACTGGGTTTCCTGAGATTTGAAGACAATGCGCCGTTAATCGATACAAACTGCCGGTGTTATTGTGGGAAAAAATGTTCCAACACTTTTAGAACATAGTTACAGGCCGGTAATAAATAAAAAAAAAGTTTTCCCTTTGTTTTTTTGTAAGAAAGGCAAAGGGAACGAAGCCCATACCATATTCAGCTTTACTTTTCGGATTTTTTAAGTGTTCTAATTTTAAGTGTCGCTTAGAAATTTAATTTCTAACGGCAAAACCGTAAAAGTAACATAAAAAATGACAGTGTAAAAATTCTTGATTTACCTATTTGATAGTACCTATTATTTGAAAAACAGCGTCTTCTCTCGTCCCTGGTGAGCAGTAGTTCCACGGGTGTTTGTAATTGTGTCGTATAGACACATCATTCAAACAGATAACGTTTGGCGACAAAAACTCGCGTAGTAACTAGGTCACGTGACAGCTAGTAACAGATACCCACATGCTATGGGTGGTGTAGGGGTATAGCACGCGTCACGGAATGACGAGGATCCGGCTTCGATTCCCGGCCATAGCTTAACTTTTTGGATTTTTCTGTTTTAATTTTCAGTGTCTTTTAGAAATTTAAGGCCATACAGTGTGACGTAGGATTATCCTTGTATTACAAGTTGTCTTAATTGCCTGCTGGTTTTCCTTTTTGTTTTCCAATGTACTGTTTTTATTCTCTTTTAGTGTAAAGATGAAGATAAAGATAATTTATTAAATCCTTACTTCCTTACTAATATTATAAATGCAAAAGTAACTCTGTCTGTCTGTCTGTCTGTTACCTTTTCACGCTTAAACCGCTTGTCCGATTTATATGAAATTTGGTATACAGATAGGTAGTTTGAATCCCGGGAAAGGACATAGGATAGTTTTTATCCCGGAAAATTGCATAGTTCCCGCGGGATAGCGATAAGCGAATTGTGCGCAGACGAAGTCGCGAGCAACAGCTAGTTATTCATTAATGTTTTACAAAATTATAACTAAGAACAAAGTTTCCTCATAAATCTAAGTTAACTCATATGCCTGAACTAGGAAATCCTGTGTTTCAGGCTATAAGAGCTAAACAAAATGGCAATTAAATAACTAAACAAGTGTATGGAAGGTGTGTGAATAAATATTTCTCTTTCATTCCCGCCGTAATTGTGAAGACACGTATCGCTGTCTCACTTACTTACCTACCTTTGGGGTGTGGCTTTGGTTGAATCCACGTTATTTTTAGGGTTCCGTACCCCAAAATTAAAAACGGAAACCCTTATAGGGTCACTTTGTTTTCCGTCTGTCAAGACGCTTTTTCCCAGGAACGCGTACATACACAATATACATACACACGAGTCACGTCAATATCCCTTACGGGGTAGACAGAGCCTAAGGTGACAAGATCTACAGGCCACGTTTAGCATGATTGTGGACTAGCCGCATCGCCTATATAACATGATCTGTAAGAGTTTCGCCCAATCCCTCGATAGGCTTTTACCATCTGCCCGGGAAGAGAAGCAACTGGTCAATTCTGTGTTTTTTCTTTGCTCCCAGACCAGTATGGAAGAAATAAATAAAATAAATAAGTAAATAAATAAAATAGTGATGGGTTGCTAGCCGCATCGCCTATAACATGATTCCTATGATTTTAGGAACGTAGAGGAATAAAAATGAAATTAATACCAAATACTCTGCGACCTTTAGAGCTGTGTAAAAACAACTTTCTAAGTCAACTCGATCAAAATATACATACCTACTAGTCATTAAAAAGAAACCAAATAAATTGCTGTATTCCCAAAAAATACGGAGTAAGTACTTCACTTGCCACGCCAACTTCCATGCTGGTCTGGGAGCAAAGGAAGCCCATACAATGTACCAGTTGCAACACAACAACAACAGTTGCAAATACAACCTAGGGCTCTTCAAGGCTAGAGTGAATAGGCTATTACTGAACCAGTGAGTTACACCTTTGGCCTCATCTGCACCTTCCACCAAGTGAGATAGAGGTCCACCACTGGTCAGTTCGTTGTAAAAAAAAAAAAAAAAGTTGCTTCCCGTCCCAAGCAGATGCTAAAAGCCCTTCGAGGGAATAGCTGAAAATCTTAGGAATCACGTTATAGGCGATGCTAACCCATCACTATTTTGATTCTTTCCTATACGCCTACAATCATGCTAAACGTTTCTGTAGGTCTTGTTACCTTAGGCTCTGTCTACCCCGTAAGGGATTACGTGATTTACGTATGTATATAGCAGTGGCGTGGCGTCAAGTATGTCAGATACGCCTTTTCCTCTAATCCAGCACAATTATTATAGCCTTTTTATTCCGAATTCGCTGCAATTTCAGTATGTTTTTTTTTATTATTATTATTATTAAATTGGCGCGTAATTCGGCGCGCCTCATGGCATAGGCCTCCCCCGTGTATTGGAGGGTTTGGGCTATAGTTCCCACGGGCGCCCAGTGCGGATTGGGAACTTAACACACACCATTGAATTTTTTCGCAGATGTGTGCAGGCTTCCTCACGATGTTTTCCTTCACCGAAAAGCTCATGGCAAATGTAATTTGCGCACATAAATTCGGAAAAACTCAGAGGTGCGCGCCCGGGATTTGAACCCACGACGCTCTGCTTGAGAGGCCACAGGTCAAACCACTAGGCTACCACGGCTTCCAGCACAATAAAGTGCACAAATAGGCAAGCCGGTGGGAATCGAGTTCTATGTACGCCACGCCACTGGTATCGGTGTACAAATCCGGGGTGCTACGAATATTCGCATCCGCATCCGTAAATGCGGAATATTCGCATTAATTCAGACATCTGCATCCGCATTCACATCCGCATCAATCAATGCGGAGTTTTTACGGATGCAGATTCACATCAACAAGACTCGACAAGTAACTACATGTTAAGAAAGTGCGCGGAGCCAGTGGCACGTGCTTCGCGTTTGTTTAAATAAATACTATTATGCACTAATAAAGTATTATTATGAATTTAAAATTTAAATAATTATCCTTTTTAAAATCCCAAAATCCGCATCCGCATCCGCATCACATCCGCATCCGCATCAAATCCGCATCCGCGGATGTGAACTTCTAATAATCCGCATCCGCATCTGCATATACTGGTACAAATCTTACCTGGTGGTTTGTGTTCTTGTACGATCACGTTGACCTTGCAAGAAACTGTGGTATACCCGCCCAGATTGGGGTCTATGCTTGTGTTTGGATTTCCAAATCCTAGGCTGCATGACCACGAACCAGACTGCTCCTTCTTTATATTCTTGACCATCTGAAAAGAAAAACGTCAGTCGTTAGCTCAGTTAGTTCCTCTATTCGACAACAGATGGCGTTAGTAGAGCGCAGTTTTGGTTTTCTGCGGCAAGGGGCCCGATTTTTGAAAGGAAATCAATAGAAAGTAGTATAAATCTGTTTATATCTTCAAAACTACAGTTCTAATCCAAAGTTTTGACTAGTTCGCAAGATTAATGAGAGCTGTGATTGCTTTATGCTACTAGTGTTTCAAATTCAGCACAATTTTTCACCACTTTCGAGTGGTATTTTCACACGTGCGCTTTCAAAAAGTGCTACCACGTGTACAAAAGTTCCCAATAGATGTCGCTACAAGTGTCAATCAACATTTTATGAGGCGACGGTTTAAGTAACTAGAGTTTTTATTCGACTTTTACGAAGCTGTCCAAATGTTGCGTTCTATGAAGAACGTAATAAATTGTAGTTATCGCCTCGCTTTTAACGCGTCGTGCGATTTAAGCGCCATCTATTTTAATGAACAAAAAACATTTACCTTGCTACTCCGCTCACGTGCAAGATAACGATAACCAAGCCTGTGCGAAATAGATTATGTTTTTCATACATTTTTGTAGCGGAGTAGCAAGGACTTTTAAGTTCATTGAAATGGAACTCCGCAGAGTAACGTCTGATTCAATAAAATATAATTATTCATACCAGAAACCAGGCATCCTGATTGAAGTCGTCGTTGAACGGCGTCTTCAACTCCGTCTGAGTGGATTCAACGTAGCATCTGAAAACACCATAAAAGTACCTACTATTAAGTGTCTGTCAAAAAATTTTTTTTAATGTAAACTTTTTTTGCTGACTGTACTTGCATTGTCATCCGTCCTACATAATGTAAACCAAATTTAAAGATAATCGTCGCCATCCTTAGAATAGAATAGAATAGATTATATTTATTTGCAAAGAATAAGTAGGTATAACAATACTTTGAACTTGGTTGACACGCTCCCGCGTAACTTACGAAGATTTTTGAATATGTTGCCGCCATTCCGCGTCTATTCTTACTGAAGATCCTTCCGTCACTGTCAGGTCCTGGTCTGGCTTCAGAACGCAGTACGCCTCCTCGATACCTTGTTCCGTTCTAGTCTTGATCTCAAATTTCACCGCGGCCGTCGACTCTGGGAAGAAATACCTAACTGTAATAACCAGAGATCGGACAAATTTGCTTCATTGCTCGCAAGAATGTGGACATGACTCCAAAATTAATCAAATATGTATTCATTTAATTAATTTCTTACTTGACTTAAATTTTAATTCCTAGTCAATAAATACGAAAGTTTGTTAAAGTATAGATTTATTAAAAAAAAAACAGTATTTTTCCAAATTTTCTGCAGTCACGGAGGTTTTATACCTATATAACTAGAAAACTTTTTTATCAGATATAATAATCACATCTAGCAGGATCGTGATTTCTTTATTATTTAAAAATATTTACGAAAACGACAACTGCCACTTTAATTAACATTTTGCTAATAATTTTATGCATGTGTAAATTTTTATCTCCGGGAGTTCAAATTTTATTTCGAGAAATTAATTAAATGATTAATTATTTGATTAATTTTTGAGTCATGTCCACTTTATTGCGAACGATGACGCAAATCTGTCCGATATCTGGTAATAACTAACATCGGACGTTACACCAATTATTCCCAGTCCCATAAGCAAAGCTTGTATATACTTCCATGCTGGTCTCGCAGTAAAGATAAACAGAATTTACCAGTTGCTTCTCTTCCCGCGCTGATGGTAAAAGTCCATCGAGGGAATGGGCGAAAAACAAAAAAAATCTAAATGTCAGTGAAAATTAGAACACATAGAAAAATCCGAAAAGTAAAGCTATGGCCGGGAATCGAACCTCGTCATTCCGAGACGCGTGCTATACCCCTACACCACCCATGGCAGGTGGGTAGTCTTCGAACTTTTTTACCCGTTACTAGATGTCACGTGACCTTTGTTACTATGCGAATTTCATCGCTAAGCGTCATCTGTTTGAATGATGTGTCTGTACGACACAATTACAAACTCCCGTGAAACATCTACTGCTCACCAGGGACGAGAGAAGGCGCTGTTCTTCAAATGATAGTGTGGGGTGTGCCACAATAGAGAGATCTCTCTCCAGGCAGATGTTATGCCTGGGGACCGAAGTCCGAAGGAAGAGAGTTGAAAGTTGTATTTATGCAGCCGCGTTGAGAAACTTCGTTATCGGCATGTAGAACGATGTGACAGCTGTCATTAGAACTGGCGCTAGCTACTCGTGTGTCGAAGTAGTTATGTAGAGGCCAACTAGGTGGCGCTAGGGTCGCTACATCAGCCCCCCTTTTTAGACCGGAGGTCGGTGCGGAATCCAGACAGTCTGTGCGTCATGTGGGCGCTTGCAAGTGCCAGGTGCTCAGAGCCTTGTCGGCGAGCGTTGTTGCTCCCTGCTAGTTGGGTCCATGTCGGAGCGGGTAGCAGTAGTGGGAGAAGGGTTTTGCATGCTGTAGACACCAGGCATGGAGATATAGCAACATGCTAGTGGTGTACAGTGCGGTGCGGTTGTCTGGCTTGCTGTGAGACTGTGTCTTCGTCTTGTAGGTCTTCGAAGGTTGCGTTTTGTCCAGATGTCGAGGGTCACCAATGTGGGGTGTGCCACAATAGAGAGATCTCTCTCCAGGCAGATGTTATGCCTGGGGACCGAAGTCCGAAGGAAGAGAGTTGAAAGTTGTATTTATGCAGCCGCGTTGAGAAACTTCGTTATCGGCATGTAGAACGATGTGACAGCTGTCATTAGAACTGGCGCTAGCTACTCGTGTGTCGAAGTAGTTATGTAGAGGCCAACTAGGTGGCGCTAGGGTCGCTACAATAGGTACCTACTATCAAATGAATCAAGAAATTTTTATTTCTTGATTTTTAGTTTGCTTAATGGGCGAAAGTTTTAGGAATCATGTTATAGGCGATGCGGCTAGCAACTCATCACTATTTTCATTTCCCTTTTCACCTATACGCCCTAATCACGTGGCCTTAAGGTTTTGTTTCCTTAGGCTCTCACCTAATAGGTAAATCCTTCATGGTGGGTTCAAATAAACTCGTTTCCCATTTATTTCTCGGCCTGCCGAATAAAATAAAAGCAAACAGGGAAAACATTGATATAATTACGGTTGTTTGTCCGATCTCTATTTAAAAATTTATTCATCCTCAAATCGGTTTTACCGCAAGCGATGACAGTAGCTTAGTGCTAGTAACTGTATCAGCAGTAAAAATGTGCGTATACCGAAACAAAGTCAGCAGTAAATGAATGCGTATACCAAAACTATATCACCAGACATAATGTGTATACCGAAATAAAATCAGCACTAAAACTGACGTATACCGAAACTAAATCAGCAGTAAAACAGGTAAAAGCCGAAACAAAACCAGCAGTAATAATGCGTATACCAAAATGAAATTAGCAGTAAAATCAGGTGAACTTATCCCTCCAAAGGATCTTTACCAGTCAACCTTTGAGTACATGAGAGTGTCATACATCACAGTAACAAAGAGACCCCTTAATTAAGCTAGGGACCGACAAAGAGTCCGCTTAAAATTACAAATAGTGACAGTCAGAATACAGTGTACCTCTTCAGCGATTTCACAGAGTCTTTTCAGCGTAGAAGTAAATTAAAGCTCTAATTAATCTAGTCAAGTGGTTGAAAGTTTTTCATTTTTAAACTGTTCCAATTTTCTGTTGGTACTCTTTTGTACTAAGTGTACTTACATGCACAAAAAACAATGCAAATAACCTAAAAATTACATTTTAGATAAAAGCTTTTTTGCTAACAGTACTTTTTGTTGACTGTACTTGCATTGTCATCCGTCCTACATATGTGAACCAAATTTCAAGTCAATCGGACCAACCGTTGAAGAGTTTCCTCCTGCGGAGACGATCCTGCCTGGGTCACCAGTTCACTACCAGACTATTGTATTGTCATCCGACTTAAACAATACAAAATTTCAGCTCAATCGGTTGAAGATATCTGCTTCAAAATTGAGTCGCAAGATTCCACCCGGACAAACATACATACCAACACATATTGCAAGTTAATAAAAAGCTTGTAAAAAGCTTGTAGACGACCGGATAGCCTAGTGGTTAGTGACCCTGACTATGAAGCTAGAGGTCCTGGGTTCGAATCCCGGTAGGGGCAGACAGTTGTATGATGAATACGAATGTTTGTGCCCGAGTCATGGATGTTGTATGTATTTAAGTATGTATTTATCTACATTATATAAGTATGTTTATCCGTTGCCTGGTACCCATAGTACAAGCTTTGCTTAGTTTGGGGCTGGGTCAATTGGTGTAATTTGTCCCAAGATATTTATTATTTATCACTATCACTACATAGTATAAAATAAAGTCGCTTTTTCTGTCCCTTTATCCGTATGTATGCTTATATCTTCAAAACTACACAACAGATTTTAATGCGGTTTTTTTTAATAGATAGAGTGATTCAAGAGGAATATACCGTGCGAAGCCGGGGCGGGTCGCTAGTTTGTAATAACTTAGCTAACTTACCTCCATTATTTTCACTGGCACACAATATTAAAATGAGAAAATTTAAAATAACACCCATTTTATTATGGTGTGATAATTTTATTCTTCATTGCACGCATTTCGACACTTCATTCCTGACTGGGCATTCGAAATGACTATTTTGCAATTATCCTTGTGCGTCATGGATGTCTCGTTTTCCCTCTGTACTATTATTGACTGTGCGAGAGAAACGCTATTCAACCGTCTCCCTTTGATCATACACATACACATACATACATACCGTCACGTCTCTTTCCCACAGGAGCAGAGACTACTTTGTTCCGCTTGCTACGATCCTGACATATTTCTTTCGCTTCATCCACAGTCATCACTTCATACATGCTCGTCGGTTTCGGTTCCTGACCTGACCTTTTTCCAAAACGTCTCCTATTTGGTCTCGGAACGTCCGTCTAGGCCTTCCCCTCCCAACGTAACCATTCACACTCCCATATAGATCTGTTTAGTTAGTCTAGGAGACGTTTTGGAAAAAGGTCAGGTCAGGAGTACCCGAAACCGACGAGCATGTATGAAGAGACTGATGACTGTGGATGAAGCGAAAGAAATATGTCAGGATCGTAGCAAGTGGAATAAAGTAGTCTCTGCCTACCCCTGTGGGAAAGAGGCGTGACGGTATGTATGTATGTATGTATGTATGTAGTTAGTCTACTTTCATCCATCCGCTCTACGTGACCAAACCAACTAAGCATACTTTTTTCTATCCTAGTCACTACGAGTATATCCTCTTTCACACCAGCACGTTCTCTTATCACACTGTTCCTTATTCTATCTGTCAGTGATACACCTTCCATACTCCTTAACGCTCTCATTTCTACTGCATTTATTCTACTTTAATGCTTCTTTTGATCATACGTATAAGTTTTATATACGTATATACAAACTAGGATCACCTTAAATTTGATTCCCCTTTCCACCTGTAGTCCCGCAATCACAACGTAGCGGGGTATTGTTACCTTAGGCTCTGTCTACCCCGGGGAATCCGGAACCCGCACTCAACGGTGCCGTTGCCATCTGCCCCATCCCGGGGCGGCCAGTGGGCATCGCAGTGACACCGTAGTGCGCCCGCAACGCCCACATTTCATGGCCAGGAGGGAACGTGTGTGTTTTTAGACGGTAGGCCTCTCACCTCCTTCCATAGGGAAGGCAGCGGCGAGCTGGAGAGCCCGTCATACCCCCGTTGCTGCCCCGAGCACAGGAATGCGTTAAAAAAAATCTGTTTTTTGTATGTATGTATATATGTATTTTATCAACTTGCGTTAAATCGTTTTCTGTGCGATTGCGGACTTTGATCAATGAATAATCAATATAAATTTTTCGGGGAACTGCCTATATTTAAATCTAAAACTATCTAATCTATCAGATATTTTATTATGTACTACAAATTTATCATTTCAGCGTCACATGCGAAGATACAAGGCCATCCCATTAATATTTTGAAAGCGAAAGTTTGTGAAGATGTTAGTATGTTTGTTCCTTCTTAGCGCTGAAACGACTTAACGGATTTGGAACAAATTCGGAAAGGAGATAGCTGGTGCCCTAGATTAAAACGTAGGCTACATTTGATCCCGGATAACTGCATAGTTCCCGCGATAGCGATAAACATGTGACGGGTCATAGCTGTTCAAAGTCGCAATGTTTTTTTTTTTTATATATGAATAGGAAGGCAAACGAGCAAGTGAGTCACCTGATGGTAAGTGATCACCACTGCCCATAGACACCAGCAACCCCACCGGCAACCAGTAAATAATTATTACAGAATAATTATACTATCAACGTGAGTTCTTAAAATTCTACGCGAACGAAGTCGCCGGCGGAAGCTAGTACAGAATATTTAAAAATTACATTTCTTAATATAATATGAAAGTCAGTTAAGACCCTGATATTTTAAGTTGCAGTTAACTTTGAGGTCGTCTGTGTCTGTCTTGTAGTAATCAATAGAGAGGGCATCATTGATAACTTTACAAAGAGTGAGAGAGTGGAATGGTAGAGCCCATTCCCTGGATGGGCTTTTACCATCTCCGCGGGGAAAGCAACTGGTACATTCTATGTTTTTTCTTTACCAGACCATCATGGAAGGCCAATTGTCTGTGACAAAATTAACCCCCTTATTCATAAACGCTCTGTAGGCTTCTGCTAACATAACACTCGTTTGTCCTTATCTGTCACTTTGACATTTACCTTTCACAGACAAGGACAAACGATTGCTAAGTTAGAAGAAGCCTATGGCGGTTATGAATAAGGGGTTTAGTCTATACCAAAACGTAACCTCCATGCGGTCGGTACTTTTAAAACTAAAAACTCGTTGCTAACTTATTGACATTATAAAACTGGCAGGGGTCGGGTGAAAAATTCATTTCGACAGACATCAGTGAGGTTATATAATCCGTGTGACGTTATCTTGCGTTTTATCAATTTTTATAGTGTGACTAACTGATAAACGGATGACCAAGTCTCGTAAGGTGTTAAGGGGCATCGTTATTAGTACCCTGTCATCATGATTTTACGTAAATGTTCAACCAATGAGTGTGCTGTGAACGTTGTTCGAACGACTGACGTTTAACTGTTCCGTTGGACGTCGTGTGCAGTTTTTGTAATTTGGTAAGGATAAGTCACAATAATCCGCATTATTTAAACACAAAACAGCATCCGTGCGAGTTTTTGGAACACAAGTTCGCGTGAAAACTTTCCGTTGCAAAAGTGTTGTTGGAAACATCGCAAAAACAAAAAAAAGTTAGCGCTTTCCGCTGGCCTTTCTTGCGGTATTACAGTTTGAAGCGTAGTATTTATTTTTTGCAATGGGTACACCAATTTGTGGATGTGTACGGATGCCTCTGCTGCTTGTATTAGAAAACACAAGTCGTGCACCAATTGTAGTAAAGTTATTTAGATGTTTACCATTTTCCTTGAGTCTCTTTTCAGGTGCCGTAAGCTCACATGTGCGTTCGAATAACAATCATAAGATCTAACGGGTCTGAACTACGGTGAACACATATGCGTTTGAGGCTATGAATTCGACCTACAGGGTCTAAACTACGGTAAACACATATGCGTTTGAGGCTATGAATTCGACCTACTGGGTCTAAACTACGGTAAACACATATGCGTTTGAGGCTATGAATTCGACCTAACGGGTCTAAACCACGGTAAACACATATGCGTTTGAGGCTATGAATCCGACCTAACGGGTCTAAACTACGGTAAACACATATGCGTTTGAGGCTATGGATTCGACCTAACGGGTCTAAACTACGGTAAACACATATGTCTAAACTACAAACACATATGCGTTTGAGGCAATGAATTCTGCGGTTCAAACTATCACATATACAGACGTAAGCCAGATCTTCATCATGTTAGCCCTAAAATTCGCAAGGTTCCACTCGCCTTTACTCAGACAACTGAGGAATGGAGTTGACCAGCGTGCAGCGTGTGTTCCCTTAACGCTACATGCCTTGTTCAAGTCATGAGTGCTTCACACGTCACATCCTCGCTTACCAGCAGTCGTGATTGTGACCGAACGCATGCCTGTTATGCATAAAAGTCTTATTGATGATCAAGTTCTTGCAATGGCTTTCCAACAACATTTTAAAAGGGGTGCGAGTAGGGTTACCTTCACGTGTGGTCATGAGCTGCGGTTCCTTTTTGGATCCGTCCGGTGGGAAGAGTAGTGCTTGATCCGGTGCACCCTGGGCAACGGCTAATGATTTCCTGGCAGTTTCTGAGGGATATCATTGACCGTTGGCTAAGAGCCCGACAGGGGGGAGGGGGGTCTTTGACCATTACCGTACAACGTTGCCGACATTTTGTCACAAGATTTTTTTAGTCATATTTTTGTTATTTTGACATTGGCGAAGTTGTCGTCGCTATAACGACTTGAAACGCCACAAATAAGAAGAAGAAGAAGAAGAAGAACATTTTAAAGTCCAGTTTTATACCTTTACCGCAAAGTAATTGTTAACACATGGACATCGTTTCAACTTCCATGCTGGTCTGGGGCATAAAAACATCGAGTGTACCAGTTGTTTCTCTTCCCGCGCATGGTGAAATCCCATCGAGGGAATGGTCGAAAATAGGAGTCATGTTATAGGCGATGCGGCTAGCAACCTCTATTTTGATTCCATTTTCCACCTGACGCTCACAATCTTGCTAAACGTGGCCTGTAGGTCTTGTAACCTTAGACTCTGTTCCGTAAGGGATAAAGACGTGATTTGTGTGTGTGTGTGTGGACATCGTTTTGACGCAATATTTGGCTATTAAAATTATTTGTACAGACTACGCCGAAGCTTAAGGATTGCAGAATATTCTTCTTGTCTGATATAATTAGAGCTCTCTAGGGTAGAGTAGAGCTGCCGTTCTAAGCACCAACGCGGTATCCACGAGTGGGCGCGGAAGCTGTGTCGCACGCGAGATGGGGTGAAGGCACCAGTGTTGGACATGGACCCGATAATGCACAATAACTCTTATTTAAAAGACACTAAGGTAGATTAATTTATTTTACAACAGTCAATTTTAAACCGTGTCATCTTTAAATTAAGAATGAAGTGTCCATTTCTGGTACTTGTCAGCTTAAAGTCTCCAACACTGGTGTCTTCACCTAACTAACCGTCATTTTCTTCTAGAAATAAATGTGTGGTCTTTCGGGGTGCGAGTCGGGTTACCTCCGCGTGTGGTCAAGAGCTGCGGTTCGTTTTTGGATCCGTCCGAGGGGAAGAGCGCTTGGTCCGGTGCACCCTGGGCATCGGTTAATGATTTCCTGGCAGATTCTGAGGGATATCATTGTCCGTTGGCTAAGAGCCCGACAGGGGGGGGGTCTTTTGACCGTGTTCTACCGTACAACGTTGCCGACATTTTTGTCACAGGATTTTTGAATACTGTATCTATTACTTTGACATTGGCGAAATCGTCGCATCGTTCGATGGGGCTATATTAAAAAAAGAAGAAGGGTGGTCTATCTTACACGCTCTTGTGTTATTACAGACTAGCATTTGCCCGCGACTGCGTCCGCGCAGAATCGAAATTTGAGCTAAAACTTCTTCCTCTCTCCCATCGGAAATGTACAAAAACCAGCCAAGTGCGAGTGGTAGGTAACTACTTTAGCACCAAGGACTTCGTACTACCTACCTACCTAACTTCCATTATTTTGTATCCTAAAAATCTATTCTTATGACACCTACGTGATCTTCAAAGAACATGTCTACTAAATACAAAGTCTATATTTTCTATTCTATAGGTAGGTACCGTCTTTTTGTCCTGTGGGAACATTGGAAAGTCCCTTTGTAGTGCACCTCTTTGATCATTAAGGAATACGTCTGTCAAATACCAAGGAAATATATTAGCAAGTCATTTACTCTTTTTTTTATCCCGCGGGAATTTTGCAAAATCCTGAAATCAGTTTTCAGATATCACAATAAGTAATAATATTTACGGAGATAAGAATATTTCAAAGTAATAATTATAAATACCTTTTTTCTCCCTATCCCGTGGGAATTTCGAAAAGTTTCAAGACTTTTAAAAAGTAATCTTGAAGGCAGCGTTAATTTTTATTTAATTTATTTTTCGCGTTTTTCAGTGAGTCCTTTTGTAATTACATACATGCATCCCTTACGGGGTAGACAGAGCCTAAGGTAAAGACCTAAAGTCACATTTACCATGATTGTGGGCGTATGGATGGAAAGGGGAATCAAAACAGTGATGGGTTGATAGCTACATCATTTTTCTTTTTTTCTTTTTTCATTTTTCAGATAAGCTACTGTACTGTTTTGTAACTATCCAGCTTGTAATAGCTTTGACAAAATATTACTTTTCTCTATGTAGTGACGTTAACTTTTCTTTTGGTACTTTACAAACGGCTCTACCGATTTCTATAAAATTAAAATGGAACCACTTGGGAAGTACTTTGAAATAAAAAAAAATAAAAAAAACCGCTTTTGGCGTTCTCGAGTTATCACGTTTCAGAAGTATACAAATAAATTATAAATTAAAAAAAACCCCTATGTAAATAAAAAAAAATGCCAAAATGCTTCACATCATTTCGGTAAGGATCTGATACTCTTCAAACTGTCAGTCTGATTGTTACCTAACATAGCTAAGAACCGCCGCAAGGAAACTGGCTTTCGAATGAAAAAACTGCATCGAAATCGGTTTATCGGCTGGAGAGCTACGTTGCCACAGACACACACACACACAGACAGACTTTGTTGTCAAATTTATAACACATCTTTTGCGTCGAGGGTTCAAAAACATATTCCTCCTTTTTTGAAATCGGTTAAAATTCGGTGGGGAGTGTGAATAGTGTTGGGAGGGGAAGGCCTTTTTTTTTTACGTGTGGAAAATGCGCCTTATGCATTCCCGCGCTCGGGGCACCAACGGGGGTATGACGGGCTCTCCAACTCGCCGCTGCCTTCCCTATGGAAGGAGGGGAGAGGCCTACCGTCTAGAAACACACACGTTCCCTCCTGGCCATGGACTGTGGGCGTTGCGGGAGCACTATGGTGTCACCGTGATGCCCACTGGCCGCGGGAGGGGAAGGCCTAGACGGACGTTCCGAGACCAAATGGTGACGTTTTGGAAAAAGGTCAGGTCAGGACCCGAAACCGACGAGCATGTATGAAGAGAAGAATGTGGATGAAGCGAAAGTATGTCAGGTTTACGTAGCAATTGGAACAAAGTAGTATCTGCCTACCCCTATGGGAAAGAGGCGTGACGGTATGTATGTCAGTGGCGGACTAACAGGGGGGCGGAAGGGGCGGCCCGCCCCGGGCCCCCGGTCTTTGGGGGGCCCCAAATGCCACCGCGTTCTCCTGATCAAATCCTAAACAAGACTAAAAATGTGCTTAGCAGTTAGTACCTACATAATGTCATCAAGATCAAGACACTACAGCCATCTAGAATTTTTACGCAGCACTAATGTTCTTTTAACTTTGCTGAACGCGTCCAATACGCTGAGGGGGGGTATTCCCATCTCTGTGTACGGACAAAACTACATATTTTTTTAAGCTGGGGGGGCTCATTTAGTTGTGTCGCCCCGGGCGTCTGACGGGCTTAGTCCGCCACGTATGTATGTAAAAATAAGCTACATTTTAGCGAGTGGACAGACAGACCTCAGCTCGTGTAATAGCGTGTTAAGGAGTGTCGACCCACTGGAGTAGATTACCCTGCATCTCGAACTAGAGCGGCTGTCTGACCTCCGTGACCCTACCTTATAGGGCTTCTGTAGGTATTGTCCTAGAAACTCATCGGCACTTGTCGAAACGTTGCTAAGGTATTTCTATCCCTTTCCCTTTAAACCAAACTATCTTGCATCACGCTCATCCATCAGTCTACTTCTCATTGTCTCTTTCACGCATTACGTTTAGTTCCACCTTACAACATGATACCTAAGATTTTCGCCGAGTCCCTCGACAGGCTTTTACTGTCTGCGCGGGAACTGCAACTGGTACATTCGGTGATTTTCGGTTGTTGGATACGGATAAAATCCCAACTAACATTATAAATGCGAATGCAACTTTGTCTGTTTCTAATCTATACTCTATACTAATATTATAAAGAGGAAAAATTTGATTGTTTGTTTGGAATTGAATAGGCTCCGAAACTACTGGGCGGATTTCAAAAATTCTTTTGCGTTTGAAAGCTATTATTATCACTGAGTGACATAGGCTACTTTTTAGCGCGGGAAAATACCTTTTCCTACGGGAAAATTAATTTGTCGCGGGCGAAGCTGCGGACGGAAGGCTAGTATTTGATAATTTTGTTTCTTTTTTCTCGTCGACATTGGAGACATTGCCAATTAATTTATTTGACGGTGGTGGCGTTTAACACCTCCATCATCATCATCATCTCGGCCATTACAAGTCCACTGCTGGACATAGGCCTCTCCTTTAGAGCTCCAATAAGACCGGTTGGAAGCGGCTTGCACCCAACGCGATCCTCTGATCTTAATGAGGTCATCGGTCGACCTTGACCCCTCCACGGAACTTAAATTATTTTTATTGTTTTTTGTTCTTCTCTTTCTTTTTTTCCATATCTACTTTGTTCTACTTTGACTAGTAAATACTTTATACATCTTTACTATAGACTAATACAATTTAAGACTCGGGGACCGTTTAATTTATATATTCTCACTATACCTATTTTATTTTGAAAAATTACTTTTAGGCCGGGAGATTGTGACACAAATTACTGGGTCATTTGTACCAGTATGGTGGTTCTTCAGGGGTCTTAGTACGCAATGACAAAAAGAAAAATGATGGTCATAGCGCTGGTACCGGCGGCCCAATCGCGTGGGCGTTAGTCGAACTCGTCGGATAAATTACGAGTGTCAAATACGATTTGTTCCACAAAATTTTAGTATTTTCCGATAGTCCATAAAAAATAAGTAGGCGGTAGTGTCATGCCATACTTCTCCGGTGTGACTTACTGCCCGCCATACCGACGCGAATGCGTTAATTAAAAAAAAACAAATTCAACCATTTGTACCAGGCTAATTTTTGCACAGTTGATCATCGTCGTGCAGCCATTTACGAAAATCACCATGCCCACTTTTCGGACGGTTCCAAATGGTCGCCATACCGCCGAAAATCAGCATTTTTTTTTTCTTCCACCAAACGATTCTGTCTATCCCGTAAGGGATAAAGGCGTGATTTATGCATGTAACTATGAAAATAATCTTTATCGCTGGCCATAACGTCGTTGGGCTGGGTTAAATGCCTTCGAGGACTGAAGTTGGCCGTAGTTTGCCTATCACTGGTATATCTGACATCACTGACCTACCTCCTTAAGTACCTTTTTTCCGGTAGGAAAACGCTTTGCGCATACTCCCACGCCGTGGGGACGGCATGGGAGTTATGTGGGACTCTCCTTCCCCACTGCCCCCTTTCTTAGCGAAAGGAGGGGAGAGGCATACCCACTAAAAACCCACTGGTATTCCCTCACCGCCATTGGAGGGCGCCACGGGAGCATGATGAATCTCCTTATCTTCTTATCTTAGTCTAGGGGTCCCTACGGATACACTTCGACCCATTCGTCGATCTTTGGTGTAAAGGGGGGTTAACCTTCGCACTATTCCATCGCTTTTACCACCTCATTCATGCTCCTCTCATGCATCCTCCTTAAGTACCTATGCTATTCAACATTTTTCAGTTTCACAACGTTGTCACGGCTGAGCTATCGGGTATCACTTCAATTGTTTTTGGTACCGGGAATTGGCTTGAGCGCAATGTTTGTGAAACGGAATGTCGGGTAGCTGTGGAAGAAAACAATGACAAAATTCCTAAAGGAAAACGGGGCTAAAGAACCGTTGAAGCAGTCCGAGTAGAGTTTAGATTTGGCAATGCGATCGGGTAAATTTTGGGGCACCTGTATCCTCCATTTGAGTACATCAACATTCAGCCGAAAAGGGGTTTAGTTGCAAAATTATTTGCTTGCTGCTGCTCACTCGTTGACGTGGACAGAATCCGCACACTTGTCATTTAAACTGACATTGGCCCAAGCCTTACGGCCGCCATTAAGGGAGAATAGAAATTTTGGGGTGGTTCGTCGTTGCTCCTACTTCCACGCTGGACTGGCTTCTATTTCACGAAGATGGACATTGTCGTTGACATGTGACAGTTCGAAATGTATGGCGTAGTCAATATGAAGCCTAAATAATAATAAATAGTGAAATAGGCTTTGGGGAGCAAAGGAAAATCATAAAATATACCAGTTGCTTCTGTTCTCGCGCAGACAGTAAAAGCCTGTCGAGGGACTTCATGTTGTAAGGTGGAACGAAACGTAATTGGCATAGTTCATTTTTTTTAAGCTGTGCTTTTAACACCTTTATTTGATAAAATGGACTATTTTAAGCAACTACTTTGAATATTATGCTTTTACGTAGGTTTGTTAATTAATAATGAATATTTTTTCGCTGTTTGATAATTCGTGAATTTAGACAGAATCCCAATCGCCTTCGTTCGGCTGGCTATAAAAAAAACGGCTTTGTCTATGGTTTTGTCGATTTGACAGTGACACGTGACAGTTGCCTTAGCTAAACTTTTTTTTTCATTTTTGTGGCAAACATTCGATGCTGGATTCTGTCTAAAAACCGGGTCGTTCGGTCAAACAAAGGTTCAAACGTACTTTTACAAAAATATCTGCAATCATAAAGTATTTTTGAAATCGGACAAGATAAATCGGATAAATAATGGTTTTCCTCGAAATGGTTTTCGAATTGGAGCATACTAAAAAAAATGAACAATGCCAATTCGTGAAAGAGACAGAATGAGAAATAGACTGATGGATGAGCGTGTGCAAGATAGTTTTGGCTTAAAGGATGAATGAAAGGTATAGGAAAAGGGTTTTAGTACGTAAGAACGAGAAAGAAATAAACATCATTTAAGGGTGGCATTTAAGTCTTGTTGCCCTAGGATCTGTTTATCTGTACAGGTTTTTATTCCTTACGGGGGAGCCTAAAATAACAAGACCCAAAGGCCACGTTTGGCATGATTGTGGCCGTATAGGTAGAAGGGGGAAGGAAAATAGTGGTGGGTTGCTAGCATCGCCTAACTTATAACATGATTCCTAAGATTTTCGCCGACTCCCCCGATGGACTTATACCAAATATGCGCGGGAAGAGAAGCAATTGGTGGATTCTTTTTTTTTCTTTGCCTCAGACCAGCATGGAAGTAATTATCATCATCGCTAGCCATATCCCACTGCTGGGCACAGGTCTCCTTTTCAAATAAAGATAAAGATAAGATAAGATAAAGATAATTTATTCATAAATGTTTTACAAAATTGTAACTAAGAACAAAGTTTCCTTATAAATCTAAGTTAACTCATATGTCTGAACTACGAAATCCTGTGTTTCAGGCTATAAGAGCTAAACAAAATGGCTATTAAATAATTAAACAATCACCAGGGAAAAATACACATACAACGTACATACATACGTAATAAATATACATACAATGTAAATGTCATACGTATACATGACAAAAATATAAAGAAATTATTAAATTAAAACTATGATTATCACTACATAGTATAAAACAAAGTCGCTTTCTCTGTCCCTATGTCCCTATGTATGCTTATATCTTCAAAACTACACAACGGATTTTAATGCGGTTTTTTTAATAGATAGAGTGATTCAAGGGGAAGGTTTTTATGTATAATTCTACGCAGACGAAGTCGCGGGCAGAAGCTAGTTATCTTATAAAATCTTAAAAATTAAATACAATAAAAAGAAAGATTACAAAGACAATCTACTTCACAACTAATAATAAATTCTTTGAATCTTCGTATGACATAGTTTGAAGTGATCCCAGGAGAATTTTCTTGCTTTTATTGTAATGTATAAATGAGAGGGCTTGGGCCATAGTTCATTTATGAGGATATCTGTATTATGATGATGATGATGATGTGGGGACGCCTGGCTGGATCAGGGATGTCGATCCTCTAAGGCGATCATTCAGCCCAGTTCCCCTTGGCAGGATCCGCCGGTTACTGTCCCAGCAGCGCTCCCACACAGCAACTCTCCCCGAATCTTCGTGTCTTCCTGCCGAACATAAGGACATCTTTTAGTTGGATGTCTAAAGAAAGAAAGAAAGAAAGAAGACATTTATTCCTTTTTGCAAGACACACAAATATAAGACAATATACACAATTTTATAGAAAATAAACAAGGTATAACAATAAAAAACATAGAGATGTAAAATAGATCATCACCGTTGTGTGTGTCTTCGCAAAAGTGAAACGGTCGCTGGCTCAGCATTACGCTGAGGCGTTAGACACCTGCAGCACTGATTTTAAGCCAGAACCGTCTATGACTCATAACATCTTCCTGGAGTGGAATTCTTTAATGACGTCACAAACTGTACAATTAAAGATGACTCTAATGATGATGGCTTAGATGTCTCTAAGCTCGTCCTCCTCCAGTTCGTCGCTCCCGAATGCATATATGTATTAACTATTTTCTCTATTGTTACAGACGAAACATAGCAGCCATGTTGAAGAGAAAATTCGAGAAATAAAAAAGCGGGTTCTCAAAAACAACTTCTACTTCCAAGCGCCATAATTCTTCCACACACTTCCGTGTAGAGATTTAAAATAAACGTTTTAATGTATTTTAGAAGTTGTATCAGTAGGTGTCTTTAAATATATCGATTTTGGTAAAAGAAGATGGCGTCTTGCTTGTCCGGCGGCCATTTTGGGGCCGGTGGTTCGGAGTATGTCCCGGTGGCGGAGTTCTATGCTGACAAGTCGGTGTTTGTGACCGGTGGCACAGGATTCATGGGAAAGGTGAGTTTAACTTTAAATTGGCATTGTTCATTTTTTTTAGTATGCTCCAATTCGAAAACCATTTCGAGGAAAACCATCATTTATCCGATTTATCTTGTCCGATTTCAAAAATACTTTATGATTGCAGATATTTTTGTAAAAGTACTATGAACCTTTGTTTGACCGAACGACCTGGTTTTTAGACAGAATCCAGCATCGAATGTTTGCCACAAAAATGAAAAAAAAAAGTTTACCTATGGTAACTGTCACGTGTCACTGTCAAATCGACAAAACCATAGACAAAGCCGTTTTTTTATAGCCAGCCGAACGAAGGCGATTGGGATTCTGTCTAAATTCACGAATTATCAAACAGCGAAAAAATATTTATTATTAATTAACAAAGCTACGTAAAAGCATAATATTGAAATTAGTTGCTTGAAATAGTCCATTTTATCAAATAAAGGTGTTAAAAGCACAGCTTAAAAAAAATGAACAATGCCAATTGTTGAGTTGTCTTCAGTGGCGTAGGTACCAAGGGGCTAGGTGGTGCAGTGCCCGGGGCCCCTAAGCCCAGGGGCCCTCGAATCCTTACCAGAAGTATTTTTTTATAATTTTACTTAATAAACCCTAACCAGTTTAGATAGTAATGGGGCCCCATTTTTTTAGTTACACCAGGGCCCTTGGTTACCTAGCTACGCCACTGGTTGTCTTAGTTTTAGGGGCTCGATTTTGGAAAGCACATGTGTGAAAATACCACTCGAATGTGGTGAAAAATTTTGCTGAATTTGAAATACGAATATTAGAGCTGTAGTTTTGAAGATATAAACAGATTTATACCACTTTCAAGTGGTACTTTCGAGTGATGTGCTTTCAAAAATCGGGCCCCTGTAAGTTTGTAAGTATGGATGGATGTTGGTTACTCTTTCACGCCAGAACGGCTAGACAGATCTGGATGAAATTTGGAACGGGGATAGATTATAGTCTGGATGACATATAGCTTACTTTTCATCCCGGAAAATTGCGTAATTCTTGCGGGATAGTGATCAACTACAACACTATTATGTTTTCCCCTATCCACCTATACGCCCACGATCATGCTAAACGTAGCCTTTAGGTCTTGTTACCATAGGCTCTGTCTATTTTTGTATGTATGTATATGCGATATAAAGTCAAATTCGCCCCCAAAAGTAGCAACGGCGCGCTCGGTTGGGCGAGTGGCCAATTTTTTTTTAATTTATTAGCCCTGGCTGGCAATGCTGGCATCGAATGCGTTTGTGGTTCTAGGTATTTAGAAGCATGTATTGTCTGTATTTGCGGGTTCAGATGGACCATGGAAGATGATGCAGGGTTGTTAATAGGCGTACACAAGCGCGGCCACAGAAACATGGTCAAAATACGAACGAAATAGATGGCGCTCTAAAATTGCACGACGCGTTTAAATACATACATACATACCGTCACGCCTCTTTCCCAAGGGGTAGGCAGAGACTACTTTGTTCCACTTGCTACGATCCTGACAACTTTCGCTTCATCCACACTCATCAATCTCTTCATACATGCTAGTCGGTTTCGGGGTAAGGAATAGTGTGATAAGGGAAGGTGCTGGTGTGAAAGAGGATATAATGGCTGGGATAGAATTAGAGGAAAAGGCTAGTTAAATTCCCTTCGGCTTGCCTTCTGATATACTTGGCGCCACGCCACTGGTATGTATATCTATCCCCTTTCCATCTATACGCCCACAGTCATGCTAAACGTGGCCTTGAGGTCTTGTTACCGAAAAGTCTACCCCGTAAGTGGTAAAGACGTTGTGTATGTATTGTTTCTCCCTCTCTCTGATATTCGACTTGTAATATTTCAGGTGCTCGTGGAGAAACTCCTCAGAAGCTGTCCAAAGATCAAGAACATCTATCTGCTGATGCGGCCCAAGCGTGGCCAGGATGTGGCGTCGCGACTCCTCGAGCTGACACAGTCACCGGTAAATTAATCCTTACTAATATTATAAATGCGAAAGTAACTCTGTCTGTCTGTCTGTTACCTTTTCACGCTTAAACCGCTGGGCCGATTTAGTTGAAATTTGGTATACAGATAGTTTGAGTCCCGGGAAAGGACATAGGATAGTTTTTATCCCGGAAAATTGCATAGTTCCCGCGGGATAGCACAGCCCAAACCACTGGAATTTTTCAAATTTAAGGCGGAACAAAGTTCGCCGGGTCAGCTAGTTAAATATAAACAATACAATACATTACTGGTTATGTGGCTGGTGCATAATGAGAGGCATTATAACACGAGTGGGGTTTTATGAAACGAAACGAAGGTGAGTTTCATAAATGCACGATTCTAACCTAACCTAAGCTAACCTATTCACCAAAAATCCATCTTTCGTCGTCTAAAAACATAAAAACATTCATTTGGGTGAATGGTTAGGTTAGGTTAAAATTGGGTCAGGGTCAAAGACCCAAGCTGGGGCCCGATTTTTGAAAGCACGTGTGAAAATACCATTCGAAAGTGGTATAAATCTGTTTATACCTTCAAAACTTTTTTGACTAGGTCATAAGATTAATGAGAGCCGTAAGTATCTTCTAAGCTACTCGTATTTCAAATTCAGCCCAATTGTTCACCACTTTCGAGTGGTATTTTCACACATGTGCTTTCAAAAATCGGGGCCCTGAGCGGAAATAGGAGCGAAGCGAAGCGGAGCTCCGTCGCCTCTTTTGCGTTAAAATCCAATTTAATGGGAATTTAAGTTTTGGGGAATCCAACTTAATGGGAATCCGACTGGCGGGGAATCCAACTTTTGGGGAATCCAACTTTTGGGGAATTCAACTTAATAGGAATCCAACTTGATGGTCCGGAAGGGTGCAAATCCAAAGACGATAAAATAATGTGGTAGTGGAGTTCTGGTGACCCAGCCAGGATAGTCTCTGCAGGAGAGAACTCTTCAACGATTGGTCCGATTGACTTGAAATTTGGTACACATGTTGGACGGGTGACAATGCAAGTACAGTCAGTGAAAAAAGTTTTTTTTTTTTTTTATATTAATTTGTATTGTATTGAAAGTGGATTTTTATAACAAAAACTTTTTAAATCATCAGCTATTCGAGACCCTGCGGAAAGAGCGGCCGTTTGAGATGAACAAGATTGTGCCCATCGTTGGGGATATCACGGAACCCGAGCTGGGCATCAGCCCCACGGATCAGGCCATGCTGTGTCAGAAGGTAATTGTTTACCGCCAGGCGATCCGCTTGCTTGTTTATAAGGTTAACTGGGAGAGATCCCTTTTAGGGATAAGTTCCAATATGTGCATGTGTTGTCCTGTGTTCATCTTTTTCTTGTGTTTTATGTACAATAAAGAGTTATACATACATACTTACATACATATAAATGGATGTACCAGTTGCTTCTCTTCCCGCGCAGATGGTAAAAGCCCATCGAGGGATTGGGTGAAAATCTTAGGGGTCATGTTATATAGGCGATGTGGCTAGCAACCCATCACTGTTTTGATTCCCCTTTCCATCCATACGCCCACGATCACGCTAAACGTGGTCTTTAGGTCTTGTCACCTTAGGCTCTGTCTACCCCGTAAGGGATAAAGACGTGATTTATGTATGTATGTGTATGTATGTATAGAAATGGATACGTCTTCAGGTAGAATTCGTGTGCGAAAACGTATCCCTTCCACCAGCCCCCCGCTGTTCCTTTGACTTGCGTCGACATGTTCTTTCTCTTTCATCATGTCTGTGTTCTCTCTCTGCAGGTATCAGTGGTATTCCATTCGGCGGCGACTGTGAAGTTCGACGAGAAACTCAAATTGTCTGTCACCATCAACATGCTGGGGACGCAGCAGCTCGTCCAGCTCTGCCATCGCATGCTAGCCCTTGAGGTGAGACAGGGACGGAAGAGGCGCTACAGCAAGGGCGGATCCAGGTTTTCTAGGGGGGGGGGGGGGGGGGGTTACAAAGGGCCAACGGGCAACAAAACTTGAAGTACGTACTCTCCACAGTACACAAAAAAATACTGTCTGGAGGGGCACGTGCCCCCGTGACCCCCCCCCCCCCCCCCCCCCCTCCCCTATATCCGCCCCTGCTCTACAGTCATCTTATCCTAGTAATATTATAAGCGCGAAAGTTTGTAAGTATGGATGGATGGATGTTTGTTACTCTTTCACGCCAGAACGGTTGGACAGATCTGGATGAAATTTGGAACGTAGGTAGATTATAGCCTGGAATAACACATAGGCTTGTTTTTATCCCGGAAAATTGCGTGATTCCTGCGGGATAGCGATAAACGAATTGTATGCGGACGAAGTTGCGGGCAACAGCTAGTGTGTCATATAATCAGCGACATTCTCGTAGATTTGGATGAAATTTGGAACATAGATTATAGTCTGGAGTAACATATTTGCTACTTTTTATCCCGAAAGATTGTGTAGATCTCGCAGGATAGCTATAAACTTCTAGTAGGTATTTTATACATATGAGATTTATGGAATTTCTCAGGTACAAGTGAGGAATTACGACTAATTATTCATTTACGGCATTTTTATAGCTTATAGATGATTAAAAAATAAATGTCGAAAAACCTAGTGCCGATTTAAAGTGGTGGTGCCGGAAGTTAGTGCATTTTTTTTTGTTCAATGTATGAGAAAAAATCTGTACCTACCTACCTACCGCTCAGAAATGACGGCATAGCGTTCAGAGTTATTTTATGATATAGTAACAGCCTTCAAAGCTTCATTCACGCAGGTTCATTTCACATGTTCACACTTGGACGACCGGATAGCCTAGTGGTTAGAGAACCTGACTATGAAGCTTGAGGTCCCGGGTTCGATCCCCGGTCGGGGCAGATATTTGTATGAAAAATACGAATGTTTGTTCTCGAGTCTTAGATGTTTAATATGTATTTAACTATGTGTCTATCTATATAAGTATGTTTATCCGTTATCTAGTGCCCATATTACAAGCTTTGCTTAGTTTGGGGCTAGGTCAATTGGTGTCAGTTGTCCCAAGATATTATATTATTATTATTATGTTTTTTTTGTCCATGGGCTTGTAGTCTAATCGCAATCCACCATTGACCAGGGAACGGAAACCGGTATTTAAAATGGCAAATAGAATGGTATCTTCTTACACCCACAGGCGTTGGTGCATGTGTCAACCGCCTACTGCAACTGCGAGCGCGAGCGCGTGGAGGAGACCGTTTACGCGCCGCCCGCGCACCCTGAGCACGTCGTCACGTTGGTTCAGACGCTGCCCGACGATCTGGTGGACCGCATCACGCCGGACCTAGTCGGTGAGTGTGCAGCGGACATAACAGCAGTCGTGACCTTGTAGTCCCTTTGTGACGTAGAGGAAATCTTTACGGATGCCCTAGGTACGGGGATGCCTTTCTCACAAGCCACGTCCATAATGTGTTAGTACTAGAAAACTCAGAAGGCACGCAATTGATCAGCGATATTTTTTTTATATGAATAGGATGGCAAACGAGCAAGTGGGTCACCTGATGGTAAGTGATCACCACTGCCCATAGACACCCGCAACCCCGGAGGCATTGTAGATGCGTTGCCAACCTAGAGGATTAAGATGAAATGCCTCTTGTGCCCGTAATTGCCCCGGCTGTCTTACTCTCCACACCGGAACACAGCAGTGCAAGCACTGCTAATTAGCGGCAGGATTAGCGAGTAAGATGGTGATAGCGATCCGGACGGACCTTGCACAAGGCCCTACCACCCGCATGAGTCACAGATGCACATATAGGTTTATGGCAGTCAAAGTTCAGCCAACATCTGTCTCTCGTATGGTGCGGACGCGTTTTACTTTCTGTTACAGACTCCTTGCACCATACACCTTCTTCATGTGCTGTATATTTTTTAATGTTGACTTTGACATGCCTAGTGTCATGAGTAAACGAACCTCACAGTCAGCCTTTTTTTTAACGGAGAGGAAATCTTTATGGATCCCCTAGGCACGGGGATGCCTAGGGTTATGTGGGACTCCCCCAAGGAAGGGTATAACCGAACTAAAAACTCTCCGGCGTTGCCTCAATCCGGTGTGACTGGGACGCTATGGGATGCCACTAGGGTTTCACCACAACCGCCCCCCCGGTGGCCCTAGCTTCTCCTAGGAGCGCACCAAGAAAAGGGCTCGTACGCTGGGCCCGTCTTCCCTTAGGCAATGAGACCGTGCAATGCAGGTATAGGTAAACTCACAGTCAGCCTGCCCAGGCATTGAGTTGAAATGGTTTACGCACACCGACCTCCTTTGTCTCTTTCGTTTGCATAGAAAAGTGCAACAGAGACAACCCTACATTAACGTTATCTTGGACGCGGTAGGGGTATGTTCTCCGACGTTGCCCCCAATTCGGTGTGATGGGGACGCAGTGGGATGCCACTACGGTTCCATCACCACCGTCCCCCCCGTGGGCCTAGCTTCTCCTAGGACCGCGCCGAGAAAAGGGCTCGTACGCTTGGCCCGTCTTCTCTAAGACAATGAGACCGATCAATTGTCTCTTTCAGTAGCGTAACTATAACGTCTGGGGCCCGTGGCAAATTCGTTAGATTCTCCTTCCTCAATATAAAGAAATACATCGGCGTCTCTTCTGTGTTCTAAACCAAGCCAGTTGGGGGCCCCGAAGAACTCGGACCCCTGAGACCCTATACCGCCACTGGTCTCTTTCTAAACGTTGTATTTTGTTTTCCACAGGGGACCGGCCGAATACATACACTTTCACAAAGGCGCTAGCTGAAGACATGCTCATCAAGGAATGCGGGAAGCTGCCAGTCGCCATCGTACGGCCTTCCATCGGTATGACTAAACACATACATAAATCTTGCCTTTGTTCCCTTCCATTCGGGTCTGGGAGCAAAGAAAGAACAGAATGCACCAGTTGCTTGTTTCCGGGCTGATGGTAAAAGCCCGTCGAGGGATTGGGCTGAAATTCTCGTGTGTATCTTGGGTAGGGTCTACGGCAACAAGCCCTAAAGGCCAAGTTTTGCATGATTGTGGGCGTATACCTGGGAAGAGGAATCAAAACGGTGATCGGTTGGTAGCATTCGTTAAGACTTTCGCCTTTTCCCTCGATGGGATTTTACCTTATGCGCCGGAAGAGGAGCAACTTGTACATTCTGTTTTTTCTGTGCAAAAGAACAAGAATGGTTGATCCACTATTATACCATCATCATGTCAGCTGAAAGACGTCCAATGCTGGACATAGGCCTCCCCCAATGCTCTCCACTCAGACCGGTATCAGGTCGTCGCTCCATCTTGTTGGAGGTTGCATTGACAACTCGTCTCCCGGGAAGACTGTTATATACCTGTTACTTACGTATTATTGTTCTCTCAGTGCTATCATCGGTGCGGGAGCCGGTTCAGGGTTGGGTGGACAACTGGAACGGACCGAACGGAATCATCGCTGCCGTGGGCAAGGGGGTCTTCCGCAGCATGCTGGGCACTGGCAGTCGCGTTGCCGACCTCGTGCCGGTGGATACTGTCATCAATCTGATGATTGTCTGCGCGTGGCGGACGCACTATAAACGGTGAGTGAGCGAAGGGGGGCGGGGGGGGGGGGGATGTTTCGAAGTTCGAAGTTTGTGTCACGTTGTGTGTAAAAAAATAAGCTTACATGTAAAGAGGATGGATGATAAAATTTATAAGGCGAGTTAACCGGTTAACCGAAAATCCGGTTAACCGGTCTTTTTTACCGGAACTTTTAAAACCGGACTAAAACCGAAAGGAATAAAAACGAAAATAAGTTTATTATTTAATCCTATATACTACGGTGAGACTAAAACTGTTTTGTTCAATATTCTGACTTATTACTATCTATATTTTACAGCATTTAAAACGCATTTTATTAATATTCTTGACAACTGAAAGTTTCAGTAGATCAAAACAAACTTGTTTTATTTTCTGCTTAACCAATGCTGGCTTGCTTAGTTTATAAACTAAGCAATACTTTGTTTCATGAAGCAAGAACGTAGAATTAAATGATGATTTGAGTAAAATTGAAAAAAATAATGAAAACCGGTTTAAGAACCGGTTAATTTTGATTCTGTAATGCGGTTTAAAACCGGTTTTTTCAACTGTATAGGAAACAGGAAACCGGTTAACTGGTTAAAAACCGGTGAACCGGTTTTTTGATTCTGTAATGCGTTAAAAACCGGTGTTTTCATCTGTACGGCTTTTGACTCGCTGCCTTCCCTTGTGGGAAAGACGTTGCGTGTTTGTAATATTGTGTCAATGTTTTATTGCAGAGGCGAAGGTGTCGTCGTGTATAACTGCTGCACCGGACAGCAGAATCCGATCACGTGGCAGCGTTTTGTGAGAACTAGCTTCAAGTATATGCGGAAACATCCCTTCAGTAAGTTGGTTCACACACACACACTCGCAGACTCTGTCGAGGCACGATCAGTGGCTTGCACAGAGTTTTTTTTTAAATTTTTTTTTATATGAATAGGAAGGCAAACGAGCAAGTGGATCACCTGATGGTACGTGATCACCACTGCCCATAGATACCCGCAACCCCGGAGGGATTGCAGATGCGTTGCCAAACTAGAGGACTAAGATGAAATGCCTCTTGTGCCCGTAATTTCCCCGGCTGTCTTACTCTCCATACCGGAACACAGTAGTGCAAGCACTGCTACTTAGCGGCAGGATTAGCGAGTAATGGTGGTAGCGATCCGAACGGACCTTGCACAAGGCCCTACCACCCGCTAAAGTTTTGAGACACCCGATTTTTGAAAGCACATCACACGAAACTGGTGCTGGATTTGAAATACGAGTAGCATAGAAGACAATCACAGCTCTCATTAATCGTGTGTACTTGCCAAAACCTTGATTAGAGCTGTAGTTTTGGAGATATACGCTGATGTATACCATTTTCGAGTTAACTTAAACTGATATTGTAGGTATTTTAAATTATACAATGTTACGAAAGGTCAATTTTCTTTCATTTAATATTATTGTTACAATTTTCGGTAAAGATCACTACACAGCTGGTGCAATTCAGTAATTAATTGGTTTAAACGCTAGTATTTAAATAAATAAAAGCGGCAAGTGCGAGTCGGCTTTAAATAATATCTTGATCGATTTATTATTTTCCTTGACCGATTGTAAATAGTCTGTGGACAATGAAAAAAATCGTAATCCACAGCACTTAGCCGAGTGGGCGGTACCCATCAATGAAAAATGTAAATACCTTTAGAACATTTCGATCGGTAAAAAATAGCGAATTTCATGGGCGTGAACTGTCAAAACGGGCCTTTTATTTTGTAAAGAGTTTAGGGGTGCGAGTCGGGTTACCTCCGCGTGTGGTCAAGAGCTGGGGGAAGAGCAGTGCTTGGTCCGGTGCACACTGGGCATCGGCTAATGATTTCCTGGCAGTTTTTGAGGGATATCATTGACCGTTGGCTAAGAGCCCGACAGGGGGGGAGTCTTTGACCATTACCGTACAACGTTGCCGACGTTTTGTCTGAAGATTTTTGAATTATATTTTTGTTACTTTGACATTGGCGAAGTTGTCGTCGCTATAACGACATGATACGCCACAAATAAGAAGGCGAGTTTACTAATGAAATAAATCAAGAAATTCCTACCCAACCGTGTTGTGAACTCGTGGAACGCACTCCCCGAACATGTAATAAGTGCACCTTCGGTGAATAGTTTTAAAAATAGACTAGACATTCATTTAAAGGACCAAAGAACACAAGTGCAGTGATATACATGTATCAGCTCAAAGAGCTGCTAAACTCGTCGCAAAATAAAAGGCCCGTTTTGACATTTGTCTTTGCGACGTAACTAGTGATGTAACCATACGACTCGGTACTCGATACTCACGATAAATCGATTTAAGTTTGCATGAGTACTTGATCGATTTGAATATATATTGTAAAGTGCATTGGAGTAAAGTTGACATACTACCTTCATCCAATCATTTCTTCAGATACCTACCTAACAGGTCGGGGAAAAAAGTTTCTTCGCATTCGATGTGAAATCTTTACGGCTTGGAGCTCCAAGCTCATAATTTTCAGTAAAGATTACTACACAGCTGGTGAAATTCAGTAATTAATTGATTGATGAACACTAGTATTTAAATAAATAAAACCGGCCAAGTGCGAGTCGGCCTTAAAAAAATATCTTGATCGATTTATTTTTTTCTTTAACCGATTATTATTAGTCTGTGGACAATATGAAAAAATCGTTATGCACAGCACTTAGCCGAGTGGGCGGTACCCATCAATGAATAATGTAATTACCTTCAGAACATTTCGATCGGTAAAAAATAGAGAACTTCATAGGCGTGAACTGTCAAAACGGGCCTTTTATGTTGCGACGAGTTTAGTGTATAATTTATAATAATAATAATAATAAAATGACGTCACACTGCCTCCATTTCACTTAGGAGCAAGGCTACCAACCCTGGATTTTATATTCTCTTGCCGAGTAGGACACCCTCGATACGGGAGTCCTGCTCGCTCTTGGTCGGGTTTTTTCATGTATTGCTTTGTGGTCCAGGTGAAGTGCTCTGGTACCCTGGCGGCGACATCACCAGCAACCGGCTGAAGCACTCGGCGCTGTCGCTGCTGGAGCACCGCGCGCCGGCGTTCGTGATGGACCTGGTGGCGCGCGCCACCGGCAAGAAGCCCATGTGAGTGCACACACACACACACACACACACACACACACACACACACAGACACAGACACACACACAGACACACACAGACACACACACACACACACACACACACACACACACACACACACACACAGACACACACACACACACACACACACA
Organism: Pandemis cinnamomeana; assembly: GCA_932294345.1. Taxonomy (NCBI): domain Eukaryota; kingdom Metazoa; phylum Arthropoda; class Insecta; order Lepidoptera; family Tortricidae; genus Pandemis; species Pandemis cinnamomeana. The sequence goes on from OW028731.1 coordinate 4,275,070, forward strand.
CACACACACAGACACACACACACACACACACACACACACACACACACAGACACACACACACACACACACACACACACAGACACACACAGACACACACACACACACACACACAGACACACACAGACACACACACACACACACACACACAGACACACACACACACACAGACACACACACAGACACACACACAGACACACACAGACACACACACACACACACACACACACACACACACACACAGACACACACACACACACACACACACACACACACACACACACACACACACACACACACAGACACACACACACACACACACACACAAATCACGTCTTTATCCCTTACGGGGTAGACAGAGCCTAAGGTAACAGGTACCTACAGGCCACATTTAGCAAGATTGTGGGCGTATAGGTGGAAAGTGAAATCAAAATAGTGATGGGTTGCTAGATGTGAGTGCATAATGGTCAATTCTGGTGCTTTGCCAATTTATGAAGGGAGAACTTCTTTTTTTGGACACATACACACGTAGGTACTGTAACAACTAGAGTTTGTATAAACAAGTCAACATGCTGGCAAGTAATGCAATTGGCATTGTTTTTTTTTTTTTAAGCTGTGCTTTTAACACCTTTATTTGATAAAATGGACTATTTCAAGCAACCAATTTGAATATTATGCTTTTACGTAGCTTTGTTAATTAATAATAAATATTTTTTCGCTGTTTGATAATTCGTGAATTTAGACAGAATCCCAATCGCCTTCGTTCGGCTGACTATAAAAAAACGGCTTTGTCTATGGTTTGGTCGATTTGACAGTGACACGTGACAGTTGCCATAGCTAAACTTTTTTTTTCATTTTTGTGGCAAACATTCGATGCTGGATTCTGTCTAAAAACCGGGTCGTTCGGGATTTTAGAATTTTAATAGAATAGAAGTAACAAAGTGTTTCTTCAGGGCATTACCTGGACAGCTGCCTCCGAAGGCATGATTGTTTTGAATTAAAGATTTAAATTCCTAAAATAGAATAATACGGTTAAAAGTCCATAATAATCTTACTTTTATTTATAAACTAGCGGACCCGACAGACTTCGTTCTGTCAAAAAGATTTGGAATGTGGCAGTTTTTTGTTCCTACCTATTTTATAGTCGGGGCAAAAAATTATCCTGAACAGAACTGTCACCCTGGTGGCTTAGACAACAGTGAGTGCCTGTAATTTAATATAAACTTTATTCAAAAGCAATAAAGTTCAAATGTACTCTACATTTTAGTTAGAAAACGTTTGTATGGGAAAAAGAAAAGGGCTGTTTTTAGGGTTTTCCCGGAAATTATTCGATTTTTTCTCTCCGTAAGAATCATCCTCGTACTTCAAGGAATATTCTAAAAAAATAATTAGCGAAATCGGTTCAGCAGCTCTCGAGATTTGCGCTTAGCAACACATTTTGCGATTCATTTTTATATTATAGATATTTTAATGTATATGTAGCGACCCTAGCGCCACCTAGTTGGCCTCTACATAACTACTTCGACACACGAGTAGCTAGCGCCAGTTCTAATGACAGCTGTCACATCGTTCTACATGCCGCTAACGAAGTTTCTCAATGCGGCTGCATAAATACAACTTTCAACTCTCCTCCTTCGGACTTCGGTCCCCAGGCATAACATCTGCCTGGAGAGAGATCTCTCTATTGTGGCACTCACCACATATACATATCTCCGTACTCGTCCCCAGAGCTTCAAATAGTACTGGAGTGTAATGTTGTTTCATAGCGAACACCTCAGATTCCTTCCGATTTTGTAACCGGCCCCGCGTCCACAGGATGATGCGAGTCCAGAACAAGTTGGAGAAAGCCGCGGCCTGCCTCGAGTACTTCACGACGCGCCAGTGGGCCTTCGCGGACTACAACGTCCAGGCGCTCTGCGGAGCCCTATCATCGGAGGACACGCGCACGTTTGACTTCAACGTCAGGTGAGAACATGACCACCATACAGGGTGGAAAGCTGAAATGGGGCACTGACACGACTGACAGCACCGCGAGATCCGCTTAGGGGCCTTGTAGAAGCGCGCGTCTATGTGTGCGTTCGTTTCAACCGTTTTGTTCCTAGTTTCCTTACTGCTTTAGCTTATACAGGGTGTTTGGTAGCTAGATACAAAGCTTTAAGGGGATGATAGCCGAGGTATTTTTGAACATTTTTAGCCATATATGTCTTAGCCGAAATTTGATTTTTTTTTTTTTAAATTGAAGACTTAGAAATTTTAGGAAAATACCCAGAATTTGATAGTCACTAGCCAATATTGCCCCAATTAGCGTTAATTTAGAAACAAAATCGTTTATTTCGGATAGTTTAATGTGTATTGGACCAAATGAAATAATTTTTAAGTGTCTTTCTTGCCACAAAAACAAAATGGAGGCTTTCGAAATTACTAAAAATGTCTTAGGTTGGAACAGAGTTTTCTGTGCCATAAAAAAAATTAAAAAAAAATCAAACATTTTTAGAAACATCCCTGTTTATTTTTCTTTCTTTTAAGGTATCAGTCATTCACATTGCTTGCTAAATCTGAGATAAAAAGTAAAAACCAAACTCAGGGAGCACTCGCTAAGAGAATGTACTGGTCTCGGAATTTCACGTTAAAGGTACTTAACTAGTAAATTACATGAAAAAAAGATTACAATTAAATCATTAATCTTCGGTTTGTTGTGATTTGAAAACTAAATTAATTAATTTTACATTTTTTTTTACATTAATCTTATCTTTGTTTATGTCACTAGATTTACTAGTAAAATTTCAAGACTAGTGCATTCTTAGCGAGTGCTCCCCGAGTTTGTTCTTTACTTCAAAAATACCTCGGCTATCATCCCCTTAAAGCTTTGTATCTAGCTACCAAACATCCTGTATACCTATAAGCTAAAGCAGTAAGGAAACTAGGAACAAAACGGTTGAAACGAACGCACACAGACGCGCGCTTCTACAAGGCCCCTAAGCGGGTCTTGCGGTGCCGTCAGTCGCGAGCGCCGCGTTGATACTAGCGACCGTCTGCTACGTGCAAACGAATTGAAACAAACGATTGCTAGTCTGTCCTTGTCTGTCACTTTGACATTTACCTTTCACAGATAAGGACAAACGATTGCTAAGTTCTAGTTAGGGGTGGAAGTCGGGTTACCTCTGCGCATGGTCAAGAGCTGCGGTTCGTTTTTGGATCCGTCCGAGGGGAAGAGCAGTGCGTGGTCCGGTGCACCCTGGCCATCGGTTAATGATTTCCTGGGAGTTTCTGAGGGATATCATTATCCGTTGGCTAAGAGTCCGACGGGAGGGGTCTTTTGACCGTGTTCTACCGTACAACGTTGCCGACATTTTTGTCACAAGATTTTTGAATACTGTATTACATACTTTGACATTGGCAAAATCATCGCATCGATCGATGGGGCCATATTAAAAAAAGAAGGACCAGATTGCTAAGTTAGCAGAAGCCTATTAGAGCGTTTATAAATAAGGGGGAGTACTTTTGGGAGGTTGGGCCGCCAATTGATAAGTTTTGATGTTTGCTTGGCCCGGGAGGACTCCCTCTCCACTCCATATTAGACTACGTGTCGCAGGACGTTGGGCCTTACGAGGTGGAATGTGTCTCTAATGGTGTTATTGCTGCAGGAACATCGACTGGGACGCGTATATCGAGAGCTATGTGCTTGGCATTCGGAGGTTCCTGTTCAAAGAGAGTCCCGACACTCTGCCGCGATCAAGGACTCATATTCGGAGGTAAGAGTCTTACCTAACATAGAGTATTTAAGTTGGTTCGATCGTCTTTTTACAAGATTATTAAGTATTTATGGATGATTGTGCGGGTGGAATCTTGCGACACAATTTTGAAGCAGGTATCTTCATCCGATTGAGCTGAATTTTTGGATACTTGGGTAATAATCTGGCAGTTGAGTTCTGGTGGCACCAGGACCGTCTCCGCAGGAGGGAACTCTTCAACGGTTGGTCCGATTAACTTGAAATTTGGTACACATGTGTAGGACGGATGGCAATGCAAGTACAGTCTGCAAAAAAGTTTTATTCGACTTGTAACGTATGTTCGGGTCAAATTTTGCGATTCAAAGACCCACTTCTTCTGGTCAGACTGACTTGAAATTTGGTACCTACACATGTATATCATAGATGTCAATACAAGTACAGTCGACAAAAAGTACAGTCACCAAAAAGAACTTCCAGAATGTACCTACCAGCCGTTTCTCTTTCCGCGCAGATGGTAAAATGCTAGCAACACATCACTATTGTGATTCCCCTTTCCACCTATGCGCTCACAATTGCTAGTCGTGGCCTTTGGGTCTCGTTGCATTGGGGCCTGTCTACCCCGTAAAAAAAACTATTTTGAAAAAAAAAAAAATTTTTTTAAAACATTTTTTGGAAAATTAAAAAAAAATTTTTTTTTTCAGATTACACATAGTCCACGTGCTAACCCAGCTGACTGCGGTTTTCCTCTTCTGGCGGTTCCTGTTCTCTCGCTCTAACGGCCTCCGCGCCGTGTGGCGACGCATCATAGACTTCATAACCAGAGCCGCTCGCATGCTCGCTATAGCTTGATGCTGATCCTCTTAATGGTCGGTTACACGTCGCGTGCGGTCCTTAATTAGTCCAGGCAACGTACACTTTTGCCTGACGATGATTCGTGCGATGCTGAAACTTGCAGCGCGGCTCTACAGCGTATTTAGATTACTAGTTTTGAATATTCTTGATTCTTTTTGGGACGTTTTGTGGTTTTTTTTTACGAAATTAGTAATTTTTGATGAGCTGTGGAGTTTAGCGTTTTTTGGAATTATTGTCAGGTGAAATTCTACGTTGATTGGACTAGCACGGTCAGTTGGTGTATGCCAAAGTGATTTCGGCGTATTGTTTTGGAAAAACAACTGGCTGTCGACGGTGGGCCTAATAACCTTTTTTTCCTGGACTAGGTGACTGGTTAGGACTTGCGACTAGTTTCATAGGTACCTACAGCTTCCTATTTGCGACATACGATTTGATCAGTCTTTTTTTTCCAAGCTGTCGCTTTGTGTAACGATTGTGACACAGTCACGTGAGATTCGGTCATTTTTTTAATATTGTCACACACGGGAATAATTTTATTTGTATGAAAAAAACTCCCGTGTGTAACATATAAAACGTTACACATCGGAATTATTCAGGCTTCTTATAATAATGTCCGTTTTATAAGAATTCAAATGTTACCCATCGAAACGATTTAATGCTTATGCGTTTTAAAATAGTCCTGTGTGTCTAAAAAGGACGAAGGTGTTTCGTGTTCTAATTTATCGTCAAGGGGTAGTATGTTACAAATTAGTATTTTTTTTTGATGGTATACTTATTTAACATCAAGGAGCATTAGCGTATTGGGGCTATTTTATAATTCTTGGGTAGTGGAATTTCGTAACGTATGAATATTCCTATGTGTAACATGATTTAATTTGACTTACTCGTGCAGCGCACACATTGTTTAGCAATCGCAAATTATGGTTAAAAATATCGTAAGAATCGATACGCTTTTTTTAATGCAGTAATTGCGAATTGTCTACTTAATTTGGTGCATTACTGCTTTTTTAAACAATACAAAATAAAGATCTCACGTGACTAAGATTTTGTGTCACATTTGCTGGCATGGGCACTTATAGTTGTCTAAAAACAAAATGGCGGTACGTATAGAATTTCTAAGAGCACAGCGGCATAATAACATTAAGATTGTGTTTCCTAGGCTTGATTAAAATTGTCAGATACTGCTTCCACTGACGCTTTGACAAAGCTATCCAATTTTAAAATAACCACTATACTAGAAATAGTTTTCAAAAATTAAGCGAAATTTGCTTACGTCAATGACATAATGTTCCAGTGGAGTTTTAAGGTTGTACTGGCAACAAAGAAGCTTCATATAACATATGATGACATTGAGGTACTGTTATTTTGCTTAATTCGAGAACTTGTTTTTGTCCCGTGTGATACGCGCGAGACATAAAATTTACAATTGGAAAGCAAAGTTCACAGCGTCATATTACATAACACTTCCGCGCTAGGCTGTTAAGATAATTATGTTATTGTTACATTTAAATAATGGTTATTCCAAATAATTTTGTACCAATATAACGGCTCAATAAAAATGGTAAAGTTCAAAAACTCTGTTATGTGTAGTAATATTAATTATGTACAATAGTGTATTGCTATAAAACTATCCGTATATAATATATTTATATAACGTGAAAACCAGTCGTAGCTAGAACGATTTTGCGAGTGAAAACTCTGTTTGTCGCGTTCACATGGTAAGGCTTTGCCCCACGTCTGAGCTAGACAGGTATATTTGACGCAATGTACTGTGTCACTAGCAAAAAAACAGGCGAGAACAAGAACATGTCCTATGGGCCACTTTGCTGAACGCCTGTGCACAAAACTTTAGTTGAAGTATTTATGCTCTGACCATATTATTCGGTAAGAATATTCGTTTCGTTACACATAGGACAAATATAATTATTCGTGATTTTGTGTAACTGATCTGACCTTTACAATATGCTTGCTCTTCTTGACCGTATAGCGAAATCTAAACATAAATAAGAAACAACTATTTTATTGTGAAATATGCTCGAAAATAAAGTCGTTGGCGCTTATTGAATGAAATATACACTCGGGAACAAAGAAACTAGGTCACTTTTTATAGAACTTTCTATAGGAAGTGACCTGGTTTCTTTGCTCCCGAGCATACAAATATATGATTCACTCAGCTTTCAAATATATGCTATTTCAGTAGTATCAGATTGTCACTACTAATTCTAGCTAAAAAACTGACTTGTATTCTCATTCGTAGAAGAGGGCCAAAGAGGTTCGTTTTATTCATTATTATCATTGAATGAAAGCGATACTTCGGACTCTCGATTGTTACTGTCTTTCACAAAAGACTATTCTAATGTCAGATACTCGCTGCCCAATTAATATAGATTACTGTCAATGTTGAAATCATTAGCCTTTTGATTTTTTGATCGATCATATCTCTTTTAAACTAGTGTAAATGACTTATTAGCAACTTGGTTATATATTTCTCTCATTGGTTTGCTAATACTGTGTTCAAACCGAATAAAATGGTCACATACGAGTATAAATACTTTGTAAGTATAGGCTTCTTCGAAGCTGCTCGCCTCTCGCTCATACATAATAAGTGTAAGCGAGATGTACTTTGCCTCGGCTCTATAGAGCTATACACAGCGTGGTGGAGTTTAACGAATATCCAATTTACAAAAGTCATACAAAATTCTAGAATAATGTATTCAGGCATTGCTAGAGTAAAAAGTAGGTAAAAATATTCGTTATAATTTCTAAGTACGTCGCGCTAAAGCCTGATTTAATTCGAATTTTAAATAGTCCAAAATATACTAGTCAATGGACGATGCAATTTTTAATGAAATTTGAATTACAAATTATTTATTAGACAATTTAAATGTTTATGAATTAATCAAACACAGTAATAACATACTAATAAAGTTCACTTCCAATGTAAGTTTATTTGCTGCTCAAACACAAGAATCTAATGCAAATTATTGAGATATACATTTTGAGCATAACGCCGATAAAGACGCCTGACTGACGATTTGGTTGAGATATAGTTTTTCAACCGTCATAGAGCCATAACCGCCGTAAGGCATAGGAAATGTTATAGTGAAACAAAATTATAACAAACGATTACGCGTACGGTCGACCAAGAAAGTGCTTTTTAACAATTCTTTAGGACAGTTCTTACATCTGAAAGAAAATAAGACCAATAGACACATTGACTTCAGAGTAAAAGTAGTTTTTGATATTAAAAGCCGACAGCCGATGAACTTCCGGGTTGTAAAGGAATTTCTTGGTCGATTCGATTGTGGAGGTGTTTAAACAAATACATTGAATAAAGTAAAATTAATTAAGAAAGTTAGGCGTTTGAAGCCCATAGTGTAGCTACAACGAGGAAGGCACAGTAATCTATTTATTTATCCTTCTAGACCACCGAAGCATACTACACATATTTAAACAATTGAAATATTTAAATTATTACCTCGCTGCATATGAGGTATATATTAAAAAAAAACTTAAATAATATGAACAAACATATAAAAAACTACATAATTGAAGAATATTATGTTCCCATCTTTAGTTTTTCCGTTTTATGGGTTATTGTTTTATTAAATACCCTGATAGTCCTTGATTTATTTCTGTTCTAAAACGAATTCCACTTATCGACGTTTTGATTATTAATTACTGTTTTTAAAACATCAAATTATGCCAAAAATCTCATAAGAAAATCCTTAGACGAAGAACTTCTTGCGTGGGATACGCTTCTGCTAAGAAACCTGTTTAAAATTTTAAAAATGGGAAAATTAAACTAAACACATCGTTAAAATCAATATTAAAGTTAGAGATCACTTGAGTTTATTTGTAATATTTTCGTTGCACAACGGAAAATGTAGTTTTTTTAATAATTATGTGAAACGCTTTCAAATAGGTTAAAGTTGACTCTTTCAATAAAAATGTGTCGCTAGTGCACATAATTGACTAACTGTACGGAAATAAATTACTTTATTGTGACAGAAAAGACGGCCTTGAACTTTAAAAGTAGCAACTGAATAACTTTTTTCTGACGCAAGAAAGTTTTTTACTTGACAATTTAGTATCCATACCGTAAGTTCCGCCATTTCCTTCAATACGCTAACATGAAATGGTAAACACGCTATCTAAAAGCTGTTTTAGTTAGTAAGCTTTTCAAAAGCAGCAATATGTGCCGAATTTTTTGACCTGTGCTTATTAAATGCTAGGATAGTGTTTACTGTTTATTCATTTTTGACTTTAAAAAGATACATCGCAAAGTTTGGTGATGATCAATGCCATGCTTTATTTTATAGTAGCATACTTTCGTATGTTGTTACGTTTTTTCCTGTTAATAAACATCTATCTGATTTTTCTCGTGTGTTACGTATGTGAAACCCGAGTAGCTCTCTTAAAAATGTTCATGTACAAATAATTTGTATTAATTTTACTGCAATTCGTTTTACAAATTAAGGCAGTTTCGCGTTATGAGTGCTTTTAACCAATGGGTTGAAGGTCGATTGGTTTGCATTGTTTACATGTTTCACGCCTCCAATGTCGTGAAAATTAAAAAAAAACGTTATGAAAAGTATAATAAGCTACCCTTATCCCAGTTTCATGCAGCTTCCTTAAAATTATGTAAGTTGTTTTGTATTTTTGCGTCCAAAATTCCATGTCATAATTTTTTACACGTCCTTTAAGTAACTTTAGATGTATCTAAATATTTGAAAATTGACTCCTTATGCTCCTATGCTTTTTATCTTAGGTGTATTCCGCCGGAATTTGATTATTCTTGATCCAAATGAACACGATGTTTGGGTGTAAGTCGTATTTGTTAAGTAATGCCTAAGTTTTTACGAAATGTTATTTAAGTAATAGCATTTTTCTTAATATTTAAGTCAAATCATAATGCTTTCGCCACCAATTGACAACACAGCGGTGTACGTAAAGTGTACGAGTTGGATGCTTGTTATAATTATTCCGCTGTGTAACTTTTTGATATAATTATGTGGGTGTAGATTATGTGAAAGCCTGTAACGAGTATCCGACATTGGACGTTTTGAACTCTTCCAGTGTTAAATAATTTTTTAAGTTCCCTTAGTGTAAATTGACTTTAATATTCCTAAATGATATATGGATTTGTGAATTATGAATAGAGATTTGTTTTGCTTGTAAGTATATTATTATATGTACATTTTGAACAAAACTTCGCCCTTTCAATGTTATTTATTACTTTAGCTTGTAAAGACTTTGGTTAGCAAATGCTTTTATATTTAATTAGGATATTGTTTGACGGTAAAAAAAAATGGGAAATTTTTTTGTGCGATATATTATTATTGTGTATATAGAATTTAGTTACCCAAAGTTAAATCCAAATACATTGATGCGAAAGTATATTTTAATTTTTTTTCGCTGTGAGGCCAGTTGGGATGGGTGAGACAGAAAAAGCGTGTGGTAAGCTCGTCTAGAGTTTACTCCACGGTGTTAACGTGTATTTTTCTTAACACTTTCTCGTATGTCCTACTCAACCCAATTGACCTTAGGTATGTAGATTTTTTGGAGTGTAAGGATCGGTTTTCGAACGAACCGTGAACGGCCATGTATGATAAATGTAGAATTAAAATACATTATAAATACATAAGCATATTACATGTAAAATAAATATTATAAAATTGTTGGTGAATATCAATTCATTTATATCACCTCAGTGCTCAGCCTTTAGTACACGAGCGATCTTGGATATAAATCATTCGTCTCTTTTTAGTACAAGTACTTAGAAAAGGACAAATGTCATGTATGCGATAAACGCCATGGCTCCATCTAGTTGATCTTGAGATGAACTCGTGATGAAAATTGACATATTTTTAAGGTTAGCTTTTTCCCGCCCTTTTTTGACAGTTGAAATGGCTGCCGTCGTTCGGAAACCGAAGGATAATGCTTTAAAATTGTTTTGCTTAGAATGCCAACGGTTTGTCCGTGGCATAAAATCCGTGAAACTTGGAATGTTAATATACTTAGCTGGTTGAATAAATGCTCAAAGAATGATAGTCTAAGGCTGACATGGATCGAGCTCAAACCAAAATATTTTTCCTATGTGTAACGAATAATATTTTTCCAGAAATCAAGCGCATAAATGTGAAGATTAACTGCATTGAAACACGCAAGTCCTACTTGAAACCTCTTGCAAAAAATTATTCATGACACACAGGAAACTTACTTATTATTACAATACTACGTATTTTCTTCCTATCCGTGTTTAGCACGTCCTCAAAAAAGTATGACTGCTTGAAAAATTAAGACCTTTTCAAATCTTTTCCTGTGAGGCTGCACTTATTGTTATGATTTGAGCTCGTTTTTGGCAATCAGCCAGTCCGTTCTAGCTGGGCCCGATGCGTATTTGATTGTAGACAGAATGTTGATAATTATTTATTATACCCAATTTTCTTCGCATAAATTTTTCTATTAGTAGGTTCGTAAAAGTTGACCAAATTGAAATTTTGGATCGGTGTGAAAAGGATATGAAATTTTGTACGTAGATTTTCTATGTGTAACGCTGCAAAAAATAGCTTCGGGTTTTTACCTCACTTCGGAAGTGTTTATTTATTAAAAAATTTAGCTAGTTGCAATAGTCGGATTGACTTGAAATTTTGGTAGACTTCAGGTAAAAGCAAAATATTTTGCATAAGAAACTACATAACGAAAAGTATTTTTTTTCATTGGATAGGTTTTCGTCGGTCTATACATATTCATATGCACCATTATGTGCACACACAAAACTATGCAGCAAAATTTTAATTTCGTTTATTTCATCTGGTTTTTATAACCTGCACTGTATTATAAATAATATAACCCTAATGAATAAATTTATGAAACAACAAGGGATGTCTAAGAAACGTAGGCGACTGATAGCCAATTTGTAGTTAAAAATATAAAAATAATTCAAATTATATTTCTCACATTTTTTCTATTAACATAATTAACTAATGGTTCGGCTGTCACAAACTGAAACCGCTATGTTAATTGTGTTTAAAATAAACGTCATGTTTATGTTCTATTTTTCAAGCAGGATCTGTGTTCGGTACCTTTAGAAGGAAGAACTCTGACTAACCATCGAAAGACTGCAGGTTCTAGCCAATAAAAAAAAATTATCGTGTATTTGACGTTCTATAAAATTGTTTTCCGTTGTGTAACAATTTTCGCAAAAAAATGTTACACCGTGGAATACCTCATTTTTATTCGAATATCCGTTCTGTGACATGATAATCTCAAAGGGTTTGATAGTTGGAAGAATGAAAGAGCTAGCTATACGCAGCGGGTCGGGTTAGAGCGAGACACAGATAGCGGCAGCGGTCCGGCGACGACGCGGGATCATTTATTATTCCATATATTAATAAAAACATTGTAAAGTTACATGAAGTTTTATTCGAATGTCCTTTTTTTATACTAGCTGTTGCCCGCGGCTTCGTCCGCGCAGGATTAAAATTTGTATCTCAGACAACTTGACTTTTCTCAAATTCCAACAAATATCTTTATACTTCCACAAACTTATACAAAAGTTTGACAACCATTCTTGAGAACTACTGAACGCATTTTCCAATCCCGTGGGAAAATCAGGATAAAAAGTATCCTATGTCCGTCTCCTGGTTTTAAGCTACCTCCCCGCCAATTTTCAGCAAAATCTGTTCAGCCGTTCTTGAGTTATAAAAAGTGTAACTAACACGACTTCCTTTTATAAATATAGATGATATAGATGTAGTGATTCAATCAATGTATTTTTGATTTAAAATTTAGCCCCACCCTTTAAAAATTGATTTTTCGTAACACACATGATTGAAAAGTGAAACGCTTTGAGTACCATTTGCAAAAAAAATACAAAAATAATCCATTTTTGATAACATTCTAAAGAAGGTACCTAATATTAAATTCGTAATCAATAAAGGAGACACATTTTATAATTATGATTAATAAATTTATTGTATTAATTAAAAACAGTGCAAACAACGATTACTAAATAAATAACTATAAAGTGATTTCCGACGTACTCAGAAATAGCAATTAACTTTAAAGGATGCTGCATCCTTCTACCTTTTACAATTGTATGATCACATCATCATGTAGGTATTATTCTCGCTTGAGTAGCGGAGTAGCAAGGTACACACAGCAAAGCTATTCGGTAAGCAGGGTAAATACGGCGCGAGCGTGCGTAGGTGCTTACCTGATTATATTGCCGTGTGTACATATTTTTTGTTCATTGATGACATCATCATTAACGATCGATTAAAAACAATTGATGTGTCTGAGTATGGTGGTTATTTTTTAATAGCATTCACTAATCTGTAAACACCCCACCGGTGGGCAGCTCCTCCTTTTTCTGTTCGCCGTACTTGTATTCTTCAAACCTGGACAAAGTGGTCAGATTTTAAGGTAGGTACTGATAGTTTTAAAAGTTTTGCAACGTAGGTATTTAGTGGCGTAACTATAGGGTAGCTAGCTCTACGGGGCCCTGAACTGGCTTGGTTTAGAGCAGAGAAGGGACGCTGATGCACTTCTTTATATTGAAGAAGTTATTATAGTTACGCCACTGGGTATGATGTTTCTTGTGACACAATTTTGAAGCAGATATCTTCAACCGGTTGAGCTGAAATTTTGATTTGTGTAAGTCAGATGACAATACAATAATCTGGTAGTAGAATTCTGGTGGCCCAGCCAGGACCGTCTCCGCAGAAGTGAACTCTTCAACGGTTGGTCCGATTGACTCGAAATTTGGTACACATAATGTAGGACGCATGACAATGTTAGTACAGTCAACAAAAAAAGCTTGTATCAAAAATTTCATTTTTAGGTTAGGTTAGGTTAAGTTGCTCTCATGATCCCAGTGGCATCACAGAGTGGGAGCATAATAGAATAAGCCAACAAAACAATTGCACGATATCCTTGAAAGTTTTCCGTGATAACCTTTTAGCCGCCGAAAAGACTAATACCGAACATGTCAGTATAGCCAAGTGTCAAAAATATTATGTAAAGAACTGAGAAGATTAGGAACTGCAAAGTTAAGAGTTCTTCTTCTTTTTTAATATGGCCCCATTGATCGATGCGATGGTTTCGCCAATGTCAAAGTAATAAACATAGTATTTTAAAATCTTGTAACTAAAATGTCGGCAACGTTGTACGATAGAACACGGTCAAAAGATCCCTCCCCTGTCGGGCTCTTAGCCAACGGATAACGATATCCTTCAGAATAAATGAATAAATAAATATTTTCGGACAAATTACACCAATTGACCCAGCCCCAAACTAAGCAAAGCTTGTACTATGGGTACCAGGCAACGGATAAACATACTTATATAATGTAGATAAATACATACTTAAATACATGCAACATCCATGACTCGGGCACAAATTATATTCATCATACAACTGTCTGCCCCTACCAGGATTCGAACCCAGGACCTCTAGCTTCATAGTCAGGGTTACTAACCACTAGGCTATCCGGTCGTCAAATCTGCCAGGAAATCATTAACCGATGCCCAGGGTCTACCGGACCAAGCACTGCTCTTCCTCTTGGACGGATCCGAAAACGAACCGCAGCTCTTGACCACACGCGGAGGCAACCCGACTCGCACCCCAGGTTACGAGTTCATTGAACTTACTTCTCCAACGGTGGGCACATGAAATGCCTTACATTCCGCGGCATGAACACCTCCGCTTGTACTTTGCTGACATCAATGGCATACTCCTCAACGTCTATTATCATGTCTTCTGGCACTGGTGGCCCTATGCCTGGTACAGCGTAGACTAGAGTAATCTGAAAAAAAAAAGTCATTCTCTATGGTTATTAAAAACCGGCCAAGTGCGAGTCGGTCTGGGAACTCTGTCCAGTCCTATCCAGTCTTAGAACCCTGTTTATTATTTGTATATTTGAATTATACAGCGCATTAATTTTTACTGGTGGTGTTTAATTCCATGCTGGTCTGGGAGTTAAAAAAAACATACAATTTACTAATTGCTTCTCTTCCCAGGCAGATTCTAAAAGCCCATCGAGGGAATGGGCATAGGACTCATGATCACTATTTTGATTCCCCTTTCCACCTATACGCCTACAATCATACTAAACGTGGCCTTTAGGTCTTGTTACCTTAGGCTTAGTCTACCCCATAAGATTTTTACTGTAATGCTGTAAAATGTTGTTAAACAAACACTTACATCAGGTATGGGTTGTTCCTCTTCTTCCACTTCCTCGATCTCGGGAACAATGATTTCCATGTTCTCATCAAGGAACGTCTCTAGCAACTCTCGAATCATCTCCACTTCTTCCGGCTTGGCCTGAAAAGCAATTTAATCAAAATTTATGGTATGCGCTTTTTTTTATTAAAAACTGACCAGCGCTTAACTCCTATCCCACCTGATGGTAAATGCAGATTCATGAAAGTACATATGCCTTCGCCATTATATTTATAGCAACAACGTCACGACTCTCTGCCATAGGAGCAGCCAGAGACTGCTCTGTTCCACATGCTACTATCCTGACAGCTTTTACGTCATCGAATTTCATCAATCTCTTCATACATGCTCGTCGGTTCTGGGTACTCTAAGCCTGACCTTTGGGCACGTCCCTAATTCGGTCACATAGCGTCCGTCTCGGCTTTCCCCTCCTAACGCACCCATTCTCAGTCCCCGTATAGATCTGTTTAGTTAGTCCACTTTCATCCATCCTCTATCTGTGACCAAACCAACTAAGCATGCTTTTTCTATCCTAGTCACTATATCCAGTACACAGTATTATACAGTAATGTTATGTGTGTATTATTTTATTTATTTAGCTATGTATTAATTTATGTTGGTATTGTTGTTTTTATTATCCCTGCGTTTATCCTGTCTATTTGTTTCCGCCACCTACTTAAACTGTCTCCAACTTATTTCTTTTATTGATTGTCTGGTAGAGATCGCTATTAAGCGATAAGACCGCCTAGTGTCTACTTTGTTCTTTGTTTCTGTATTGTTTTGTACTGATTTGTGGTGTTCAATAAAGAGTATTTGTATTGTATTGTATTGTATATCTTCTTTCATGCCAGCACGTTCCCCTACACTATTAATTTCTATCTTTCAACATTACCACTTCCATACTCCTCAACGCTATCATTTCTACTGCGTTTTAGCCAAACCTTTTTCTTCTTTAAATCTGGATCAGGCAAGATAGCTATTTGTTCGTTAATGTAATCCATGATCTCTCTTTCAATGTGCTGAACGATGAATTCACCGCTAGTAGTCGACATCTGACGGCCAGCCACCATTCCTGCAAGAATATAATCATCGTCATCATGAGATGTATCAGTTTAGAAGGTAAAATTGACATTTTCACTATGTACATCACTATGGTCTGTTTCCAATGTCTTTACGGGTGGTCGCAAGACCCTGGCCTCTATGTCACCAACGCGACAATTGTCAGCGACATGTGACAATTCTGTTTACATTACAAAATCGAAGAGAATCTACGACAGTTGGCTTCATATTGACTAAGCATTGCATTTCGAATTGTCACTTGTCAGCGACATGTCGAGTCGATGCAACAAGGGCCTGAGGCCTTAAAAAGACGTCTTAATGCAAAATTCCAATTCAGTTTAGGTCCGCTCGCTGTCAGATGTCAGATGAACAGGGTCTGAATAAGATTAAGACGTCATTGTCAGGTCCCAGGCCTAGGTCTTCGCTCATCCATACACCAGAAACAGAACTAACCCAAATCGTAACTGGCAGACTTAAACCTGTCCACAATAGCTGCTATTTCCTCGAAGGTTTGCTCCAGGTCTTCGAGACGCTCTTCACGGGCAGAATACAACTGTACAGGACCACAGGATTAGGGTAAGGAAAGAAAGTAACAGAAAAGGAATAGGATGCTATTTTATAAAATACAACTAAAAAAAAAGATACTAGATACCTACTTATAAAGCTATTAATCTAGTCCCGAATAAAGCAGAGCATTGTGAGCTTTACATAGTTTGACAACAAATACATACTAAGATGAGAGTTTTCCAAAAAAAAGTCTACATGAACCTTTTTCCCAGAATTTAAATATTTTGGGTTTTTGGAATCTTGTTAAATAATTAAAAGAAAAACTCAAGAGTTATTTGATTAAGCACACGTATTTTGACCGCATTAAATACCCGGATGTGTACGTGTGTTTTTAATTAAATGTCATTTTCATGATTTCTAAAATCGACGCCATGATTCCTATCAGATTCCACTACCTCTTTTAGTTTTTGACTCATCCCTACTAACCTGTTTGGATTGATCTATGTATTCATATAAGCTATATGTATGTCTCAATTACTAGAATACGTATTCATAATACGAGTGTCTGTTCATTCTGAGTACCGATACAGAGACCTCTAGTTTCATAGCCACTACCAGAAACCAGGTTAGTCGTTTATCAATGATCTGAAGTTGTCTCTACTAATATAGTATACTCTGCTACGTTATTATTATTATGAAGCAATCGCAATTTCCTATTTACATCATTAATAAGTGTCGCAAGTTTTTCATGTTCGTCCTCCTTCTCTTCTTCCTCCTTCTGTTCTTCTTCTCCCTTCAGTTCCAACTTTTCTTCTTCTATGGTTTCCTCTGACTCTAACGTAGGTTCACCTAATTTTGTTAAATGCAGGTTAGATTTGGATCTGCTTCTCTTTCTAATTTCTAATAAAATTTTATAAACGACTAGCCTTCCGTCCGCAGCTTCGCCCGCAGCTTCGCCCGCGATAAATTAATTTTCCCGTAGGAAAAGGTATCCTATGTTAAAAAAGTAAAAAGTAGCCTATGTTACTCAGTGATAATGTAGCTCTCTAACGGCAAAAGAATTTTTGAAATCGGTCCAGTAGTTTCGGAGCCTATTCAATGCAAACAAACAAACAAACAATCAAATTTTTCTCCTCTGTAATATTAGTATAGATAGATGATATCTCTATATTTAATTTATAAACGATATAAATACAACCGTAGAATTCGACAGGCAACAAGTTGTCATCTTCATCGTAGACTACGATGTCTATACCATCCTTCTTTTTCTCAACTTTATCTTCTTTCGCTTTATCAGCTTTATCTGTTTCGTAAAAATTTAAAATAAGTATTTTAGTAGGTACTTTTAATTTCTCGACAATGTAAACATAAAGATAAAGCAGGGTTTCTTAAAGTGTGGTCCACGGACCCCTTAGGGGTCCGTGGCATGTCTATCAGGGGTCCGCAGCAGGTCAGTTAAATGTAATCATATTTATTAGGAAATTGTGTCGTAAACTTGACGAATAAGGTTTTTTATTATTTCCCTAAAATATTTTTTGAGAGGGGTCCGTGAAGTTGTTTAAATTGTGAAAGTGGTTCGTGACTGCAAAAAGTTTAAGAAACCCTGAGATAAAGGATCGGGATTAAAGTAAAATGGATTGCAAGGATATGAGGAATCGTTGTTGCCATAAAGCACTTTTCTATGTGCTGCAAAATTCGATTTTCGAAGTTCGTTTGACGTTTGGTGCCAACCCGCTCTTACTCATAGTTTTTATTCCATGAGTATAAGGGATGGTACGACAAGAACTTAGAAAATCGAATTTCGGAGTCGCCCCCCTGGATGCCACTAAACCAATCGCCTCAATTCAATCGACACAATACTACAGAGCTGCTCAGCGAGCTATGGAGAGAACTATCCTTTTGGTTTGTACGGGATCGAATCAGAAATGAGGTCAAACGTAGAAGAACAAGAGTCATATAGCCAAGCGAATTAGCTCGTTGAAGTGGCAATGCTCAGGCCATATAGCACGAAGAACAGATGGTCGTTGGCGCCGAAAGGTTCTCGAGTGAAGACCGTGGATCGGCAAGCGCGTAGGACGTCCACCAACGAGGACGGAGGACCTGGTTATAGTCGCGGGTTCACAGTGGATGCTAGCCGCTTCCAACCGAGGCAACTGGAGGTCTATGGGGGAGGCATATGTCCAACAGTGGACGTCCTAGGCCGATAAGATGATGATGATTCATGCTAAATACCTACAGCCAATTCCGTTCTTTTTGTTTACTCATTCTTTTCTAACTGTTCAAATATTGGTGTCTAGCATCGTCTATAACGTGTCTCCTGATCTCGCCCGTTCCCTCGATGCTTTTACGATCTGGTGCCCGATTTTTGATAGCACATGTGTGAAAATACCACTCGTAAGTGGTGAAAAATTGTGCTGAATTTGAAATACGAGTAGCTTAAGACAACCACAGCTCTCATTAATTTTGTGAACTAGTCAAAACTTTGATTAGAGCTGTAGTTTTGAAGATGTAAACAGATTTATACCACTTTCGAGTGGTATTTTCGAGTGATGTGCTTTCAAAAATCGGGCAACTGCGCGGGGAGAGAAGCAGTTGGTACATTCTATGTTCATTCTTTGCTCCTAGAACGACGCATGCGCATTTACCATCTTTTGCTGCGTCCTGCGACGGTAAGGTAGAGCCGCTCATAACTCGTAGCTTTTGCTGCAAAGAATACATACATAAATTACGTTTACAGGTCTTAGGAGGTAGATAGAGCCTAATGTAATGTAAGACCTAGCCATTGCGACGCCAACGACTCATATAATAAGCATCGCCAACGACCTATATACTTCCATTACTTCAATGCAGAAGCAACCTTCGTTGTTGCCTTCGCAGTTGGTCTTTCTCTTTCTCTTTCTTTCAAACGCCTCAAAGATATAGCTGCCTCCAAGCAAGCTATACTTTCGGAGTTTGAATTCCTCCGCTGAGGCCGCAGCAGAGCCTGCAACATTTTGGGTCCTTGAAAGATGGGTCGGAGCAAGAGTATCAACGCACGTTGCATCCCAAACTTTTGCATTGAAATAATAGACGTATTATATAGGTCGTTGGCGTTGAACCTACGATGCCTACGAGGCGTTCGCGTCGAAAAGGTTAAAACAATATACACAACAATATAATATAGACGTATGAGAAATCTGAACTAACGTCAACATCTCCATCGGGTTGGGCTCTTCCTGAAAAATAGTTTACAAATTAAAAGAAAACTAAAAACTCTCATCAAATACTAACTACTATCTAAATACCGTTGTGAAGTTAACAAGAAAAGGAGGAAATACACAAAAGTTGAGGGGCATTAATTATCTTAATAAACTCACTGAAAATATGTCTAAACTAATATCAAAAACTGTCCGACCGAAACATGTTTATTCGCCGAAACGATACCGAAACAAAAGGTTCAGTTCTGTTTACAGTTTTCGCCGAAACCGAAATCGAAACTTTTATGAATGTGACTAAACGTCCAATGAAATGCCAGTGGTTCTTCTTCTTATTTGTGGCGTATCAAGTCGTTATAGCGACGACAACTTCAAAAATGTCAAAGTAACAAAAATACATACACATACACAAATTCAAATTCAAATTCAAATTCA
Source organism: Pandemis cinnamomeana (assembly GCA_932294345.1). Lineage (NCBI taxonomy): Eukaryota > Metazoa > Arthropoda > Insecta > Lepidoptera > Tortricidae > Pandemis > Pandemis cinnamomeana. The sequence continues at coordinate 4,295,072 of OW028731.1, forward strand.
AATTCAAATCACGTCTTTATCCCTTACGGGGTAGACAGAGCCTAAGGTAACAGGTACCTACAGGCCACATTTAGCAAGATTGTGGGCGTACAGGTGGAAAATGGAATCAAAATAGTGATGGGGTGCTAGCCTCATCGCCTATAACATGATTCCTATGATTTTCGCCCATTCCCTAAATAACAAAACTATAATTAAAAAATGACAAAGGCGAAAGGACGATGTTGTAAATAGGTATCAGCGCGGCCGAAAGATTCGGCTATTTTTTCACCGAAACCGAACCTTTGGCTGAAACCACAGCTACGGTCGGACACTACACTACTAAACTAACTAACTTTGGAACTAGCAAATACTAGCGTTTATTCCTACTGAGCTGGCAACGGCGCATTTTTGGTGATTTTTACGATTATTTCACAAAAAATTACCTAATGAAAGTCTAAAAATGTAGTGTATACAAGCTCTTCATTTCTAGTGTATCAATATGTACAATGCAATAATTAATCATGATTGATTTTTATTTTCGTGTTAGGGAAATAAGAATATTATCTCGTTTAATAAGAAAATAATAAAAATCTTGGGACAAATTACACCAATTGACCCAGCCCCAAACAAAGCAAAGCTTGTACTATGGGAACCAGGCAACGGATAAACAGACATAATATAGTGTAGATTAATACATACAACATCCATGACTCGAGCACAAACATTCGTATTCATCATGCAATTGTCTGCCCTTACCGGGATTCGAACCCAGGGCTCTAGCTTCATAGTCAGGGTCACTAACCACTAGGCTATCCGGTCGTCATAAAATAAAAATAAAAAGTCCATCACGATAATGGCATTGGACACATTGTTATTCTAAAATCGAAGAGCACTACAAACGCACATTTCAAACATTCAACTTCTGTGAAATAATTTATTTAGCTACTAGCTTCTGCCCGCGACTTCGTCTGAGTAGAATTATACATAAAAACCTTCCTCTTGAATCACTCTATCTATTAAAAAAAACCGCATCAAAATCCGTTGTGTACTGTTGAAGATATAAGCATACATAGGGACATAGGGACATAGGGACACGGGGACAGAGAAAGCGACTTTATTTTATACTAGCTTCTGCCCGCGACTTCGTCTGCGTAGAATTATACATAAAAACCTTCCTCTTGAATCACTCTATCTATTAAAAAAAACCGCATCAAAATCCGTTGTTGTGTACTTTTGAAGATATAAGCATACATAGGGACATGGGGACAGAGAAAGCGACTTTATTTTATACTATGTAGTGATGATGATAGTGATGTATTTATATTTATGTTAGTATTGTTGTTTTTATTATCCTTGCGTTTATCCTGTCTATGTGTTTCCGCCACCTACTTAAACTGTCTCGAACTTATTTCTCTTATTGGTTGTCTGATAGAGATCGCTATTAAGCGATAAGACCGCCTATTGTCTACTTTGTTCTTTGTTTCTGTATTGTTTTGTACTGATTTGTGGTGTTCAATAAAGAGTATTTGCATTGTATTGTATTGTATTGTATAATCGTAAAAAATCACCAAAAACGCGACGTTGCCAGCTCATCTAATGAACCCTCATAAAATCAACCTTTGCGTTCCCTCATATAGTTCTCCCTCTCTATCTGTCCCGCTCTCTCAATCGACGGGGACCTCTCGATCTTCCCAAGCACAGGCAAGTTCAGCCTGACGCTCAGCCTTGCTGTCCTGGACATCCTATCGTCAATCAGGTCGAGTTTGTGGAGTTCATGGCATCCTTCAAGCCAGAAGTCGTCAGAGCAGGACTGGGAATAGGAGTCAGCTGTTATCTCTAAGACTACAGGGCCTTGATGAGGGTATCCCATCAGGCGAGCGACATGCCCGTTTGCAAATAAAACCTTACACACCCCAGAGAACAGAAGTTGCGAACTATCAAATGAATAATTACACATAAACGGATAACTCACGTATAAAAAGTCGAGTGATGCTTGACATGTTTCGGACTATTTCATAGTCCTTCCTCTCGGAGTGTTCGCCCCGGCGGCAGCGAAACGAACACTGCGCGCCAGCCCAATATTAACCGTGATAGCGGATGGTCGGTGCCCCCGAGTTGGAAAACTGTTTTAAATATTGACCAAACGGTGAGTGTGAGCGAACCTTTACGGAGTGACGTGATCAATATTTTGTGCTATTACTTTTGACAGTAATAAAAATGACGATGAAAACGAGGGTAGTTGTGCGCCGCTGTCAGTTGTGTCGAGCAGCCGCGCGAACAGCGCTGGCGCGCAGTGTTCGTTTCGCTGCCGCCGGGGCGAGCGCTCCGAGAGGAAGGACTACGAAATAGTCCGAAACATGTCGAGCAGTTATCCGTTTATGATTAAGTCTCACGGTAGTCTCATGTTGAAAGTATCAAATGAATCAAGAATTTTACTTCTTGATTTTTAGGGTTCTGTATTAGAAGGGTAAAAACGGAAACCCTATTCATGAGGCTCTGCTGTCCGTCCGTCTGTCACCAGATTATATCTCATGAGTTGAAATTTTCACAGACGATGTATTTCTATTGCCGCTGTAACAACAAATACTAAAAACAGAATAAAGTCAATATTTAAGGGGCTCCCACTGTCGTTTAGAAATTTAATTTGTAACGGGTAATACCATAAAAATAAAAAATTAATCAAGAAGTAAAATTCTTGATTCGTATAATAGTAAAAAAACTACACGCACGCCCACTCGCGCAAGCGCCCAGCGCCGCCTAAACGACCCAACAGCAACTCTCCCTCCATCTTACGAATTTTCTATCAGGTCACGTAACCTGACGCGAGTTTTACATTTTTTACCCATACCAAAAAGTACAACGCCGCTAAAGAAGTTTCCGCTTCAAAAACTTTCTGCCAAGTTTCTTACGGCGCATTCTTCTTGGCAATGACGGTCTTTCCGAATGCGCTGGCAGTTTCAAAATCGTAAAAGAGCCCTTGCCGGCCTATTTGCAAAATAGTCATTTTACTTTAAGTCTCATCTTCTAATACGCACCTCATCTGTTTGTTCAGCCTCCAGTTCTTCTTCGTATTCCTCCGTGCTTTCTGGTTTCGGAATGTAACCTGAAAAAACGAATTCAATACATTCATACAAGTACGCTTCTTACGCAAACACCACAATTTGTATTGAATCCAAATTGCAAATCTTTTCTTCCTGGTCTGGGAGTAAAGAATAAACATAGAATTTACCAGTTGCTTCTCTTCCCGCGCATGGTCAAAGCACATCGAGGGAATGGGCAAAAGTCTTAGGAATCATGTTATAGGCGATGCGACTAGCAACCCATCACTATTTTGATTTACCCTTTCCAGCTATACGCCCTTAATCATGCTCATCTGCGCGGGTAGAGAAGCAATTGGTACATCCCATGTTTTTTCCTTGCTCCCAGACCAGCATGGAAGAAAGTATGGTTGATTTACATGCTCTAAATAAGTATGGTTATTACTAGCAATGTTGTTACACACGTGCTAATAATGAGCACTTGGTCAATAAGATCATGCTTTCGTGCTACTAAGAGCACTCCTGTTAGTACCTTACAGATTCCATTTTTTCCTCGTGAGTTTCGGATACGGAGAACCCACAGTGGCGTGACTATAGGGTGGCAGGGGTGGCAAAATGCAAGGGGTTCCTAGCTCTACGGGGCCCCGAACTGGCTTGGTTTAGAGCACAGAAGGGACGCTGATGCACTTCTTTATATTGAGGAAGGAGCCCCATCTGACGAATTTGCCGCGGGCCCCAGACGTTACAGTTACGCCACTGGGAACCCAACAAAGGGACTCCGAATGCTAGTCAAGGTCGAACGAACAGCGAGTCGCAATTACCCTCTCTGTATCCATCGATGTATCTGACATCCTTCGAGGCATCCATCCTGGCCAGAAAAGAATACATGATCAGGAAATCGTCCAGGGGTATAGCTGCTGAGCCTCCATCTGGCTCCTTCGTGAGGGTCTCGCAGAGGAGTATCATTGTGTGGGTCAGGTTCTACAAAAACGAGGTTTTCTAGTTAGAAAATGAATTGAAATAATTTATTTTGCTTTAGACAAACATCATTCTACACCTGCAGTCTGTGTATCAACTACACTCAAAAAGCTTATATTAATGGGTTTAGGGTGCTGTTAGGGCTGCCGCGTCGATGCAGTGCATCGGGGATGTTTTGCGAAACCCATACAGATGGCTTTCATGCCATAATGCGCAAACGAGTAGCGTCCCTGGTGAGGCGCCTGCGCGGCAGCACAAACAGCCTCCTACAGACAGTAGCGGAGCGACTGGACGGACCTTTCCAGCTCCACTGGGATAGACTGCACAGGCAGGCTCTGCGTTGGACATGATAGTATACTGTATACAGTGTATCTGATTATTAATTATTATGTTTTACTAACATAGTTTTAAGTCCAAGTGTTACTAACAAATTATGGATATTTTTCTGAAATAAATTACTATTATTATTGTTATTTAAAAAAAACAGTAAAAAAAATGTTACTGTAATGTTATTACAGTAATGATGTGGTAAAATCTGTTAGTGTAATTACATTAAAGTACCTACAGATTTTTGTACTGGGCTCTTTTACATGTATTTTTGAAACTACCAGCGCATTCGGAAATACCATCATTGCCAAGATAAAATACAAATACAGTAAGAATACTTAAATTCTACTTAAATTAAATACATTTATAAAAGGGATGTATAAGGTCCTCGTGCCTTAAATTATATAAATCTATAGTAGAGATGTATAAAGTCTCTACTGGTCAAGATACTCAAATATATAAAGATAAGGGGGTTGAAACTCTTCCCTAAACCTTTTCGCCGCCACGTCAAATACAAGAGACGTCACCCATACGCCAGAATTATTGCGATGCCTTAAGTTGAACCTAAAGCCAATTGAATGAAGGTTGCTTTTGCATTGAAGTAATGGACGTATATATAGGTCGTTGGCGTTGAACCTGCGGTGCTGATATGTGTCGTTGGCGTTGAAAAGGTTTTTTTTTTTATATGAATATGAAGGCAAACGAGCAAGTGGGTCACCTGATGGTAAGTGATCACCACTGCCCATAGACACACGCAGCACCCGGGATTGCAGATGCCTTGCCAACCTAGAGGACTAAGATGAAATGCCTCTTGTGCCCGTAATTTCCCCGGCTGTCTTACTCTCCACACCGGAACACAGCAGTGCAAGCACTGCTACTTAGCGGCAGGATTAGCGAGTAAGATGGTGGTAGCGATCTGGACGGACCTTGCACAAGGCCCTACCACCCAAATACAAGAGACGTCACCCATACGCCAGACTTCTTTATTGCGATGCCTTAAGTTGAACCTAAAGCCAATTGAATGAAGGTTGCTTTTGCATTGAAGTAATGGGCGTGTATAGGTCGTTGGCGTTGAACCTGCGGTGCTGATATGTGTCGTTGGCGTTGAAAAGGTTTTTTTTTTATATGAATAGGAAGGCAAACGAGCAAGTGGGTCACCTGATTGATGGTAAGTGATCATCACTGCCCATAGACACCCGCAACCCCGGAGGGATTGCAGATGCGTTGCCAACCTAGAGGACTAAGATGAAATGCCTCTAGTGCCCGTAATTTCCCCGGCTGTCTTACTCTCCACACCGGCAAGCACTGCTACTTAGCGGCAGGATTAGCGAGTAAGATGGTGGTAGCGATCCGGACGGACTTTGCACAAGGCCCTACCACCCAAATACAAGAGACGTCACCCGTACGCCAGACTTCATTATTGCGATGCCTTAAGTTAAACCTAAACCCAATTGGCATTGTTCATTTTTTTTAAGCTGTGCTTTTAACACCTTTGATAAAATTGACTATTTCAAGCAACTTATTTGAATATTATGCTTTTACGTAGCTTTGTTAATTAATAATAAATATTTTTTCGCCGTTTGATAATTCGTGAATTTAGAGAGAATCCCAATTGCCTTCGTTCGGCTGGCTATAAAAAAAATGGCTTTGTCTATTGGTTTTGTCGATTTGACAGTGACACGTGACAGTTGCCATAGCTAAACTTTTTTTTTTCATTTTTGTGGCAAACATTCGATGCTGGATTCTGTCTAAAAACCGGGTCGTTCGGTCAAACTAAGGTTCAAAGTAGTAAAGTTCAAAAATATCTGCAATCATAAAGTATTTTTGAAATCGGACAAGATAAATCGGATAAATGATGGTTTTCCTCGAAATGGTTTTCGAATTGGAGCATACTAAAAAAAATGAACAATGCCAATTGAATGAAGGTTGCTTTTGCATTGAAGTAATGGACGTATATAAGTCGTTGGCGTTGAACCTGCGGTGCTGATATGTGTCGTTGGCGTTGAAAAGGTTAATCATCATACCTTGGTAAGCAGCCCCCCAGCCACCGCAATGAAGTGCAAAAACGGTATGGTCTCCGCTCTGAGGTACGCCTCGCAGAGACAGATGACCCGCCTCAGCTCGCACGGGTCCAGGCAGAAGCCCTGCCACGCCGCCTTTATCACCGGCAAGGGCAGCAGCTTCATGTTTGACAACTGCAAAGAACACACGAACCCAAATCAAATAAAAGCAGTACAAAACTAAAGCCCAACTACCAGTGGCATAACTATAACGTGTGGCGCCCGTGGCCAATTCGTCAGATGGGGCTCCTTCCTCAATATAAACAAGTGCATCAGCGTAACTTCTGTGCTCTAAGCCAAGCCAGTTCGGGGCCCCGTAGAGCTAGGGGCCGTGGCATTTCGCCACCCCTGCCACACTATAGTTACGCCACTACCAACTACGACAAAACAAGACGCTGAAAAAGTATGAAAATTAAAAAACAGCATCGAAATCGTTCCACCTGTTTAAGAGCTATGAAGTTTTTGAAGTTGATAATTGTAAAATGACGCCATTTTCTATGCTGGTAGCTCTTAAATTTTATTTAGAATTCTTTTTACAAGTTTTTTAACGTTCGGTGTGAAAAGTTGTATGAGCCACTCGGGAGCAAAATTATTGTCATCTTGGGCGTTAACACTTGAATCCCTCACTACGCTCTGGATTCTATTGTAGAGTCCTTCGCTACATTCTGGATTCAATGCAGCGCCCGCGCCGTAAACACATCATCTTGCTCCCTTGTGACACAAATAACTGTATTTAGAACACTCTTCGAGATGCAAAGATCCGTTATTTTGATTTTTAAAGACTAACCAATGACCCTCACGTCATCAAGACGAACCCAACGAGCCTGATGAAAATGAAAATGAAAATGAAAAATTATTTTTGCAAATTGGCCGCCAAGGGCTCTTTTACATGTCTTTTTGAAACTACCAGCACATTCGGAAAGACCATCATTGCCAAGAAGAATGCGCCGCAAGAAACTTGGCAGAAAGTAATTTTTTCAAATAAATACAGTAAGAAATACTTAAATTCTACTTACATTAAATACATTTATATAAGGGATGTATAAGGTCCCCGAGCTTTAAATTATATTAATCTATAAATAGTAGAGATGTATAAAGTCTCTACTGGTCAAAATAAAAAACAAAAAAAATAAAAAATAATAGTAAGTTCAGTGGAGGTGTAAAACGCCTCCACCGTCAAATAAATTAATTGGAGATGTCTCCAATGTCGCAGGAAAAAAAATATATAAAACAAAATTATGAAACATACATTTCATGTCAAGTAAGTAACCAATAAGCTTTTGGATTCCGAAGGCAAGCTTACGTCTGCCGCCCCCAATGTTGGCTTTCACGCACTCATGTCCTGCTCTGAAAGCAGAGCGGTACCGAGGGCATGTCTCGCTTCCGTCCCCACAGGCACACTATGGGAACGTTTTAGGAACTAGGATGAGAAAAAGTTTATCAATCCAGATTCCTCATTATTAGCCACGTACTAACACAATAATGTAAAATAATGTATGAGTCATGTAGTTGCTCGAAATAAATAAATATTATTATTATTATTATTATTATTATTATTATTATTATTGCCTTACCTGATGAGCCATGACCTTCAGACAGCCGCGTGTCAGGCCTCCTTCAGTGCTGTACACTGGGTACTCCAGCCGCAGCTTGACGGGTGGAGGCCTATGCTCCGCCAGGGCTTTGAAGTATTCGAAGGACCATCGGAGAAGGTCATAGGGCTGGGTCTTTATTGCAGCTGAGGATGAATAGAAACTTTGCTTAGCAACAGGCGTTACTTTGCGGAGGTCCATTTCAACGAACAAAAAATTTACCTTGCTACTCCGCTACTCACGTGCAAGATAACCAAGCCTGTGTGAAATATATATGTTTTTCATACAAACCCTCCCTCCACTGCCTTTTTTTTTATAAAAGAGGGGGCAAACGAGCAGACGGGTCACCCGATGGAAAGCAATCACCGTCGCCCAGGGACACCTGCAAGACCCGGGGGATCACAAATGCGTTGCCGGCCCTTTCAGGAACAGGAAGGCTCGCTTTTTAAAGATCCCTAAATTGTACCGCTCAGGGAATGCTGCAGCAGGAAGTTGGTTCCAGATCTTTACCGTGCGAGGAAAGAAATTGCGTTTAAAACGCACGGTGCTTGAATGCCAACCATCAAGATGTTGCGGATGGAAGGACAGACGGTTCCGCGAAGTACGGTAGTGGAATTTAGCCGCAGGCAGCAGCCTCAAATAAAACACATAAATCCCACAAACTTAATTATCCCTTACACCACACAAACACTGACGTGTTTCGATCCCTCTACGGGATCATTATCAAAGTTTAATGAACACAACTGTTACACATGCAAACCCCAAACTTTGATAATGATCCCGTGAAAAAAAGAAAGACATTTATTCCTTTTTGCAAGACACAAATATAAGAGAATATACACAATTTTATAAAAAAAACACATGAAAAATAGATTATCAGCGTTGTGTGTCTTCGCAAAAGTGAAACGGTCGCTGGCTCAGCATTACGCTGAGGTGTTAGACACCCGCAGCACTGATTTTCAGCCAAAAACGTCTATGACTCACGAAACGATACACAGATAAAATATACTACATAATCCAACTTTTACGTAAATAAAGTAGTTCTATAGCTTATAGCGACTACAACTTCGCCAATGTCGGTAAAAAAAAAAAATTATTAAAATCTTGTAACAAAATGTCGGCAACGTTGTACGGTAACACGGTCAAAGACCCCCCTACCCCCCTGTCGGGCTCTTAGCCAACGGTCAATGATATCCCTCAGATACTGCCAATAAATCATTAACCGTTGCCCAGGGTGCACCGGACCAAACACTGCTACTCTTCCCCCCGGACGGATCCGAAAACGAACCGCAGCTCTTGTTCACACGTGGAGGTAACCCGACTCGCACCCCTAAATAAAGTAATAAATAAATAGAACCCGACTTATAATAGTCTACAATAAACAAAAAATAAAAAGGAGGAAAAACTAAATTGTTCAAAAACAACAGGCTGGCATATCAATGTGCAAAGTGCTGGAGGACTAATGCAAGGATTTTTGGAGCGTCAATAAGTGATCCTTCAGCTTGCGCTTGAAGGTGTAACTACTTGATGCAAATACCACAATACCTTTGCAATACCTCTTCAGGATGTACGGAAACTTCGGCGGTATCACTATCTGCTGAGAGCAGTACATCTGCTCCACTAACTCCGGCATGGTGAAAGTCCCTAGAACAGAACACACAAACACACAAATCACATCTTTATCCCTTACGGGGTAGACAGAGCCTAAGGTAACAGGTACCTACAGGCCACATTTAGCAAGATTGTGGGCGTACAGGTGGAAAATGGAATCAAAATAGTGATGGGTTGCTAGCCTCATCGCCTATAACATGATTCCTATTATTTTCGCCCATTCCCTCGATGGGCTTTTACCATCTGCGCGGGTAGAGAAGCAACTGGTACATTCTATGTTTTTTCTTTGCTCCCAGACCAGCAAGGAAGAAGAGCAAGCCTAGAACAGAAGCATGTTAAAAATGGCGTCTTAGCTTCCGTAACTCCGTTTATAAAATAAACTAGCTGTTGCCCGCAACTTCGTCTGCATAGAATTAGTTATCGCTAACCCGCAGTAATTACGCAATCCGTTCTTAGAGGATGCCTACGTCATAGTAGCTTTATGCATGCAGTCTCAGCCCGATCGGTTTAAAATTGACAAAGTTTCATACAAACTTTCATCCCCTATTTTATCCCCTTGGGGGTAGAATTGATCAAAATCCTTTCTTAGCGGATGCCACGTCATAACATCTACCTGCATGCCAAATTTCAGACCGATCCGTCCAGTGGTTTGGGCTGTGCGTTGATAGATCACTATGCCAGTCAGTCAGTCAGTCACCTTTGATATATATATTTAGATGTAGAAGTACATAAATCACGTCTTAATCCCTTATGGGGTGGACAGAGCAAGGCAACAAGGGGTGTGTAATGATTGATATAAAAATATTTAATATATTTTCTATCGATATATCAACATTTGATATAATTTCAAAGGGTATAATCACTCATTGTGTATAATAAACGTTTGGTATAATTTTAAAATATATAAATTTATTTCGTATATTTATCGTTCGGTATAACGCTTATTTCTTATAACGATTATATGGTATAACGCTCATTTTATATACAAATCATAATATATAATAGCAGTTCGTTTTTGTTGGGGGACGCAGTTCAAACCTAACCTAACCTACTTTTTATAAAAATAACGTTATACCATAAGTTCATTATAGGAAATAAGCATTATACTTAAAGAATGTTATATTAAATGATATTATATCAAATGATCATTATAAGAAATGATAATTATGTCATATGTAAATATATTAAGTGTTGTTATATGATTTAATAATTATATCAAATGAGCGTTATTGCTACTAATATTATACCAAAAATTTTTATATACATCGTTACGCACCCGGCAACAAGGCCTAAAGGCCACGTTTAGCATGATTATAGGCGTATGGGGAATATAAATAGTGACGTTCGCCGATTCGATGGGCTTTTACAAGGAAAGAGAAGCAACTGGTTAAATACTGTTTTTTCTTTGCTTGGGACTAACATGGAAGGATAATTTAGGAGGAAAATTATTAACAAACTCACCGCACTGTGCTAAAGGTTACTTTGTTGTGGCTTTGATAGCATTGCCGTTGCTATGGCTACGGCTGTCAATGACATTTGTCAGGGTTGTTCGTGACGTGACTGCTAATAAAATTGACAAGAAAGCTGCCTCGGACCAAAGACAATAAATAAATAAGTACTTATAGGTTCCCTTCTTTGCTGGTCTGGCATCGAAAAAACAAAGAATCTGTGGGGATTGCCACAATAGAGAGATTTCTCTCCAGGCAGATGTTATGCCTGGAGACTGAAGTTCGAAGGAATAGAGTTGAGAGTTGTATTGATGCAGCCGCATTGAGAAACTTCGTTAGCGGGATGTAGAACGATGTGACAGCTGTCATTAGAGCTGGCGCTAGCTACTCGCGCGTCGTAGTAGTTATGTAGAGGCCAACTAGGTGGCGCTAGGGTCGCTACAAATGTACCAGCTTCTCTTCCCGCACAGAGAAGGTAGGAGTCATGATATAGGCGATGCTAGCAACCCATCACTATTTTCTATTCCAGTAATTCTCAAACAACGCCATCTATCGGGACTCTGATGCCCTAATGGTCCTCCAATGGTAAAGCTTATTTAGTTAGGAGACAATACAATAGGTTTAGTTTAAAAAAGTAGCAACAGATGGCGCTAAGAACGTAACCTTACTAACATACATTTGTAAATCAAGTCATTATCCCTTACGGGATAGACAGAGCATAGAATAACAACCAGAGTCCACGTATAGCATTATTCTGGGCGTCTCTTTGTAACAGTGTTTAATTTTACTTTGTAACCAATTTTACGCCGAGCAGCAATGCTTGCGTTGCTGTGTTTCGGCGTGGAGAATAAAATAAGGCTGGCAAAGCATTCGCAATCATGTAGTGTGCTGTTGTGGATGTCCATGGGTGGTTCAAATTTCATTTTTAATACAAGCTTTTTTTGCTGGCTGTACTTGCATTGCCATCCGTCCTACATATGTGTACCAAATTTCAAGTCAATCGGACCAACCGTTGAAGAGTTCCCTCCTGCGGAGACGGTCCTGTCTGGGTCACCAGTTCTACTACCAGATTATTGTATTGTCATCTGACTTACACAAGTATGCAAAATTTCAGTTTAATCGGTTGAAGATATCTGCTTCAAAATTGAGTCGCAAGATTCCACCCGGACAAACATACATACATACATTGCAAGTTAATATAAAGCTTGTACAAAATGAAGAATAATAACATTATAAATTTAACTCTTTTAATCATTTGTAAATTGTTTATTTATTCCGTACCCAAAGTGTAAACACGGGGCCCTATTTAAGACTTCGCTGTTGGTCCGTCCGTCTGTCACTAGGCTGTATCTCATGAACTATGATAGCTAGACACTTGAAATGTTTACTCTTTTGTCTGTCTATCTCTGTATAACCAATATAAACCGACCTCACACTGCCTAACTTTTGCTTAGGTGCAGGGCTCTGCTTACACTGGATTATATATTTACTAGACGATTTTTTTCGGTACCCTCGCTGCGCGACAACGACTCGAAAATTACTTAATTAGGAATTTTCTGAAAATCAGAATGAAACTGTCCGTTTATTTGCAAAGGACTTTATGTAGGACTTCATACAAAACATTCGCATCTTAATAAAAAAGGCAGCGATAACGCAAAAATGCGTCCGAATCAATCAACATAAAAACTAACTAAAAACTATACCTATAAAAATCATGCTTAGTTTACTTTCGCAACAAAGGAAATTTTAATTAACTTGTCATTGATAACAACGACACCTATCGGCGAGTGGCGGAACTTCGTGGTAAACGTCGCATGGTGCATGGACGTATTTCAAACCCTACTTCTTCTTCATGGAATGTTATGATTATCTTCTATGCTACTCGTCTTTCAAATTAGGGGCCCGATTTTTGAAAGCACATGTGTGAAAATACCACTCGAAAGTGGTGAAAAATTGTGCTGTATTTTAAATACGAGTAGCTCATTAATCTTGTGAACTATTCAAAATTTGATTAGAGCTGTTGCTTTGAAGATATAAACAGATTTATACTACTTTCTAGTGGTATTTTCACACGTGTGCTTTAAAACATTGGCCCCCAGCTCTAATAGTGGCTAGAAACATTCCTGCCACGCATGCCACGATATTCAACTGGGAGCGTGTGTAGGGAACGCACAGAGGCACCGACTTCAATAATCATTAGATAGCACACACCGAAATATAATTTTGAGCTGTTTCTATGTTAATTTTTCACTCTTAGCCCGTTATGAAAGATGGTCTTACTTTACTTTCGCAACAAAAAAAGTTGAGCTGTCATTGATTACAGCGCCACCTGTCGGCAAATAGCGGAACTTGGTGGCAAATGTCACGTGGTGCGTAGACGCAGATCAAACCTGTTTAGTTGGATCAGTGAGTGACGGAGGCAACTGTTTTTGTGTCGGCAGCTCACTCTTCTTAGAATATTGTTCTTATTAGAATTTTAGTAGTATTTTGCTAGCGGTTTACTTAGTGATTAAAGTATTCGGTTGCATTACAGTGTTACAAAGTGACAAGTGACAAGTGTAGTTTATGGAACAAAGCAGAATGCCAATAGATATATAACTTTTGGTGTTTCGATTGTGCCATTTGTGCCACCATGGTCGGAAGTGTCACGAAGTGGCAAAACACAAAATAGTGACAAGCGATGGGTGACAGGTTGAAACACCCATTTAAAGTGAAAAAAAACTCTTGTGTAAAATGGATTTAATGTCGGACCTGTCTACCATATGTAAGTAAACAATTTAAACTACATTTTTCACTCAAAGTTCAAGTCGCATAGAGAAAATTGAGCTATTTATTAGTACTAAAAAACTTTGTAATAGAATGGAATTTTATCAAAATCTGTGGAGCCGATACTGCGTTATTTCAGTTATTATCAATGTACAGTTAGCTACTAGTGTTGACTGCAGGGAGGCTTAACATAATATCAACTGTATTTTCAAGGTGCTAGAGTCCAGTTCGCGATGTTTTGTCCATTATAGTTCGATTGTACCATGGGACATATGATTCTACATTGGTTGAAGTTGTTCAGTTTCTTTTATACTAGCGTCCCGCCCCGGCTTCGCACGAGTGCAGTCACTGCTATATTATGCACTAGCTGTTGCCCGCAACTTCGTCTGCATAGAATTCGTTTATCGCTATCCCGCGGGAATGACGCAATTTTCCGGGATAAAAAGTAGCCTATGTCTTATTCCAGACTATAAACTATATATGTTCCAAATTTCATCCCGATCGGTCCAGCCGTTCTGGCGTGAAAGAGTAACAAACATCCAAACATACTCACAAACTTTCACATTTATAATATTAGTAGGATGTTATTATACGTATACACTAGCTCCCAGTGGCGTGGCGTCCATAGAACTCGATTCCCACCGGCTTCCCTATTTCAAGGCAGTTGGGCACTTTTATTGTGCAGAATTAGAGGAAAAGGCTAGCTAAATTCTCTCCAACTTACCTTGTGATATACTTGACGCCACTGCTAGCTTCCGCCTGCAACATCGTCCACGTAGAATAAGTACTAGCCCGCGGGAACTACGCAATTTTCCGGGATAAAAAGTAGCCTATATTTTAATCTAGAGTACTAACTATCTTCGCTCCAAATTTTATCCAAATCCGTCAAGTCGTTTTAGCGTGAAGAAGGATTTATGTATGTATGTATATTATCTTATATTTGTGTGTCTTACAAAAAGGAATAAATTTCTTCTTTCTTTCTTTCTTTCTTTCTTTAAGTATGTACTTTTTATCCCAGAAAATTGCATGACTCCCGCGGAATGGCGATAAACGAATTCGCAGCGTAAACAAAAGCAATTTGTTTCGTAATCAACAAAAAGCATAATCATCTCACAACAAACACTATATCGGACACGTGTAGGTACTCTACATGTCTGTCTGTCAACAAAGTTATATTATTTTTTTCGGAAAAACCGGTACGAATGTGACAATGTATTTAAATGAATGTAAATATTACTAGATTGAAGGTCAGACTAAAAGGTCGCAATTTTAGTGTTCTGCGAAAATAATATTGCTAATAGTGTAAGATCCGAATATAACGTCGATCTGCACCGAGCTGATAATAGAATAAAACATATTTTATAATAAACTAGCTTCTGCCCGCGACTTCGTCTGCGTAGAATTATACATAAAAACCTTCCTCTTGAATCACTCTATCTATTAAAAAAAACCGCATCAAAATCCGTTGTGTATTTTTGAAGATATAAGCATAAATAGGGACATAGGGACAGATAAAGCGACTTTATTTTATACTAGCGACCCGCCCCGGCTTCGCACGGTATATTATGCATGTATTATACGTATAAACCTTCCTCTTGAATCATTCTATCTATTAAAAAAAGTGCATCAAAATCCGTTTCGTAGTTTTAAAGATCTAAGCATACATAGGGACAGATAGACAGCGGAAAGCGACTGTTTTATACTATGTAGTGATAAAGAGTTATACATCCATACATACATACGTTGTCCCTTGATTTAGAACTATCCTTAGCCCGCGACTAGCATATCGCTATCCCGCGGGAACTTCAATTTTCCCGGATAAATTAGCCTGTGTTATTTTCGTCTGTCTATCTATCTATCCTGTTCAGCTGTTCGGGCGTGAAAGATCCATACATACATATAGTGCAAAGTCACATCTGTAGGCTTAGTCATCATGATTTTGGGATATTGTACGGAAATCCCGTGGGAATGTCCCCTTAGTCCATTTTGGTCTACCATTACATACATACGACATACACAAATCACGTCTTTATCCGGGGTAGACAGAGCCTAAGGTAACTAAACCTAAAGGCCACGCTTAGCATGATTGTGGGCGTATAGGTGGAAAGGGGAAACATAGTGATGGGTTGCTAGCATCGCCTATAACGTGATGCCTAAGATTTTCGCACATTTTTTTTTTTTTTTTTTTTATATGAATAGGAAGGCAAACGAGCAAGTGGGTCACCTGATGCTAAGTGATCACCACTGCCCACAGACACCCGCAACCCCGGAGGGATTGCAGATGCGTTGCCAACCTAGAGTACTAAGATGAAATGCCTCCCTAGTATTTATCATCTGCGCGGGAAGAGAAGCAACTCAACTTTTTCTTTACCTAGTATGTATGTATGTATGTATATATATCTCGAGACCCAACCTCAGTCCTATCACTATACAATGAATCAATTGGATAATATTATAATGATTGGGAACGATGTCAAGGAATACAGTTGCGGTCATATAATGTCGACTCCTGGATCTTGTTACTACGTTGTGTACAGTATAAACGCAGTAAGACATCTAACACCGCGATTGGGCGGTTTCGCGCCAAAAATCGAGAACTTTGTAGGTCATCCTTATCCTTACTAGTCCTTACTAGTCCTTACTAGTCCTTATCCTTATCCTTACTAGTCCTTACTAGTCCTTACTAGTATTATAAATGCGAAAGTAACTCTGTCTGTCTGTCTGTCTGTCTGTCTGTCTGTCTGTCGGTTACCTTTTCACGCTTAAACCGCTGGACCGATTAAGTTGAAATTTGGTATACAAATAGTTTGAGTCCCGGGAAAGGACATGATACTTTTTATCCCGGAAAATTGCAAAGTTCCCGCGGGATAGCGACTGCGCAGACGGAGTCGCGGGCATCATTTATAATACAAACAGACCTTTCGTTGGACGACTATCAGGACAATGTTGTTAAGTCATACTCATATTCATACTCGTTTATTCGTAATACTTATAGTATTACATGTCAACGACCCACATGGCGGTTACCTCGTGAGCCAAGTCTAGGTACTTGCTTTTTTATATTAAAGCCGACAATGTCTCCGTCAGTGTCTTCCATACTGGTCTGGGAGTAAAGAAGAAACATAGAATTTACCAGTTGCTTCTCTTCCCCGGCAGGTAAAAGCCCATCGAGGGAATGGGCGAAAGTCATAGGAATCATGTTATAGGCGATGCGGCTAGCAACCCATCACTATTTTTATTCCCCTTTCCACCTATACGCCGTCATGCTAAACGTGGCCTGTAGGTCTTGTTACCTTCGGTTCTGTCTACCCCGTAAGGGATAAAGACGTGATGTATTTATGTATGTTTTTTTTTTTATATGAATAGGAAGGCAAACGAGCAAGTGGGTCACCTGATGGTAAGTGATCACCACTGCCCATAGACACCCGCAACCCCGGAGGGATTGGAGATGCGTTGCCAACCTAGAGGACTAAGATGAAATGCCTTTTGTGCCCGTATTTCCCCGGCTGTCTTACTCTCCACACTGGAACACAGCAGTGCAAGCACTGCTACTTAGCGGCAGGATTAGCGAGTAAGATGGTGGTAGCGATCCGGACGGACCTTGCACAAGGCCCTACCACCCGCTGTAATGTAAAGCCGACAAACAGGCATGTGGTGATGACCGCTGCTCATAGACTCCTGCCGTACCATTAGGACTGCTGCGAGATCACCTACTGCGCGTACACTATGTCGCTGAGCCGCACAGTGTCAGTTATTAATGTTGTCGACTGTACAGTCAATAATGCGGCCTAAGCGGATCACAATGGGGCATTGGATTAGTTTAGGGTCCTGCGAGTCCAAAGGACAAACACACATACAGTTCCGTGATAAAAGCTCTGCGACTAATGAGAGAGAGAGAAAGAGAGAGAGAGAGAAACATTTATTTACACACATTCGATACACGTAGATATATAACAGGAAGAAATACAATATACTTAGGAATAGTACCGATATGGTGTAAATGGATGGAGTTACATACATACACAAATCACGTCTTTATCCCTTACGGGGTAGACAGGGCCTAAGGTAACAGGTACCTACAGGCCACATTTCGCAAGATTGTGGGGAAGGTGGAAAATGGAATCAAAATAGTGATGGGTTACGAGCCTCATCGCCTAACATGATTCCTAATATTTTCGCCCATTCCCTCGATGGGCTTTTACCATCTGCGCGTAGAGAAGCAACTGGTACATTCTATGTTTTTTCTTTGCTCCCAGACCAGACTTTGCAGCAGATGGATGGAGTTAACGAATGAAAATACTAGCTGTTGCTGGCGCCTTGATTCTTAGATTGTTAGTTACATAGGTACCTTGAAAATGTACGTACCTAATTTTCTAGCACCTACAGAATGCCTATAAACACACAATCATCACTACATAGTATAAAATAAAGTCGCTTGTTCTGTCCCTATGTCCCTATGTATGCTTATATCTTCAAAAGTACACAACGGATTTTGATGCGGTTTTTTTTAATAGATAGAGTGATTCAAGAGGAAGGTTTATATGTATAATTCTACGCAGACAAAGTCGCGGGCAGAAGCTAGTAAACACATAAATAAATTTGCAACTCCAAGGCGTAACTATACCATCTGGGGCCCGTGGCAAATTCTTTTGATGGGGCCCTATCAGTAAACTTTTGTCTAGTTCACAAGATTAATGAGAGCCGCAAGTATCTTAGGCCGCTGGGGCCCGATTTTTGAAAGCACATGTGTGAAAATACCACTCGAAAGTGGTGAAAAATTGTGCTGAATTTGAAATACGAGCAGCTTAGAAGATACTTGCGGCTCTCATTAATTTTGTGAACTAGCCAAAAATTTGATTAGAGCTGTAGTTTTGGAGATATAAGCTGATTTATACCACTTGACGCTCATGATCTATTTTTCATGTCTTGATTATCTATACTTATACTTAATAATATTATAAAGAGGAAAAATTTGTTTGTTTGCATTGAATAGGCTCCGAAACTACTGGACCGATTTCAAAAATTTTTTTGCCGTTAGAAAGCTACATTATCACTGAGTGACATAGGCTACTTTTTACCGCGGGAAAATACCTTTTCCTACGGGAAAATTAATTTACCGAGGGCGAAGCTGCGGACGGAAGGCTAGTTTTCTATGAAATTGTGTATTTTCTCTTATATTTGTGTGTCTTGCAAAAGGGAATAAATGTATTCTTTCTTTCTTTCTTACTTTCGAGTGATGTGCTTTCAAAAATCGGGCCCCTCCTTTGCTGTAAATTGATAGAAACATAACGATGAAGTATTCGAAGTGTACACCGTCGAAGAGTTGCATGTCTGTCTGTTTTTTATCGGATACATTTTGGTGAGTGTGCGCAGGAATTGCACGGCCTTATAGTTCCATCTCCGTTTCGCCAACGGACTTCCAGGCGGGGGGAGCGTTTTCACCCATTGGTTGTCAACATACCATTGGCCCGCACGAGGCGGTTTGCTTCATCCTTCCTAATGCGAACTGCTAGGTAATGGAATTCGCTCCCATCGTCTGTATTTCCGGACAGACACAACCTAAGGCTCTTCAAGGCTAGAGTGAATAGGCTATTACTGAACCAGTGAGTTACACCTTTGGCCTCATCTGCACCTTCCACCAAGTGAGATAGAGGTCAATCACTGGTCAGTTTGTAGCAAAAAAAAAAGTGTTACAAATACAAATTTTCCTTCCGCGCAGACAAAGCCCTTGTTATCTAAATACGAGAGTGATCTATACAATAATATAATCAACGTAAATAACTTAATTATCATATCATTTTGTCTGGCAGTCTACTCTGGCGGTGCAAAGGTCAAGGTAAAACCGGCCGTATCACACACAGCATTGGGTTCAAGTAACGATGACATGGTACATACGTACATGCGTAAATGACGTCTTTATCCCTTACGGGTTAGACAGAGCCTAAAGACAAGAGCTAAAGGCCGCGTTTAGCATGATTGTGGGCGTATAGGTCGAATGGGGAATCAAAATAGTAATGAGTTGCTAGCATCGCCTTTAACATGGTTCATAATATTTTCGCCCATTATCTCTGCAATGACTTCCTGAATCAATAAATGGGGCTACCGCGTGTGAATTTGCCACTAGAGGCGCTAGTGTCGCGTGAGGTCCAACAACATTCATTACCACTGGTTTCGGCGGGCTTCGTGACATAAATTATAATTTGTTTCATTTACCTATTCAGAGACATTGACCAGCACTTTAACATCACCCATTCAAATGAATGACACAGTACCACAGACTAGCACAGGAATCTTGGTCGTCTGTACCGTATGGCTCTGTTGTAAACATAAGTTCTTTAATGTTAGTCGGTTATTGAAAAACATTCGCGAAGCGTGTCACATGTTGTGTAAATGTTGCCAGATAGCACGAATGCTCGGGTTTCTTACACTTTCGGGGGATTGGGGGGAAATGGGGCTACATTGAAATAAACTCGGAGCTTCTCTTCCCGTGCAGGGTGAAAGCCCATCGAGGGAATGGGCGAAAATCTTGGTTCCCCTTTCCATTCATACACACACAACACAACAATGCTAAAAGCTGTTGCTCGCAACTTCGTTTGCATAGAATTCTTTTATCGCTATCCCGCAGGAATTACGCAATTTTCCGGGATAAAAAGTAGCCTATGTATAATTCGAAACTATAATCTATCTATGTTCCAATTTTTATCCAGGTCTCTCCAGTCGTTCTGGCGTGAAAGAGTAACAAACATCCATCCATCCATACTTACAAACTTTCGCGTTTATAATATTAGTAGGATTGATGTGCCCTTACAGGGTAAATGTTTGAAACTATATACATACTAACATCTTTATGCAATAAATAGTTTGAGTTTGAATTAGGTCCATAAAGATTTCCTCTCCGTTAAAAAAAACGTCTCTGCTTAACCCATAAGAGATAATATGTGATATATGTACGCATATTGCAAGCAATTAAGTAAGTATATGCTTTAGTGTACAAATATAAAGAAACAGACAAATCACAAAAGAAGACATTAAATATATGCACAAAGGCGAACTTATCCGTATAAGAGATCTCTACCAGTTAGAAAGATAGAAAGAAGACATTTATTCCTTCTTGCAAGACACACAAATATAAGAGAATATACACAATTTTATAGAAAATAAACAAGACAAGAAAACACAGACATGAAAAATAGATCATCAGCGGTGTGTGTTCGCAAAAGTGAAACGGTCGCTGGCTCAGCATTACGCTGAGGTGTTAGACACCTGCAGCACTGATTTACAGCCAGAACCGTCTTATCATTACTAGTTAACCTTATTGTATTTAAAACCTTTGCAAAAGTGTTCAGAATAACACAACCTAAAAATATAACCGACAACGCACTGGCATCTCGTAAAGCGCTGCGGGTGTCTATGGACAGTGGTGATCATTTAACATCAGGTGACCCACTACTTCGTTCGTCTGGCCTCTCGAACATAACATAAAATAATCAGTTCCAGATTATTTTTATGATTCAGTGTATATTTAACGTGCTTTACCTAAAACTTGGTTGCTTTACCTAAAATATATGGTTAACTGGTAGAGATCCCTTATAGGGATAACTTCGCCTTTGTGCATCACTATTTTGATTTCATTTTTCACCTATACGCCCACAATCTTGCTAATTGTGGTCTGTAGGTATAAGTTACCTTAGGCTCTGTCTACCCCGTAAGGGATAAAGACGTGATATGTGTATGTGTGTATGTATATTTCCTTAAAATCAGACGCCTTTACGTCGCTTAGAACTTATCTTGCACAATGACTCCCACGCCGAGGAAAACCTAGACAATAGACAAAACGTAGCAGACTCGGCTATTGTGAGATAAATGCTGTGAGAAACACCTGCTGATATGCCAGTTAAGTACTTGTTTGTATCCGGAACGCGATGCAAACCGTAAAAAGGTGGAATGGGTATCGTTTCTTTCACCAGTTGGCGCCACTGTTGGCTAAGGTCCAGAGGTATAGCTCAAAGGCGGCTTTATAAGATCGGCGCCGAAACTAAGTTTTAAATTTAGAATCTCATTAAGTTTATCTACACTATCTAT
The DNA here is from genome assembly GCA_932294345.1 of Pandemis cinnamomeana. NCBI lineage: Eukaryota > Metazoa > Arthropoda > Insecta > Lepidoptera > Tortricidae > Pandemis > Pandemis cinnamomeana. The sequence goes on from OW028731.1 coordinate 4,316,953, forward strand.
ACCAATATTATAAAGGGGAAAAATTTGATTGTTTGTTTGTTTGTTTGTTTGCATTGAATAGGTTCCGAAACTACTGAACCGATTTCAAAAATTCTTTTGCAGTTAGAAAGCTACATTATCACTGAGTGACATAGGCTACTTTTTACCGCGGGAAAATACCTTTTCCTACGGGAAACTTAATTTATCGCGGGCGAAGCTGCGGACGGAAGGCTAGTTAAGGCTAGGTAGGCCAACAGAGGCCGCGTTTTAGAGTTTTTAAAAACCATCTCAAACGTAGAAAATAGGGTTTAAAAATCTGAAAAAAATATATGTATTACTTAAGGATCTAGTATAGACAAAGTCGTATTCCGTTACACGATCTAATGAACTTGACTCGATAGAAAAAAATCCCAAAGTTACCTCTTTTCGTAAAGCATTTTCAATATTATGACTAAACTATTCACATTTTTAATTAAATTTTTCTACTTAACTAAAGCCATTAAATATTTGTAGACAAATTCGCAGGGTTTGAATAGATAAAATGATTATCTTAATTACTATGTTTAAATACCTACAAAATGCGCTAGCGCGGAGGCTCGGCAGGCCCGATCAGTCGCGCGCTGGCGCTTACGGACGACGGACCTGTGTCAGTTTTATCCGCGACAGACATATTAATTAGGTAGTTACTAAAGATTGATCATAATAAATGCGTTACTAAAGTCAAAATAAAGTTTTATTTCTACACTGTGACGCTCAGGGGTCACGATCGCGGCGCCCGCGCGATTATTTGACGAGTGGCCGGGCTAGCGCTAAATGCCTACTTTCGCAGGAATACCCGGCCTTAATTATAAATAACTCATCATATCGAGGGAATGGGGACTATCGTCTCTTTCACCAGTTGGCGCCAATGTCGACTAAGGTCCAGAGGTATAGCTGTCAAAGGCGACTTTATAAGATCGGCGCCGAAACTAAGTTTTAAATCTGGAATCTCATTAAGTTTATTAATTATAAATAACTATCATCATATCGAGTAGCAATGCCGCAATGTTGCGCAGTTACGTTATGTTCGGAAAAAAACCGCTTTCAAAGCGTTCAAATTCATCGCCAAATAATCTACTAATATTATAAACGCTATGGATGGATCCATAGGTCTTGTTACCTTAGGCTCCCCCGTAAGGGATAAAGACGTGATTTACGTATTACAAAACAACAAGTGGAACAAAGTAGTCTCTGCCCACTGTGGAAAAGAGGTGTGACGGTATGTATGTACAAAATAGGTCGGTGACTGGATCCGGGCCGCCATTTGGTGATCTCTTTACACGACTTACGCGTGTTCCGTCTATGGGGGCTATCGCATGTGAATTTGCCAGAGATGTATAAGATAACCTAAATAAAGTATCTGTAATACAAAATGCAAGATACTTTACAAAAAAGTATTTCAGATACAGATATAAATACTTTTCTAAAAAGGTATTTGAAGTACTAGATACAAAATACCTATCTTTCAAATTGAAAGGTCCGTGGGGCAAGGGCGCACGTGGGCTCTATAAAGACCTCAGCAAACGCCTGAGGGAGGCAACAGACGACCCTCGCGCGGGCAGCTTTCTCGCACAGAGACTCGCAATTGCGATACAACGCGGGAATGCTGCCTGCGTGATGGGGACCCTACCTAAGGGTCCAAATTTATTTTAATTTTTAATTTTTAACATAAGTTTTATTTTTCTAAGTTATTTTAAGGTAGCTTAAGTTTATATTTCAATTATGTTGTATTTACCAATAAAGTTATATCTTTCAAATACTTTTTAAAGATAAAATACATAAAATTATGTAAACTACACGGGAGATAAAAAATAAATCTGTCGATTGCATATTAAGACCTAGAATAAAAATTCTTGATTCATTTGATAGAAGAAACACTTATTTGAAAAAACAGTTTGACCACGAAAACTGACTCCAAACGGTACAAAACTAATCATTAAAACTGTGCGCTTGACTGAAACCACTTATACTAAGACCTTAGTACATTTTAGTACAAGGCACCCACCGTTGCATAACCCAAGTTCTCAGCAACCGTGGTCACACCGAATCGAAGGTTGCAAAGGATTTGTATAGAACCTAACAAGACTAGTTACGGCACGCGGCTCCGCTCGGTTGAATTTAAAAAAAATTACCCAATTGGATATATTCAAGGTCAAAAATTTGAATGGTGGTGCCAGGCAGAAAAAAAACGAAGGTTAACGATTTTGACCGTGTTTGACAAAAAGCCGGCCAAGCGCGAGTCGGATCGCGCACCGAGAGTTTCCAAACAAATTTGGCAAGTGAATATAATCCAGTGTTAGCTGAGCCCTGCCTGTAAGCAAAATATAGGCAGTGTGAGGTCATTTGGAATTCGCTCCCATCGTCTGTATTTCCGGACAGATACAACCTAGGGCTCTTCAAGGCTAGAGTGAATAGGCTATTACTGAACCAGTGAGTTACACCTTTGGCCTCATCTGCACCTTCCACCAAGTGAGATAGAGGTCAATCACTGGTCAGTTCGTAGTAAAAAAAAAAATATATATATTGAGAGAGAGAGAGAGAAACATTTATTTACACATATTCGATACACGTAGATATAAAAAAAGGAGAAATACAATATAGGTACTAAGGAATAGTACCGATATGGTATTGGTTACCTACATAGACGCACAAAAATATTATGTTTTTAGTATGTATTTGTTATAGCGGCGTCAGAAAGACATCATCTGTGAAAATTTCAACTGTCTTGCTATCACGGCTCATAACACAGCCGGTGACAGACAGACAGACACGCTCGGATTGGGCACGTTTTGACAAATGGTCAGAGGCATTTTCTATACATTTAAATAAAAAGGTCCTAACCATATTTCGATTCAGTTTAGAAACGCTAAACGAACTGAGTCGAAATTGAATCGCGTGGTTTATGTATGTACGTATGTAATTATGATATTAACTTGCAACGTACGTTATGTAGATACTGTATATATAGAATTTTTAACAGAAACTAATTTATGATAATTAAAATGATCATTAACTTTACAAACGAAAAGTAATTACGTCGAATTAATAAACAACACAGTAATTAAGGTTTTATCTAACTTGATTTAAATATCTATTAAAAGAGGACGATAATTTTGGGTGCGCACGCGACCAATCAAAAGCCGTGATGTGTTGTCATAGAACACATATACAGGGTGATTCGGCTTATAAAAATATTATAAACTTACTAGCTGACCCGGCGAACTTTGTTCCGCCTTAAATTTGAAAAATTCCAGTGGTTTGGGCTGTGCTATCCCGCGGGAACTATGCAATTTTCCGGGATAAAAACTATCTTATGTCCTTTCCCGGGACTTAAACAATCTGTATACCAAATTTCAACTAAATCGGCCCAACGGTTTAAGCGTGAAAAGGTAACAGACAGACAGACAGACAGACAGAGTTACTTTCGCATTTATTAGTAAGGATAATAATAATATTGCAGTTCATGTTTAATCTATACATAAAAAATTGAGCTGTCCGTTTGTAATTCATATAGGCGATGCGGCTAGCTACCCATCACTATTTTGATTCCCCTTTCCACCTATACGCCCACAATCATGCTAAGCGTGGCCTTTGGGTCTTGTCACCTTAGGCTTTGTCTACCCCGTAAGGGAGAAAGACGTGATTTATGTATGTATGTATGTATGTATGTTTAATCTATACATAAAAAATTGAGCTGTCCGTTTGTAATTCCAACCAACAGCTTTTCACTAAATACATTGTGAAAGTAAAGTATCTGGATTTTTTTGCTATGTTTTGTAAAAATGAAAGCTAGCTAGATCGATATAATAATATCGCCCCCGAAGCTACCTGCATACTGAATTTCATGAAAATCGTTGCAGCCGTTTCCGAGCTTCAGGTTATATGTGTATACATACAAGAATTGCTCGCTTAAAGGTAGTAGATATGGTACTACAATTACAATACACATAAATGAACATAATAAGCTTAAAATTATCCTAAAATACACTATTAAATAACACTACTTTATTACACTACTAAAATACACTACTAAACTACACTACTGAAAGAGATCCCCTTGGGCTTGATGCCGAAGATGCTGGCAGCATTTACTCTCTGAAAAGCTATGCTAATTCCTTGTCTTTTTTTTATATGAATAGGAAGGCAAACGAGCAAGTGGGTCACCTGATGGTAAGTGATCACCACTGCCCATAGACACCCGCAACCCCGGAGGGATTGCAGATGCGTTGCCAACCTAGAGGACTAAGATGAAATGCCTCTTGTGCCCGTAATTTCCCCGGCTATTGAAGATGCTAGCTCTCCGGTCCCCTGTGAAGTCGTCTAACCTTTTCAACTATACATTACTTTACAACTTAGCTAACTCCAGTTTTATTACTATCAAATTAGGCAGATGATAAAGCTTATTTCCAAAACCCAAATCAACCTGTACATAACTGTTTTGTTTTGACGATACGTCATTCCGGCTTTACGCACGAAATCGGCACGCGTTCCAAATTCAAAGTCAGCGTTCTTATTGGTTAACACAACCCCCCGCGGTAGGGTTGGCCCCGCCCCTTTAACCTACAGGTTGCTATGTATTTGTTTGATCAATAATTGACTACAATATAATACATTGGCCTTGACATATCAAGCGTACGCCTTTTCATGATGAATAAATCTCTGAATGCTCTCTAAGACGCCAGTAGCATTTTTTAATGCAAACAAGTCTATGTAAATAATGCAAAAAATACGAAATATTACAAGATATTTAAAATAGTTAAATAACTTTTTTAAATGAACATGAACCGACTTTACATGCAAATAAAATGGGTATTATCAAATCGATTTCAATAAAATTTATGAAGGATCAACTTAATACAAAAAGACATTAAATGCGGTTTAAAGCCGACAAAGTTGTCTATATTCTTTTAATATGATTGAATTGGGAACCTCTCTTTTTGTGAGGTCGGTCAAACAATATTATTTGTTATTATTTTCCTCCTAAAACCACTTCGCAGAAGGACAGGCCTTATGACAAACTATTGCGGACTTCAAATCGATACGACCTCAAGTCACGAGACGGTTGTTAAGGAGAGTTTAGTCGATAACTATAAAAAATCGACTCGTAATAACCCCCCCTTCTATGGTGGTCTCGGAGCAAAGACAAACTATGGTTTTCCGCGTAGATGGTAGAAGCCCATCGACGGAATGGGCGAAAATCTTAGGAATCATGTTATATGCAATGCTAGCGACCCATCACTATTTTGATTCGATTTTTTGCCATCTACATGCCCACAATCTTGCTAATCATGGCCTAGGTCTTGCCAAGGCTCTGTCTGCCCCGTAAGCGATAAAGACGTGATGTGTGTATGTATGTATTGTAACAACTTGAGTTTGTTTATTCAAAAGTTTGTATAGACAAATACACTTGCTGGCTGGTAATGCAAATATTTATAATTTGGTTTTCGAATTTAAATAGAATCAAAAGAAACAAAGTCTTTCTAGAGAGCATTACATGGACAGCTGCCTCCGAAGGCATGACTGCTGTATCTTCACTATCATCATCACTACGTAGTATAAAATAAAGTCGCTTTCTCTGTCCCTTTGTCCCTATGTCCCTGTGTATGCTTATATCTTCAAAACCACACAACGGATTTTGATGCGGTTTATTTAATAGATAGAGTGATTCAAGGGGAAGATTTTTATGTATAATTCTACGCAGACGAAGTCGCGGGCAGAAGCTAGTTTATAATATTAGTAAGGGTTTTGGTAATACACTGATTGTATGGGTATTTAAATGAAATTGCTTTGTTTACGAAGTCGTTAAAATGGATTGGAACGGAGTATAGGTAAATCATATACTCAGGAGCAAACATTTGAATACAACTTTGTATGGAAGGTGACCCTTTGTTTTTGCTAGTCAGTGTAGTTAGCTAGAGCATAGGTTACTAGCCACCCTTTGTTGGCAGCGTAAACCTTACCGTGGGAAGCTCTGTCAATATTTAGATTAGGAATCCGCTCAAGCGAAGCGAGGTAGTTAAAAGTACAGATGGGGTAGAAGCGCCGTGGTAGTCTAGTGGTTTGACCTGTGTCACAAGCAGAGTGGGTTCGAGCTCGGTTAGTTACCTCCGAATTTTTCGGAATTTATTTGCAATTTTTTTTTTTTTTGTAAAGTCCCTCTCGTATCAATCAAGCAAGTAAACAGTACGCAGGGGTAGACAGAACTCTTTATTGAACCACATATAACAACCAAAACAGAAATAAGGTATATAGAATATGACAGGGTAACAATAGGCGGCCTTATCGCTACAGAGCGATCTCTACCTTTCACCTTCCTTTCCACCTTCTTCCTTCTACCTTTTACCTTTTCACTCTTAAACCGCTGAACCGAATTAGTTGAAATTCGCACACATAGTTGCAGTCCCGGGGAAGGACATGATAGTTTTTATCCCGGAAACTTTGTTACCTTAGCCTGGCTACCCCGTAAGGGATAAAGAAGTGTTTTTTTATTATTATTATTTTTTTATATGAATAGGAAGGCAAACGAGCAAGTGGGTCACCTGATGGTAAGTGATCACCACTGCCCATAGACACCCGCAACCCCGGAGGGATTACAGATGCGTTGCCAACCTAGGACTAAGATGAAATGCCTCTTGTGCCCGTAATTTCCCCGGCTGTCTTACTCTCCACACCGGAACACAGCAGTGCAAGCACTGCTACTTAGCGGCAGGATTAGCGAGTAAGATGGTGGTAGCGATCCGGACGGACCTTGCACAAGGCCCTACCCGCAAAATGATGATGATGATGTATGTATGGGTAAAATCGGAAAAGTAAACATAAACAATCAAGAAGTAAAATTCTTGATTCATATGATACCTTGGTTTACGTTTTTGATTTATTATTTTCACATGACAAACGAGACGTCCATTGTAACACTTGCCCCTAAATTAGATGGTTCCGGATATACGCATTAGTAGGGTTATGGGAGCCGACCTGAGTCCGCAATTAGCTAATTGGAGTACTACAAACATACATACATACATAAATCACGTCTTTACCTTACGGGGTAGACGGACCAACATCAGCTATGCGTGTTTTTGCGCAGCGTGGTGTTTCGGATTTTCAGAACCAAGTTTAACTAACTAGCAAAATTTACACAAGGTGAGAAATGCCACAAGTTTCATCTACATCCTGGGGGCCAATTTTTGAAAGCACATGTGTGAAAATACCACTCAAAAGTGATGAAAAATTGTGCTGAATTTGAAATACGAGTAGCACAGACAATCACAGCTCTCATTAATCTTGTGAACTAGTCATAACTTTGATCAGAGCTGTAGTTTTGGAGATATAAGCTGATTTATACCACTTTCGAGTGATGTGCTTTCAAAAATCTGGCCCCAAGACTTAAAGGCCTTCGGACTCTTCCATGCTGGTCTGGGAGCAAAGAAAAAACATAGAATGTACCAGTAGCTTCTCTACCCGCGCAGATGGTAAAAGAACATCGAAGGAATGGGCGAAACTTATAGGGATCATGTTATAGGCGATGAGGCTAGCAACCCATCACTATTTTGATTCCATTTTCCACCTATACACCCTCAATCTTGCTAATTGTGGCCTGTAGGTACCTGTTACCTTAGGCTCTGTCTACCCCGTAAGGGATAAAGACGTGATTTGTGTATGTATGTGTATGTATTAGCATGATTGTGGGCGTATTGGTGGAAAGAATCAAAATAGTGATGAGTTAGCATCGCCTTAACATGATTCCTAAGATTTTCGCCTTTTAAGGCTTTTCCATCTGCGCGGGCGAGAAGCAACTGGTACATTCTATGTTATTTCTTTGCTCCCATGGCCCGATTTTTTAAAGCACATCACTCGAAAGTGGTATAAATCAGCTTATATTTCCAAAACTACAGCTCTAATCAAAGTTTTGACTAGTTCACAAAATTAATGAGAGCTGTAAGTAATTAATTAATTATCTTGGGACAAATTACACCAATTGACCCAGCCCCAAACTAAGCAAAGCTTGTACTATGGGTACTAGGCAACGGATAAACATACTTATATAATGTAGATAAATACATACTTAAATACATACAACATCCATGAATCGGGCACAAGCATTCGTATTCATCATACAACTGTCTGCCCCTACCGGGATTCGAACCCAGGACCTCTAGCTTCATAGTCAGGGTCACTAACCACTAGGCTAGGTCGGTCGTTCTCTAAGTATCTTCTAAGCTACTCGCATTTCAAATTCAGCACAATTTTTCACCACTTTCGAGTGGTATTATCACATATTATTATGTGCTTTCAAAAATGGGGCGCCGCTCTAATCAAAGTTTTGACTAGTTCACAAGATTATTCAGAGCTGTGATTGTTCTAAGCTACTCGTATTTCAAATTCAGCCCAATTTTTCACCACATTCGAGTCACACACATGTGCTTTCAAAAATCGGGGCCCTGACCTGGAAAATTATCCTAAGATTTTCGCCTATTCCCTCGATGATTGGAATTATTTGAATACTACAAACAGCTGGTTGCTACGCTCCATTGGTTCCCACCTGGCTGTGGACCCCTAATCGAACGTATGACACGGATCATTGACGCATACGAGCCAGGGTGACGGTGACGCACCTGCCGGGTTCCGTTGCTGACGCCTCCAGCTTACGTAGAGCTGCCACCTCTCCGGGTTTGACCCGGAGTGTGGGTTTGCATGGTGCGTGTCCGGGCTACGGGCTTAACATCGATATCTCCGGGTCAGGTGGAACGGGAAGCGGCAACCGGTCATCTATGTAGTTCAAGTCAAAAGTTTTATTTATTTATTTATTTATTTGCAATCAATTGTATGTGATACATAGGCGTAGCAATTAATGACACTAAAACCAACTTAAAACTACTCATGCAATATTTTACACAAGACATTCATAATATTCGTTGAGGTCGTATGGACACTGATCAATGAGGTACTTCTTTAGAGAAACCAAGAATTTGGTATCCGGTAGGCACTTCATTTCACATGGCAAAGCTTGTATACCTTAGTTAGTAGTAGCTAGTTAAAAGTAGTTTCCACCAACATCACCTCGATAGTTGGTACTCCAACACCGTGCGATTCAAGCGGTATTGCCCCGTACGTGCAAAATTTGGAATGGGCTGGCGGCTGGGGTTTTCCCAACTGGCTATGACATGGGTACATTTAAGAGGCGAGTGTACCATTTCTTGCAAGGCCGGCAACGCACTAGCAGTCCCATTGGTGCTGTAGTTGTCCATGGGCGGCGGTGATCACTTACCATCAGGTGCACCGCATGCCCGTTTGTCGGTGTTAATATTAAAAAAAAAAGACAGCCTAACACTACCTAGGTAATTTATATTAAAAAAAACATTACCAATAGTAATTTACCATTACTTTGTACTTGCCTTAATTCATTAAATACTTAAGACTTAAAAAAAATGTTTTATTTTAATAAAAAAAACAATATTTGTAAAATCTCCGGGTCTACTGTTTTTGAAAGGTGAGTCCCACTGTTGGACTTACGATAGGCCTGGTGAGTCGCAGCCAATTCTGACATGCAGCCAGCAAAAAGGTGATCTTAGTCCTTAACCTTTTGACTCTAACGACATATATATCAGCACCTACTTCAATCCAAGCAACCTTCGTTCAATTGGGTATAGATTCACCGAAACATACATACAAACAGTCACACCTCTTTCCAATGGGTTGGCAGAGACTACTTTGTTCTTGCTACGATTCTGACACCTCTTCTTCATCCACATTCGTCAATCTCTTAATACATGCTCGTCGGTTTCGTGTTCTACTGACCAGGCCTTTTTTCAAAACGTCTGATCCAAACGCAACCATTCACACTCCCCATATAGATCTGTTTAGTTAGTATACTTTCATCTATCTCCACGTGATCAAACCAACTAAGCATACTTTTTTCTATCCTAGCCACGTCTTCTATCACACCAGCACGCTCCCGTATCACACTATTTGTTCTGTATTTCAGTGTCACCCCTTCCATACTTCTTAACGCTCTCATTTCTACTGCATTTATTCTACTTTCATGCTTTTGCCATACCCAACTGTCGCTGCCGTACATTAGTGTTGGAACAAGCACCCCTCTGTGGACAGCCAGACGCGCCTTCTTCGACACCTCACTGCTCACAAAGGCGCAGCGCTCCATTGACCATGTTTCCTGCATTCACTCTTCTTCATTGACTTACAATAAACAACTAGACCCTCAGTCGCTAACAAAGGTTCCTCAAGAAACGTCCGAGTTGCTTTGTCTATGTGTTGTGTGTGTCAACACATCGACTTAGACAGATAACATTAACATATTCGTTCAAATTGACACCTTATTTCGTGGCAGTAATGTTTAATATCAATGGCGTAGGATCGTGAGAAGTAATGACACGACGCCACGCGCTGGAAACGTGCCTGTCTCTTTTGTTCTCAATAGTAAGATTACGGTGCGAAAGAGACATATACATTGTTATCAAAGCGCGGTCGAAACACAACTGAACAAAAACTCTGAACGATAGACGTGTGTTCAGACTTTTGCTTCGGACAGTTTTTGAGCGTGATTGGGAGTCTAGTTGTTTATTGTACGTCAATGCACTTCTTTCAATATCACTATCACACTTCCCATCTGTCAACTTAAGGCATCGCAATAAAGAAGTCTGGCGTGTGGGTGACATCTTTGGTGTTTGACATGGCGGAGAAAACTGGGGTCCTAGTGAAAAGGGGGATAAGTCTGATATAAATGAAAAACCATTTTCTATTCTATTGTAAAAGGGGTTAAGTCTAAAATAGCTACGTAGAAAATTCAGAATTATACCCCTTTTCACTAGGACCCCAGAAAAGTTGTTTAAGGTCCGTCCAACTGATTACCACCGTCTTAATCGAATTCTTTTATCGTTTATTGCTCAATCTATTTTTAATGATGATAAATTGATCTATTTTTAACCCACGACGCACAAAGAGAAGTGTTGTAAGTTTGATATCGATGTCTGTGTCTGTTTGTAGCATCGTAGCTCTCTAACGAATGGACCGATTTCGAAGAGGTTTTTTTCATTCGAAAGCCAGTTTCTTAGACAAATCACGTCTTTATCCCTTACAGGGTAGATAAGCCTAAGGTAACAAGACCTAACGGCTATAGGTGGCATAACGGGTATAGGTGGAAAGAATCAAAATGGTGATGGATTATCATCGCCTATAACATGATTCCTAAGATTTTCACCCATTCCCTCGATGGGCTTTTACCATCGGTACCTATTCCAGATAAATTGTAAACAATGTATTTACGGTATATTTTGTCACAGCGACATAGACAAACATACATATAGTTCGAGGTTCATATAAACAAAGACCCATAAACTAAACTACCCTAATATTGAAATCATCCGCCCTTTGGCCGAAAATACCAATTTTCCCAACAAAAGAAAGTGATACCATTGGCTGCTACCAACCCACCACCGATTTTCTTTAGAGCAGTGAAAACATCTTATGTCTCTTTCTAACGCGCGGCCGTTCCGAATCGCTGGCTCTATCGCACGCAAGGGGCAGAATAGAGCGAGTTTTCGCCAGTGCCTTCCACGTTTAAAAGACAAACGGACGCTTTTTAAAAATAGAAGGCCAACGGAATTTTTCGGCCACTATCACTGGCCAGTTAATTGGTGATTCGATTTTTAATTCGTTTAAACAAAAACAAAAGCGTAACGGTATTTATTGACAGTTCTTTGGGACAGTTTTTTTTTTTCGTGATGTGTCTTTGTGGCTTCGTACTGGATGCAACGTAAATGCTGTGTCGAAAATGATTAAGTTTTAGACGTTACAATGGAATATTCTTGGCATATGGAGGACGGTGTTAATGGTAACGTGAGGAACCGGGTGCAGGGAAGAAACACAGGTAATTAATTACAAATTGGTCAAGTGCGAGTCGGACGCGGTGAGGGTTTCGTACAAAAAAAAACTACATTTTTAAATTTGTTTTTACCACGAGCAAAAATTAGGGTGTTTTGAGTTTGACGTCAATGTGTGTGAGTCTGTCTGTAACATCGTATCTCTCAAGCGGATGGGCCGATTTAATGCGGTTGTTTTTCATTCGAAAGCCAATTTCATTCCGGCGGTTCTTGCCGTGTTTGGTAAAAATCGGTTCAGCAGTTTCTGCGGGGGGTTTTATATTTTTTAATTTATGTTTATGGCATAAAATTGAGTTGTTCGTAGTCGGGTTTAATTTTTTTATATTTTTAACTAGCTGCCCGCAACTTCGTCTGCATAGAATTCGTTTATCGCTATCCCGCAGGAATTACGCAATTTTCCGGGCTAAAAAGTAGCCTATGTGTTATTCCAGACTATAGACTATCTATGTTGCCGTAGTCACCCTGTTTGCGGGAATTAAAGGAGCGACCACACCTCTGCGTATACGCAGTGACGTATCGCATTCGTCACGTTCTCTCACTATTTCCTCATATGCACATTTGTAGCGTAAACGCACCGTCGACGTTTTATACGCACCGGTGAGACCGGACCTTTACACCTTCTTTATATCTTCTCATCTTCTTCACTATCACTATCACTATCACTATCACTACATAGTATAAAACAAAGTCGCTTTCTCTGTCCCTATGCCCCTATGTATGCTTATATCTTCAAAACTACACAACGGATTTTGATGCGGTTTTTTAAATAGATAGAGTGATTCAAGAGGAAGGTTTTTATGTATAATTCTACGCAGACGAAGTTTTAGGCAGAAGCTAGTTTTATATAAAAATGAATGTCTATCTCCCTTGGTCACGGCATCACGCGTGAACGGCTGGACCGATCTCGCTGATTCTTTTGTTTGTTATGTTTGTTATAAAGTATGTACGTATTTTTTAAAACAGCAAAAGAAAACAATAAAGAACAGTCAAAACGTCAAAACTTAAAAATAACTTAAACCTACCTAAAACTATTATTAAAGATAAAAAAATTCTCCCAAATCGCCGCCAATGGGGAGGGTGTCCAGAAGGCTGGCAGCATTGCCACGTTGTATGGCAATGCTTATTCGCTGAGCGAAATATTGGCCAGCCCTCTGGTCACGGGAGGCCTCTATAAGGCGCGCCGAGATATCTTTATAGACACGGCGCGCGCTTGGCCCCCATGGCCCCAGAGTTTCGACTCCAAACGCCTCGAAAATATAGCTGCCTCCAAGCGAGCTATACTTTCGGCGTTTGAAGTCCTCCGCTGAGGCCGCAGCAGAGCCAGCAACATTTTGGGTCCTTGAAAGATGGGTCGGAGCAAGAGTATCAACGCACGTTGCATCCCAAACTAAGGGCCGACCCATCCGCCAAGGAACCAGTGTCAGACCGTCGGGCCTCTTGCCATCATCTCTTGCCAAGCCGTTAGGTTCCAGAACGGCTGGCACTTTAACGCTGACGAGGGCCCTACGGATGACATCGTTGAGGCTGGCATGGCGTGGTATACGCCCCGCGCTTCTGCTGCAAGATAGGCCGTGGTGCCCGTAGCTATCGGTCATTTTCCCACATTGGCAGCGATGAGGGACGTTGGTTGGTGTCCCTACCCTAAGACTGGTGGCGAGGCGAAAGGTGGTATTGTCCAACAGGGTACCTACAGTTGGTGAGGGTAGGGCTTGAAGCCAGAGGCCTGACTCCCACTCCGCAGTAGCAAGGAGACGAGCGCGTTCTGTCGGACTAGATGCCGTATTTAAAAGATTGTTTCGAACCAATTGGCAGAGCGGCTCGTCCCACTGCCTCTGCGAGCAGGGATTGTCAGGCACAGCAGTTCCTGGGCAAGCTAAAAGCCATACATTTTTGGCCTCGGAACAGTGCGCAACCTCCAGGACTCCTAATGAAGGAGCTAAAATTTTACCTAGAAGTGGCTGCGCACTGTGCACGGAGGACAAAAAAGCAGGCAAAGAAACACTTGAAATTTTTCGGATACCCAGGCCACCATGCCTTATAGGAAGGCTAGCCTGGGTCCATGATTTATCTTCGAAAGGGATGTTAAGAATGCATGATAGTGTCTCTTCGATTAGTTGGTCCAACTGAAGCATCAAAGTGGGATATTTCCAAAAATGACAACCACGAAGTACATAAGTGAATTTAGGTACGAAGAGACAGTGCCGAATGATACTATACGCGGTATGCATATTAATTTTAAGCAAACGGTCTGAAACTGATGAAAAATTTTGAATTTTAGATTTAACGTACTCTTCAAACGACTGATCCAAGATTGGGCATCCGAGAAGGTGAAGCGTTTTACTATCCAAAATCCTTATACCCGGAGCCATACTCTTAAACCGGTCTATTATTGATATTTTATCAGGACAGGAATCCGAAACAAAAAGTTCGCATTTTGAAAAATTTAGAGAAAGGCCTATATTTCTGAGACTGGTGGTTAGGTTTTGCAAATCCTCAAAAACGACATCTGCTTCGCCTCCAAGGGTGCCGTCATCGAGGTACCATACATTTAATTTAGAATTTAGATTTTTGATGATTGGGTGGATGGCGAGACTAAAAATTGCTGGACCGAGAGGGTCGCCCTGTTGACAACCGACCGAAGATGCTAAAAGATTATTTTTGTACAACAATTTTGTAGGCGAACTGTAACATTGCCAAAGAAAGCTGTAGACCGAAGGAATTTTTTCTTGAATTTGTGTCAGCAGAGCACCCCTGTCAACGGAATTGAAGGCGTTAGTAATATCAACCTTCAGCAGCACCTCTCCTCCATTATGGTTCAAGTAGGTGCGCACAGCATGCACGGCGGCCTCGCACCCACTTTTAGAGCCGAAACCGACTTGAAGAGGTTGGAACTCGGCACTCAGTTGACTAGTGACCGAACGGCAGGCGAGTTTCGCAGACAATCTGCGATACGTGGTGCCAACAGCGATTGGACGAATGCCTCCGTCTTTTTTCACGAGAGCACATAAATTGGCACCATACAGGATATCCCTAATGCCATCAGGGACTTTGCCAGCTAACATGACATTTACTAGGTCAGTGATGTCCTTCAATAAGGCATCGCGGGTGTCGCTGCAAGCACAACAAAGCAGGTCTTTTAGATGTTGCGGCGTTAACCCGTCAAGACCACCTGCGGAACCATTAGGAAAGGACATGACAGCACCAAGGACATCCTGTGCAGTGACTTGGAGCGGAGTATCATCATTTGGTGGGGGTTCTGGGAGGTGGAGGTTAGCCGCTGAAGCAGGATGTTTATCGCGTAAAGATCTGAGGGTATTATTGTTATTGTCTGGAGAAGGTTCTTATACAATACAATACAATACAAATACTCTTTATTGAACACCACAAATCAGTACAAAACAATACAGAATCAAAGAACAAAGTAGATAGGCGGTCTTATCGCTTAATAGCGATCTCTACCAGACAATCAATAAGACAGCGAAATGAGTTGGAGACAGTTTAAGTAGGTGGCGGAAACAAATAGACAGGATAAACCCAGGTATAATAAAAACAACAATGCCAATATAAATATAATACATAGCTAAATAAATAAAATAAAATAATACATACATACACACATAACATTACTGTATAATACTTAAGATATAATAAATGTGAGAATGTAATAATGAAAAATAAGAACAATAAGAAGGCCATATAACAGAAAAGGATTTTATCAGAAGCAAAAAGAAAAGATAATAATAATTAATAATAATAATATCTTGGGACAATTGACACCAATTGACCTAGCCCCAAACTAAGCAAAGCTTGTAATATGGGTACTAGACAACGGATAAACACACTTATATAGATAAATACCTACATACTTAAATACATATTAAACATCCAAGACTCGAGAACAAACATTCGTATTTTTCATACAAATATCTGCCCCGACCGGGGATCGAACCCGGGACCTCAAGTTTCATAGGTTCTCAGATAGATTTTATTTTTCTCTTCTTCCTGTCTTTAGATAAGGTACTAAAGACAGGAAGTGGAGCAATATTTTGAAAAACAAACTAATACGCGGGCGAAGCCGCGTGTAACAGCTAGTTCCTTTATAGTTGTCACGGCACCGTAATCCACCGAATAAACAATGAGGGAATAGTGGATTTTATCACAAATTTATTCCATTTTTCTTGCGGAAACAAAACGCATTTTCCGCTACTTTCAAAGCAGACTGACATGTATCGCGCAATTATCTGTAAAGTACGATACATACATACATAAATCACGTCTTTATTTACAGGGTAGACAGAGCCTAAGGTAACAAGACCTAAAGACCACGTTTAGCAGTATTGTGGGTGTATGGATGGAAAGGGGAATCAAAATAGTGATGGGTTAGCCACATCGCCTATAACATGATTCCTAAGATGGGCTTTTACCATCGGCGCGGGAAGAGAAACAACTGGTTCATTCTATGTTTTTTCTTTGCTACCAGACCAGCATGGAAGTGTAAAGTATACTTTCTATAATTTCACTTCAAATTATAGAATTTAGTGGCTGTTGAGAATAGCTAATAATTTCTTCCATGTTGGTCTGGGAGTCTTAGGAATCATGTTATAGGCGATACTAGCAACCCATCACTATTTTGATTTCCCTTTCCAGCTATACGCCCCTAATCATGCTAAACGTGGCCTTAAAGTTTTGTTACCTTAGGCCCTGTCTACCCCGTACAGAAAAGACGTGATATATGTATGTATGTTAAACTATCCTCTGTCCCTTCCCGGGAATAAAATTATTTCTGTACCAAATTCCATGCTGCTTCCATGCTGGTCTGAGAGCAAAGGAAAAACATAGAATGTACCAGTTGCTTCTCGTCCCGCGCAGATGATAGAAGCCCATCGAGGGAATGGGCGAAATTCTTAGGAATCATGTTATAGGCGATGCGGCTAGCAACCCATCACTATTTTGTTTCCTTTTTCCACCTGTACGCCTACAATCATGCTAAATGTGGCCTTTAGGTTTTTTCACCTAAGGCTCTGTCTACCCCGTAAGGGATAAATACGTGATTTTGTGTACCAAATTTCATTTAAATCCGTTCAGTGCTTTAGGCGTGAAAGCGTAACAGACAGACAGACAGACAGACAGACAGACAGACAGACAGACAGAGTTACTTTCACACTTATAATATTAGTATGTCACATCGTATAATAATCACTTAGGAATCATGTTAGGCGACGCTAGCAACCCATTACTATTTTGATTCCATCTATTCCACAAACACGCTAAACGTGGCCTTTAGGTCTTGTTACCTAACCCCTGTCTACTCCGTAAGGGATAAAGACGTGATTAATTCGTATATATCCAAGCACATTGGTTGTTTTGGATCACACGGTAGAGCAGTTCGGATAACCACGGAAGAAGTGGAGCGTACACAAGTACACATACTTTCATTTGTTTTTTACGAACTGATCAAACCACGCGTGAATGAAGCTTAGAAGGCTGCTACTATATCATAAACTAACTCTGAGGTTAACTGGTAGAGATCCCTTATAGGGATAAGTTCGCCTTTGTGCATATATTAATGTTATTTTTATTTTTTTGTGAATTGTGTCTGTTTCTTTGTATTTGTACAATAATGCATTTACTTACTTACTGAAAAAGAAAAAGAAAACAATAAAGAACAGTCAAAACTTAAAAATAACTTAAACCTAGCTAAAACTATTATCACTATCACTATCTCTATCACTATCACTACATAGTATAAAACAAAGTCGCTTTCTCTGTCCCTATGTCCCTATGTATGCTTATATATTCAAAACTACATAACGGATTTTGATGCCTTTTTTTTTTAATAGAGAGATTCAAGAGGAAGGTTTTTATGTAAAATTCTACGCAGACGAAGTCGCGGGCAGAAGCTAGTTAAAGATAAAAAAAAACTCCCATATTGCCGCCAATGGGGAGGGTGTTACTTACTTGCTTTCACTTCGGCACGTAGTAGAACCTCGCTAGTGACACATTATTTATCGTATTTAATAGATTAACATATATATATATATGCTAGTCTAGCAAATGTTACAAAAATAAATGACAATCGCATATAACTACGCACCGAAATATAATATTCATCTGATAATAATGTATCGGCATACAAGCATTGACGTCAAACGTAATTGGCCTTGGTATTTACACACGTACACGCTATCCCTTACGGGGTAGACAGAGCCTTTTTTAACGGAGAGGATATCTTTATGGATGCCCTAGGCATGGGGATGCCTAGGGTTATGAAAGAAAGAAAGAAGACATTTATTCCCTTTTGCAAGACACACACATATGTACAATAAGAGAATATACACACATTACACATACATACACATACACATATCACGTCTATATCCCTGACGGGGTAGACAGAGCCTTTTTTAACGGAGAGGAAATCTTTATGGATGCCCTAGGCATGGGGATGCCTAGGGTTATGAAAGAAAGAAAGAAAGAAGACATTTATTCCTTTTTACAAAACACACACGTATAAGAGAATATACACACATTACACATACATACACATACACATATCACGTCTATATCCCTTACGGGGTAGACAGAGCCTTTTTTAACGGAGAGGAAATCTTTATGGATGCCCTAGGCATGGGGATGCCTAGGGTTATGAAAGAAAGAAAGAAAGAAGACATTTATTCCTTTTTGCAAGACACACAAATATAAGAGAATATACACACATTAGACATACATACACATACACATATCACGTCTATATCCCTTACAGGGTAGACAGAGCCTTTCTTTTAACGGAGAGGAAATCTTTATGGATGGGGATGCCTCGGGTTATGAAAGAAAGAAAGAAAGAAAGAAGACATTTATTCCTTTTGGCAAGACACACACACATGTAAGAGAATATACACACATTACACATACACACAACGTCTATATCCCTTACGGGGTAGACAGAGCCTATGGTAACAAGACTTAAAGGCCACGGTTAGCATAATTGTGGACATATAGGTGGTAAGGGGAATCATAACAGTGATGGGTTGCTAGCCGCATCGCCTATAACATGATTCCTAAGAGTTTTAGCCCAATCCCTCGATGACCTTTTACCATGCGCGGGAAGAGAAGCAACTGGTACATTCTATGGTTTTTCTTTACTCCCAGACCAGCTTGGAAGGATGCCGTGCGATATTAAATTACACATCGGTTTGTGTAAAGTTTTGTCAATACTCTTTATCGAGGGGGTGTGATCAATGAAGCGTGTGATCGTTAATGGAAATGATACGGGAGGGCTGAAGGGTGATAAGTAGATACGGTGTGTACACAGATTTAAATAAAAACCACCTTTAAAAAAACCGCAAAAATAATTTTAAGGCATACATATCGCTCCCTCCACCAACGACCTTTGAAGCTGGTCTGGGAGCAAAGAAAAAACATAGAATGTACCAGTTGCATCTCTTCCCGCGCAAATGGTAAAAGCCAATCGAGGGAACGAGCGAAAATCTTAGGAATCATGTTATAGGCGATGCTAGCAACCCATCGCTATTTTGATTCCCCTTCCATCTATATCCAATCATGCTAAACGTGGCCTTTAGGTTGTTACCTTAGGCTCTGTCTACTGTCTACCCTGTAAGGGATAAAGACGTGACTTATGTATGTATCACTTTTATGAGTGATGTTTTTTTATGTGTGTTTCACTTTTGCGAAGACAACGCTGATGATCTATTTTTCATGTCTATGTTTTATTTTTTTGTTATATCTTGTTTATTTTCTATAAAACTGTGTGTATTATCTTATATTTGTGTGTCTTGCAAAAAGGAATAAATGTCTTCTTTCTTTCTTTCTTTCTTACTTTCTTTCTTTGTATGCATACATACCGTCACGCCTCTTTCCCACAGGGGTAGGCAGAGTATTCTTTGTTCCACTGGCTACGATCCTGACACACCTCTTTCGCTTCATCCACACTCATCAATCTCTTCATGCATTCTCGTCGGTTTCGGGTACTCCTGACCTGTAGGCTTATTATGTAGGCCTGTTGTTTTTGCACAATTTAGTTTTCCCTCCTTTTTATTTTTTGTTTATTGTAAGCTATTTTATTAATTTATGTATTTTTTTAGTTACACAAGTCGGGTTCTATCTATTTATTGCTTTGTGTACGTAAAAGTTTATGGATTAAGTAGTATATTTTATCTGTGTATCGTTTCGTGAGTCATAGACGGTTCTGGCTGAAAATCAGTGCTGCAGTCTAACACCTCAGCGTAATGCTGAGCCAGCGACCGTTTCACTTTTGCTATTAAATTGTGTATATTCTCTTATACCTACTTGTGTGTCTTGCAAAAAGGAATAAATATCTTCTTTCTTTCTTTAAAAAAAAATAATTAAATAATTTACAGTAAACAAAAAATAAAAAGGAGGGAAAACTAACAGGTGTATTTTTCCCCAAAACAGTTACAGCTGTATTTTCCGGATCAACGGGCAGGTCAGCGGTGGGTGTAATGTTCACACAATTTATTTTACAAATTAGGGGTGAGGGCTGATCGCCGATTAGTTCCATTGCCCTTTGCGTTTAATAAGGTTCATTAAAAAGATTGGTCAAGCGTGAAACGTACTGGGTACATATTAAAAACTAGCTTATGCCCGCGACTTAACGCGCAGATAACGTCAGAGTGACGACATACCCGAATCCACTCATGTCTCCAATAAGGTTTTTATTTCCTATCCCGTGGGAAATTCGGATGACACCTAAGTGATCCTCTAGGAATATTATCTACTAATTATAGTCTTAATTATTTACCTCGCGTTTTTATCCCGTGGGAAATTTGAAAAAATCCTTTGTAGTGCACCTTTATAGATACTAATCAAGGAATAATATGTAGGTATGCCAAATGTGTTGTAGCTTTATTGGTGCAACGTTGCTGGATTTTCCAATCCCGCGGGAAAATAGGGATTCAAAGTATCCTATATCCGTCTCCAGGTTCTAACCTACCTCCCACCAATTTTCAGCCAAATCGGTTCAGCCGTTCTCGGGTTATAAATAACTAACATGACTTTTTTTTTATAAATATAGATGACAGCTAAAACCTGAACTGATTCGGAATAGAATCGCATTAAGACGTCATGGTAGGGCCTCTAGGATCCGTTCATAATTAAATAAATTTCTGTCAAGATAGAGAGACATACATACCGTCACGCATCTTTCCCAAAGGAGTAGGCAGAGACTACTCTATTCCACTTGCTACGATTCTGACATACTTCTTTCGCAACCTATCGCTATTTTGATTCCCCTTTCCATCTATATGCCCAAAATCATGATAAACGTGGCCTTTAGATTGTTACCTTAGGCTGTGTCGACCCCGTAAGGGATAAAGACGTGATGTGTGTATGTATCACGTCTTTATCCCTTACGGGGTAGACAGACCCCAAGGTAACAAAAGCTTAAGGCCACGTTTAGTATGATTAAAGGGGGTATGGAAACGTATCAAAATAGAGATGGGTTGCTAGCATTGGCTATGACATGATTCCTAAGATTGTCGCCCATTCCCTCGATGGCATTTTACTATCTGCGCGTGAAGACAAGCAACTGGTACATTCTATGTTTTTTCTTTACTCCCATAACAGCATGGAAGAAAAGACGTGTTAAATGTACACACGGCAATATAATTAGGTAAGCACCTACGCACGCTCGCGCCGTATCTATCCTGCTTACCTAATAGCTTTGCTGTGTGTACCTATGTTTTTTTTTCCGTTTACGCAAAACACTCGGCACCCGAGTCACTAACGCCAGCTGTGCCACGTTTGCGTTACGTTCGATCCGTGACCGATCGGTCCATTGTCCGCTAACGTGAACGCGCAAGTCCGCGTAACTTTTAATTTGTTGGTAATCTTAACGCATACCGCACAGTCGTTCACCTGGCTTTCACTCTTCATCGGGCAATTGAAATTGAAGACTAGAGGACAATGAACTATTTAATAGGATACAAAATGGAATTAAAACAAATTAAACTATAAAATTAAAAACTAAACTAAAACTAATAAGGAAAAGAATATATTATACATGCAGATACTAAAACTAAAACTACTACTTATTATAAAACAAATTGACATCACTACATAGTATAAAATAAAGTCGCTTTCTCTGTCTCTATGTCCCTATGTCCCTATGTCTGCTTATATCTTCAAAACTACACAACGGAATTTGATGCGAATTTTTTTAATAGATAGAGTGATTCAAGAGGAAGGTTTTTATGTATAATTCTACGCAAACGAAGTCGCGGGCAGAAGCTAGTATTGTATAAACCTAACTCATGTAAAAAATAAATATACATAATAATAAAAATACATTACATGGAATAATGAACAACAATGTCATACAGCCAAGTCGATGGCCGAGGAGTGCGCGTTTTGTTCGAGTTTCATTTTTATCAATGGCTCAAATAGCTTACGGTGACAGATGAATTAAAAAAACCTTAAGAAAACCACCTAAGATGCGAGGAAGTTTAACGCAAAGTTTACTTTCATTTCCTCTCAATGTTTGAGAAAAACATTATATCTGCCTCAGCTGGTAAAGCAATTGCTGGATTCGTAACTTTAAAAAACACTCACCTGCGGTTCGTGTTTTTAAACAAGTTACTTGTCGCGAATGTGTGTTCGGCTTAAGTTGCTTGGCGACGGTTGTTAGAAAAAATCTCTTTTAGAATTTGATGGAATGGAGAAAAGCAAATACATGTTATTCTTAAATGACCACCAATCAAATCAATCAATGTTGTCAAATCAATCAATGTGGTCAATGTTATGGTTAAATGTTTTGCGGGTGGTAGGGCCTTGTGCAAGGTCCGTCCGGATCTCTACCACCATCTTACTCGCTAATCCTGCCGCTAAGTAGCAGTGCTTGCACTGCTGTGTTCCGGTGTGGAGAGTAAGACAGCCGGGGAAATTACGGGCACAAGAGGCATTTCATCTTAATCCTCTAGGTTGGCAACGCATCTGCAATCCCTCCGGGGTTGCGGTGCGGGTGTCTATGGGCAGTGGTGATCACTTACCATCAGGTGACGCACTTGCTCGTTTGCCTTCCTATTCATATAAAAAAAAAAACTCAATCCGTTTCGTCATTTTTTCACATGGCGACCGCGACAGCATTTGCCTACTTCCCAGGCCTCATTAATCTACTATTAAGCCTGCAATGTTAAATCATGTCATTTTATACGTAGTGTTGACCGTGCTCACTTGTTTTCTGAGTAAACAGGTTGCTAAGGCAATATTTGAGCTGAGGGGAGAACTGTTGAAACATCGTTAAATTAATGCAAGTTTAAATAACGTTTTGGTGTCCGCCCCTTTACCATAGCGTAGTAACAATTAGTGAGCTAACTCGGCTATCAAGAAAATGCAGAGTGGGGCAAACTGTTAAAAACAGAAACAAATCATTTTCTTTTAATAACCATGATTTATTTGCAACGTACGAGTATGTATGTTTGTCCGGGTGGAATCTAGCGACTCAATTTTAAAGCAGATATCTTCATCCGATTGAGCTGAAATTTTGCATACTTGTGTAAGTCAGATGACCATACAATAATCTGGTAGTAAAATTGTGGTGGTCCAGCCAGGACCGTCAGGAGGGAACTCTTCAACGGTTGGTCTGGTTGACTTGAAATTTGGTTCACATTATGTAGGACAGATTACAATGCAAGTGCTGAAAGGATGGACGGACGGACATAGCGTAATCCACCAAACATCCACCCAACAGATAAAATACAAATAGCTACCTACTCTTTATTGAACACCACAAATCAGTACAAAACAATACAGAATCAAAGAACAAAGTAGACAATAGGCGGTCTTATCGCTTAATAGCGATCTCTACCAGACAACCAATAAGACAGAGAAATTTGTTGGAGATAGTTTAAGTAGGTGGCGGAAACAAGATACCTTTGTTGTTAATGTTGTTGTTGTTGTTGTTGTTGATGATAATGATGATTATCTTTCCAGGTCCCGGCCTCATCGACGAGCTGGAGGCGTACATGGCTCCGGTGGGGGAGTACCCGCCAGACCGACGCCTCGGGTACGGACAGTGGTAAAGAAAGAAAGAAAGATGGCAAGAAAGAAAGAGAGAAAGAAAAGATGAAAGTTAAGTTGTGCTTAAACGCATTTCTTACGTAAGGAATCCCTGATCTGAAGAAGAAAATTAACATCTGAATCGCGTGCAATCCCCTCAGGAATCTTTTCACGGCAAATATCACAATTACTTACAATACAATACAGATACTCTTTATTGAACACCACAAATCAGTACAAAACAATACAAAGAATAGAGTAGACAATAGGCGGTCAATGTTATCACACGGTCTTATCTACTAGCTTCTGCCCGCGACTTCGTCTGCGTAGAATTATACATAAAAACCTTCCTCTTGAATCACTATCTATTAACAAAAAACCGCATCAAAATCCGTTGTGTAGTTTTGAAGATATAAGCACACATAGGGACAGAGAAAGCGACTTTGTTTTATACTATGTAGTGATAGTGAAGTATGATATATATTAAATATTCTTTGAGTTCAAGGAAAAACATTTTATTGTAGGGATGACAAGATAACAAATCAAAATGACAACTTAAAAACTTCCTTCTTGAAGACCTAAAAAAGGTTAGTTATAACATTCCTCCCATCCATCATTTAAAGCTCCTCAATGAGGCGCCTCGGTGCTCTGGTGATCCTTGTGCTTCGCCTTAGCGGCGCAGCAGTTGGAATTATGTCAGGGCTGATTTCTTGGCTGTCTGTTGTATGTGCAGAGGTAGACGAAGGCATTGGAGTTGATGCTGCTGTAGATGTTTCCAATGTTCCAGGACTTCCAACTGGTGTATGAAACGGTGTACCGACAACGTCATTTTGTTCAGATGGTATTGCTTCAGTCATACGTGGTCGTATGTGATCTGCATGTCTCCGTTGAAAGACTCCTTCTGGTGTTTGTACAACGTAAGAGTATCTGTGTGTCCTTTGTGCTACGACAGCTGGTTTCCATCTATGCTCCTGTCTTGTGCGTACGTAAATATGATCACCTGGCAAATGATTTGTCGTTTTTGTTTTATGGTGATTTTCTGCCATTATGTTTGCTCGTATATGGCTATGCTGTAACATCTTCTTGGTGCTCGGACGTGCATTGTCCAAAACACATGTTAATTGCCGTCCGAACATCATATACGCCGGAGACTTCATTGTAGTATTATGCGGCGTGTTCCTGTACGTGAATAGAAAATCTCGTAGTCGTTCTGTTGTGTTGCTGTGATATCCTCCATCACTCATACGAGTTTTGAACGTGCGTACAAGGCGTTCAGCAAGGCCATTTGTACGGGGATGATACGGAGATGACGTTATGTGTGATATTCCTCTCCTCTTACAATAAATTTTAAAGGCGTCTGATGTAAACTGTGGGCCGTTGTCTGATACAATTATTTCAGGTAAACCAAATGTCGTAAAGATATCGCTGAGCTCATCACACAATTTGTCTGTTGTTATTCTGTTCATTGGTCTTATTTCTATCCATTTTGACAGGGCGTCACAAAGCACTAACCAATATTTACCCTGGAAAGGACCTGCAAAGTCGATATGCAATCTCTGCCATACAGTGTCTGGAATAGACCAGGAAAATATCGGTAATTCGGGTTTATTAGGCCTGTTTTCCTGACATGCGTGACATGTTCCCACGAAGGTGTCAATATCTTCTTCAATTGAAGGCCACCAAACATAAAAACGCGCTAGTGCTCTCATGGCTGATATGCCTGGATGTCCTCTGTGAAGATATTTTAGTGTTACTTTCCTTAATGTAGATGGTATAATTATTCTCCCTTGTAGCATTAAAATCTTGTTTTCGACAGATAACTCATTCCTTTTTTTGAAATAAGGTTGTAATGTATTGTCATCGTAATTGTAAAGGCTCCAATTCGACATGAGACATTGAATTACTTTTTTGAGAGTGGGATCTTGTTTGGTATGTTCTTTGATAGTCTCTTCGCTTATCGCTATGTCTTCAAACTGACTCTCGTGTATATTTTGTATTATCCTGTGTACAGAGCGTTCGCATTTCGATGGTTTTTCATCAGGATTAGGCATTCTCGACAGGGGGTCAGCGATCGTATTGTTTTCGCCTTTTGTATATAAAATGTCATAGTCGTAGCTTCCGATTGTCAATGCCCACCTGACTAATCTGTTGTTAACTATTTTTGGTAAAATTCGGTTCGTGCCTAATATGTGAATAAGCGGTTTATGGTCTGTAATTAAAATAAATTTTGTACCCCTTAGGAATTGATCAAACTTTTTTATCCCAAAAAGTATGGCTAATGCTTCTCTATCGATTACTGAGTATCGGCTTTCCGCTGGGTTTAATTTTCTGGAGGCAAATGCTATTGGTAACTCTTTATCTTTTTGTTTGTGAAATAATACGGCCCCCACACCCTTTTCAGAAGCGTCGCATGCCAAGTAAAGTCGTTGTTTTTCATCGAATGCGGTGAGTGGTTTTGATTTGATTATGCATCTTTTTGTTTCTTCGAAAATGTCGTTTTCGTGTTTAGTCCATTTCCACTTTTGTTTTTGTCCTGTCATTGCATGTAGGTCTGCACAAATGCTATGAAGGTTTGGTATGAATCTTTCGTAAAAATTCACAAGTCCCAGAAATGATTTCAACTCTTTTGTGTTTTGGGGTGGGGTTGCTTTGAGAATAGCTTCAATCTTAGATTTTGTTGGTTTAGCTCCTTGTTTACATATAGTATGCCCCAGGTATTCGATTTCGTCTTGCAGGAACGAACATTTTTTAAGGTTTACTTTCATCCCAGCTTCTTTGATCTTGGTTAGTACTGCTGAGAGGGTTTTCATGTGTTCTTCGTCGTTTTCTCCTGTTATTGCGATATCATCAAAATATATCGCAATACTTGGTATGTTGTCCAAAAGTTTCTCCAAGTAGTGTTGAAAAATTGAAGGCGCTGTTGTTATACCGAAAGGCATTCGGTTATATCGAAAGTATCCTTTATGTGTGGATATGGTAAGATATTTTTTTGATTCGGGAGCTATCTTGAATTGCAAATATGCATCCTTCAGGTCTATTTTTGAATATTTATCTCCACCGGCTAAACGTTGCCTCATGTGATCGAAATGTGGTACTGGATATGTGTGGGTTATCAAAGCTGGATTTAGTGTGGTTCGGTAATCTCCACATATTCTTATTTGTCCGTTAGGTTTCATTATGTTCACTGTTGGTGTTGCCCATTCAACTGGGGTTTCATTTGGGTCAATAGATTCGATTATTCCTTCTTTTACAAGTCTTTCCAATTCAATTTCGACATTTTTTCTAATACTAAACTTTATGGGTCTTGCTGGTACATGTTTTGGTTCTGTTCCCGGTTTGACATGAATGTTTACTTCGTAGTTTTTTACTTCTCCCAGTTGACCATCAAATAGTTTACTGTTGTCTTTGATAATTTGTTGGAGTGTCATTGGTTGATTCTTTATGGAGTAAACAGAACTAGGAAACGCCATGTTAAAGGATTCACTCCATTGGAGTCCAAATAGCATTGGGCATGCATCTTTAATGACCACGACTGGTAAAATTCTTTGTTTCCCTTGTATTTCTGCTTCAACTTGTGTTATTCCTTTAGGTTTCAGGTTGTGATTGCCATAAGCTTGCAATTTTGGCCCTTTTGATAGCTTAGGTGAGCCTATTGTTCTCCAAAATTTCGTGCTAATTATTGAATAAATGGAACCAGTGTCCCAGTCCATTGTGCATTTCACCCCGTTTATTGTAACGTCTATTTTCTTGCACCTGCTCGTAATATTGCGCGTTTTGATTTTGTAGACATTGTCGCCATCGTCACTTTCATTCGAAGATTGGCTGCTGGTAGATCTTCGGTTGTAGTTAGTGTTTTTTGTAATTCTGTGAACTTTGTCTTTCATGGTTCCTTGTCGAAATGACACATAAGCTCTTCCTGTTCTTAAGCAACAGCTTTCAAAATGTCCTTTTGTCTGGCATGCCGCACAAATGTGATCTTTTGCTGGGCAGTTTTGAATCTCATGTTTTTCGTATTTTCCACACCTTTTGCAATGGTTTTTGGTTAATTTTCGCTTATGACTGTCAAATCGTCTCAGTCGTTCTGTAGGATTAATGCGTTGCACTGTAATTCCATTCATCTGGTCTTGTTCATTATTACTAATGTTATCGTTTTCCGCAAGTTCTCTCGATAGAGCAACAGCGAAGATTTGATCAAACGTGACTTCTGTCATTTCACCACTGCTGGTTCGCTCCTGAAGGTCTGGCCATTTTTGCTTTAAGTCAATTTCCAGAACATCGTGGTTCAGGCCTGTTGCAAATCGGTCACGCAACTGACGTTCCAGAAAGTCACCTTCATAACCGCAGTCTCTACTTAATTCTTTCAGTTTGTTAGCATATGTTTCCATTGATTCACTGTCTTTCCTTATGCAGTTCCAAAATTGTACTAATGCTTTAAATCTTGTTATCTTTTTATGGTACAAACTGAACAGTTTTGCTTTAATTTCATCATAAGTTCTGTTTTCAAATGTATTCGTAAATGCTACTTTCAATTGGTGAAATGTTTCTGGTGGTAAACATGTTATCAGTAAGTCTCTTTGAATCTTCTGGTATTCCGTACCGTAAATACGACATTTTTGTTCAAAATATTCTATGAAGTTTTCGACCGTAGACGTTTTCGGGTTAAATTTTTCGTGAGTGAAATTGTTAATTTTTCTATGTAAATCGTTTACCTCGGTGTTCGATGTGGATGCCGCCGGTGTTGGTGTTGGCGGCGCAGCTGTGCGCTGAGTTTCTGCGACCATGCGTAGTAGGTCTGTTATTTGTTTCTGTTGGTTCATATGAACATCCATAAATTGTTTGAATTGTTCCGCGTTCATTATCGTGGTTTATCCTCGTCGCCACTTGATATATATTAAATATTCTTTGAGTTCAAGGAAAAACATTTTATTGTAGGGATGACAAGATAACAAATCAAAATGACAACTTAAAAACTTCCTTCTTGAAGACCTAAAAAAGGTTAGTTATAACAAAGTAGAATATAAAAAGCCAAACCAAACTTACCATACTGCCAAAGAAATGAAAGAGAAAAGGTTCCACTGAGAGACGTGTATAATTTTCTTGGACAGTACATCATTTGGTAACAGACGGTTGGTAACAGGTAGAAAAATTCGGAGACTACCCACCTGCTATGGGTGGTGTAGGGGTATAGCACGCGTCACGGAATGACGAGGATCCGGGTTCGATTCCCGGCCATAGCTTTACTTTTCGGATTTTTCTATGTGTTCTAATTTTCACAGACATTTAGAAATTAAAGTACATCATTTGTTTTTTCAGGAGCCACCAGCTCCCAGAGAGCCCACCGGACTCTGGCTCGGAACACCCTTACAGCCCGGACTCCCAGGTGCCCCACATAGTCTCCCAGACCGTCCTGGGCCCAGACTATGTGCTCGTACACGACCATCTGCCCCCCCACGAGCTCATACAGCCTGGTGGGGACTACATGTACGAGGAGTTGAAGTCAGACAACTTGGAACATGAGGTACGTATAGCGCCAGCTTGACTGGTTTTAAACAGGGCCTCTAAAGACAAACAGACGGGCGAGTAAGTCCGCGTACTTACGGCTCGACTTTACTCGCCTGTGTCAGTCTAAGTACACGTGTGGGTGACAGACGGGCGAGTAAGTGCGCGTACTTACGGCTCGACTTTACTCGCCTGTGTGTCAGTCTAAGTACGCGAGTGGGTGACAGACGGGCGAGTAAGTTCGCGTACTTACGGCTCGACGACTTTACTCGCCTATGTGTCAGTGTAAGTATGCGTGTGGGTGACAGACGAGCGAGTAAGTAGCGTAGTTACGGCTCGACGACTTTACACGCCTGTGTCAGTCTAAGTACGCGTGTGGGTGACAGACGGGCGAGTAAGTAGCGTAGTTACGGCTCGACGACTTTACACGCCTGTGTCAGTCTAAGTACGCGTGTGGGTGACAGACGGGCGAGTAAGTTCGCGTACTTACGGCTGGATGACTTTACTCGCTTGTGTGTCAGTCTAAGTATGCGTATTTTTAAAATAAAATACCCCCTAGCCCCTCACAAAAAAATGCGTTTTAGACCCCCGATGCAAAAATAGGGGTATAATTAGTTTGACCGTAGCTCTTGAAAGTCAGAACCGATTTGGATGCGATTTTCTTCTATTTGCAAGCAGGTTCTGCGATGGTTTTTCGACATGTTTCATCAAAATCGGTTCCGTCGTTTTCGCGTTGGGGTTTTATTGATTCAAACACAGTTAAACTTTTTTACTCTCGACACCCTGAGTTTGCCCCCTACGGGTCACGACCTATTTGTATGTATGTATGTATGTATGTAAACTCTTTATTGCACATAAAAATTAAAAAAAAAAAAAATATTATATTAAATTTTGTTGTGTAATATTGAACTTTATTTTGTAGGTGTTAAGGAATAACCTAGGCGATGTGGTGGTTATGCCCCAGGATGGAATGGACTTGGGGATCAGAACAGTCAGACACGACTTGGGGTTGGACCCCATAGCGTATCAGAATAGGTGAGTCACAAGCTTTTACTTTGAGCAACTACAATAGTATATTATGCAACTGTTACATAATGAGGGTCCTTAAAACACTATGTGGTTTTAGAAACGATTAAGATCACACGAGAGTGTTTTCAGGCCTAATGTACAGTTGCATACATACAGGGAGCAAAGAAAAAACATAGAGTGTACCAGTTGCTTCTCTTCCTCATCATCATGTTATAGGCGATGCAGCTAGCAACCCATCACTATTTTTATTCCACCTATACGCCCACAGTGTCTTGTTACCTTAGGCTCTGTTTACCCCGTATAATAAAGACGTGATTTGTGTATGTGTGTATGTATTCCAGTCAACCTTTACGTGGATGAGTTATTATAAAAGTTGAAAATATTACAACAGTTTATTCGTGACCAGGTACAACCAGATGCGTGTGGAACTGCCAGAGCTGGACCAGGGCATCATCAGCCCCCAGCTGGTCTCCCTGGGCCATGAGCCACTGACTCCAGTCTACACCAACCTTCAGGAACCGAGCACCAAGAAGAGGAAGCACTCGCAGGATGTCTCGCAAGTCAAGTGCGAACCAGGTACGTTGCAAAGTCAAAGTCAAAAGTGTTTTATTTGTGAAACATAGGTGATGGCTGCATAAATACAGAGATGTTACATATTTTAGTGTTGCACTATGTTTTGCCGGTTGGCGTGCAAAAATATTGGCTATTAAGTAGTATTAACAATTTAGGTCATCATTTAAATAATCGAGAACTGAATAATAGCATTTATTCGTAAGCAGGGTTAATAATTTACGTCTCAAAAGTGGTATTGGCAGTAGTTTAAATTCTATTGGTAATTTGTTATAAACCCTTATTGCAAGAGAACATACACTTTTACGCATCAAAGCGGTGCAGCCACTGTGCTAAGGGTTCTGTAAAAAGAAAGAAACAAAGAAAGAAAACGGGCATTTATTCCTTTTTGCAAGACACACAAATATAAGAGAATATACACAATTTTATAGAAAATAATCAAGACATGAAAAATAGATCATGAGCGTTATGTGAGTCTCCGCAAAAGTGAAACGGTCGCTGGCTCAGCATTACCTCTCAAGGAAGAAAGGAACCCTTATAAGATGTCCGTTCGTTCCGTCCGTCTGTTGATGTTGATGTTGTTGTGGGGACGCCTAGCTGGATCAGGCGGGCTGTCGATAAATAATAACATTTGCGTTAACGAATAAATCGCTGATTAAATACAAAACTAATACTCGACGCAAAAGTAGTTTCCACCAACGCACCTCGATAGTTGGTGCTCCAACACCGTGTGATTTAAGCGGTCTTTTTTGCCCCGTACGTGCAAAATTTGGAATGGGCTGGCGGCTGGGGTTTTTCCAACTGGCTACGATATGGGTACCTTCAAGAGGCGAGTGTACCATTTCTTGCAAGGCCGGCAACGCGCTAGCAGTCCCATTGGTGCTGTAGTTGTCCATGGGCGGCGGTGATCACTTACCATCAGGTGCACCGCATGCCCGTTTGTCGGTTTTAATATAAAAAAGCGACACATTTCGAGATCGGACACTTGCATTTGAAACCTTATAACGACCGACTTTTGTTTTTAGATGCAATGGCGAATGGTTCTGGAATGCGTTCGTTTTGTATTTAATCAACGAAATTATAACGTTACTTGATAACATATCATTATTATAACTTTACCCAGTTTTATTTTTAGCGATAATTTTACTTTTCATTGCAAAGCTTGTTAACGTTACCCAATTCACATCATTATAGCGTTACCATAGCAACCTATTTTAATCGGTAATGCTGCGTTGCCACACCGCGCTACCGATAGATAGATTTTTACCGGTAAAAATAGTAATAGTAACGCTACATGGGTTAACGTTAATTACAACTTAACGTTAAATCTGTCTCAAAGCGGTAACGTTATTAACTTTTTAACGATATTTCAAGCCCTGTTAGGGAATTATATTTCAATCTGTCCCAGATATATCTGTATACAGGCTATGCTTTAAGCCTTGTTAGATTAGACTCCATCTACCCCGTAAGGAGGAGATGATTTATACTTCAATTGTCTATCCCACAGCGGCCCTCTCTCCTGAGTCATCGCACCGCCCAGCCCCGCCCCCGTCAGTAGACGGCTCCGAGGCGGGTGATGATGCACCGCTGCAATGCATCAGATTCTCCTCCTTCCAGCAGACCTCCTGGCACGCGCTGTACGACTGCAACCTGAAGCCACTGTGCGTAAAGAACAGCCCCCTTACTCATAAACGCTCTGTAGGCTTCTGCTAACTTAGCAATCGTTTGTCCTTGTCACTTTGACATTTACCTTTCACAGATTAGGACAAACGATTGCTAAGTTAGCAGAAGCCTACAGAGCGTTTATGAATAAGCCGGCTAGTCATCCAGATCCCTCATCAACTCGACAGTTTTCGGCGACGTGTGACAATTGCGTTCAATAAGAAGCCAACCGTTGTAATGCGAACTTGTCACATGTCGCTGATAATTATCGCGGTGAAGCAGGGGACAGTAGTGACAGCCAATAGAATGGCTCAATCTCGTCAGCAGGATGTAACCAGGGGCCCGATTTTTGAAAGCACATATGTGAAATATCACTCGGATCGCAAGTGGTGATACGAGTAGCTTAGAAGATACGGCTCTCATTAATCTTGTGAACTAGTCGAAAACTTGATTAGAGCTGTAGTTCGAAGATATTATAAACTGATTTTTACCAGTTTCGATTGGTACTGCGAGTGTTACGCTAGGGCAGGGGTGGCCAACAGGTCGATCGCGATCGACCGGTCGCTCGCGACTGTTAGTCCAGTCGATCGCGGCAAGGCAAAAAATATAAATATATGGACCAGACTACGCAACGTATTCACCAAATGTTGATTTCAGGTTTCATGAAGTATGTAATTGGTAGATCACACAGGGTTTCGTTAGTAAACAGGAGATCTTGGGTCTTATCAAGTTGGCCACCTCTGCGCTAGGGTTTTCGTTACTGTTCTCGTCTACTACAATTTTTTAATATAGCAGAAAACTTGGATAGGTTAAGTCCAGAAGGTAAAGTGGAAGCGAGGGCGAGTAGAAAGAGAAGGCGAATAGAATCGCGAGTCTAGACAATCCGGTCTCTGGTGAACCTTCCGATCCTCAAAATTCTCAATTTTCACAGCCAACCACCCTCCTACGTGGTCGGTGCCGACAAAGGCTTCAACTTCTCCCAGACCGACGAAGCCTTCGTCTGCCAGAAGAAAAACCACTTCCAGGTGACCTGCCAGATGCAGATGCAGGGGGACCCTCACTACGTCAAGACGAGCGAGGGCTTCAAGAAGATTAGCAGCTTTCGCCTCCATTTTTACGGAGTCAAGGTAATGAAGGAGTCCTTTTTTTATTTTCGATATTGGAATGGAATGCAATGGAATGAAGTAACATGGCAAGGAATGGAATAAAGTAAAATGGAATGGAATTGAATGGAATGAAGTAACATGGCATGGAATGGAATAAAGTAAAACGGAATGGAATTGAATGGAATGAAGTAACATGGCATGGAATGGAATAAAGTAAAATGGAATGGCATTGAATGGAATGAAGTAACATGGAATGGAATACAATGAAATGACATGAATTGGAATAAATAATAGAATGACGTTTTTGTGAAATTATACAGAGCTTAAAATTGTCTACCGATTTTTTGGAAAGTTAGGAAAAATCTCTGGATTAACTGAAATTCTCAGATCATCGAGAATTTTATGGAGCTAGCTTGACTTTTTAATTAAATCTGTATGTTATTTTAGGCAGAGGATCCGAGTCAGGAGGTTCGAGTGGAACAAAGTCAGTCGGATAGAACAAAAAAACCATTTCATCCAGTGCCGTGAGTACCGCCTCTTATTTTAACAGCTATTTTTAAAATTCTTCTATGCTGGTCTGGGAGCAAAGAAAAAACATAGAATGTACCAGTTGCTTCTCTACCCGCGCAGATGGTAAAAGCCCATCGAGGGAATGGGCGAAAATAATAATCATGTTATAGGCGATGAGGCTAGCAACCCATCACTATTTTGATTCCATTTTCCACTTATACGCCCACAATCTTGCTAAATGTGGCCTATAGGTACCTGTTACCATAGGCTCTCTCTACTCCGTAAGGGATAAAGACGTGATTTGTGCATGTGCATGCATGTGCATGTGCATTTTTAAATTTAATAAGTTAGTTTGGTTATTTTGGTTTAGGTCATGGACGAAACAAGACAGGGCCTTTACCATGACGTCTTAATGCGATTCTTCTTAATCTTTTTTTAATATGGCCCCATCGATCGATGCGATGATTTCGCCAATGTCAAAGTAATAAATTCAGTATTCAAAAAACGCATTCTTGTAACCCCTCTCCCTCTAACAGCCTCTCTCTCTCTCTCTCTTCTTGATATGCGATCTCAATAATATTAAAACATTATTTGTAACAATATTGACACATATAAACAAGTCAACAATACATGGCGCAGTCGGTAGGACCACCAATACACATACATACACATATCACGTCTTTATCCCTTACGGGGTAGACAGAGCCAAAGGTAACAAAACCTTAAGGCCACGTTTAGCATGATTAAGGGCTAGATGGAAAGGGAAATCAAAATAGTGATGGGTTAGCCGCATCGCCTAGAACATGATTCCTAAGACTTTCGCTCATTCTCTCGATGGACTTTAACCTGCGCGGGAAGAGAAGCAACTGGTAAATTCTATGTTTTTTCTTTACTCCCAGACCAGCATGCACACCAGTACGCTTCCTTGTCACACTTCCTTAATCTGTCCGTTCTGTGCGTATTATACCCATCTTTAATTGCTAGTAGGTACGTTTTCTCTGGTGATTAAGTACTGCCTTGTTTGATTCAGGGTCGAGCTCCGTCGCGAAGGCACCAAGGTGACAGTAGGCCGCCTCCACTTCGCAGAAACCACCAACAACAACATGCGGAAGAAAGGCCGGCCGAACCCCGACCAGAGGCACTTCCAGTTGGTCGTCGCGTTGCGGGCCCACGTGCCAAGCGGGGACGTCATGGTGGCTGCTAGTGCTAGCGACCGTATCATAGTCAGGGTAAGTTTTACCATCATCGTCAGCTAAAAGAAGCATTGCTGAACATAGGCCTACCCCAAAGGATCGGTCGTCATCCAGTGGTATCCCACGCCCTTCACCAGGGACCCGATTTTTGAAAGCACATTCGAAAGTGGTATAAATCAGCTTATATCTCCAAAACTACAGCTCTAATCAAAGTTTTGACTAGTTCACAAGATTAATGAGAGCTGTGATTGTCTTCTATGCCACTCGTATTTAAAATTCAGCACAATTTTTCACCACTTTCGAGTGGTATTTTCACACATGTGCTTTCAAAAATCGGGCCCCAGGTCGTCAGTCTTGTGGCTTTTTTTGGTACGTAGTCGCCACTCGAGAACCTCCCAGCTTCGTCTTATGTGCCAGTATGTAATCATTACGATCCGTAGGCATTACCTAACTCGCTCGCAATCGCCATCGTGTTCATTTTGACAGTTCATGTATGGGCTGACAATTGGCATCGGAATCAGCTAGCTGTCACATTCATACAAGAACTGTCATATAACACGATGGCGATTTCGAGCGGGTTAGGTAATAAGCCTACAGGATCCTCTGCTTAGCGGCAAAATTTGCGAGTGCGATGGTGGAAGCGACCACAGATCTTGCGGAAGATCCAACCAACAGTGAACCAGTCTCAGCAATCTACTCTAAAATCTCGGAATAAAACACAGGCTTTTATCACAAGTGAAGTATTAGTTCAATGACTATAAATTTGTACACGGAAGGTCATGTTTCCAAGAAAAATCTTAACAGCGCGATCTAGGATTCGCGCCGCACCGTACAGCGCCATCTAGCGGCGTCTTGGCAAACTACATTTCTAAATGAATATGGATCTTATAACTATTTGTTTGTTAAGCGTTACATACATACGTTAATGAACTAAAATAACAAATTATATGATATTATCGTGGTGAATGGAACATTGACTTTAGTGGTACAATACGGTTGTACAATCTCTGTCAGCAATATTCGCTTAGTAAAATGACATGACGGCTGGTACAAATGGAAAAAATCGTACACTTATCCAATTACTGTTGGTGGTGCAGGAGGAAAACACGCATCATGGATTGATGACGGTCCGGGTTACTGATTTTCAGTATTGTTTAGAAACATAATTTCTAACGGGTTAACCGTAAAATTAAATACAAATCGGGAGGTAAAATTCTTGATGCATTGATAGTATCTATTGAAAAACAGCGCCATCTCTCGTCCTTGGTAGATGTTCTGCGGACGAGTTTGTGATTGTGTCGTAAAGGTTCATCATTCAAACACAGATGGCGCTTGGCGACAATATTTCACTCTGTTTCAGGCATCGAACCCTGGTCAATTCGAGTCGGACTGCACAGAGAACTGGTGGCAGCGAGGCGTGTCTGACAACAGCGTACACTTCAACGGGCGTGTCGGCATCAACACGGACCGGCCGGACGAGTCTTGCGTCATCAACGGTAATGACTGCTGATGCCCTGTCTTCCACCGTGGCGCCCTCTCTTAGCGCGACAAGAACTTACTTAAGGAATCTATTGCTTGCCGCATCCCCTATAACGGGGATGGCGAACCAATGGCACGCGTGCCACTGTTGGCACGCTTCAAAATAATTTGGGCACGCCAATAATAAAAAAAGGTTTATTTTTGTATATTAAATCACCAACTTAAAATTCATTTGTTATGAAATAGGGCGGAAAACGGGCAATGTGGTCATATGATGGTAAAATAACAACACACTCTTAAGACAACAGGGTCTTTGATGACAGGTCAGAGCCAAATATTACTTTATTCCTTCGATGGGATTTGCCATTAGCGCGCAAAGAGAAGCCACTGGTACATTCTGTTTATCCTTTGCTCCCAGACTGGGAGCCCGATTTGTGAAAGCACATGTGTGAAAATGCCATGCTCTCATTAATCTTGTGAACTAAAAACTTTGATTAGAGCTGTAGTTTTGAAGATATAAACAGATTTATACCACTTTCGAGTGATGTGAAAGTACCACTCGAAAGTGGTGAAAAATTGTGCTGAATTTGAAATACGAGTAGCATAGAAGACAAGCACAGCTCTCACTAATCTTGTGAACTAGTCAAAACTTTGATTAGAGCTGTGGTTTTGAAGATATAAGCTAATTTATACCACTTTCGAGTGGTACTATCGAGTGATGTGCTTTCAAAAATCGGGCTATGGCATGGAACAAATGCAGCATGGATATTCAGTATCGTTTAGGAATATCCGAGTAACTTTATTGCCCTTCCCACAGGTAACCTCAAAGTGATGGGTCACATCGTCCACCCATCAGATGCCAGAGCCAAGCACAACATAGAAGAACTGGATACGGCCCAGCAGCTGAAAAACGTGCAGAGCATCAGGGTTGTTAAGTGAGTCAATTACTTATGTACACCCTAAAGATAACAGGGCCTAACCACTCTGTCTGTTTTCACGCCTAGATCACTGAACCGATTCAGATGCAATAGATAAATTTAGTCCCCGGGAAGGACATAGGATAGTTTTTATCCTGGAAAATTGCAAAGTTCCCGCGGGATAGCGATGAGTGAGTGACGGGCGGGACTTGAACTCGCGCTTTAAGCCTATTCCGTGCCCATGTTGGACCACCGGATCTCCAGACCAAATCACCGAAATACATAATAGCTTGATACGCCACATTTAGGAAGCTTAGGACGCTTGGACTATAGAGACA
Organism: Pandemis cinnamomeana; assembly: GCA_932294345.1. Lineage (NCBI taxonomy): Eukaryota > Metazoa > Arthropoda > Insecta > Lepidoptera > Tortricidae > Pandemis > Pandemis cinnamomeana. The sequence goes on from OW028731.1 coordinate 4,355,204, forward strand.
GACGGACCTACGAAAGTATTGTCCAAGCTGAAACAGAGACGCTTCGTTCTCGTTCGGTCAACAATTGTAACGTTTTCTTCAGAGTAAGTTACGACCAAACACTTCGCACGCGCTTCGCTCTCGTTTGGTCTATAATCTTAACGTTTTCTTCACATTCTACTACGACTCAGCGCTCCGCTCGCGCTTCGCTCTCGTTTGGTCAATCATCTTAACGTTTTCTTCACATTAATTCAACTCTGACCCAACGCTTCGTTCGCGCTTCGTTCTCGTTCGGTCGATTATCTTGACGTTTTCTTCACATTCAACTCCGACCCATCGCTTCGCTCGCGCTTCATTCTCGTTCGGTCGATAATCTTAACGTTTTCTTCACATTCAACTCCGACCCATCGCTTCGCTCGCGCTTCGTTCTCGTTCGGTCGATAATCTTAACGTTTTCTTTACATTCCACTACGACCCATCGCTTCGCTCGCGCTTCGCTCTCTTTCGGACTATTATCTTAACGTTTTCTTTACATTCAACTACGACCCAGCGCTTCGCTCGCGCTTCGTTCTCGTTCGGTCGATAATCTTAACGTTTTCTTCACATTCAACTCTGACCCAACGCTTCGCTCGCGCTTCGCTCTGGTTCGGTCGATAATCTTAACGTTTTCTTTACATTCCACTACGACCCATTGCTTCGCTCGCACTTCGTTCTCGTTCGGTCGATAATCTTAACCATTTCCTCAGGTTCAACTACGACCCATCCTTCGCCGAGCACTCAGGATTGCTCGGCTTCGATCCTACCACTGCAGCTCCTCAAGCCGACACCGGCGTCATAGCTCAAGAGGTCCGCAAGGTGTTGCCTGAAGCAGTCAAAGAGGCTGGTGACGTCACACTACCCAACGGTGACACAATACACAAGTTCCTCGTTGTTAACAAGGTAAAGCAGAATTCTTGAGTTAAATCATGGATGAAAGGCATAATAATAATTGTGTCGTACAGACACACCATTCAAACAGATGACGTTTAGCGATAAAAAAATCTTGATTCATTTGAAATAACAGCGCCTTCTCTCGTCCCTGGTGAGCAGTAGATGTTCCACGGGAGTTTGTAATTGTGTCGTACAGACACATCATTTATGGATTATGTAGTATATTTTATCTCTGCAGGTGTCTAATACCTCAGCGTAATGCTGGACCAGCGATCGTTTCACTTTTGCGAAGACACACAACGCTGATGATCTATTTTTAATATTAGTAGGGATGTCTGTACAGATTTGCACCCGTCAATCCGTTGTTTCATGGCATACGCACATTATTGTCATCTGTTTGGAAGTGGCTTAGGCGCAAATTGGAAGTTTCTAGGCTATTATATACTATACGTAAGTTGATGATCCTTCTGCCTCAGGACCGCATCTTCATGGAGAACCTCGGCGCCGTGAAGGAGTTGTGCCGCGTCACGGGAAACTTGGAATCCAGGATCGACCACCTGGAGAGGGTGAACCGGAAACTCTGCAAGATCAGCATCCTCCAGCGGAGGGATAGCGCCCGTTCTAATGTTAGCAGCGGTAAGGCATCATCGTCATCATAATTATTATCATCATTGTCATCTGTTAAATCATTATCATTATCATCATAATTATCATCATCATTGTCATCTTTGACATTACCATCATATTTATCATCATCATTGTCATCTGTGAAATCATTATCGCCATCATCATCAATGTCATCTATGAAATCATTATCACCATCATCATAATTAACATCATCATTATCATGTTTGATATCATCATCAAAATTATCATCATCATTACAATTATCACCATCATTGACACCATTATCATTATCATAATTATCATCATCATCAACTTGCATGTGTTTTTATAAATAAATAAATAAATAAATAAATCATTGTCATCTTTGACATCATTATCATCATCTTCAGAGGCCTTAATTCAAAGCTAGATAGTGGCCAAGGGCTCTTTCATAAATATTTTTTTTAACCTACCAGGCACCTATTTTAGCAATTCGACAATTGTCGGTGACATGTGACAATTCAAATTGCAATGCGTGGCCAATACGAAGCCAATCGGCGTAGGTTCTCGTCGAGTTTGTGATGTAAACAGAATTGTCACTTGTCATCCACAATTGTCGCAATGTTGAATAAGGGGTCAGCTGTTTCAGAAAGACCATCATTGCCAAAAGAATGCGCCGCCAGAAACTTTGGAAAGTCACGTTTTCAAAGCTAATACGTAATTAAATTTTACTTAATAAACAAATGATTACAAACAGGAGTAAAAACAAATTTAACTATAATTAAATTAAAAACGAAGGTAAAACTAAGTTTCAAATGAAACTATTAAGCAATTCAAAATCAAACTAAAAACCTCTCCCCGCTTCGTGCCTGGTTCAAAAGTTCTCATTACCCGTGCCTCTTTGAAAGGCAATGGCAACCCTTTGAACCCAAATTCTAATTAACTAATTACTAATTGATTTAACTCATTGTTTTCTTTCTAGAATCCCATTTCTCCGCGATATCCACATCATCAAAGTCGTTCTACAGCGATGGCAACATTTCCATAGACCAAATAAGAGACATAGCGCGCAACATCAGAAAGCACGAGTGTTGCCACAAATTGAGCCACAACTCCCCCAAATATACCAGGAAACAGTGCAAAAACTGCCACGACCCACGCAACTACTCTAAATACGGGAAATTCTACAACTACAATAAAACCTGCGTGCGATACCACGCTGACAAAGAAAAACACGAATGCAATTTCCCTTCGTATGTTGGTAGCGCGGAATCGGAGGATAAGAAGATATCGGATTACAGCACCATGTCGAAAAAAAAAGACACGTGTCTATGGTTGAAGGACGAGGATAATTTTGCATGTGGCAACTCGAAGCTCGCTTTTTGTTGCCGCAAGAAAGAATACAGCGATGCCAGCAGTGAATTGATTTCGAATAAGTTTCTACAAATTGTTATAACTATTTTGATTTTTATAATGGCTGTATGGTAAGTTTGCTACTTTTGGACATCCATTAATCTAATTAATAAATTAGCTTCGGTAGTAACAGCAAGTAAAAAAAATATAGAAGAAAAATATAGTTTGTAAGTATGGATGGATGTTTGTTACTCTTTCGCGCCAGAACGGCTGGAAAAATCTGGATGAAATTTGGGACATAGATTATAGTCTGGAATAACACATAGGCTACTTTTTATCCCGGAAAATGGCGTAATTCCTGCGGGATAGCGATAAACGAATGGCTGACGAAGTTGCGGGCAACAGCTAGTAACAAATAAAATTAAAAAAATTCAACAAAAAAAAAAGAATACTTATAACAATTAAGTGCTTACAAGTAAACAAATATACTGTAATACAAGCTGTTTTGTTGACTGTACTTGGATTGTCATCTACCCTAAATTATGCAGTAGAATTCTGGTCACAGTCAGGGGCCCGATTTTTGAAAGCACATTATGTGAAAATACCACTCGAAAGCGCTGAAAAGTTGTGCTGAATTTAAAATACGAGTAGCATAAAAGACAATCACAGCTCTCATTAATCTTGTGAACTAGTCAACACTTTGATTAGAGCTGTAGTTTTGAAGATAAACAGATTTATACCACTTTCGAGTGGTGTGCTTTTAAAAATCGGGCCCTAGGACCGGTGGCGTAACTATAACGTCTGGGGCCCGTGGCAAATTCGTTAGATGGGGCTCCTTCCTCAATATAAAGAAGTGCATCAGCGTCCCTTCTGTGCTCTAAACCAATCCAGTCGGGGGGCCCGTAATGCTAGGGGCCCCTGGCATTTTGCCACCCCTGCCACCCTATAGTTACGCTACTGCCTAGGACCGTTAATCCGATTGACTTGAAATTTGGTACACATGTAGGACGGATGACGCAAGTACAGTCAGCAAAAACACTTGTATTAAAAATGATATTTATGACACTTACTTTCATCGTAGCTAATAAGATCTATGTTTCTCTTGCAGCCTTGTAGTGATGTCCGCTTTGTACTTCCGCGAACACCAGGAACTCCTAAACATGAAAGAGAGCCGGCAGCACGAGAAATACAATACTTACTACAACTACAAGAAACTAGAAAACGCGCCGGCCTACAGAGCAACGCCTCCCGATTTGAACCAAATACAGGTATACAACGTTTTCAACCCCCATCACCATTACCTGCCGGGAAACGTCCTCTGCTGGGGCCGATTTGTGAAAGCACATCACTCGAAAATACCACTCGAAAGTGGTATAAATCAGCTCATATCTCCAAAACTACAGCTCTAATCAAAGTTTTGATTAGTTCACAAGATTAACGAGAGCTGTGATTGTCTTCTAAGCTACTCGTATTTCAAATTCAGTACAATTTTTCACCACTTTCGAGTGGTATTTTCACACATGTGCTTTCAAAAATCGGGCTTTTGTATGGTATACTACCATGTCCCATAATGTCATGTGTACTAATTTAATTTTATTTGTTTCTACTTTTGTTTTTATGAAAATAAATATGTACCTTGCGACTCCGCTACTCACGTGCAAGATAACCAAGCCCTATCACTACTAATGCCACATAAAACACATATAAATCCCACAAACATAATTATCCCACCACACAAACACTGACACGTTTCGATCCCTCTAAGGGATCATTATCATACAATACAATACAATACAAATACTCTTTATTGAACACCACAAATCAGTACAAAACAATACAGAAACAAAGAACAAAGTAGACAATAGGCGGTCATAGTTTAGTGAGCACAACTGTTACACATGCTAACAAACGTCTGTCGTCTGTGATTGCATGAAAAGCATATATATGTCGCACAGGCTTGGTTATCTTGCTCGTGAGTAGCGGAGTAGCAAGGTAAACATTTTTTGTTCATTACCAACATGGCATTAAACAAACCTTATTTTTGTTTTCCAGAATTTGAAACCCTCACAACACGCACCGTCAAAGAAGACAGCAAAAGGTAACTTTTATGGTCTTTATAAATACGGAGTACTTCATGAGGCGGTTGGGAACTTGATAACTTCTTTTACAGAGGACCGATTTTTAAAAGTACTCCGAAGGTGGTATAAGTGCGTTTTTCTGATAATAAATCCACTCACCCTTTTTCTCTAAATATACAACTTCGATGGCAGTTCTGGGGCCCGATTTTTTAAAGCACATGTACGAAAATACCACTCGAAAGTGGTGAAAAATTGCGAAAACTTTCGAGTGGTATTTTCACACATGTGCTATCAAAAATCGGGGTCCTGATGAAGCATTCTATACTAACTCGAGGGCGTTGCCAAGGGGGGCAGGGAGGGGCAGCGCCCCCCCCCCCCTAGAGATTCTAAAAAAGTTGCCAAATATAATGCAACCAAAGTCCTAAGTCCTAAGTCTTTGAGTTGATTTGATTCATAGAGAATGAGAAAAGTAAGAATTGTAGTAGGTAAAGTCAACTTGCCCCCCCCCCCCCTGCGCCATCGGCTGGCGACGCCCTTGTACTAACTTTAACAGTGCTTAAGTATACATTTTGTTTTTAACAGAGAAAGGCTCCCACAAAACAACGCAGGAGTTCACAATGACGTCGTCCACTGAATCCCCGCACACCACAGCGACCACGCTTCACGCTTCTAAAAATTACGTACTCAACGTGCTCAGTAAGTAGACGTCGAAGTTACGCAAGATATCGCTAGATGGCGTTAGTAGCGAGAGACCCAGTTGACACATCTGACACATTTAACCTTTTCGGCGCCACGTCAAATACAAGAGACGTCACCCATACGCCAGTCGTCTTTATCGCAATGCCTTAAATCGAACCTAAACCCAATTGAGCGAAGGCTGCTTTTGCATTGAAGTAATGGACGTATATATAGGTCGTTGGCGTTGAACCTGCGGTGCTGATATGTGTCGTTGGCGTTGAAAAGGTTAAGCTCTAACGTGCTCAGCATTTTTGAAAGCAGATCACTCAAAGTGGTATAAAACAGCTTATATCTCCAAATGACTTTCTGCCAAGTTTCTTGCGGCGCATTCTTCTTGGCAATGGTGGTCTTTCCGAATGCGCTGGTAGTTTCAAAAAGACATGTAAAAGAGCCCTTGGCGGCCAATTTGCAAAAATAAAATTTTCATTTTCATTTTCATTTTCAAAACTACAGCTCTAGTCAAAGTTTTGACTAGTTCACAAGATTAATGAGAGCTGTGATTGTCTTCTATGCTGCTCGTATTTCAAATTCAGCACAATTTTTCACCAGTTTCGAGTGGTATTTTCTCACATGTGCTTTCAAAAATCGGGGCTCTGGGGTGCGAGTCGGGTTACCTCCGCGTGTGGTCAAGAGCTGCGGTTTTTGGATCCGTCCGGGAAGAGCAGTGCTTGGTCCGGTGCATCCTGGGCATCGCTTAATGATTTTCTGGCAGATTCTGAGGGATATCATTATCCGTTGGCTAAGAGCCGGACATGGTGGTAGGGCCTTTTGACCGTGTTCTACCGTACAACATTGCCGACATTTTTGTCACCAGATTTTTGAATACTGTATTTATTACTTTGACATTGGCGAAATCGCATCGGGCGATGGGGCCATATTAAAAAAAGAAGCTCTTACTACTGTACTTTTAACCCCCGACGCAAGAGGGAAGTCTTAACGTCAATATTTTGTGTATGTGTGTGTGTCTGTGACATCGTAGCTCTCAAAGGAATAGACCGATTTCGATGCGGTTCGTTTCATTCGAAAGCCAGTTTCCTTGCGGTGGTTTGTTCGTAAATTAGGGTGCCCAAAATGAGAGATAGTTTTACTATTAACAACTTGTATTTCCGAAGCCAAAATGCAATCGAACCGTCTTAAAACATTTACGATACTAGCGCCCCACACATTGTGTTGCACTTTGGAACTAAGTGCTTATTAATGATTTGGATCGAATGACAAGCCATCTAGTTCGGCCCGTCAGATCTAGGTGGCGCTGTATCGAACAGTCATGTTTGGTAAAAATTGGTCCGGCAGTTTGAAGAGTATCTGAGCATAAGTGGGGCGTTTTTTTTTAAATTTTATGTTATACCTTTGAGGCCTAAAGAAACTTGTTGTTACAGACATGGAGGCGTCAACTCGCGCGCCTCTCGACCGCCCCCTGGCGGTGGCCCGCAGCGCTGAGCTCGTTGGCAGCGCGTGCGCATTCGCGGCCAACGCGGACAACGAACTCGACGCCGAATGCCAGGTACAAGCGAGCTTATAGAATTAGAGAGAGAGAGAAATATGTACACATTCGATACACATTAGAGCAGATTCATCCGATTGAAATTTATTTATTTATTATTATGTTGTAATGTCATGTATATTATATTAAAAGATGCTACAAATGATTGGTCGGTCCATGACATGACATTTATTATTTAAGAAAATGAAATATATTATGACAACTTCAAATATCATTTTTTCTTTTAAAGGTTTTATATAAAAAAAACACGCTTTTTAGTGAATCCTTTCGTTTGTTATACACAACTGAAAGACAACTCAATTCGAAGGCTTACCCACCTGCTATGGATGGTGAAGGGGTATAGCGCGCGTCACGGAACGAGGATCCTGGGTTCGAACCCCGGCCATAGCATTACTTTTTGCATTTTTCTATGTTCTAATTTTCATTGTTGTATACATACACAACTTAGCATACAAATCTGTGAGCAAATCAATTCATCCCCTGTTTTTTTCGTCGGTTAACAATGGTTCTTTAGCGTCTTCAACCTGATGATGATTAATAATGGGGCAGAAACGACCCGACTTTAAACATGTTCATTCCTTTCCACGCTGCTAAATTAGGATTGGAGACACGTTTCGAAATGGATAAACAATCTGCTGGTAAGAAAACAAAATAGGTATAGTCCGTTCCAGTAAATTTTAACGGTTTCATAAACAAACCCCTGAGTCCATATGAAAAACATACATACATACATTAGCTGTTGCCCGCAACTTCGTCTGCATAGAATTCGTTTATCGCTATCCCGCAGGAATTACGCAATTTTCCGGGATAAAAAGTAGCCTATGTATCATTCCAGACTATAATCTATCTATGTTCCAAATTTCACCTAGATCTGTCCAGCCGTTCTGGCGTGAAAGAGTAACAAACATCCATCCATCCATACTTACAAACTTTCGCGTCTATAATATTAGTAGGATATATCACGTCTTTATCCCTTACGGGTTAGACAGAGCCTAAGGTAACAAAACCTTAAGGCCACGTTTAGCATGATTAAGGGCGTATAGGTGGAATGGGAAATCAAAATAGTGATGGGTTGCTAGCTGCATCGCCTATAACATGATTCCTTAGAATTTTACTCATTCCCTCGATGGGCTTTTACCAACTGCTCGGGAAGAGAAGCAACTGGTACATTCTATGCTTTACCTTTGCTCCCAGACCAGCATGGAAATCCATAAGGGATAAAGACGTAATTTATGTATGTATGTACGTATATGTTAAAACGTATGGAGCGTTGGAATTCAAAGGGCTCATTGAACCTTCTTTTCCAGTCCTCGTGCAGTTTGGAACCGCCCCAGGCTTACGAGACCCAAGAACCACTGGAACGCATAAAACAAGAGCTGAACGACACCTTCGTAAGACCACTAGAGCCCCGACTAGACTCCCATGACAAACTACCCACAATTCCAATCATACCAGAGAAGAACAACTCAGAAACGTTGAAGCAAGAGAACGACTCCTTCAAGAAGCAGCTGCACGAAGAGATGATGGCAGAATCGAATCTACTGGATCCGAATAAGATGAATCTGACTGATAACTTGAGTGGGAGAGTGAAGAGGAGTGTGAGGAAGAAGAGGGAGACCAATGAAGCGTTGTCCAAGAGCAGCTCTGAAGAGATGGTGCTGAATGATCAGTCCTACGAAATGGGGCAGACAGGTAAAGACAGGAGTTTGTATTCATACATTTACTCCTTTTATAGCGCTCAAAGTGTTAGTAAGCAGCATGTGACTACCATACCGCTTGAGGAGTCACAGTCACTTAAATACTACTCTAACAGCGCTTTAAGTCAATTTGCGCTACTGTACCTCCACAATTGCTCTCCTATATCTCTTAAATTAATTCTGTAACTCCACTATATTGCCATAGTGGAACCTAAGAACATAAGAACTTGTGCCCATTCCTGGGGCTTAGTATAGTTATAAGGTGCTATAACTCCTATGTGATAGCTCTAACTGATGACCTTGGGATCTTTCGAGCTCTTTTATATTTCTATTCTAACTCTTATATTAGCGCCTAATGTTAGTTGGGAATTTTTCTATCTGTGACAAAAATTCGCATAGTAACAAGGTCACGTGACAGCTAGTAACAGATAGAAAAATTGGAAGGCTTACCCACCTGCTATGGGTGGGGTAGGGGCACGTGTCACGGAACGACGAGGACCCGGGTTCGATTCCCGGCCATAGCTTTACTTTTTGTATTTTTCTATTTTCTAATTTTCAGTATCGTCTAAAAGTAACTTATTATGTTAATCGGCATTGTATCTTTCCAGAAAACGTAATAACCTTCGGTGTCGCCACGAAATCGTTCACCAACGATTCTCTATTCACTGAGCTGGTGTCCGCGCATGCGCCGTACAACTTCACGTACGCTGTGCCACTGTCTCACTGTCTACATAACAAGCAGATCGATCTGATCATCAGGTAAGAAGCCAAATTCCACAGAAATCCTGGATAAACATGGAAGTAACATGGGAGCCTGATTTTTGAAAGCACATCACTCGAAAGCACCGCTCGAAAGCGGTATAAATCGGCTTATATCTCCAAAACTACAGCTCTAATCAAATCTAATCTTCTTTCTTCTTCTTATTTGTGGCGTATCAAGTCGTTATAGCGACGACAATTGCACCAATGTCAAAGTAACAAAAATATAATTCATAAATCTTGTGACAAAATGTCGGCAACGTTGTACGACCTCCTTCCCCCTGGCTCTTAGCCAACAGCAGTGGCGGACTAACAGGGGGGCGGAAGGGGCGTCCTGGCCCGGGCCCCCGGTCTTTGGGGGGCCCCAAATGCCTCCGTGTTCTCCTGATCAAATCCTAAACAAGACTTTAAAAATGTGCTTAGTAGTTAGTACCTATTTTTTTTAAGCTGGGGGGCCTCATTTAGTTTTGTCGCCCCGGGCCTCTGACGGGCTTAGTCCGCCACTGGCCAACAGTCAATGATATCCCTCAGAACCTGCCAGGAAATCATTAGCCAATGCCCAGGGTGCACCGGACCAAGCACTGCTCTTTCCGGACTGTTCCAAAAACGAACCGCAGCTCTTGACCACACCTGGGGGTAGTTTGCACCCCACCTTCCATACTTCACGCTCTAGTGAAAATTATGACATAACTAGCCTTCCGTCCGCAGCTTCGCCCGCGGTAAATTTATTTTCCCGTAGGAAAAGGTATTTTCCCGCGGTAAAAAGCCTATGTCACTAAGTGATAATGTAGCTTTTTAAAGGCAAAAGAATTTTTGAAATCTGTCCAGTAATTTCGGAGCCTATTCAATCCAAACAAACAAACAATCAATAAAAAATTTCCTCTTTATCACAATCATCATCACTATATAGTATAAAATAAAGTCGCTTTCTCTGTCCCTATGTCCCTATGTATGCTTATAATATTATTATCTTCAAAACTACACAACGGATTTTGATGCGGTTTTTTTTAGTAGATATAGTGATTCAATAGGAAGGTTTGTATGTATAATGCATGCATAATATACCGTGCGAAGCCGGGGCGGGTCGCTAGTAATATTATATCATCACTACATAGTATAAAATAAAGTCGCTTTTTCTGTCCCCGTGTCCGTATGTATGCTTATATCTTCAAAACCAGTCAACGGATTTTGATGCGGTTTTTTTTAATAGATAGAGTGATTCAAGAGGAAGGTTTATATGCATGCATAATATACCGTGCGAAGCCGGGACGGGTCGCTAGTAGTATAGATAAATTATGACTTTTGTTTTCTAGGTCACCTCGTCTAAAAGACGTGCGTCTATGCGATCTCCAGTGCAAGTACGACTCGGAGAAGAACTGCCAGCTGAACCGCGACATGGCGAAGCCTATCCTGACCAATGGAGCTTGGAGCTCCAGCATGACCCTGGACTGCAACCTGGACAGGGTGCTGAAGATACGGGCATCCTTCATGGCCAACAAGGTAATAAACGAACCAGCAGCGGCGTTAAGGTCTTCGCACATTAGACCAACTCCACGCCAATCCGACACCAACTCAACTCACACTCTCGATGTGTAGTCAACTAGTTGATCCATCAATGGTCACTAGTGGGCAATGCGTTGTCAACGAGTGGACAACGCGGTGTCAACGAGTGGACAACGCAACTCATTTGGCAAATGGTTGCCCGTCACGCGTCAGTCGCAAACGCATAGTCGTTGCGTGGACAACGTGTGGTCGATGCGTGGACAACGTGTGGTCATTGCGTGACAAACGTGTCGGGGTTGACCTTGCGTTGACGATGCGTAGGCCACTCGTTGTACACTACTTTATAATCATTTTTTGAAATTAAACCTAAAACATATGACACAGGGCTTAAATTTCAATGTCTAGCATAGAGTCGAGTCGCTGTTGAGTTGGTCTAATGTGCGAAGACCTTTAGGGCGGGTTAGGTTCGTAAGGACTAGATTACATAACAACTCTATAAGCAAAACGTCTTAGTTACATAAGGTCTTGGTAGCTAAATGTCTAATTGTACAAACGTCTTAATAGTAGAATGCCCGGGTTTAAGATTGGACTTAGTTTTATTACGTCTTGTTTGTATAACGCCCTAATATCAAAATGTTGTAATAGCAAAACGACTAGGTAGGCTTATCGTCAAACATTAATAACGTCTAAATGGCATAACTAGATGGTTGAATGACAAGAAAAACTCAAACGTAGTTTGTGAAGGAACTCTTTGATAAAGAAACTTCAAAGTCGAGTTGCTGGACACTTAAAATCAAAGATAATGTACTTATTGTATTATTTAAATACTAGTTTCTGCCGGCGACTTCGACCGAGACCTAGACAATAACTAGTCGTCCCTACAGAGATTAAATTCATCTAATATCACCTAGCCGGTATGCAATCATGACGTTTTGCTACCAAGACCCAGATATGCTATCCAGACACTTTTCCTTATGCGTCGTTTTACAACCAAGACTTATTAATAACTTGGACGTAAACTCTATTAGTCATTTTGCAACTTCGGGCGTTATGCTATAGTTGTCGATCTAACAGCTAAGACATTCTACTCACTAGGGCATTCTGCAAAAAAGACATTGTGCTTACCAAGACCTTATGCAACTAAGACGTTTTGCTTATAGGGTCGTTATGCAATCTAGTCCTTACGAACCTAACCCGTTAGGGCCACTGACACCCCGGGCAGTAATATTTAGGCGCCCACTTAAGGACAGTTAGTATTGAGGGTACACAGCCGGTGAGCCAGGAGGCCGAGGCCCCAGACCTCAGCGCCCCCCAAATTCGGCGCCCCGGGCCGTCACCCCATTGCGCGCCCCCCCCCCCCCTCCCTAACGCCGGCACTGAAACGAACATATAACTAGTGTCCGACCGAATCTGATTTTTCAGCCGAAACCGAAGTTTCGGTCTTGCTCTCATGTTTCGACCGAAACCGAAACTTATTAAAACATTTAAAATTACGATTATTTACTGCAATTTAATGTTTTTTAACATTTATTAACACATAATTATACTTACCAAATCACTCAATTGCAAAATACACCCTGTTGCAAAAAAATCGGGCACCCATGATTTTTCAGATTTTTAGGCATTAAAGCTTAGAAAGTAAGCTATTATGCATATAAAATACAAAAACCATGCGTGCCCGTTTTTTTGCAAGGGGGTGTCCTCTTCAACTCACGATTAAATGAACGGTGGCGAACTGAGCCGGGGCCGCCGGCGAGCAAGCACGAGTTAGCTGCGAAGTTTACCGAACGACGCACGAAAATTCACGTACACTCGAGTTTCGGCGCGGTCGAAAGTTTCGGCTATATTTTGGCTGAAACCGAAACTAACCAAAACTAGATTATATTACGTCTCAATGTTAATCGACGTCTCTGCGTGTAGCAGTTAATACATAAAATTTACATACATACATATATCACGTCTTTATCCCTTACGAGGTAGACAGAGCCTAAGGTAACAAAAGCTTAAGGCCACGTTTTGCACGGTTAAGGGCGTATAGGTGGAAAGGGAAATCAAAATCGTGATGGGTTGCTAGCCGCATCGCCATAACATGATTTCTAGACTTTCGCCCGTTCCCGCGATGGGCTTTTACTATCTGCGCGGGAAGAGAAGCAACTGGTAAATTCTATGTTTTCTCATTACTCCCAGTCCAGAATGGAATAAAATTTATGTATAAACATTTATGTATTTTTTTTGTTCGCAGAACCTATGCCTTCTAGCTCCGGAACATAAGACACCACTCCTAGAATATAACATTCACGTATATAGAGATTGTCATAATTGAGCTTTCACATAATATCGGTTCGTATAATGTCGAATTACTGAGGTCCAATAGAGTCGTCGATGACTTGAACATCCATTTTCGCCTATTATTCATTGACATAATGTTCATTTGATATAATGCATTTTTTTCTAAAAAGCATAAAAGAACAAAGTTTCTTGTTTATTTTTATTGTGTTGCCATTTCTTTTACTACAACAATGTAAAATTATATGACGATATCGTTATGCAAACAAATAATATACATTTTTATGTCTTAATGTAACGAATTACGATCCACTGTATTTTGCTATAAAATATTACTTAAAATAAGTTATACGGAATCTAAATACATAATATTCAAAGCCATTTTTGACATTAGAAATTGAATCTCTAAGTTTTTCTTTTTAAGTTATTATTTTATTACTACGACATTTAATTTACTGTAGCAAATCATTGATATTTTCGTTTGTAGCTGTATTTTTCTAGTAAAAAAGAAGAACAATTTGGACTTACCAGAAAAAATCTCTTGTTCTTAGAATGTTTAAATCTTTTTTGTATAATAACCTCGAATAAAAAGAAACAAAAACATAACCTATTGGAGCTCAAAATCCAAAGGTGAATATTTATACATTTCTTTTAATCACTACATATTTCCAACATCTTTTAAAATACTACGTCGCTCTTATCTTAGATATATTTATTATTTATTACATAAGATAATTAATTCATACATTCCAGAAGTGCAATTATACTAAAGTATCCGTCCGCAAATTTATGTAAAAAATACATTCGGTGAAAAAAATTTAAAAACAAAACACTGAAGCAATAATGCTACACGTTAAGTTTCTACTCTAAAAACGGGGCGAAACCAATGCTTGAGTTTGACATAAAATTTATAAGACATAATTTTATTATACCTATCTTATATTTTTATCACATTAAGTAGTGAAATGTACAGCACATTGAGAATTGATCTTAGAAAAAAAGGAACCGCCTTATCTTGCTGAATATGAATTTATCCACTAACGTCTGAATAATGTTAAATCAAAAACGTAAAGCGCCACTAGATTTGTGACTATAAAATATTTTTTTAATAGAATTTAGTTGTCATAATTTTATTTAATGGAATTGGTACGTGTAAGATTCATAGAATATGTTTTATGCAATTTAAATTAAGTCAATGTGGTGGTAGCTAATTTTATTTTATTAGTACATATTATTTAGATTATGATATATTTTGTTATGTCGATTATTGTTTGAAATTGAACGTATTTTTACAGCTTTACTGTTATTTTTAATATTGTTTTAAAGTTAATATATAATACTCATCTGTGTAATTTCCTACTTTATCTTGAGATCTCTGAAAACATCACTGTATTTTTTCTATAGTATATTCAATCCATAGACAAATGTGCAATGTCACAAAAATTGCACATTTAAAATTGTAACATACACATTCCAAGCCAGTACTTAATTAGTATTTAAGTAACATTTAAGTAAACTCAATTTAGTAGACCGTAGTGCCACTAAGCAATATAGATTCATTAAGTCACTACATTCCGTAAATTATGTCAAACCTTTTTATGACAACTAAAATTATATCTAAATCTTTCCAAAAGGCTGCCCGGCAGTCTGTTGTCTTCAAAAATTTAATTATTTGATATAGAAATATTACCACTTTCAGATACAAAATATAATTATGAATAAAATTTTAATGACAAGCAGTTGAATTCGGTGTTCTTTTTTAAATTATTAATAGTACAAAATTTAAAAATACACAGTAACCTATTTATTTCCAATATTTAAAATAAACGTAAATATTTTCCGATCCTGTGTTAAGATTTAGAAATACG
Organism: Pandemis cinnamomeana; assembly: GCA_932294345.1. Lineage (NCBI taxonomy): Eukaryota > Metazoa > Arthropoda > Insecta > Lepidoptera > Tortricidae > Pandemis > Pandemis cinnamomeana. The sequence goes on from OW028731.1 coordinate 4,370,505, forward strand.
TCTTGCCATATTTTAGTCTTTATTTATTAAAATAGGTGCATCACATAACTTTTAGGACTAAGTATTTTATCTGATTTCTATTAGGTCAAACAAAATTATGAGAATATTTTGTAAGTTGATAAGGTTTGTAATCTCACTGAAGATTCTTTTGGAGTCGATACTATTCGGATTATGTTTTTTTATTCTACGTAGTATTTGTAGTTATTTTTATTTATGAATTATTAAGAAATGTAATGTCCTAGCAGTAAGTGTCCACAAATTTGTAACATTTAAGACAAACATAAATAAATGTAGCTGTACCTATATTGTAGTTTTGATTACCACCCCAAGGTAAAACAGATAAAAACCGGCCAAGTACTAGCCTTACTCGCGCACTGACGGTTCCGTACAAAGGCAATCCTACTGATATTATAAATGCGAAAGTTTGTGAGGATGTGAGTGCGTATCTTTGTTCCTTCTTCACACTGAAACGAATGGAAGGATTAGGACCAAATTTGGAACGGACATAGATGGTACGCTAGATTAAAATATAGGCTGCTTTTTATCTCGGAAAATTGCATAGTTCCCGCGGGATAGAGATAAAATGATTTTTGAAGCGACTGTATGTAAGTATGCTTGTCCGGGTGGAATCATGCGACTCAATTTTAAAGCAGATACCTTCAATCCAGGGATGTTACGGATATATAATTTCGGATCCGAATATGGATATGGATATTGGTAAAATATAATATCGGTTTCGGTTACGGTTATGGATATTAAATTATGCCGGATTATCCGATAGCTTCGGTTACTGATATTAAAATTTTAAGGAACCTGTAAAATGAAATACAAATAGTACTTTGTAGGTTTCGCAATCTGTCGTACAAGTATAGTATGTATGTATCCGAAACTATCTAAAACTTTTATATCGGATTCGGTTACGGTTACGGATATTTTTTTTCGGATATCCGATAGTTTCGGTTACGGATACGGATATTCATAACAACACTACTTCAATCGACTGAACTGAAATTTTGACTTGAGTAAGTCGGAATGACAATACAACTACAAGGTTAACTGGAAGAGATCCTTTTTAGGGTAAGTTCGGCTTTGTGCATGTGTGTTGTCCTGTATTCATCTTTTTCTTGTTTTATGTAAAATAAAGAGTTATACATACATACATACAATATACTGGTAGTGGAGTTCTGGTGACATATTCCTTCTGTGGCACGGATAGGTACAGGGCCCTAAAAAACTCCATAATAAGTTAGTCACCTTCATACGTAACATCGCTGCAACTATTATTTGCCTATTAAATTCTATTACCACACAACCCGTTTTAAACCATTAACCTCCTTTTACCTTCCGAAGTTAAGTAATAACCAAGTTTCGCGTGTTGATCGTTTTTTCTTAACTGTGTCGTTGGGTCATTGACCTTGTGTTATTTTTCGTAGGCGCCTAAAATTATATATGTTTTTCTACTCCTAAATATACTGTGATTTATGTTATCACGAGCACCACTAAAGAACATTCATAATATGACTTTGGATAAGTCTATATTGTCTATTGCCTCTAAAAGCACTTGTTGGCTTATGTCGCTTTAAAAGCCCTATCGTTACGTAGGTGATTTTTTTCTGCCAATGAGTTGTTTTTAATATGTCCATTCAGATAAGCTATGGAAAAAACCATTCGGTCGTTCAGGACCAATTGCGGTAGTAGGTAGGTGTAGTAGAAAATGGTTATAGTTTCGTTTTCGGGTAATTTGGTGGCTCTGATCACGAATTTGGCATTATTTATGTTTTATTTACAGTACATAGAGCCCGGCGCAACGGTGAACACCTTTCAACTGTTGATGATGACGATGGTGATGATAATTTTGTTTTAAAGAAGTCGTAGAAAAAGTACAATACTTTTTCTACGACGTTGTATAATTAAGTCAAAAAAAGCTCGTAGCGCCTTTTCTTACACACAAATCACGTCTATATCCATTACGGAGTAGTCAGAGCCTGAGGTAACAAGACCTAAAGGCCACGTTTAGCTCGATTGTAGGCTTATAGGTGGAAAGGGGAAATAAAATAGTGATGGGTTGCTAGCATCACCTAACTTGATTCCTATGATTTCGCCCATTCCCTCGATGCGCTTCAACCATGCGCGGGACGAGAAGCAACTGGTACATTCTATGTTATTCCTTTGCTATCCTACCTGTGTATCACAAATAAATAACTTACTTACTTACTTGCTCCCAGACCAGCATGGAAGTAATTTTCACGTGTATGACCAAAAAACTTATGACCAACGATAATTAATTATGCGACAAATGAGAAACGTCAAAAATCGAATGCTTCGATTGTACATTATATGTAATTTGCATAAGAATCCTGTTTAATGTCCTCGTGTACCTACAATGTAAATACAAAATGTTGCATTAAAATGTAAGAACAAGCACGTTATGCCATAAACATACATAATATCGCCTGCCGAATGCAATAAGGGCACAAGTCAAAAAACCAATAATTCGAGAAACGGCCAGTTAAAGTTTTGAGAAACAGGTGTATGATCACCAAATTGGCAATATTTTTTTTTATTTTAGAAAAACGTATCTGCTCATGAGATTTTCTTTTTCTTTATCATAGACAGCTTCGGATGAATCCGTTAATTTCATTTATAATAATATACATTTTAAATTGTAAGGGCCTAAACATGGGTAGATACTTAGTATTGTGCCTTTGTTGCAGAAAGTATTTTATGCAATTTCGTAATGTGCCTGAAGTCATGCTAATCATCATATGCATAATCAATAATACAAATGCAATAAATTAATGTCAAATTAAAGAAAATGCTAATAATATAAAATAAAATCAAAATCCCACTTTCAAAACACCGGTTCCTAACCAAATAGGTTAGGATTGGTATCAATTGTTTTCTACACATGTTTTTATAATATCAGTATTAATTTCGTCGTACCCTACAGATTTCGTATTATTTTAATGACATCCTATTCATTTATTTTTCTGACACTGGTGTTATGAAGATGCTATTATTTCGTGCATTACCATGTATGTGCATTTGGGGTGTTTGAGGTTGTTTAACTGAACCTGCTAGTTCTGTGTAGTAAGTATTAAAATTTGATGCTAGTTCAAAGGGGTCCGTTATCATTTTATTTTTTACTAGCAGTTGCTCGCAACTTCGTCTGCGTAGAATTCGTTTATCGCTATCCCGCGGGAATCACGCAATTTTCCGGGATAAAAAGTAGCCTACGTGTTATTCCAGACTATAATCTATCTATGTTTCAAATTTCATCCAGATCGGCCCAGTCCTTTTTGAGCCTATTCATTACAAACATACAAACATACAAAAATAGGTACAAATCTTTCCTCTTTATAATATTAGTATAGATATAGATTACCAGTTTATTAATTATGTATATTGCGGTGTGTTTATAGTACTATTAGTTTAATTTTTTATTATTTGCCACGAGGCTCTGCATTTATTTTTAATGTTGATCAAATATTTGCTATTATTTAATCTTTGCGCAGTATCTATGCATTTTTTTAATAGTTTAGTGTATCTGTAATATTCATGTTTATTTTGTTCGGTTCTTTGTTTTTTATAATATCGAAAACGAAGTAATCTTTTCTTTTGCAGCTAATTTTTACTCCTGTTGTCATCCATTTTAAAGAATTATGATTTGTATTGTTTTTTTTTTCCCGCATAACTAGAAAACATAGCTTATACCTAAAACAATACGATCAAGTCGTGAAACTGATTGAATGCGACATTAAAATCACTTTCTAAACATATAATCTGAAAAAGATAGACTTGACAAACATTTCTGAAATTTATTTATATTTTGTGCTGTGTCATGATCAGAAATGCCGAGAAGTAAAATGGCAGCATAGGCCATTTTTATTTTTACATTGCTCAATATATTGTCTATGCAGGTTTTATCCCTTGTTGGTTCTTTTAAATGATTTGTTAAATTATAATTATTTTTTTATATATAAATAGGAAGGCAAACGAGCAAGTGGGTCACTTGATGGTAAGTGATCACCACTGCCCATGGAAACCTGCAACCCCGGAGGGATTACAGATGCGTTGCCAACCTAGAGGACTAAGATGAAATGCCTATTAGTCTGTTACAGTCTTTACTAATTGCTAGTGTATTAATATTGAAGTCACCACATACGATTATTTTTTTAAATTTAGATTTAGTGTTCAATTCGTGTAGTAAAATATCTAGCTTGTCAAGAAATAAGTTAGCGGATGAATTTGGAATTCTGTAGGTACAAACAAATGACTACAGCATTATGTTTGGGTACCTCAATACCACAGCACTCAAAGATCTTCGATACCGACATTTTCTGCAAAAAATCGAGTTCCTTAAAAGTTACCTCTGGCTTTGCCAAGATACAGACTCCGCCTCTATTTTGGTCTCGGGAATAGCTGCTGGCCAATGCGTAATTATTGTATTATTGAAATATTTGTTTCATTTCCAGATTTAATTAAAGTTTCTGTGAGAGATAATAATATCTGGCTCATTGTTTTTCTTGTATATTTTCGTGAATTCATTATGCACAATCAATGTTCATAAGTGTCATATAAATATAATATCACAAGACACAACTTAAAATTCAACTCAAATGATTGTGCAATAAGGGCACAACTAAGAAATGCCTTTATCGCATAAACAGGGTAGGCCATTTCGTCACATGTAAAAAGGGCATTTATGCCCTCTATATTCCGTTAGAGTTAACTTTTGAAAATAGTCTTTAATGTATACGGTAAAACGATCAAATTAGAACACGATTCCGGGATAAACTCAAAAACCGAAAATTTTGATTTCGGCCCTTTTTGCATTCAGCAGGCGATATGTGTCATAAACGCAACGAAAATCGGCCAAGAGTGAGCCGGGTCTGCCTGTGACATGGTTCTTGTCGACGTCAGAACAAGAACACAGTTCTTGTTCTGACGTTGACTGTGTTCTTGTATAGTTTACAGGACGGTGCAGCTATGCGCCGACAGATGGCGCTGTACTAGTTTAAAACTTGGTATCGAAGTGTCGTTCTATAAAACATTATTATTACTATAGCCTTTTTATTCCGAATTCGCTACAATTTCAGTAAGTATGTTGTTATTGTTTTTTTTATTATTATTAAATTGTCGCGTAATTCGGCGTGCCTCATGGCATAGGCCTCCTCCGTGTATTGGAGGGTTTGGGCTATAGTTCCCACGCGCGCCCAGTGCGGATTGGGAACTTAACACACATTATTGAATTTCTTCGCAGATGTGTGCAGGTTTCCTCACGATGTTTTCCTTCACCAAAAAGGTCATGGCAAATTGCAAATGTAATTTGCACACTATAAAACATATGTGTGACTAATTTTAATAGCATGCTGCAGGAGAGTAATTGTTTGGGTTTTTGGCAGAAAGCCTATGAAATATCAAAATGGTTGGTTATGGTAAAACTCAGTGCAAAATGAAACGCATAATTAAAAAGCCTTCCACGCTAAAACTACTGAACCAATTTTTACCAAACATGGCTAAGAACCACCGCAAGGAAACTGGCTTTCGAATGAAAAAACCACATCCAAATCGGTTCATCCGTCTGAGAGCTACAGACACACACAGACATTGATATCAAACTTATAACACTTTTTTTTCGTCGGATACGTAATAATATTCCATTAATCATGTGATGTTTTTAACACTTTTAAACCCCCCCCCCCCCCCTTGGTGATACGTGATGAGGTTTAAAACTCCCCCCCCCCCCCCCCTCCTTCCTCATCCAAAATCACGTTTATTTTTAGTACCGACAAAGAATTTTTAATTTTTAGAATATTATCTTTAAATACAGGTATAAAAGGCGCGGGTACTTCGTTCGTTGCCTGGCAACGGCGAGTCAAGGTCACACTACACGCCGCTTTTCGGTTTAAAGATCGCGCGTTTGACGAATAAATACACGTGAGATCTTACTACACCCCCCGCCCCTCTTGTGATGTTTCGTGATTTTTGCCGAACCCCTCCCCCCCTTTCGGACCCTCACGTGATTAATGGACGGCCCCCAATTCAAAAGGTGCAGCCCAGTGAAGGACAGATGAACCTTTTGCATCATGCACAAGGAACCCCAAAAGACATTACACAAAGTGCTTAGTTCCGATCACGAAGGCTAAGGCTAGGTTTCAAAACGAGCGGACCGTAAGTACAATACAATACAATACAAATACTCTTTATTGAACACCACAAATCAGTACAAAACAATACAGAAACAAAGAACAAAGTAGACAATAGGCGGTCTTATCGCTTAATAGCAAGTAACTTAACTGTTTTTTATTAATTAAGAAACAAACACAATTGGCAAAAGAATAAGATACATATACAGTGGCGAACTTATTCTTAGAAGAGATCTGTACCGGTTAACCTTTGAGCAAATGGGAGGAGTATTAAAGTGGGGACCGTCAGTTAGTTTAAAATTACAAATAGTGAAAGCCATAATACAGAGTAAGCGTACGTCTTTAAATACCTGCATAACTCTTAAATAGCCTAACTTAAAATTTCATTTTAATTTCATGTTTTTCATAATTTCATTCGTATTTTTTGTTGATCCGTCCTACATTATGTGAACCAAATTTCAAGTCAATCGGGCCAACCGTTGAAGAGTTCCCTCCTGCGGAGACGGTCCTGGCTGGTCCACCAGAATTCTACTACCAGATTATTGTACTGTCATCCGACTTACACAAGTAGGTATGCAAAATTTCAGCTCAATCGGTTAAAGATATCTGCTTCAAAATTGAGTCGCAGAATTCCACTCGGACAAACATACGTTGCAAGTTAATTATATCTTGTAACACATAGTGAAAGCCACAATACAGCGCAAGAGTAAGTCCTTAACTAAATTCAAATTCCGTGACGCGTGCTATACCCCTACACCACCCATAGCAGGTGGGTAAGCCTTCGAATTTTTCTATCTGTTACTAGCTGTCACGTGACCTTGTTACTATGCGAATTTTTACCAAGCGTCATCTGTTTGAATGATGTCTCTGTACGACACAATTACAAACTCCCGTGGAACATCTACTGCTCACAAGGGACGAGAGAAGACGCTGTTTTGTATAAAATGATAGGTACAATCATATAAATTAAAACATAAAAAATCAAGTAAATTTTCTTGATTCATTTGTTAGTACCGACCTTAATTATAAAAGAAAAATAATGCGAGCAGAAAACGCTTCAGAATAACCACGGCCTTAATCACTCCAAGCAGACAGCTAACAAAACATTTTCTTGCAGTACTCACCCGGCGCTCGCGCAGGATAGACGCGTCGCACACCAACGAAGTAGTGACGTCAAAAAACCGGTTTCAAAGGATCAGAAACAGTTTAAAGGTTTTCTATACAAGGTAAGGACGTTTATTAACTTCCAAGTTAATGTTTAAGTCGGTTTTAAAGACGGTCTAACCGGTTATGTGGTGAAATTCTTGAACCGTTATGTGGTCAGTTAGCTGTGTAGCCAACTGAGATAATGGTCACCATTCAGGTACTTGTTACGTCTCTAATACTTGAGTATTAAGTACTCGGGGACCCTGTACATCCAAGAAAATATTTGATTTAAATTATTTTCGTATGTTTTTTGTTTTTATATGTTACACTAGGTCAGTGGTTCCTAACCTTTTCAATGTCACTAGGTACCCCTGTGAACAAGTATGGGAATTGAGTTTACCCCTAGCTAAATTAAAATAATTAAAACCACACAAATTCGAACGAAAATATGTTTATTATGTAAGAAATTGCACGTTTAGCTAACTAGTAAGTAAAGTAATATATAAATCTCGGAGTTAACTAGTGTGATGGTTGAGAATATTATTTTGTTTATTGCTATTTTAATACTATTTCGTGCCATCCCGTGTTACCCCCCTAGAATCTCCGTTTTACCCCTGCGGGGGTAATTACCCCCAGGTTAAGAACCACTGCACTAGGTAGTTGTTGCCCGCGACTCCGTCCACCCAGAATTAAAAACCTATTTATCAGGGTTAATATAGGATTAATGGTGAAAAAAATTTTCAAATCGGTCCTTTTCGATTTTCGGTTTCGGTGCCTATTCGATGCAAACAAACAAATCTTTCCTCTATATATTAGTGCAGATTAGTCATAAGTAGAACTTAATTAGGATACCTACCTAGATGTAAATTAAAAAAAACCGGTCAAGTGCGAGTCGGACTCGCGCACCGAGGGTTCCGTATCATTATCTATAAATATCTAAAACCAGTGTAAGCAGAGCCCTGTTCCAAAGCAAAATGTACGCAGTGTGGGGTTACTTTATATTGGTCACTGCTATATACAGACATACATACACATTTACGGTTTTCGCAATTATTATTTAATCTGTGCTATAAGACCTACCTTCATACCAAATTTCAAGATTCTGCGTTCACGGGAACTACCTTGTAGGTTTTGATTCCCTTGAGAGTTGAAAATTTGCGGAAATTTGCGGCATAAACGGCTGTATCTTTTGATTGCGTTGGCTTAGAAGTTTGATTTTTTCACAGCTTCAAGGGACAGTAGACCTGAGTAATTGATATAAATTTCAGCTTCATACCTCCACGCGTTCCTGAGAAAAAGGGTCTTGACAGACGGACGGACGGACAGACAGACCGACAACAAAGTGATCCTATAAGGGTTCCGTTTTTTCCTTTTGAGGTACGGAACCCTAAAAAGAACTTTCTGCCAATTTTCCTGCGGAACATTATCGGCAATGATGGTCTTTTCGAAAGTTAGGGTCAAATCTTTCAAGTTTTTGGCTCACTTTCTTGAGGGATTGTATTTACGTGAAATGTGGCATAAGTAGGTACTTAGGTAGTTATGTAAGTTTGGTGACGACAATAATCTGGTAGTAAAATTCAGGTGTCCCAGCCAGTGAAAATACCACTCGAAAGTGGTGAAAAATTGTGCTGAATTTTAAATAAGAGAAGCTTAGAAGATACTTACGGCTCTCATTAATCTTGTGAACTAGTAAAAATATGATTAGAGCTGTAGTTTTGAAGATATAAACAGATTTATACCATGTTCGAGTGGTATTTTCACACATGTGCTTTCAAAAATCGGGCCCCTGGATCGTCTCCGCAAGAGGGAACTCTTCGAGGGTTGGTCAGACAGACTTGAAATTTGGTTCACACGTGTATGTAAGACCGATGACAATGCAAGTGCAGTCAGTAAATAAGCTTGTATTAAAGATTAAATTGATAGATATTTTTTATTACATACATAAACAAGACACTTCAACAAGGTCTTTCAACAAGACCTATAGGCCACGGTTAGCATGATTGTCGGCGTATAGGTGAAAAGGGGAATGAATATAGTGACAGGATAAATAACATCTTCCATTTTCTTCCATGCTGGTCTGGGAGTGAAGAAAAAACAGAATTTACCAGTTGCTTCTCTCCCCGCGCATATGGTAAAAGCCCATCGAGGGAATGGGCGACAGTCTTAGGAATCATGTTATAGGCGAAGCGGCTAGCAACCCATCACTATTTTGATTTCCCTTTACAGCTATACGCCCTTAATCATGCTAAACGTGGCCTTGAAGTTTTGTTACCTTAGGCTCTGTCTACCCCATAAGGGATAAACACGTGAATGTATACATGTATGTATCAATAACATGATTCCTAAAAATTTTCGCCCATTCCCTCGATCTCCTCTCTCTCGTTCAACTTTTTATTTACATATAATTACTCGATTCTGCTTGAGGGTTTTGAATTTTATTAATTTGATGTTGATTTTTAGCATCAAATTTCAACTTCACGTTCAGCGGTTTAAGCGTGAAGAGGTTACAGACAGACGCTTTCGCATTCCTAATATTACGGATGTTTCAAAAGCGTGCAACCACCAAGTCATGGTTGGCTAACAGCTTTCTTGGTTTATAAATAAACACAAACAGATTATTTCTCCATACCTACGCATAATAGCTTAGGTAAGTGTACCAGTAAATGAACACCTTAGGCTGTTTTCGTTTTTTATAACCTGTTTATTAACTTGCAATGTATGTACGTAACTATTTATGTCCCGCTGGTTCCCCGTACATAACCTATTTTAGATAACCAGGACATTGTAAGGTAAAATGAAGACTATTTCTAAATTAAAACAAACATATTCGCGGCTTAGGGGTGGCCCAAGGGCCTAAACCTAAATTAATCCAAATTGATCATCCTACACCTGGTTTAACCAGTGCCGGTTATGTAACTTGGTTATGTACGGGGGACAATTTTTAAAGTCCATTTTGAAGCAGGTATCTTCAACAGTTTGAGCTGAAATTTTGCATACATGTGTAAGTCGGATGACAATGCAATAGTCTGGTAGTAGAATTCTGGTGGTCCAGCCAGGACCGTCTCCGCAGGAGGGAACTCTTCACCGGTTGGTCCGATTGACTTGAAATTTGGTTTATATTATGTAGAACGAATGACAATGTAAGAACAGTCAACAAAAATACAGTCAGCAAACAAAACTTTTATTAAAAATGAATTTTTTGACATAAACTTATGTTTTTACAATATGATAGGAATGGTTACCATCAAATAGGTACCTATATCATTGATAATTTACATAACTAAATTCTAATCTGAAAAAACTAGTGAATGAACACGTTTTCCCAGTAAATGAACAATTGACACCAGTGAATGAACATTGTTTCATTATTTAGCACGAAAAACGTTGGAAATAACCTCTAAACGAGATAAACATGGTTATACCTGTTAACATTGTTCGGTAACTTGTAGAGACTATGTCAAATATGTTGACCTCTTTTGTAGAGGGGCTAAGGTGAAGATAGAAAAAAAATATTGACGTGTGTTGAATACGTAACATCAAATCAGTTTTTTTTAAGTAATTTTTCATTAAAATTAAGTAAGTAAGTAAATGCTTTATTGTACAAATATAAAGAAACATATACAATTCACAAAAAAATAAAAATAACATTAATATATGAACAAAGACGAACTTATCCCTATAAGGGATCTCTACCTGTTAACCTTTGAGTAGATGAGAGGAGCATTAAACCGACAGTGTGAGTTTAAAATTCTAGATAGCGAAAGCCACAATAGAGCGTACCTACATATCTAAGTACAATAAACAAAACATAAAATAAACTACTAAATAGCATTACACACATGCATACATACAAATTAATGTGCCTATTGAGTATGGCACTATTAAGTGGGTGACAGTTATTTTTGACGCCTTGGGAACGTATATATATTTATACTCTTCACTGTACAATACGTTGAAAGTTTGTAACTTAAAGCTTGTAACTTGTAAAAACGAGTGATGCGAAATAATGGTAGCATTCTTCCGGGTAGACAATATGAGCTGGGTAAACTACGTACAACTACTAGCATCTAGCCTTGCAAGTATAATTTAAAGGAAACAGCAATTATGAGACCTAATAGCTCCAAGTTATAGCTAACTAGCGACCCGCCCCGGCTTCGCACGGTATATTATGCATGTATATTATACATATAAACCTTCCTCTTGAATCACTCTATCTATTAAAAAAAACCGCATCAAAATCCGTTGCGTGGTTTTCAAGATATAAGCGGACACGGGGACAGAAAAAGCGACTTTATTTTATACTATGTAGTGATGATGATTTGAAACTGACTTTTATTCGACATCGTAGAAGACGGAGGGCAAAAACATTAAACTGAAAAGAAAAATAAGTCCTGAAAAAACTTGAATCAACAAAACAAATGAAAAAAGTTGTCCTTGTCTGCTGTTAACAAAAGAAATTCTGTTGCCGTAACGGCGTTTCAGGTTTTTAAACCGATATAAAACGGAGAGGTTCTCATCGACGCGTATATATATTATTTTAAGTGTTATGATTACGCATAACTTTTGACAGAGTTAAATTTCTAAACGACACTGAAAATTAGAACACAGAAAAATCCGAAAAGTAAAGCTATGGCCTGGAATCGAACCCAGATCCTCTTCAGTTCTTAGAGGATGCCTACGTCATAGTAGCTTTATGCATGCAAAGTCTCAGCCCGATCGGTTTAAAATTGACAAAGTTTCATACAAACTTTCATCCCCTATTTTATCCCCTTGGGGGTAGAATTGATCAAAATCCTTTTTTAGCGGACCCCTACGTCATAACATCTACCTGCATGCGAAATTTCAGCCCGATCCGTCCAGTGGTTTGGGCTGTGCGTTGATAGATCACTATGTCAGTCAGACAGTCACCTTTGAGGTATATATATTTAGAAGTAAGAAGGTATTTATTCAAATTTATTGATTTGAGAAAAAACACTACATAATTATAAAACAATGCAGTCTTCGTGATAAACTCACAAACCACCGAAAAGTTTTTTCGTACGCTTTTCACAAGGAAAGGAAAATTTCTCTTTCAGAATCCAAGATGGCCGAGGACTCTCAGGTCCGAGCATTCTATTCGGGGAAGAACTTCTTCATCACCGGAGGCACTGGGTTCGTGGGCCTGTGCCTGATCGAGAAGATTCTCCGAAGCATCCCTGATGTGGGGAAGCTGTATCTTCTCATGAGACCGAAGAAGGGCAAGGAGATTGCGGAGCGACTGGAGGAGTTCCCTAAGAACCCAGTAAGTCAAGATTTTTTTTTAGACAAGGAAACCAAACGAGCCAGTGGGTCACCTGATAGTAAATGAATACCGTCACTCATGAGTCCCCGCAACTCTAGTCCCCTAGTACTCCAGGATTGCAGATGCGTTGCCGGTCTATAGGGCTGAGATAGATTAGGTGCCTAAATGTGCCAGTAATATCGCCGGCTGTCTTACTCTCTGCGCTACACTGCGACGCAAGCACTGCTGCTAGGCGGCAGGATTAACGAGTGAGACGCTAGTATCAATCCGAACTTGTCGTACCACGCAAAATGTGGAAACCATATCAACTTAACGTCTTTGGCTCCAGAGCCTCGGACTCTGGGCAAGGCAGAGTATGAATTAGGTACCTGTGGTTTCCCATGAGGCTGACATAGTCACCATTGGTGCACTGAAGCCTCGTTAAAATGTTAGATTAAAAAAAAAAAAACATATCAACTTACCTGAATCTCTACTTGCAGGTCTTCGAGACTCTACTCCAGAAGAATTCGACGGACATCTTCAAAAAGCTGGTGCCTATAGCTGGTGACGTTGGCGAAGAGAGCCTTGGTCTACGCCCCGAAGACCGCCAGATACTGGTGGACAATGTCAACGTGGTCATCCATTCTGCTGCTACCCTGGACTTCCAAGAGAACCTTAGGCCCACCGTTAAGATAAACGTGTTGGGAACGAGAAGGGTTATGGAGCTTTGCCAGCAAATTAAAGACCTGAAGGTATAGACACAGAATATTAACAGTAGTTATCTCTTCCCGCGACTCTGCAAACGTAGTGTAGGACGCCCTCCGGCCAGGTGGGATGACGATCTGCGAAAGACTGCAGGCAGATGCTGGATGCGTCAAGCTAAAGACAGGGCGCTATGGCGCTCATTAGGGGAGGCCTATGTCCAGCAGTGGACTAACATAGGCTGATGATGATGATGATCTCTTAGTAACTCTTACGGGGTAGACAGACTTTGAGGTAACAAGACCTAAAGGCCACGTTTAGCATGAATGTGGGCGTGTAGGTGGAAAGGGGAATCAATATGGTGATGGTTTGCTAGCATCGCCTATAACACGATTCCTAAGATTTTACCTCGATGGGCTTTTACCATCTGGCACGGGAAGAAGTAGCTGAGGCTAATTTTTGAAAGCACATGTGTGAAAATACCGCCTGAAAGTGGTCTCGGAACGTCCCTCCCACAACCATTCCCCATATAGATCTGTTTAGTTAGTCTACTTTCATCCACCCGTTTACCGTGACCAAACCAACTAAGCATACATTTTTCTATCCTAGTCACTATATCTGAAATGTCTTCGTGTAATGATAGAACAGAGCTGTTGGGGTACAGACATGCGAAGCAGATGCCTTTGCGTAATTTATGGTATATCCCATGTGGTACAGCATGAGCTCTTAGAATACCATTCGAGCTTGTCTTGCTGTCTCTCTTACTCGATCCAAGTATCAAAGTCATAAGAGTGAGTGAGACAATACCAACCCAAAGGCATTCTATGAGCTCACGCACTGTACTACTGAAATGAGTGAAGAAGTGGGTCCCTTTCATCATTTTGTTGAGGTGGCTTCCATACCTCAAGAGAAAAAGAAACCCTTGAGAGATCACTTCGTTGTATATCTGTCAGTCTGTGAAGAACACTTTTCCAAGGAAAACTAGTAGTAGGTCAGGAGTACCCGAAATCGACGAGCATGTATGAAGAGATTGATGAATGTGGATGAAACGAAAGAAGTATGTCAGGATCGTAGCAAGTGAAACAAAGTAGTCTCTGCCGACCCCTGTGGGAAAGAGGCGTGACGGTATGTATGTATGTATGTATGTAAAACTAGTAGCAGAACTACCGAATATCCCTAATTTTGTTTAGTACCTAATAAAACTGGTTTTAACTTCAGCTTTAACCCTTTATTGGTACGCAAGTCCTCTCGCACTTGGCCGATGCATATTTTATTGAAAAACAAAATCCAAATCAAACTTACGTTTGTCCGCAGGTCATGATACACGTCTCATCGGCATACGTCAACTCCTACCTTCTCGAAACTCGTGAGAAACTCTACGACAAACCCGAAGAAACTGAGAAAGTCCTATCGCTAGTTGATACACTAAACGACGAGGCCCTCCAAGTGGTTGAGCCAAAATTGCTCAAGTCCCATCCAAATACGTACACATTCACAAAACACCTAGCAGAGCATGAGGTAGCTCAGTGCGCTGACAAATTCCCGTGCACAATGGTCCGACCGAGCATGATTGTAGCTAGCTGGAAAGAACCTGTCCCCGGCTGGACTTGTTCCAAAGTCGGACCGCAAGGATTTCTCATGGGAGCTTCCAAAGGCGTAGTAAGAAGACTGCCACTGGCCAAAGAAAACATCGCCGACTATATCCCAGTTGACGTCGTAGTTAACCAGCTATTGGTAGCTGGTTTCCAAGCAGCTAAACAGAGAAGCGGCCTGTCGATATACCATTGCACGTCGTCCACGCAAAAGCCTTTCAGATGGCTGATTTTAGAAGAAGAAATCGGGATCATAATGCATAAGTATCCTCTGAAAAGCGCAGTTTGGTATCCGCATTTGAAGTTCGTGAATTCGTTGCTGCTTTTCAGAATTTCTGCTCTCTTCGTACATTTTATCCCAGCTATATTGCTGGATATGGTGTTAAGAGTAACCGGAGGTCGGCCTATACTGTTCAGACTGCATAAGAACGTATGGAACTCACTGAACAGATTGGAAAGGTTCATCTTCACCGAATGGAAGTTCCACAACACGAATTCTATAGAACTAGCCTCTCAATTGAATCAGACTGACAGCAAACTGTTTTATATAGACATATCCACTATAGACTGGAAGGATTACTTCACTAAATTGCATTTAGGTGTGAGGAGGTATCTGAATAATGAGAAGGAAAGTACTCTGACTGCGGCGAGGAGTAAAAATATGTTTTTGTTGGCCATCCACGTGGTATGGCAGGTTCTGGTGATGCTTCTACTCTGGTATTTGGTGGCTGCGATTACTGGTTTAACAGCATCACAGTCTGCTTGGTCTGTACCAGCTTTGTATATTCTTTATTGTTTTTTGTAGAGGTATGGCTCAGTGCTACGAATAATAACTCAAGAAGCGTAACTAAGCCCGAAAAATCATTCCACGCGAAGTGAACCGCAGGGGGCGGGGCTTAAAATATGTACCGCGCGGCGAATTAGTTCGGCCGGGACGCTCGAGCCGTTATCGTGACGTTATCTTTGTATTTTTGCGCTAATTGTATTAGCGGCTAATACATTAGAAAAATATGCCATCGTGTGTGTGAAGTGGTGTAGAAGCCATTCAGATATGAAAAATAGAGGACTCACCTTTCATATGTATGTAAATAAATATTTTAGGACTCCATACTTGACGACTTTGGATGCATGCGATCCACGCACCCTTCCCTTACCGCAAGTAGGCGGACACACACGACGCGCGGACTAATCGCGTGCAAGTATTGTGTGTGAGTGACAGGTGTCACGTTTGCATTGCTGTTAGTTTGTGTGCGTAAGTGGAATGACAATCGAAGCGGCAACTGTTAGTTAGGGAATTACGCTTCTTGACTTATTATTCGTAGGCTCAGTGGCATAGATATGCCGTAGATTACGCAAATATAACGATTTGTTTTGAAACCAAGCCTGCCGACTGTGACGCCTGACGCCACCGAAATTTGGACACGGGAAATCTAACTGGAGCCATCGCCCTTGGAACAAACCTCGAGGCTTGGTTAGATTTCGGAAACGCTAATGCATTTGCGTAATCTATGGTATATCTGATATCTGTGGAGCGGACAAGGTTAGTTGTAAAAACTAATGGTCGATTTAGACGAAGACTATTTATAGCCGCCTAAATTACGGCGCCTAGAAAAGGCACCGTATAAACACTTTCGGCGGCATTTTTTCGCGGCATGCCAGCGCTAGCACGGAATAGAACACGAGTCTACTTTTCGGCGCCAGTAACCTCTGCCCGCGTCCCTCGCCGCCCCCCTCGATGCGGTGTGGCGATGTGCTAAGGCTGGTACTGAAAAGGCACCGTGTAAACGGTTTGCTGGTCACTGGCGGCGAGATTTAAGCGGCTGAAAATAGTCATTGTCTAAACGGTCTGAAGATGTGGCGGTGCCTTTTTTAGGCGCCGTCATTTAGGCGACTGTAAATAGTATTCGTCTAAATCGACCATAAGGGTCGATTCAACCACGCATCGGATTACTTTGGCCCTGAACTTGGGAAGTAAAATCAGAAATGACGATACGTAGAAGAACAAAGGTCATATCCAAGCGAATTAGCTCGTTGAAGTGGCAATGGGCAGGCTAACACGGAGAACAGATGCTCGTTGGAGCTGAAAGGTTCTCGAGTAAAGACCGAGGATCAGCCAGCGCGTAGGAAGCCACTTCCAGCCGAGGCAACTGGAGGATTTGATAGTACCTATCATTTGAAAAACAGCGCCTTCTCTCGTCCCTGGTGAGCAGTAGATGTTCCACGGGAGTTTGTAATTGTGTCGTACAGACAAATCATTCAAACAGATGACGCTTAAAAAAAAATCGCATAGTAACAAAGGGCACGTGACGGTTGGTAACAGGTAGAAAAATTCGGAGACTACCCACCTGCTATGGGTGGTGTAGGGGTATAGCACGCGTCACGGAATGACGAGGATCCGGGTTCGATTCCCGGCCATAGCTTTACTTTTCGGATTTTTCTATGTGTTCTAATTTTCACAGACATTTAGAAATTCAACTGGAGGTCTATGAGGGAGGCCTGTGTCCAACAGTGGACGTCCAATGGCTGATATGATGTTGGACGTGAGCCGTTTGGTAGATTCGACATCCTGCCGCATGGTCAGCCAACGTAGATATGAGACCGTATAAAGAGAAGACCTTTTTGTTCTTCTGTACTTCTTCTTCTTCTTCTTATTTGTGGCGTTTCAAGTCGTTATAGCGACGACAACTTCGCCAATGTCAAAGTAACAAAAATATGATTAAAATCTTGTGACAAAATGTCGGCAACGTTGTACGGTAATGGTCAAAGACCCCCCTCCCCCCCTGTCGGGCTCTTAGCCAACGGTCAATGATATCCCTCAGAAACTGCCAGGAAATCATTAGCCGAAGCCCAGGGTGCACCGGATCAAGCACTGCTCTTCCCCCCGGACGGATCCAAAAAGGAACCGCAGCTCTTGACCACACGTGGCGGTAACCCGACTCTCACCCCCTTCTGTACTTCTTTATCCACCTACAGTTTGCCCACCTAGTTTTCGACCCTTTTTCTGGGTATTTTGCTATTCGGGGAACTGAAATACCTAACTAACCTAACCTACCTATTTTGTATTAAAATATTACCGACACAAAGTAATAGCATTTTTTCGGGTAGGAAAAATTATTAGGACCACGGGTTAGTGTCTACTTATATTATAGTTTTAATTGGTTAATTTAATGAATAATTGTAAACTCTACGCTTTACGCGAAACGGGTTGTTTTTCTATTGTACAATTGTTTTTTTATCTTGGTGTTAAGTACTAATAAACGTTAACAAATGGATTCTGATTTTCATTTGTAAAAACAACAAATTAAAAATTAAAACCCCCCATGCATTAATCCTACTAGTATTATAAACGCGAAAGTTTGTAAGTATGGATGGATGTTTGTTACTCGTTCACGCCAGAACGGCTGGACAGATCTGGATTAAATTTGGAACATAGATAGATTATAGTCTGGAATAACACATAGGCTACTTTTTATCCCGGAAAATTGCGACGAATCCTATGCAGACGAAGTTGCGGGCTACAGCTAGTAAAGAAATAATTCTATGCCAAATATGCCTTACATCATATTGGAAAAGAGATGTGGAAAATGGAATCAAAATAGTAATGGGTTGCTAGGCGCATCGCCTATAACATGATACCTATAATTTTCGCCCATTCCCTCGATGGGCTTTTACCATCTGCCCGGGTAGAGAAGCAACTGAAACATTCTATGTTTTTTCTTTGCTCCCAGACCAGCATGGAAGTAAATAAACAAAAAATAAATAAATAGTTTTTTTATAATAAATTAAAACCGACAAACGGGCATGCGGTGCACCCGATGGTAAGTGATCAGCGCCGCCCATGGACAACTACAGCACCAATGGGACTCCTAGCACGTTGCCGGCCTTCCAAGAAATGGTAGTGGTAGGGTAGGTAATGGTAGTTATTTAAAAAAAAAGAACATAATTATTCTTGATTTATTTTAATAGATGAAACGACATCTACACTTTACATTAAAATATTAATTTACTTATTTAACTATTCGATCAAAACATCGTTTGAATTAAATTGCACATGACTTATTAAGAGCCTGTTCCACCACACTCTGTCAAGTTCTAGTTATCTTAACTGTCAGTTATCTATGACTCCATCTCTATTTATCACTACTGAACAGACAGAGACGTCGTACTGGAACTTAACAAATAGTGGTGCAATAGACTCTAAATCATCAATTATTAATTCCAATATTTAAATGTTAGACATTATTTCGCAGTGGAAAAGCGGCTTTGAGTTTTGTTTACTTGTCTCACTTTCAAGATACAGTCAGCGTCATATAATCGGGGACAGTGGAATACCGCGTAACTAGCACTGGTAAGTACTGCGTATCTACACAACACCCATAGTGCAATACCGCGTAACTAGTACTGGTAATGACTGCGTATCTACACTACACCCATAGTGCAATACCGCGTAACTAGCACTGGTAAATACTGCGTATCTACACAACACCCATAGTGCAATACCGCGTAACTAGCACTGGTGAATACTGCGTCTGCACAACACCCATAGTGCTATACCGCGTAACTAGCACTGATGAATACTGCGTATCTACACAACACGCATAGGGAAAATCCGCGTATCTAACTAAATGTCGTCAAATTGAGATTTTCCGCCAACGAACGTAAAATCATGATTAGAATATACCAGGTCAAACCAGTATAAAGTTGGGAAATACGCAGTATTTACCAGTGCTACTTACGCGGTAGCTATGGGTGTTGTGTGTATACGCAGTATTTACCAGTGCTAGTTACGCGGTATTCCACTACGGGTGTTGTGTAGATACGCAGTATTTACCAGTGCTACTTACGCGGTAGCTATGGGTGTTGTGTGTATACGCAGTATTTACCAGTGCTAGTTACGCGGTATTGCACTATGGGTGTTGTGTATACGCAGTATTTACCAGTGCTAGTTACACGGTATTGCACTATGGGTGTTGTGTATACGCAGTATTTACCAGTGCTAGTTACGCGGTATTGCACTATGGGTGTTGTGTATACGCAGTATTTACCAGTGCTAGTTACGCGGTATTGCACTATGGGTGTTGTGTATACGCAGTATTTACCAGTGCTAGTTACGCGGTATTGCACTATGGGTGTTGTGTATACGCAGTATTTACCAGTGCTAGTTACGCGGTATTCCACTACGGGTGTTGTGTAGATACGCAGTATTTACCAGTGCTAGTTACGCGGTATTCCACTACGGGTGTTGTGTAGATACGCAGTATTTACCAGTGCTAGTTACGCGGTATTCCACTACGGGTGTTGTGTAGATACGCAGTATTTACCAGTGCTAGTTACGCGGTATTCCACTACGGGTGTTGTGTAGATACGCAGTATTTACCAGTGCTAGTTACACGGTATTGCACTATCCCCGACAATATAGTTTGAAGCATCCAAGTCAGCCAAATAGTTCGGTACACCATAGAAATAGTATGGTCTGTAGAACTTTTTGGCCACCATTAATGTTTCATACTATATGACGCTGACTGTACTGTTTAGTAACATACAAAATTATTGTATGAGTGTAAATTGTTACTGGCCACTAAAGTGTCATGTAATCTTCTTCTGTAATCTTTAATGTAATCACCCTATGGTCCCAACGGAAGACCAGCGCTGGCTGTAAAGCCAGAAAATGCTGAGATGGGACCATTTTGTGACAATTTATTGTATTAAATGTATTTAAATCTATTTTATTTTATTTGATGTTTTGTGATTGTCATAAATAAACTTTTTTCTTTCTTTCTTTCATGTACTTTTTATGAATAAAGTATCGTTCTTCTGCTGTCAATAAGTAAAAGAACGTTTTCCAAAAAAAAGTTAATGTGTTAATTTTTTCCAGAGTTCAACTAGGTACTTTGGGTAACTACACATTTTTTCTTGTATTAGAATCGATAGATTCGAGAAATCCAAAAAAGAAAAATCCAAAATATGTAGTTAAATTCTTGAAAAAATGGTCATGTGGACTTTTTTTGGAAAACTCTCAAAAGCATGTGGTTTTTAAACATTTTTTGTTCATTGAAATGGACCTCCGCAAAGTAATGCCTTATACAATACAATATTTAAATGTATAATTTTTCCTCACAATTTTACCTAATATTTGCACTCAATCAGCTTATAAATATACAATTTACTTACATACAGACAGATAAACAAATATTTAGTAACTACACTAGGTATACTCCGTTCCAATACATTTTAACGCTTTTATAAACAAACCAATAAACATTTAAATTCCCACACAATCCCTCATCGTATGCAATTATACTTCATTTATTTTAGGATGAGAAACCACAACAACATTATATTGCGTCTGGTCAACTATTTCTTACCTACCAAATAGTACAGTGCAATAGTCGGGGAGCCGCATAATAAAATTGTTTTAATGCCACTTTATTTTCGTGTCGTTTACAATTACTCTAGTACAAATTGAAAAGAGAGTACACTTCACGAGCCGCAATATAATGTTGTTATGGTTACTTGATATCTCACTACATTTTATAACATACATAATATCACGTCTTTATCCCTTACGGGGTAGACAGAGCCTAAGGTAACACCTTAAGGCCATGTTTAGCGACTAGCCGGTGACAACCGAGATATAAACTATCAAAGATTTATCTCTATCGCTTTCATATGAATGTAGTTTTGACGTCACTCTCGGATCTCTCTTTCTAACAGCTGTCTAATTTAATTAGTAGTCTAATTTGTTATTTTTTCGCATTTCTTGAGTGATGTGTACGCATCTCTCTACCTTATTCGATTGTAATAAGGACAGAGGGTGCATAATACTGTATTATATTTCAATTGTAATATATGAAATTGAGGAGGACTTGTTTGTTTACTATATCTTCAAAATGTACTGGAATGGACTATAGGTTATATTTACGAAGAAGTCGACTTCATATTAGCAACAAAGAACACAAATCGCTTTAACATACAATACAGTTACACCCACTGAAAACCTAAAACAGTTCATTCAGAATCAAGAGTACAGTCAGCGTCAAATAGTTCGTGACACCCAAAGTAGCCAAATAGTTAGCAACACGTCACTATTACAGTTGAAATAAGGTCATGTTGCTAACTTTTTGGCCAATTTGGGTGTCACGAACTATTTGACGCTGACTGTACAATCGCCCCGGGCGTAAGTGTCAATTTACCGGCCGCTACGCGAGCGGAAACACCCACTACCCGGGCAGGGGAAGACGCGGAATAAGAATGCCTCGGGTCGCATGTTTACCGCCCTCGCGTTTGGCTCGTGCGACAAGTTCCCGCGATCTTAAACATTCTTTATATAACCACGCTCGGAATGTAATGTACTATTAAATACAGGTTGTATTAATTCATTGTTTCACCAAGCCCAGTCTAAGTGTCTATAAAGTACATACATACATCACGTCTTTATCCCTTACGGGTAAACAGAGCCTAAGGTAACAAAACCTTAAGGCCACGTTCAGCATGATTAAGGGCGTATAGGTGGAAAGGGAAACCAAAATAGTGATGGGTTGCTAGCATCGCCTATAACATGATTCCTAGGACTTTCGCAAAGTATTTCACATCAATTTCATCATTTTTAGAACCAAGTACAAGTACTTTGTTCGTGTGTCACAAATTTCCAGATCCCCCCTCCTAAATGTATGACGTACTAAAAATACAATTGCAACACTCACCAGATTAATACCTTTTGCGGTAATACACGTTTTAAAATAACCACTAAACTAATATTGAGAATCTGAGGGCACGGCAGTGCCTCCGCCAAGACGAAAAAAAAGAAGGCTGGGCACCACCTATAGACTACAAGCCCATGGAAAAAAAAATAGCGCTCAGAGTTATTTTATGATATAGTAACAGCCTTCTAAGTTTCATTCACGCTGGTTCATTTCACATGTTTTTTTTTCCATGGGCTTGTAGTCTAACCTTGTCTCGAACCATTTCGTCGTATATTCAAACAATCATAACATCTTCCAAGTTGACACAAGAGAGCCCAATCACTTATTCTAGATTCTAACGTTATCCTAAATAGACCATAAGTATGTTAAAAAGATAATCGACGTCTCTGCGTGCGGCAGTTACACTTACAACTTAATTACTCGATGCCAATCGGCCTCTTGTACAAAAACTTTTCCACCTCCATAAATTGGCAATACATATCATACGACGTATTATTAGTTATCAAATACTTCCTAACAATCTCCAAATCCTCCATAGCTCTGTTCCTTTTTATAGTGCTCTCCCTTTCACCCGTCTCAGGGAGCTCCGTCGACAATGGAAGTATATCCTCCGCCTCTTTCTCTCCAGCCAAAGGATCAACTTTATGATTGCCACCAAACACGGAACAATTAGTTCCTTGTCCAGTAACCAATTCTTCATCAACCGTCAAATACATATCAAGATTGAACAAATCAGTAAAGTACGATTCCACATCATAATCCTTTAACATCTGACATATTTCTTCATCATCATCTTTGCTAAACGGCACAACAGCTTTCTCTTCCACAACCACATCATAACCAGTTGCCTTGAAACTGCCAACGATAACGTCAGACGGTACCCTTCTCCAAGCCTTTTCAAGCAAATACAACGCTTCTAAGCAAGCCAAGTTCCTATCAACACCTTTAACAACATTAATAGCCTTCTCCTCCAACAACAATTTGCGAAATTCATCGCGAAATCTTGTGAAAATACCATTTTTAACAGGCATCAAACCAGTACTAGCTTTCCACGGAACAAAACACAACCTCAAATTCGACAACTGCGTCTTCGTATGAATAGTCGCACGATCCAAAAGCAACAAAGCCTTCTTATTACTCCTTAGCAACTCACCATTCCAATTTTTTATGTAATCCTCAAACATCTTCGTTGTAAAATGCGCCTGCGAATGTCTTATATACCTCACCGGTAATGTATCCACATCTCTGTGCGAATGTATAAGCGGATCATCAACACCGCACACAAGCAAACCTTTTTTATCCGTACCAGTCGCATTGGCACATACAAACACAGACAATCTATCTTTAACATAGCCGTGTATAAATTTCTTACCGCCCTGTTTTTTGATTCTACCTTTAGAAGCATTGAAATACAAGCCTACTTCGTCAGCTGTGTATACGTCATCATATTCAAAACCCAGCCTAGCATCGCACCATTGCTCTTTGAAAAACAATTTCTTCCATTTAGAATCAGCCGCAGGACTAGGCATGTCTCTTTTAACTGGATTAATTCTCAACGTTATCTTATATCTAGCCTTGAATCTATCCAACCATTTGTGACTACCGTTAAAAGCTACAAAACCTATGTCAGCCGCTATAGACTCCGCTGTGTCCTGCAACAGTTTCCCCGTCACTGGCATCTGATCAGATCTCATCTTATTAAACCACTCTAGTATCTTAGCATCGAGAATATTGTTCAGCTGTTTAGTGTTCTTCTTGCCGTTCGTTCTGGGTACGCTATATTCGTCACGTTCTTCCCAAATTTCGTTTATGATCTCCGGTGTAACATGGTACAATCTACAAATGTCACTTATCGACCTACCTTTGTGCACTTTGCTAACTATAGCACACTGTGTGTTGTGGTTTAGATCCTCCCTTTTCAAACTCTCATTCTCTTTGCTCACTTCTCTACTGCTAGTGTCTTCTATGACCTCGGTTTTCACCGCTGCAGCTTTTCCATTCTTGTTTGCTTCGGTTTCAGAATTTTCTTTCCGTTTCTGTTTAGCTCGCGTCCTGAAATTATAAAAACAGATCATACTTCATGCAGAATAACTATCAACATTCTTCAATCTTCCATGCTGGTCTGGGAGCAAAGATGGAACATAGAATGTACCAGTTGCTTCTCTACCCGCGCAGTTGGTAAAAGCCCATCGACGGAATGGGCGAAAATATTAGGAATCATGTTATAGGCGATGAGGCTAGCAACCCATCACTATTTTGGTTCCATTTTCCACCTTGTCACAAGGCAAAATTAGTTGCACCGTCTTTTGCAAAACTACCTTCCTAGTTACGATAAATTGTGACAGATGGCGCTAGGAGCGCACAATTTAGAATCGTTTTGAACATTCTTAATTGCAAATTCTGGTTAATTGGAGGTTGCTACTGCAATAATACACACACACACACACACATACACAATCTTGCTAAATGTGGCCTGTAGGTACCTGTTACCTCAGGCTCTGTCTACCCCGTAAGGGATAAAGACGTGATTTGTGTATGTGTATGTATTCTTCAATCTAATTTTACGCGAAGTCGCGGGCTGAAGCTAGTGTGAAATAAAACATAGTATAGCACTAACCGTTTCTTTACAGTCCCATCATGCATTTTTAAATAATGCGCCTTCAGTTGTTCAGGTGTATGAAATTTGAGGAAACATTTGCTGCAGTCTTCCTTCCTATCGTGGGACATGAGATGCCTTCCCTGTAAAAATATGTTTGTTTATTTAATAATTCATCACGTAAAATTAATTTATGTTGAAATTGACAGCTTATTTGAGAGAGAGATACATAAAAGAAAGGGATGCAATACATTTGCGAAAAATAAAAAATAAACAAGAAACAAATAGTCAATGATTTTATACTAACAAATAGTATTGATTTAGCGTAAAATGGGCCCCACTCAGCAGATTGTTTTTATTTATAATATTAAATTAAAAAATTGAAAACCCCCAACTCAAATTATTAAATTTTATACTATCCAATGGATCAAGAATTTTACTTCTTGATTTTTTCTATTTATATTTACGGCTTTACCCCTTAGAAATTATATATATTAAAATCATAGCTTCCCTTTTCGATATTTTCTACCTTTCAGTATTGCTTAAAATTTAAATTTTATACCAAAAATGACCTTCCTCATTTTGCAAAAGAGCTGACACTACAAAATGCTGAACCAATTTCTACCAAACATAGCTAACAACCACTGCAAGGCAACTGGCTTCGTAATGAAAAAAACCGCGTCGGAATCAGTCCATCCGCTTGAGAGCTACGATAAATAAATAAATAAACAAATATCTCGGGACAAATTACACCAATTGACCCAGCCCCAAACTAAGCAAAGGGTACCAGGCAACAGATAAACATACTTAATGTAGATAAATAGATACTTAAATACATACAACATCCATGACTCGGGCACAGACATTCGTATTCATCATACAACTGCCTTTTTTTTTTTGCGGCGGGAAAATGCGTTACGCATACGACCGCGCCGTGGGGACGGCACGGAAGTTATGTGGGACTCTCCTCCCCGGCCCCCTCCCAAGTGGAAGGAGGCGGGGGAGGCCTACCCACTAAAAACATCCCCCATTCTCTCTGCCATTTGGGGGGCGCATCGGGAGCATAAGGGTGTCACCGCGTATCCCACCGGCATCATACAACTGTCTGGCCCTACTGGGATTCGAACCCAGGACCTCTAGCTTCATAGTCAGGGTCACTAACCACTAGGCTATCCGGTCTGCTATTGATGCCACAGAAAGATGCACACATCGACGTCAAACTCAACACCCCTCTTCTTGTGTGGGGGGTTAAATATCGTCTTACCAAATTTTTAATTGTCACTGAAAATTAGAACACATAAAAAAATCCGAAAAGTAAAGCTGCGGCCGGGAATCGAACTCGGACCCTCGTCATTCCGTGACGCGTGCACCCCTACACCACCCATAGCAGGTAGGCAAGCCTTCGAATTTTTCTACCTGTTCCTAGCTATCACGTGACCTTGTTACTATGCGAATTTTTAATTTAAAAAATCAAAAAATAATTTTTTTTGATTCATTTGCTAGTAGGTCCTATCGTCTTACCATGTTAATTTTCTGTGGGAATGTAAGCTCACACAGGGGACACTTGTACTGCTTATCTTCGTGCACTTTCTTGTGCATGCGAAGACTGAACGCCTTGTCGAAGCAACGGCCGCATTCTTCGCATTTATGTCTGCAAGTCAAATAAGTTCTTGTATTTTTTCAAAAATTAAAAAATTAAAAAAAAAAAATTTTGCATCTTCGCCGCCAAGGGAGCTTTTACATGTCTTTTTTGAACTACCTAGAATTTAAGTATTCTTAATGTATCTATTTTATTTTGAAAAATTGACTTTCTACCAAGTTTCTTGCGGCGCATTCTTCTTGGCAATGGTCTTTCCGAATGCGCTGGTAGTTTAAAAAAAGACATGTAAAAGAGTCCTTTTTTTAAATCATATATTTTAAAGAGGCTTTAGTACACAAGGGTGACTATGTCAACCTCATGAGAGGACTCAAGAAGACCGGAGATAAAAATTCATGCAGCATCCCCTCCCTCAAAGCCAGATGCTCCGGTTATGAATGAATGCTGCACAGAAAGAAAGAAACAGACAAGGTAAAGACAGAAAGAGACAGAGAGTCCTAGTCGGCCTATTTAAAAAATAGTTTTAAATTTTGATTTTTTTGGTACAATATTTTGGCAAAAAAAAAACTAGAAACAGGGATAAAGTCGCAAGCTACAACAATTTTAAAGAAATCCACAATTTCCTTGTACCTAGTCTCAACCTGATGTATTAACAAGTGCTCCCGCAGTTCTGTGGTACTCTCAAACATTGCCCCGCACGGTACACACGGATATTTCCTTGCTCGCTTCTTCCGTTTCGATGTTGACGGTAACGGGTCCTCGGCCTGAAAGCAACGGTTAGAAATATTTAGTATAGTAGTCATACTTAATGTTTACATCTCGGATTGAAAGTATCATAACCCGTAGCAACTTTGCCATATTGCCCCACACACACACACAAATCACGTCTATATCCCCTATGGGGTAGAGCCTGAGGTAACAAAACCTTAAGGCCATGTTTAGCATGATTAAAGGCATATAGGTGGAAAGGCAAATCAAAATAGTGATGGGTTGCTAGCCGCATTGCCTATGACATGATTCCTAACATTTTCACCCATTCCCTCGATGGGTTTTTACCATCTGCGCGGGAAGAGAAGCAACTGGTAAATTCTATGTTTTTTCTTTACTCCCAGATCAGCATGGAAAAATAGATAAGCAAATATACAATGCCAATTACCTTATCCTAACTTACATTTTAGTCTAGTTACTTACTATTCCAATGCACCCTACATACACTCTAGTACACCTGGGTATTCTTGAGTGTGTATGTGTGTGTATTTGTGTGGGGGTGTATGTGTGTGGGTGTATTCGTGGTACTTACTCTATATGTGACTATTTTGTGCAGATATTATTCACACGACATTACCTTTCTATTCCACTACAGCCATGAGCATGCCATTTCAGATGTCAATTGCAAAATGCATTATTTTTTGGTTAAGTATCTACTTAGTTTTTCTGTTCATATATTATTGAAAAATTTCTTAGAGGTTCAAAATAATTGTAGATATAAGTACTAAGTTGTTTTGCAGCAAGTTTTAAGCAAATTTCAATTTGTTTTAAAGCATTGTAACAAAGGTTGTTTCTTAAAGAAATTAAGACATTACCTTGCTGTAATCTACAGCAGTTTCGTTCTCGTCAATTTCCTCTACTTCCACTTTAATTAGCACTTCCTCCATAGCTGTTACTTCAGCATTATTACCAGTATATTCAATACTTTTGTCACTTAATTCCATGTTGTCATTCGCTTTTCGTTTTACAGCGGATAAACTCTCCTCCTCCGAAGACGCGTCCACGTCAAAGTTAGAAGCCATTACAAAGTTTTAATATAATTGTTCATGCGCACAATAACACTTTAAAACTTAGTAAAGTGCTCTTTTTCATGCTACAAATAAAAATAAACACCGCTCAACGCAGACAGACGCCATTATTGTAGTATATAGCTGTCACTGACTGAAATGTCATGAACTTCTTTTTAAACTTGTTTTCACATGGATTTTCATTGGTCCTAATGATTTTCGCAAAACTACTGACCAATCGAAAACGTGTTTAAAAACATGGCTGACATTTTTTAGCTATGGCAATGAATTTTGTGCTTTGAAACTGCTTTTTATTTTGCATTCAATTTCGTATTAATCATTAAATTATTATATTACGAAATTTATTGCTCTAAATTGTTGTTAATGTCCGTGTTTTGTTTAGTTAAATTACAAATTTAAACCTGGCAACAGCGACCATGTCAAAATTAAAAAGTTATCACTGTCATTAACCGCTTGAAAAAAAACCAACGCGCATCGCTTCTCTTTTGGAATTTATGGTACTGTAACAAGGCTGCCTTTTGTGTTACTTCGTGTGAATGTTGTAAAATTTCGACTGCGAATCGCATCAACAATGCGCGATTAGCGCACCTAATAACAATCGGGACGCGCTTACACGATTTTGATAACACGGCCTCTTTAATACGGATCAATATCGAACCTGCGTCGAGATGGTCAGAAGCGTCACCCGCTAATGGAGGCAAAGCCAGGCGTTCACCACCATTGGATGAAAAACATGATGGAGCCGGCAGGCGGCGAGAAATCAAACGACAACCGCTCATCAGTTAAACGCGAGAAAATGGCGGAGGCATACAACGGTTCCGAAGTTAATTACTCGCAGAACGACGCCCGTTTCCGATGCGACGTATGCGATCTCACATTCGAAGGCCTAGAATACTTGATGCTCCATAAGAAGTTCCACGGAAGCGACAAAGACTCGCAGGTTGTGCGCGAACCGGAGCCAACGACCCATAAGGTGGTTAAAAAGCGGAAGAAGTACCGTTGCGACCACTGTGACGTTAAAGTGAACAGCCAGTACCATCTCGATATACACCGCAGCAAGCATGAAGGTATCACGTCCAAGAAGTTTATATGCGAAGTCTGCGATCGCAGCTTCGTTGCCGCGCAGTTCCTCAAGTCGCATATGCAAACTCATTCGTCGGTGAGTACAATAAATTGCGAGATCTGTGGCAAAAGTTTCACTGGCCAAGCTTATTTGAAACTACACATGCAACTTCACAATGATATCAAGAAGTTCAAATGCTCCAAATGCGACGAAATGTTCCCAACAAAGAATTGTCTCAAAGTACATATGAAGAAGCACACTAAAGTCAAGAACTTTAAATGCGATATATGCGCCAAGCTCTTCGTCTCCAAGATCACTATGGAGAAGCATAAGCATACGCACGAGGGGCAACCGATAGACTGTCTCGTGAAATGTCCCCAGTGTGACCGCACGATGCACTCATCGTTGCTCCGCACCCACATGGCACGAGCCCACCCTCCCAACATTGACGATGATGTTAAGCGTCCGTATAAATGCTCGACTTGTGGGAAATCGTTCATTGTGAAGATAAACCTGAATCTTCATATACGAGTGTGCCATCCGGATTTGGCTGAGCCTGAGGAGGAGGACGAAGATGTAATGACAGATAATTCTTAGTTTCTTTCCTAGTATAGTGACGTTTAACCTATCATGTATTGGATATAATTATACTTTTTTATGCTAACCATTTGTGCTGGGTTTTATTTCGTTCCGAGTACCCTACTAACCTAACCATGCATTTTAAATTTAAACTTTTACTTTTTTCTAACTTGTTTTTTTTGGTCACCAGCACTATTTAACTTTGTAATGAAAATAAGTGTGCTGTTTTTCTTTTTCACTAAAATTTTGATCCTAAAACTTTTTTAGAGGAAGAGAGAAATTTAAAAATATTAAGTTCTTTGTTTGAAAAATTATCCACTTTAAATTGAAAAGGCTCTTAAACCTTCCCCTCCCCCTACCCCTACAATAGTATAAAAATCAAGCCAGTTCGTCGTTTGTTTTTTCCGTGGCGTAGAGCTCATCACTTCATTTAAATATAGAATTAGTATGGCGATGGCGAAGGCAAAGACATTTAAGCCACAAATAGTGTGGTAAGTGAAAAAACATGACTAATTAATACCTGTAATGGTGTAATTTACTCAAATGAAACTTATTTTTATTATGGAGCTCTCGGTGAAGAAAAACATGAGCTAAGCTGCACACACCTGCAAGACAGTTAAATGGTGAATCCCATCCGCAAGACTTGCGTGGAAAACACAACCCAAGCCCTCACTTCCTGAGAGGAGGCCTGTGGACACTGGTTGTATAGGTAGGTACTTATGCTGGAGGTGGATATTATTTATAGGTGTAGTATTTGTACATTCGTAGGAATTCAATGAAAAAAAAAACAATGACTCCACTGATTTTATTTTAACACTTAACCTGAATAAAATGAATAATTTAATTCCTTTTTAATTTAAACAATTAATTCTACTGGCTGAATATAATTAAGTTTTATTTTTCTACTTTATCGACCTCTACGTCGTCTGTGGCTGTTTCTGAACCATTTTCCTTTACCTCTTCGGTCTCCGTTTCTTTTTTCTCTAGTTTTGCTTTCTCAGCTTCCGCGGCCTCTTCCTCGGCTGCTTGCTGTGGAAAACAAAAGATAATTACCCTCTTTCAGCCAGTCTCATAAAACATGGCCGCTAGCGACCGCAATTTTTTTAAGGTGACCTTAGTTCATCCTTTGCCACAAAACTTTGGCTATTCGCCGACAGATGGCGCTATTCTCAATCTAATGCGTGCACAGGGGTGCACAAATAATAAGGAGAAATTATTGTTTTTTTTTTAATTTAAATCGTATGCCACTGCTCGCTACTGTCAAATTATTTTAGAAATCCAATGCAAACTTTTAGTACAATCAAGTTTTGCTAGAATGACGATAAACCATTTTAGATTTCTCCGTTTCTCTGAACAACGTTATCAGTAATCCTCATTACGGCGTTTTGCGGACAGTCTTGTTAAAACAATTCCTTATACTCCATAATTCGATTTTAGAAATAGGTACGTATCATACCGTTCGTTTCACTCTAATATTAATGACTATAATTAAGTGTGAGTGAGACGGCACGATATGAACTTTGAAAATCGAAATTTGTAGCGTGAAGCCAGTCTTTACAACCTTAACCCAGGGGCCCTTTTTAGGGTTCCGTACCCAAAGGGTAAAAACGCGACCCTATTACTAAGACACGCTGTCCATCTGTTCTGTAACCAGTAGACCTATTACCTAACTCGCTCGCAATCGCCATCGTGTAAATTTTGACAGCTCAGTATGGGCTGACAATTGGCATCGGAATCAGCTAGCTGTCACATTCATACAAGAACTGTCAAAATGAACACGATGGCGATTGCGAGCGAGTTAGGTAATAAGCCTACAGGCTGTATCTCATGAACCTTGATACCTAGACAGTTGAAATTTTCACAGATGATTTTCTGTTGCTGCTAACAACAAATAATAAAAACAGAACAATTTATGCTAGTCTGTTTATGTCAAATACCAACATAAAATGACCTCACACTGTCTGTCTGTCTATTACCTTTTCACGCTTTAAGTAGAGGGGGGGGGGGGGGGTAAAAAGTAGGCCAAATATGATAACATGTCAATTGTCGCTTTGGGGACATAGGGGCCAGACAGTTACGTCATTGACAGAACCCATTGACTTACAATAAACAACTAGACTCTCAGTCGCTAACAAAGGTTCCTCAAGAAACGTCCGAGTTGCTTTGTCTATGTGTTGTGTGTGTCAACATATCGACTTAGACAGATAACATTAACATATTCGTTCAAATTGACACCTTATTTCGTGGCAGTAATGTTTAATATCAATGGCGTAGGATCGTGAAAAGTAATGACACGACGCCACGCGCTGGAAACCTGCCTGTCTCTTTTGTTCTCAATAGTAAGATTACGGTGCGAAAGAGACATATACATTGTTATCAAAGCGCGGTCGAAACACAACTGAACAAAAACTCTGCACAATAGACGCGTCGTGCAGACTTTTGCTTCGGACAGTTTTTGAGCGTGATTGGGAGTCTAGTTGTTTATTGTACGTCAATGACAGAACCACACCCGCCACCGAGAATCTCACCGCTGCTCTTTTTACGTCATCTTCTTTCTTCTGCTGCAGTTCCCTACTGACTTCTCTGATGAGCTCCAACTCTTGCTGCTGCTTCGGGCCAAGGGTGTCGAAGACCTTGACAACATCCTTCGAAGGGTCGGCCAGATATTGAAGGAATTCGTCGTACCGCTTTCGGATGATCACGAATCTTTCCCGCGGAATCTGCTCGTACATTTTGTTGGGCGCCATTTTTTATCTAGAAAAATGAACTTTCGAATTTGGAACTAACTTTTTTAAAGAAGGAAGGCGATCAACTGTAAGTTTCCGGTTTCAAACGCGTTTGCGCTAAAACGTCAAATACTAGATAGGTATGAGAACAGTTTGTTGCCGTTTCGATCCGCAAGTGGCGCTGCCAATTTGCCCATAGTAATTAACGTTTACATGAACGCATCCGAGACAGTTTATTTGTGTAAACACTTACAGTGCAATATTTACGGCAGGATTATGCCAAACACTTAAATAGTAAGTAAGTAAGTAAGTAAATGCTTTATTGTACAAATATAAAGAAACAGATACAATTCACAAAAAAAGAAAAAACATTAATATATGCACAAAGGCGAACTTATCCCTATAAGGGATCTCTACTAAATAGTTATTTTTTTATTTATTTCTCAAGATTTAAAGTTTTAAAAACCTACCGTTTTGGCGTTTCGCTTTCCTTACAATCGGGGGAACTATGAAAAATAGACTGACGGCAAAAAAACGTGAACATTAAATTTTTTCAACGGACCAGGGATTGGCAACCTTTTTTGTTTACCCGTTATAATATAATAAATGTGCAAGGAACAGTCCCGTAATCTGCTAGCTGCTATTTACGTTTTCGAAGTAAAACCGATGAGACAAACTAAGCTAAAGCAAAAGGCAATGTTAAACTTTAAAGAAATAACTAAATAAATTATTTTATCCGACAAATTCCAGATTTCCCGCAGGATAGCGATGAACTGATTTTGCGCTGACAAAGTCAATATGACCTTAGCCCTTATACCTTTTTTCTGTTTTGGTTGTTATAAGTATGTGGTGTTCAATAAAGAGTTATTGTAATTGTATGATATGACTTTAATGAATCTTTAATCAGTCCCCAAAAAAAATACGGAATGTAGGTTATTTACCTACGTTTAATTCGAATCCTTTTACGTACTAACTTACGTAAACTTATAAACTGAGAATAACTTATCTTACTTCTTATGTTTGTTGTTCTTTCATGGCAAGACGGCTAATCCGATTTTATTGAAATTTGGTACAGAGATAGTTACAGTCCCGGAATTACATAGGATAGTATTTATCCCGGAAAATAGTATATTTCCCGCGGGATTGCGATACCCACCCACCCACCTGAACTACTTTCGAGAAAATTCTAACGAATACATTTAGTACCTATATATCTAGTTAGCATTAGAATTTAAAAATAAAATGTTATAAACAGGAAAAGTTGATGGCCACTGGAGTTAAATGTCAACTTAATTAATAAAACTTCAGTAGATTTAATTAACGTTCAATGAAGCTCTTTATTTGCATGAGAATCGACTTAGTAATGATATTTGATGGTCAAATATTATGCATTCCATAGCTAAAAGTACCTTAAAGGTTTGAATATACGTAAATAAACCAACATGTAAAAACAAACGATGGTTGCAGGTTAAAAGTCTCATGAGTTCAATAACCCGGTTCATTCAAATTATTGTTCTAATCTGTTGCAATTGTACGGCCCTTTTTTCCCTTGCCACTGAATTCTTAGATATTTAAAAAAAACACACGTTCCTTATCGTAATTGTAATGATAACGAATTTTTGATTTGATGATGACCTGGCTAAGTGTTTCAGTGTCGTGCTCAAGGGTTTACTCATTTTTTT
This sequence comes from Pandemis cinnamomeana, assembly GCA_932294345.1. NCBI lineage: Eukaryota > Metazoa > Arthropoda > Insecta > Lepidoptera > Tortricidae > Pandemis > Pandemis cinnamomeana. The sequence goes on from OW028731.1 coordinate 4,405,096, forward strand.
ATTTATTTGGTACAATTACATATTGTAAACAAAAACATACAGAGAAAAACGTATTGTGTGCACAACATTTCAGGGGTCCGATTTTTGAAAGTAGTATAAATCAGCTATTATCTCCAAAACTACAGCTCTAATCAAATTTTTATCTAGTTCACAAGATTAATGAGAGCCGTAAGTATCTTCTGAGCTACTCGTATTTCAAATTCAGCACGATTTTTCACCACTTTCGAGTGGTATTTTCATACATGTGCTTTCAAAAATCGGGCCCTATGATTGTAGGTGGAAGGAATCAAAATAGTGATGGGTTTCTACCTGAATCGCCTATAAAATGATTCTTAGTATTTTTGTCCATTCCCTCCCTGAGATGGGATTGGAATGATATAGTCTTATTTTTAAATAATTAAATAATTACGCGATTGACTAGAATAGAATATGACATAATATGACCGCGGTACAAAATGTCAACATATCTGTTGAAAGAATTCGTGGCTATTTGTTGATGTAAGGATGTAACATATTTCAGTCACCTAAAGTACCTACGCAAAATACCTAGGGACTCATAAAGTCAAAGTACTCTTTCTACAACCATAGACACAAGGCATTTGTATCACAGTTAAATTTATTTCGGCACATTGTTAAAAAAATGCATTCAAAATATTGACATTATTCAATAACATAATTAAAAAAAAATAGCAATAAAACCTGTTTAACAAAGTAAAAAAATGAAGCGTGTAAAGAAACGCAAAAACACCCCTACGAATAATGACTCACTCGTTTCACCCCTCACGAGTGTTGTCGAAGTTTACCGACCTCCCCCGAACCGCGGCGTACAAGCTCGCTCAGAAACATACCAAATTCACAATTATTATGTAACACACTAGTTTTATAAATAAAAGAAATATTTTAGTGAAATGTTTTTGACGGTACCGCGCCCAGTTTTGTTTGAGTGCGATGTTCGATTTGTTTGTTATGACTGTTTAATGGAAACCAGATTATATTGATTTTCCTGTGCCTGACAGTGTATGCGGAAAGTGATATTACAGTGCATATTATATATACATGTAGTGAAGTGTAATTTTTTATAGTAAGTCCGACAATCCGTGTTGAAACCACAAAATTTAATAGTTCGCAGCTGCAAGATTCACGTGCCTTGGTAATAAAAAAAACAAGCGCAATAATCAATTTAAAAAAAACAAAAACGCATTCAAAAATTCCATTTTATCTTTTTATTAATATTCGACACGCCAAGACAATTGAAAAAATTCTGTCAAATTATTGACGCGATTAAAATAATTTTTCTTGACGCCATATTAAATTAAAATAGTCATTTTTATTTAATCACTTCGTTCATTCGTCGTTTGTTTATTTTGTTAAAAATAATAGATAGTTGGGATCAATACTGCGTTGAAACTTGTAGGTGGTTGTGTGCTATTTTTAACTCGGAAAAATACCTCCATGCATTTGTTCTTTAGGTACACGCAGTACCAGATTTCTAGATAAATTTCATTTGAATTTGACTTTGATTTGAAATATTGTAGTTTATAAGTTAAATTATTCTCATTGCAGTCTAACATTGTACGTATAAGCTACGCTTTAGGGGTTTATAGCATATACTATAGCTTCGATATGATAGTTTCGTGTTGACGTGTTATATATAATAGCTTTTGCACGCGGTGTCGCCTTAAATCTGACGACTGAATTTACACGATTTTCTTGAATCCCCACATCCAAAAAAATCAATGGCGATCCTCAAAAATCATCCAGGGTCTTCATTTAAGCTGTATCAAGAACATTCGTGCAAAATTTTTGACGTATTCGTTGAGATTTCGGGATTTAGTAAGCGTAAACCGCGATCCTGCGGGAAAATCGGGTTAGGAATTGTCCACGTGCTGTTAATTCAGTTGTCTGTGTTCATTTGCATGTCGTTTTGACGTGAATAAATAATAAACATACAATTTCGAATTATATGTCAAAATTCAGCTCCCTAGCTTCAAAGATCTGTGTGTATTTTCTTTCAGTCCAATGAAACTGTCATTTACGTATATCTTTATTCTCTATCCCGCGGGAATTACGGAAAGTCCTTTCTAAGTACTGTAATAGAACTCAAGTAATAGGTCTAACGTATTCTAAGACTTTAGCTCAAGTGGTTCAGACTTTTTGTTGTCTATCTGTCACATTACTCCTATAGTTCTGTTAAAGAAAATTACATCTTTAATATAACCAACCATGTTTAATTTTTTACTATAAAAATAATCATAATAATATGAGTTATAAACTGTATCATTAAAAAAGGTTTGTGATCCCTGAAAAACTGAACACATTGTCTATAGATACCTTCCACTTGAATACTATCTATTTATTGATCAAAACCCCATTAAAATCCGTGGCGTAGTTTTAAAAGATCTGAGTAAATGTACATACAGTGGGAAGTAACTGTTTTACGGGGATTTGAAAAAATTGACTACTTGATAAAAATAACTCATATTTTGGAAAACTTTTGGGTTATTTTGTACTCAGAATCAAAACCGTTAACTAGTGGATTCATTTGAGCTGAATTTCGCAGCAATCAATACACAGATTTATACCATTTTCGAGTGATATGCTTTCAAAAATCCGGCAGTCCGGGTCGTACCCGCACGCAAAGGTTATGTACCACTGCGCCGAAAAAAAAAGACGTTAATTGTTCTTTTAGACCAATTTCATTATTGTTATTAACATGACTTACGATTTCCATGAAATTAGCTACATAGGATTTTGCGTGGGAAAACAAAAAAAAAAACACGTGTCGACATCTATTGACGAATAGCTGAACTAGCTCGAAAGAGCTCTTTTTCGTTCGATCGGACGGTAAAAATTGTAGTTTAACGTCTTAATTGCCGTCTCTTAGCGTGGCATTAAGACCCAAGTTACGGGATGCTATGAAAGCTAGTTGGCAGTTTTCCAACATGTTAGTGTTATAAAGGCTATTAAAGGTTATTCTTAGACTTTATATAATAATGGAAATTAGCGTGATCAAGCGATCTGGCAGCCACTACTGATTTGACAACTAAATTAAACATTGTTAAGGAGTTAAATCCACCTGGGGTCAAGAGCTGCGGTTCGTTTTTGAACCCATCCGGGGGGAAGAGCAGTGCTTGGTCCGGTGCACCTTGGGCATCGGCTAATTATTTCCAGGCAGTTTCTGAGGGATATTTGACCGTTGGCTAAAAGCCCGACAGGGGGAGGGGGGTCTTTGACCATTACCGTACAACGTTGCCGACATTTTGTGACAAGATTTTTTAATTGTATTTTGTTACTTTGATATAGGCGAAGTTGTCGTCGCTATAATGACTTGATACGCCTCAAATAAATATAGAAGAAAGAAGTTAAGAGGTTATTTTAGGAGTTCGGTTTAGAAATCATAACACTCGAAAATTCGATTAAAATTTGTTCTTTTTGAAACGTATTTCAAATTCCGTAAATTTTTACTACTCGAATGTTCTAGTTTCGCACTGTATCGCTGACTACTTAGCTGTTATTATATTTATTTAGAGCAGAAGTTTCTTTTTGCATCGTATCAATGATCTATTTCCGGAAATACTTTCAATAAATCCAAAGCATTTTAAACATAAAATATTTTATTTAGTTACTAATTAGTTACAAAAAACCATTTTATAGTCAATCAGGGCCCGATTTTTGAAAGCACATCACTCGAAAGTGGTATAAATCAGCTTATATCTTCAAAACTACAGCTCTAATCAAAGTTTTGACTAGTTAACAAGATTAATGAGAGCTGTGATTGTCTTCTATTTTATTCTTACTTCAAATTCAGCGCAATTTTTCACCACTTCGAGTGGTGTTTTCACACGTGTGCATTCAAAAATCGGGCCCCTGTCTGTACTACCCTTTAATTCCTACTCTAAAATTACCAAGGCACTGAAACGAGCACCGAAACACCAAAGAAAATTCACTAAAAAGTTTACACCAAATTCCAGTGCCCAAACCGTTATGACTAAATTAAAAAGTAAAAAGCCACAGACTGACAACAGTTTGCGTCCAAAATGATAATCGCTATGACTGACCGGCATTGAGGCGCGAGAATGGAGTCGGCGACAACGTCCACGGAGGCCTACCAGTATGTGGGGCCCTTCAGATTGGAGAAGACCCTGGGAAAAGGGCAGACAGGTAACATTTTTTTGTCGTATCTGTATATTGCCACAGACTAGAACATTAAACAGATGACAGCGGCTTGATGGGATGATCTAGTTCAAATGTGTTTCTAAAGAACTGGCTAGACACAAATGAAAGGAAAAAAAAACGAAATCGAAACAAGTGAAGAACTTTTTATTAAGACAATTAAGAGGCCGTTGGGGAACAATGGGACACTTCTTCGTGAGCGTTATACACGGGAACCCTTCGTTTGGTCGAATGATTGTTTGGTCTAACGTTGCTCCAGCTGAAAAATTATGTTACATAGATTTTGTAGAATAGGTTGGGTTAGGTTAGGTTTATTTTATGATTTTGCTGAAAAGTTAATGATTTCAGTATAAATTTAGTTTAGACCATACAATTATTCGACCATCCGATATAGACCCGATATAAACAAAACGAATCATTATAATTTTAATGCGTGACTTCCGCAGATCAATTTGTGACACATCTGAAAGAAAACTTGTTTTAGTGCAACGCCATCTAACGGGCAGTAGCGAATATTCGAGCCACAAATGACCCTTAAAATAATTAATCACAAGAGGTCGTCTTGAACGAGAGTTTCGTATGACTCGTATATCATACATAATTATTCTCATTAGGAATTGAAATAAATCCTTTCATACTTCTATCAATTGAAAGTATTCTTCGAGATTTTGATTCCAGTAATTTTTGAGTTAAATACACTTTCAATTAAGAAACCATAAGCATAGTATTTCTTATGAATTTAAATTTTATTTTTGAAAGCACGTGTGAAAATACCAATCGAAAGTGGTGAAAACTTTTGCTGGATTCGAATACGAGTAGCATAGAAGACAAACACAACTCTCATTAAGCTTGTGAACTAGTCAAAACTTTGCTTAGAGCTGTAGTTTTGGAGAAGCTGATTTATACCACTTTCGAGTGATGTGCTTTCAAAAATCGGGCCCCGGGTTATAAGGTGTACAAACGATATTAAACCTTAAGCTAAAAGAATACCTTAGTCTATTACGAAATGTAGAAACGACTAAATCTTTCACGCTTAGAATTGTTCTCGAGGCACTGAGAACGTGACAATATCTAGGAATTCTCGACTACTTAGGAATGCTGCAGCAACGTCGTGGTATGAACAAACACTATCCCCCTTATTCATAAACGCTCCGTAGGCTTCTGCTAACTTAGCAATCGTTTGTCCTTATCTGTCACGTTGACATTTACCTTTCACAGATAAGGACAACCGATTGCCAAGTTAGCAGAAGTCTATAGAGCGTTTATGAATGAGGGGGTAAATCTTTTTCCACACCAGCACGTGTCTCAATCATGAAACTTCGCTATAGATCTTAATATAGTAAAGGGGTGCGAGTCAGGTTACCTCCACGTGTGGTCAAGAGCTGCGGTTCGTTTTTGGACCCATTCGGAAGAGCAGTGCTTGGCCCGGTGCACCCTGGACATCGGCTAATGATTGCTTGGCGGTCTCCGAGGGATATCATTAACCGCTGGCTAAGAGCCTGAGAGAAGGGAGGGGATTTTTGATCGTATCACCGTACAACGTTGCTTAGATTTTGTCACAAGATTTTTGAATTATATTTTTACCGCACACTTGTCTTTTAAACTCACATTGGCCCAAGCCTTACGGCCGCCATTAAGGGATAATAATAATAATGCATTTGCGTATTTTTTTTTATATAAGAGAGGGAAAACGAGCAGACGGGTCACCTGATGGAAAGCAATCACCGTCGCGCAGGGATACCTGCAAGACCTGGGGAATCACAAGTGCGTTGCCGGCCCTTTGAGGAACAGGAAGGCTCACTTTTTAAAGATCCCTAAATTGTACCGCTCAGGGAATGATTATATTATTGTATTATTGCAGGTCTGGTCAAACTCGGCGTACATTGCGTGTCGGGAAAGAAGGTAGCAATCAAGATCATAAACAGGGAGAAACTTAGCGAGTCTGTGTTAATGAAGGTAAGTATTCTTTTAATTACGTCTTAAAGAGCCTATAACCATTAAAGACAGCACGGCGACGTCACCAGCTACGTATCCTATAAGTATCTAACCCACTAACCCCCTTATTCATAAACGCTCTATAGGCTTCTGCTAACTTAGCAATCGTTTGTCCTTATCTGTGAAAAGTAAATGTCAGAGTGACAGATAAGGACAAACGATTGCTAAGTTAGCAGAAGCCTACAGAACGTTTATGAATAAGGGTGTAAGACGTCATGAGCTACCGTATCTTAATCAGACGATGCCAAACCGTTGTCACGTAGCTCAAGAACATTGCCAGCCGATGACCACGGAAGGGAGGCTAGTAGAAGTAAAACAGTTATTGGAAATACATCATTCAAACAGATGACGCTTGGCGACACAAAATCGCATAGTAACAAAGTCACGTGACAGCTAGTAACAGATAGAAAAATTCGCAGGCTCACCCACCTGCTACGGGTGGTAGGGGTATAGCAGACGTCACGGAATGACGAGGATCCGGGTTCGATTCCCGGCCATAGCTTTACATTTCGGATTGTTCTGTGTTCCAATTCTCAGTCGTTTAGAAATTTAGCTACTGGAAAGGCAAATAGTAGGACGCCACTTGAATGTCAACATTGTCAAAAATAATGGGTACATTTTGCAATTTTCTTTGGCGATGCCCTTGAGTTAGCTGTTGTGAATTTTAATATTAAATAACTGGATACGGTAGCTAGCTACGGCACCTTAGCGTAAGGCATGAGCCTAATGCATTAATAAAAAATGGAAAAATTACTTTCTGCTTAGTTTCTTGCGGCCATTGACGTACAATAAACAACTAGACTCCCAATCACGCTCAAAAACTGTCCGAAGCGAAAGTCTGAACACGCGTCTATTGTTCAGAGTTTTGGTTCAGTTGTGTTTCGACCGCGCTTTGATAACAATGTATATCTCTTTCGCACCGTAATCTTACTATTGACAACAAAAGAGACAGGCAGGTTTCAGCGCGTGGCGTCGTGTCATTACTTCTCACGATCCTACGCCATTGATATTAAACATTACTGCCACGAAATAAGGTGTCAATTTGAACGAATATGTTAATGTTATCTGTCTAAGTCGATGTGTTGACACACACAACACATAGACAAAGCAACTCGGACGTTTCTTGAGGAACCTTTGTTAGCGACTGAGAGTCTAGTTCTAGTTGCTTATTGTAAGTCAATGCTTGCGGCGCATTCTTTTTGGCCAATATGGTTTTTCCGAATGCGCTGGTAGTTTCAACGAATATCAAAATACAATAGCTAACATCGTCGCTATGACGTCGCGTCGAAGCAGAGCTCTGAGACGTTTCCTAACCGCCTCCAAGTGCCAGTGGCGTAACTATAGGGTGGCAGGGGTGGCAAAATGCCAGGGGCCCCTAGCTCTTAGGGGCCCCCAACTGGCTTGGTTTAAAGCACAGAATGGACGCTGATGCACTTCTTTATATTAAGGAAGGAGCCCCTGACGAATTTGCCACGGGCCCCAGACGTTATAGTTACGCCACTGCCAAGTGCGTTAACTTCCGTAGCTGCTAATATAAATGGTGGTATAAGGTATGTTGTATAAGTATATGAAAATAAGTACTTATGTCATATTTATTTTCAGGTGGAACGTGAAATAGCTATTATGAAGTTAATAGAACACCCGCATGTCCTGGGATTGTCTGATGTCTATGAAAATAAGAAATACTTGTAAGTATATCTATGGCTAAACGTAGATTATGTGACAGTATCATAATAAAGGCATTAAAATACGAGTGTGGGTTTATAAAACGAACCGAAAGTGAGTCTCATAATAATATCGTACGAGTGTTTTACTCCTAATTATGTTCAGTTATAAACATTGCTTTATTCTCATACATATTGTATAAGCTTTCTATGTGTTTAGGATGAAATCGAATCGATGTTATTATGAAGATTGATTATAACATTAATATAATAATATTTTCACTGGTACATAAGAAATTTGTTCTAACAAAACAGTTCATATTTATGCTGGTCGTAATTTTGGACGCATTATTATATGCGTAAATAAAATCATTGCTACGCTGACATTGACACATGAAGTACCATTGCTTAAAACTAGGTGGCGCTGTGCGCACAGTTAGCGCTACTTAACAATAGGTGGCGTTGATCATAATATTGTTTTGCAGGTATTTAGTGCTGGAACATGTTAGTGGGGGCGAGCTGTTCGACTATTTAGTGAAGAAAGGCCGACTTACGCCGAAAGAGGCGAGAAGATTCTTCAGACAAATAATATCCGCCTTGGATTTCTGTCACAGTCATTCGATATGGTAAGTTACTTTTACAGTAGACTAAAGTTTAGTCACTAAACAGAATTCGCTGCCAGAGGCGCTAGTATAGCGTGAGGCATAAATGTCGATAATTGTTTTTTTTTTAAAGTTGTTATACAACCTTTTTTTTCAGCCACCGCGACCTCAAGCCCGAAAACCTACTTCTAGACGAACGAAACAACATAAAGATAGCTGATTTCGGCATGGCCTCTCTCCAGCCGGCCGGTTCCATGCTGGAGACGTCTTGCGGGAGTCCCCATTATGCTTGCCCTGAAGTCATACGGGTAAGTTGATTTCAGCGCCATCTTGTGACGGTTAGCGGTAGTGTTGTCACTCGATAACCCATTTTTTTAATTTTTTTTTATTAAGATTTTATGGCCTGGATGCTAGGTCCTTTAAGCCAAGTCTATATATCTATCAAGTTTAGTGTTTCGGCATTTTGAAAAAAGACTACTATAGTACCGATACTTTTTAAACTACAATACCAGGGGTCGCCAGCCCATTTTGTGCGGACCGCGAGATAACAGCAACTTGCACTATAGTACGTAATTTAATAAAAATGTATCCCCCGAATTATCTTTTTTGACGTCAATTCGAAAACGCCTGGGCGATGAAACGAGCTAAATATTTTTTTTTTAATGTGCGGACCTACGTCACTACATTTCTTAAAACGGACCCGAGCAAAACTTTTGGTGGCCCCTGTACAATACTGTCGATAGTATCACTATAGTACCAACTTTTTTGTAGGCGTTAAAAATAAGCTACCCAAAATACTAATTCCAGGCAGTCGCAGGCAAAAGCTAGTTTGCTGTAAAGTAAATAGCTGGATACAGTAGCTAGTAACGTAGCTATGGCATCTCAGTGCATTATTATTGCCCTTAAGGTTGATTTTACAAGCTTTATATTAACTTGCAACGTATGTATGTTTGTCCGGGTGGAATCTAGCGACTCAATTTTGAAGCAAATATCTTCATCCGATTGAGTAATTCGTACATAATTAATTCCAAAAGTAATTGATTACACCCAACTCTGCAATACAATACCTACCTGCCTTTGTACTATTTTCTGTGGATTTCTGTATTTTTTAAATTTTTATTTGCAATAAAGAGTTTACATACATACATACATACAATACATACATACACTGCATGATTTGCAAGTTATAGTAAATAGCTTGTAAAAAAGAAACTCAATTTCATACCAACAAGAGGTAATTTATTGTACAACAAGTGAAATATTCTAAACAAAACGAATACTGCTAGAAAAATTACAACTTACAAAAAAATATTCACAAAAGTCAAAAGCATTGATGGGCTGACATTTTTATTAGTTCCATTACAACACTAAATTGTTCAGTGAGATTGTTTGTTAACTTAATATAATTTAAATCTAATTAAGTACTCCAATTTTATTTTAGAAATTAAACTAAAAAGCAAATCTTCAATCTTAAGATATATTTTTTTGTACATTAGACAGCAAAAGATAGTAATTCTCCAGCTATACTTATAGACACAGTGGCGTGGCGTCCATAGAACTCGATTCCCACCGGCTTACCTATTCTAAGGCAGCAGTGGCGAACTAAGCCCGTCAGAGGCCCGGGGCGACAAAACTAAATGACGCCCCCCAACTTAAAAAAATATGTAGTTTTGTCCGTACACAGAGATGGGAATCCCCTCCCTCAGCGTATTGGACGCGTTAAGCAAAGTTATAAGAACATTAGTACTGCGTAAAAATTCTAGATGGCTGTAGCGTTTTGATCTTGATGACATTATGTAGGACTAACTACTAAGCACATTTTTAAAGTCTTGTTTAGGATTTGATCAGGAGAACGCGGAGGCATTTGGGGCCCCCCAAAGACCGGGGGCCCGGAGCGGGCCGCCCCTTCCGCCCCCCTGTTAGTCCGCCACTGTAAGGCAGGGCACTTTTATTGCGCAGAATTAGAGGAAAAGGCTAGAACCCTTCGGCTTGCCTTCTGACATACTTGACACCACGCCACTGATACCTAGACATTTCTAGATGCTATTCGAGTCCCGATTTTTGAAAGCACATGCGTGAAAATACCACTCGAAAGTGGCGAAAAATTGTGCTGAATTTGAAATACGAGCAGCATAGAAGACAATCACAGCTCTCATTAATCTTGTAAACTAGTCGAAACTTTGATTAGAGCTGTAGTTTTGGAATAAGCTGATTTATACCACTTTCAAGTGATGTGCTTTTGTGGTTACAACCATGATGAGAGAAAGCCGAAGCCTGTTAGTTAAAGTTAAATTTAATTTACGTTATAAAACTAATCTAATTTAATTTATTAAAATAACAAATTAGAACCAATCAATGACTCAAAACGTTGACTAAATAAAAATAATGAAATAATTCCATTTTCTAAATACTAAATACATAGATGCTTGTCTTTATATTTCTCGTCACCACAGAATGTACGGTCAAGTGCAAAAATAAGTATTGATACGAACTTCTCAAAAATATGTCCCACGACCTTATTACGCCGGTGTAAGAGCGTATGGTACTTATTTTTGAAACTGACTAGATACATATTATTACACTTGAATGTACTCAAAAAATAAGCGTCATAAGTTTTCACGATTCAGTTGGTTCTGTACAATAAGGGCCATCTTAAACTAGGCTGGGGCCTCGATCACGAGAATTTAGGGCCCTTTTGGAAAGTAAAAAAGCGAATTATAACATTTTTTTACTAAGTATGACAATTTATTATAGAAATTGTTGGCCCGCCCCTGAGAATGGGGCCCTGGGCACGGGCCCCTTGTACCCTTGTGGTGTAGACGGTATGCGTACAATTAAATATTAATTGAAAAACATTTTGCGAATAAATGGAGTTTTATGATTTAAAATATTACGAAAGGCGAGTAACGAGCAGCCATTATGACCATAGACGAAATAAGGCAGGACTGATCATAGTACAAAAACGCGGCCGCAGAAACATGGTCAAAACTCGAACAAAGATGGCGTTCTTACATTGCAAGACGCGTTAGAAGCCATTCGATAAGTCTACAATTAAAAAAAAAAGTCGAATAAAAACTGTTACGTAAGCTATCATGAATTGTTCATTGGTACTTGTAGCGAAATCTATCGAAAACTTTGGTACTAAGGTCGCGTAGTCGCGCTTTTTGGACCATTTTCAGACCCTATCTTATTTCTATCATGATACAACTCATCAATCCAAGCTCAATCCTCATCTACCCTTTGTTTCTTGCTAGTATTCGACGGCGTCTGCGGCGGCGAATGCGTCGTCTCCCTCTTTTTACCCGAATGCCTCGCACACCCGGACCTATTGGACTCCCTTTGGGACTCCCTCTGCGACTCCCTATTCGACTTCGGAGAGAACTGTTTCAGCATTTCAACGTCATTAAATATCACCTGAGCGCCTCCCCCGCACGTTGGGACCACATCGCCTTTATAAAGCTTTGTTTCTAGCTCCCCATCTGTGTCTTGTTCTTGGGAGATCAGACAGTATTTGGATGCCTTCGAATTGGCTATATCCTTGACCGTAGTCAGTTTGTTAACGAGTTTACTGTTGGCTATGCTTGGTTTCATGACCGTTCCCATTGGTACGAGCTTGTTGGGTGCATGTTCTATCCATCCTTTGCCGTCTGCGGATAGCGAACGACGGTGTCTAGGATTGGCTATGGCTACGCCACGGCGGGATGAGGCCGGCGTGTCTCTTGTTTCTCTCGTGTCTCTTGTTTGCGGTACAGAGCTGAACGGAGTCAGCAAATGAGCTGGTAAAGCTCTCGGAGTAGAGCCAGGAGTGTAATCCCTCACACTAGTCTGAGCAGCGAATTCTCCGGTGCACTTCGGCTCTGCATCTCCCCTGTCTAAAGCTTCAGCGATTATTCTCAGTCTGTTCTCTTTATCTTCTATAGCATTACGGAGTTTCTCTTTCTCCGAATGTATTTCTTTAGCTCTTTCATGTTCCGCTGCAATTTTATGGTTATATTTCCTTTCTAAGATGCGTTTCATCTTTTCCTTCTCTAATTTATTCTGGCTGAGTGCCAATTCTTTCTCCTGCAAGTCTCTTTTTAAAGTGGTTGTGTATTCGGTTAGTTCGTTAAGTTTCCTCTTGTTGGATGTTGATTCGTTTTCCGTTGCCGTTAGCCGGTCTTCTAGAGCTCTGATCCTCCGCTCTGAAGCAGCCAGCTGCCCTCTTAGGGCGGCGTTCTCGCTTCTAACTTCTAGAGACTCCTTCTCAAGGTCGATCAACGACGCCCTGAACCTCTCATCCTTCAACGCTTTACTTCTTTTTAGTGTCTCTCGCCTGTTCAACCTCATCTCCAGATGAGCCATGAGTTCTTTGATAATGTGACCAGCTTGGGAACTGTTTAGTTCTAAGCTCGGGAAGTCTGGGCCAAGACTATAGACTAAGCCTAAGTCCAGTTCAAGCTCCTTAGCATCCGGCCGAGCTAGATTGTCCCGTGCTGCTGCAAAGAGTCTATTAGCCTTTCTCCGTCCTGACATCAGACCCATTGAGGCCGCTATATCGTTCACTTGAGCTTTAACAACTTCAACTTCAGCTGCCATCTCCGCGAATCTCATCACTTGAAGTGTCTCATCGTAATCTTCAGCTCTAGGGTTAGCGCAGACTATCATTCGCACCTGACCTTCACCTTCAAAGAAGTTCTTGAAAAGATGAGTTATCTTCGACTCTCGGTACGGCACCATGTTGTTGGCGTTGTTAGCTTGGTTTTCTCGAAGTACTTCTAGACAGGTCCGAAGGGTCATTAGGGATTTGTTGATGTTACCGGCTTCCCGTAACCTCTGGCCCGTGTTTTTAGTTCGGTTTGTGCGTTCACTGCCAGCCAGATCAACGAGGCTTATTTGACTGATTGAAAGGAACTTTTTATTCTGGATCACAGCTTCTCCGACTTCATCCACAGGGGCCTGGACCAGTCGTATAGTGAATACAGAGTGGCTTCTACTCGATTCTGCGTTCAGTGTAGTGTGCGCCATTCGTTTGCGTTTCAAGCCAAGATAAAACGCATCGAAGGCTTCCTCTGCAGATTTTATCTCAATCTCCGTAACACCGTGTACATACATGTTGTGTGCTGCGTCTTCCCTAATGATCTTCGCAGGCAAGTTTTTACTCACCGGAGGCCCGTCCTCAAGCAAATCGAAAACGCTGTTATTGTAAACTTCCGTGTATGAAACGAAGACGGCATACTGGTTGTCTTCATTCAATCCTTCCACTTTCGTTACCTCCATCGAAGCCATGGCTAAATCCGGATTCGAGTTGTTTTTCTTCCCCATTTTGAACTTATGGAGCTCCTGCTGCCTTTCCAACATGGCTTCCACCTCAGTTTGAATTTCGAACATGTTCATTTTGTCAGGTTTGAACACGTATTTGTGCGCTTGATAGTCGTTTATAGTTTTAAATATTATGTTCAGACATCTAGGCAAAATGCCGCAGTTTTGTGGTTCCCCGGTCATGGTAAAGGTTTTACCGCTGCCCGTGACGCCGTAGGTAAATAATAAGCCATTTTTACCTTTAATCAAGCCTTCTACAAGTGGATAGGCGACTTTATCGAATACGTCTTGCTGGGCCGTTTCGGGCGGGAATACTTCTTTGAAAGTGTATTTCATGGTCTTATTATTCTCATTTCTGTAGCTTAGAGCCGTCGATGGAGGTGTTAGGAGCACTGTAGTCGGCGAAATTATCTTCATACAAGATATATCAGTGTCTCTTTGCATAGGACGTAGTCGGCAAAATACTTGCACAGGATCCCGCTCTCCTTGCAGATTTTGCTTACTTCTCGCCGGCGTACGCATTTCGTTGAGTCTCGGTTTAGATTTTGCGGATTTCATAGTCAATAAAGTACGTTTTTACACTCACAGCACGTAAATCACACTTTGTTTATTACGATTTCACGTTTCGTGATTTCGACGGTTATACGAAATCAAAGCAACCACAACCGTTGTCCGTTGATTGAATCCTAACAAATTTAATATTGCAAGGGCAAGGGTCATTTGTTGGCTGTCTCTGTCACTCTTACTGTATTTACGCTATCTGTCTCACTAAACAGTTGACTTGGATGACATTCAATCCTAGCACGGTTACAATCAGCTTTTGAAAGATGTGACGTCTTGTGTTACTATGGTACGATTATATTTTACACACATTCGCTCGAAAGTGGGCAAAAATACTTATCAGCGTTTAGTATTTTCTACTAAGAATCGTAATTATACATTTTGGATGATTTGGACTGGTAAACTTGTTTCTTAATCATGAAATAGGAATTAATATTTACCCATGCATAACAATTAATAATAAGTTGGTCACACTTTAAAACGTTCCATTTTACAAAACCAATTATTTAATAATCGTTCGTCAATAATCATTTTCCTTTTTAGGATATTGAGAAATCAGCGACAAATTTTTGCAATAAAATTCAATCTTCTAACTAGTACTACTACTAAAAACTTTTAAATAAAATATTTACAAAAACAGTGGTGAACGTAACAAAACCGTGGAATGGAATGTTAAAAAAGTTGCCAGTAGAATTAAAATTACCTTGTAACAAGGATAAAATTTGTTCCCATTTTGTTCCTATCCAAATTTATAATGTGAATTAAATGTTTATTTATGTATATATTTATAATTATAAATATTATACAGAAATTTCAGCAGTAATTAATTTTATGTTTATTTATTTAAAGGTTATTTGAGACTAAACTGAGAAATTTATAGAACACATTTTTGGTAAATTTATTCTATTCTCCCTAAGTGGCGGCCGTAAGGCTTGGGCCAATGTCAGTTTAAATGACAAGTGTGCGGTTGATTCTGTCCACGTCAACGAGTAGGCAGCAGCAAGGAAATAATTTTGCAACTAATTTTGGTAAATTTACTTTTGTAAATGGCAATCTGTCAGTCCTGTCAAAAGTCATGCAAAAAATTAAAAAAAGTCAGTCCTGTCAATGTCACTGTCAATCTATTGGTCTCGTCTTATCAGCTCGCTGTTTGTTTGTTGACGCGAAAATTCAACTTTGTTGAATGAAATATTTACGGTTATTGAAACCATGTGTATCCTCATTGCAGATAGTAACTGGTAGTTATCCCACCGAAAACTGGCAGATTATTGAACAAGTCGTCCACCTACTTGCCGTGTCTTATCCAACCTCGACATTGGCAGAATCATCAAAAAGTTGATGGAGCCACTTCTTCCTAAATTTGAATTGAATTGAATTGAAATATTTACGAATGAGTTATTTACGTGTTATTTACTATAATTCTAGGGCGAAAAATACGATGGCCGCCGCGCCGACGTGTGGTCCTGCGGCGTTATTCTCTACGCCTTGCTCGTCGGTGCACTTCCATTTGACGACGATAATTTACGGCAGTTGCTTGAAAAGGTCATTTTTTTACATACATAATATATATATCACGTCTTTATCCCTTACGGGGTTGACAGAGGCTAAGGTAACAAAACGTAAATGCCACGTTTACAGGGCCGGCCCGTGAGTTTAGGGGGCTAAGGGCTAATACTACTTAGGGGCCCACCTAATTACTCAAAGTAGAAGAAACAAAAATTTGGCTTTGATTTGACTTAGCTGGGGCCCCTTGAATCCACGGGGCCTGAAGCCCGAAAAGCCATATGGTAGATCCGGCCCTTAGCATGATTAAGGATGTATAGCTGGAAATGGAAAACAAAATAGTGATGGGTTGCTAGCCGTATCGCCTATGACATAATTTCCGTCGATGGGCTTTTACAATCTGCGCAGGAAGAGAAGCATCCGGGAAATTCTATGTTACGCCTAGACCAGCACGGAAGATCTCTGATTGCAATTAAAATATTTTAAAAAAATATATGAAAAAAATTGCAATGTTCCCTCAGGTTAAGCGGGGCGTATTCCACGTCCCACACTTCGTGCCACCGGACTGCCAGCAGTTGCTTCGGGGCATGATCGAAGTCAACCCTGAAAAACGGATGACGGTATGTATATATCTTTATTTATTACGATAGGTACATAATGAATACTCTAGTCTCTTTTGTCTCAATAATAATTTTCACAGACTACATTAACATTAGATTTGTTGTAAAAACCGGTTGTCTATAAAGTTTGTTTACGGACGATAGTGTTACGTGGTAACGAAAAATGTTTCACAAGCTGACGCTTGGCCGATCGTGCCTCTCTATTGCTTGTTCCGCGCACTCGCTTGCACACTGACGTCACGCGGCACGTAATGCGATGAGCCACGCTTTTGTGAGTGCTGCCGGCGTTCATCGATTTATAAGACTTTATCACGTCAAAAAAAGCAATTTTTATCGTAGTAATGAAACAATTTTAAATAACTAATTGTTACTTGTATAAATTGGTATTTATTATTTACTAGCTTCTGCCCGCGACTTCGTCTGCGTAGAATTATACATAAAAACCTTCCTCTTGAATCACTCTATCTATTAAAAAAACCGCATCAAAATCCGTTATGTAGTTTTGAAGATATAAGCATACATAGGGACATAGGGGCATAGGGACATGGGGACAGAGAAAGCGACTTTATTTTATACTATGTAGTGATATAACACACTAATCTAGGGCCGCCAACGCACTGGCATCGCGTAAAGCGCTGCGGGTGTCTATGGACAGTGGTGATCATTTACCATCAGGTGACCTACTAGTTCGTTTGTCTGGCCTCTCTAACATAAAAAAAAAACTAAAAATAATTAACTTAAAATACACATTGTAACTCTAAAATCGTTTATTTAATTTATTATGTAAGTTAGTAAGGATGTAATATCCAGTTATTGTAGACCAAAAAAAAAGTTTTCTTTTTTTTCAATACACACACACACAAATCACGTCTTCATCCCTTACGGGGTAGACAGAGCCTAAGGTAACAGGTACCTTCAGGCCACATTTAGCAAGATTGTGGGTGTATAGGTGGAAAATGGAATTTTTTTTTCAATGCTTACGTATTACTGGCCCAATTGAAATATGTATTATACTAACATCTAGCTATCTCTCTCTGTCATCAGCTAGCAGAAATTACTCGGCATGGCTGGGTGACAGCTGGTGGCAGAGGGGAGTTGGAGCAAGAGCTGCCAATGATGGAGGTTGTCCAGACCAGGGTGTTGCCCAGTGCTGAGGCCGTGGATCCTGATGTGCTACAGGTATGGGCAGAGACGGATTATCCATACGGCAAACTAGGCACGTGCCTAGGGGCGCCTAGTTACGAGAGGCGCGCGAGCTCAGAATTTTAAAATAAATATTTTTACATAAATATTTTTACTTTCAACATGAAACTACCGTGAGACTCAATCATAATTACACATAAACGGATAACTCACGTATAAAAGTCGAGTGATGCTCGACATGTTTCGGACTATTTCGAAGTCCTTTTTTTTTTTTTTTTTTTTTTTTTCTCTTGGAAAAAGGACTTCGAAATAGTCCGAAACATGTCGAGCATCACTCGACTTTTATACGTGAGTTATCCGTTTATGTGTAATTATTAATATTTTTAAATAAATAAAGAAATATATATGTATATAATATGGCCGGTACAGAGGCGCCGATAAAGTGATTGCCTAGGGCGCTCTGGACCTTTAATCCGCCCCTGGGTATGGGGGCGTCCATTAATTACGTGAGGTATTTAGGGGGGGAGGGGGTCGAGCCGAATCTTACTAAATCTCACTTGGAGAGGGGGGTCTTGGCAAATATCATGTAGTTTTTTAGCAGAAAATGGTGTAAAGCTGCGTGAAAATTAAATTAAAGTTGAATGAAAATAAAAAACGTATCCTGAATAAAATGTGACAAAATTTGACACAATTATATTTATCACCTAGCTGTTGCCCGCAACTTCGTCTGCATATAATTCGTTTATCGCTATCCCGCAGGAATTGCGCAATTATCCGGGATAAAAAGTAGCCTATGTGTTATTCCAGACTATAATCTATGTTCCAAATTTCAACCAGATCTGTCCAGTTCTGGCTTGAAAGAGTAACAAACATCCTTTCATCCATATTTACAAACTTACCCGGATAAATAATAATAATATTTAAATGCAGTTGTTTCTTTTTAAAAATAAAGGTGACTAAGTAAAATGAGCCTACTTAAGAACGCGGTATAAATCAGCTTATATCTCCAAAACTACAGCTCTAATCAAAGCTTTGGCTAGTTCACAAAATTAATGAGAGCTGTGATTGTCTTCTATGCTGCTCGTATTTTTAATTCGGCACAATTTTTCACCACTTTCGAGTGATGTGCTTTGAAAAATCGGGTCCCTGGGCCCGACTTATTTTTCCACACTGTATAGGTGTATAGGTTATGCTTTGGGATGCTGATATATGTGTCGTTTTTGCAGGCTATATGCAGCTTGGGGTGCTTTAAGCAACGAGATAAGCTGATCCAAGAGCTACTGAGTCCACAGTAAGTAAAAAGTGTTAACTATAGTCTATTTAATAGTATGGCAAAAGAAGCATGAAAGTAGAATAAATGCAGTAGAAATGAGAGCGTTAAGGAGTATGGAAGGTGTATCTCTGAAAGATAGAACAAGGAACAGTGTGATAAGAGAATGTGCTGGTGTGAAAGAGGATATAGTGACTAGGATAGAAAAAAAGCATGCTTAGTTGGTTTGGGCATGTATAGCGGATGGATGAAAGTAGACTAACTAAACAGATATATATGGGGAGTGTGAATGGTTACGTTGGGAGGGGAAGGCCTAGAAAGACGGTTCGAGACCAAATAGGAGACGTTTTGGAAAAATGTCAGGTCAGGTGTACCCGAAACCGACAAGCATGTATTCATGAAGAGATTGCTGAATGTGGATGAAGCGAAAGAAGTATTGTGGAGAGTACCTAGCTTAAGAAATGCTGATGTAACAATAACTTAGGTTTTAATTCATTAAAGTTAGTCTTTACTCAACATTCCAGTTGTTTACTTGTCTTCGTTCCCCCCGTCCCACAGTATGTCAGGATCGTAGCAAGTGGAACAAAGTAGTCTGCCTACCCCTGTGGGAAAGAGGCGTGTACGATATCAGGTTATTATTATTACAGCCACAACACGGAGAAGGTGATATATTTCTTGCTGCTGGAGCGCAAGCGCCGGCGCCCCGCCCGCGACGACGAGCCGCGCCCCGCCGCGCCGCCCCCGCCCGCGGACCCCCCCCGCAAGCGCCTGGACTCCTGCCGGGTGAGCCTGCTGACTGACTGACTATATTAAAAGAAAATGAATAAATAAATAATAAATATCTTCGGACAAATTACACCAATTGACCCAGCCCCAAACTAAGCAAAGCTTGCACTATGGGCACCAGGCAACGGATAAACATACTTATATAATGTAGATAAATACATACTTAAATGCATACAACATCCATGACTCGGGCACAAACATTCGTATTCATCATACAACTGTCTGCCCCTACCGGGATTCGAACCCAGGACCTCTAGCTTCATAGTCAGGGTCACTAACCACTAGGCTATCCGGTCACTCAGTGTCTTGAACAAATAGTAGATTAACGCCGAGGCCTGGGAAGTAGCCCATTGCTGGATGAGTAACTTGTTGAAAAAACACGAACTGCAGGTGAGTGTTTTTTAAAGTTACGAATTCAGCAATTGCTCTTCCAACTGAGGTAAATATAATGTTTTACTCAAACGAGAAGAATCCATCGAGGGAATGGGCGAAAATCATAGGAATCATGTTATAGGCGATGCGCTAGCAACCCATCACTATTTTGATTCCACTTTCCACCTCTACGCCCTCAGTGTCTTGCTGAATAGGTCTTGTTACCTTAGGCTCTGTCTACTCCGTAAGGGATAAAGACGTGATTTGTGTTTGTGTGTATGTTGAGAGGAAATGAAAATAAATTTTGCACTAAACTTCCTAGCGACTTAGGTGGTTTTCACGTTCCCGCCTTTTTTCTTAAGTTTTTTTTATGTCATCTGTCACCGTAAGCTATTTGAGACATTGATAAAAACGTTAGACTCGAACAAAGCGCGCACTTCTCGGCCATCGACTCGGTTGTATGACATTATTGTTCATTATTCCAGTCTCTTTGACTTTAAAAATACTTCTATCCCCTAAGGGATAAAGACGTGTTCAACATGAAACTACCGTGAGACTTAATCATCATTACACATAAACGGTTAACTCACGTATAAATAGTCGAGTGAACCGAACCAGTGTTCGGTTCGCTGCCGCCGGGGCGAGCGCTCTAGGAAGAAGGATTACGAAATAGTCCGAAACATGCCGAGCATCACTCGACTTTTTATACGTGAGTTATCCATTTATGTGTAATGAGGATAAAGACGTGATTTATGTATGTAAGTATGTATGTATGTGTGGGGAGTGCCACTATAGAGAGATCTCTCTCCAGGCAGATGTTATGCCTGGGGACCGAAGTCCGAAGGAAGAGTTGAGAGTTGTATTTATGCAGCCGCATTGAGAAACTTCGTTAGCGGGATGTAGAACGATGTGACAGCTGTCATTAGAACTGGCGCTAGCTACTCGTGTGTCGTAGTAGTTATGTAGAGGCCAACTAGGTGGCGCTACGGTCGCTACATATGTATGGAATACTTTGGTGACGTTAGCAGCTGTATGACTACAATTGTGACATTTTACTTTTTAATTTTTTTGTATAGAAGGTATTATGATACGTATTATAAAGTAATTTTTTTTTTCTACAGGTGAATGGACAGTCGGCACACTTTGGACAGATCAGTGAAGGATCGCCTATCACACCTCGACGCTCACAGTTTAGGTAATTAATTTGAAAAAAAAACTAACAAAGAACTACCTATAAGCGCATACGCTAAAAAAACTTACACCACGGAAATTTTGAAATTTACCTTGAGCTTTTCGGTGAAGGAAAACATCGTCAGGAAACCTGCATACATCTGCGAAGCGGTTCAATCCGCACTGGGCCCGCGTGGGAACTATAGCCGAAACCCTCTCATTCTGGGACATATATAAGCTGGAGATGATGATGATGATGTATTGTATTGTATTGTATTGTATTGTATTGTGGCGACAGGTCGGCCTCCAGCAGACGCGAGGGTCGCAGCTCCCCGCAGCTGCCCGCCAGCCCGCCGAGTAAGTATTCATATTCATCCTCAAAATCATATTCATCCCCATACTCCTATTCAGCTTCATTCTCACATTAATCCTGATACTCATATTCATCCCCATACTCATATTGAGCCTCATACTCATATTTAACTTCATACTCATATTCACCCCTTACTCATATTGAATTTCAATCCATTTTATTCTGTAAATGAGTTTTTGACTATGGCATTTTGATTTATTTATTTAATTGCATTGTTTTTTCGATTCATTTTGACATTACATTAAATTCACCCTTTATTATTTCATTATTTATAAGCAGTGACGATCCCTAGCGGAGAATTAATTTAATTGTTCCTTATTGTTTCATTATTATTGTTGTTCATGTCATGTTTTTGATTTTGACATTTTTGTAATATTCAATTGATTTGTATTATTTAATTTAATTTTATTTACTCTTGCCGATTTCAATCTAAATTCTTCTAAATTGATAATGAACAATATGATGTAATTTTTATTGAATGAATAAATAATCTAATCTAATCTAGTCATATTTACCTGCATACTCATATTCATTCTCATCCTCAAATTGTCTCCATACTCATACTCATCTTGATACTCATATTCAGATTCATACTCATATTAATATTCAGCTTCATTCTCATAACAGCTTCATTCTCTTGCATAAACTACTATATTGTAGCGATAAGACCGCCTATTGTCTACTTTGTTCTTTGTTTCTGTATTGTTTTGTACTGATCTATGGTGTTCAATAAAGAGTATTTGTATTGTATTGTATTGCTTTTTCTCTTTCAGCTGGTCACACTCCTCACCGGGTCTCGTCTTTGGGAGGGACACCAGCTACGCCAGGGTCGCCTTTAGGTATATGTATAAATAAATAAATATCTTCGGACAAATTACACCAATTGACCCAAGCTTAAACTAAGCAAAGCTTGTACTATGGGTACCAGGCAACGGATAAACATACATATATAATGCAGATAAATACATACAACATCCATGATTCGGGCACAAGCATTCGTATTCATCATACAACTGTCTGCCCCTACCGGGATTCGAACCCAGGACCTCTACATAGTCAGGGTCACTAACCACTAGGCTATCCGGTCGTCAAATCAACAGAGCCCGCTGCTCCGTTTACTTACTTCCACGCTGGTCTGGGAGCAAAGAAAAAACATAGAATGTACCAGTTGCTTCTCTACCCGCGTAAATGGTAAAAACCCATTGAGGGAATGGGCGAAAATCATAGGAATCATGTTAGCAACCCATCTGTAGGATGTGCGCAGATCAAAAACAGTGAATGAACCAAAAATAAGTTTAATACGATAAAAGGTTACAATTAAGAGCCGTGTGGACGGGCTCACGTATAGCAGCGGACTGCAAGATGGCGTCGACACAAAAAAATCAGAGGGTACGCCTTTGACAGTTCTTAAATCCACCCTCTTATAATTAAAACAAACAATAACTAAAAATAAATATGAACGCGTCGCCAACACTCCCCACCCTAGTGCTGGTCGCAGCACTCATCACCTAGAGGAATAGGTGCGACGCGAGCCGCGGAACGCCGCCACGTCCCCGTGGCCGTCCTCACCTCGACCAGCCGGACGCGGCCGTCCTTGCCGGGGAACACCCGCGTGACGGTCCCCTTAGGCCATGTGTTGCGTGGCGAATTGGGGTCCACCACTAAAACTAAATCTCCAATTTGCAGGGCCCTTTGCTCACCTTGCCATTTTGTTCGTGGGATTAGGTCAGGTAGGATCTCCTTGACCCACCTTTGCCAGTACATGTCGGCAAGTCTCTGGACTGTACGCCACTGCTTTCGCAGGTACAGGTCAGAGTCGTCGAACGCTCCAATGACGGGCAAGTTCGATGACGTACCCAAGAGGAAATGATTCGGGGTGAGAGCCTCAGCGTCACCCGGCTCAACCGACACATGCATCAGGGGACGCCCGTTGACCATGTTTTCTACCTCTGCCATGAGCGTGTTCAGCACTTCGTCCCGTGGTGCACGCTCGTTTAGAACGACCTTGAGTGACGTCTTAACGCTACGTATGAGCCTCTCCCACGCCCCACCCCAGTGGGGGCTTGCAGGCGGGATGAAGCTCCACTCCATTCCATTGTTGACACCTTCAGCTTTCAGCGTTTCAGTATCCAGCATCTGCATCGACCGTTGGAGTTCAGTATCGGCACCTCTGAGGTTCGTTCCGTTGTCAGAATACAGATGAAGAGGCCAGCCGCGGCGCGAAGCCATCCGACGCAGCGCCATGATGAGCGAGTCAGTCGTGAGCGATGCGGCCATCTCAATGTGTATGGCTCGAATGGTTAAACAGGTAAATAATACCCCGTACCTTTTTTCCCTTCGTCTACCAACGACAACCTCCAGCGGCCCAAACAGATCCAGCCCGCAATGTGAAAACGGCCGCTGATGGTGTGCCATTCTAGCTCTGGGCAAATCTCCCATTCTTGGTAGTTGCGGCTTACACTTTCGTATTCTGCACAGCATGCATCGCGAGGATACGAACTTAACTGCAGGTCTAAGCTTCAAAATCCAGTATTTCTGCCTGAGCTCGTTGACTACGGTCTCTTGATAACCGTGGCCTGCCTTGACGTGGTAGTGTCGGATGATCAGTCTCGCTACCGGATGTCTACCGTCGAGTATCACCGGGCGTTTCATCTCCAGGGCTACGTCGGTCGCGGCGTCAATGCGCCCAGCCGCGCGCAGAAGACCATGTTCGTCTAATATGGGTGACAAATTTATTAAACGACTGTTCCGGAATAGACATTTTCCTTTACTTACACAGCTCAGTTCGTCAGCAAAAGACTCGGCCTGTGATTGCTTTAGCAGCAGTCGCTCAGCGCGCTCCATTTCGTTACAGCCGATTTGACCTGAGTGACCTTTACATAATGCGACAAACTTTAGCACCGCCGCGGTGGCGCGCGTCAGGCGCAGCCAGGACGAGAATCGTTGTGGGTCTGGTACAGGCAAGCAAACAGGATCGTCTTGTACCACTGTTACGCTCTCCACGCTAGCGGCCAGATCGGGCATGATCACATTCCGCGGCCACGTAGACTCGTCGCTGTGTAAGAACGTCGGACCTGTAAGCCATTCACCTTGCAGCGTTTGATCAAAGTTTTCCCGCGTCGCTAAATCCGCAACGTTCAATTTAGTCGGAACGTATCTCCACTCAGTTACGCGGGTTAACTCGTCGATCTCACCTAAGCGGTTCGCTTTAAACGTTTTATACGTGCGTTTGTTATTGCTAATCCAGTGCAAAACGGTCGTGGAGTCGCACCAGAAATAACGTCGTACTGGAGTGAGTTTGTGCTCCTTTCCTATAGTGTTAGCTAATCTCGCGGCTAACAATGCGGCTTGCAGCTCGGCTCTAGGCACCGTCAGTGGCTTAACAGGCATGACTCTGCACTTGCTAGCAATAAATGTAACACTAATAAAACCATTGTTTACCCATCGCCAATAACCTACAGTACACATCGCTTGCAAAGATGCGTCGCTAAAGATATGTAACTGCAGGTCATTATAATTGGCCGATCTCGTAGCGCTGGTAGATGGTGCTACGGTTTCGTAGCTCGTAGCTCGCTGCGTAGGCGCATGCGGCGGCCGCGGCGAGGCGGGCGAGGGGGGCGCGGCCGGTGTAGCCGCTACCTGCTCGACGAGTTGTGTCTCTTGCCTCTCGCTCGCGCGCGCAGACTTTGATTTTTCGTCTCTCTCGCACCCACGCGCGGCCGTCTCATAACACCTAGGAATGCGAATATTGTTTATTACCTTAAGTAGGTCAATCCATTTACGCCACTTATAATAAATATCATCGGGAATGTGATCGTCCCATCCGATGTTTAGCCGCCAAGTGTCTTGTAGCATGATTCGACCTTGAATCGTAAAGGGAGCTAAAAATCCTAAAACGTCAAAAATAGACATTATTACCTTAAGCATTAGGCGCTTTGTAGGTCGTTCCTCACCATTAATAATACTCTCGGGTATTCGCTTTAATGAAACATCGAATCCCAACATGTCATTGGCGGGGAACCAAATGAGACCTAAGGTACGCTCGCTTTCGTACTGCTGGCCAACTTTGAACCTTACTGCGGCTTTACCTAGGGTCTCCTTCGGTACGCTCTCTAAAACGGCGACGCTGTTACTCGTCCAATTCCTCATTTCGAAACCGCCTGACTTATGAATCTCACTTACATTTTTGACCATTTCGATGGCCGTGGCTTCGTCAGGCAGGCTCTGGATGTAGTCGTCCATATAGTGCGAGTTACAGATCGCGTCGACCGCCGCCGGCATCGATGACTCATATCGCCGAGCGTTTATATTTTTTATGAACTGAGCAACAAAGGGTGAGCAGTTAGCCCCGAAAATGAGAGAAGTCATTACGTACGTTTTTATTTCTTCTGTGGGGCTATTCCTCCACAGAAACCTTAAGGCGTGCTGGTCCTCGGCGCGGATCTTGACCCTCAGGAACATGTCCTTAATGTCACCCGTTACTGCGATCTTATGTTCCCTAAAGCGCAGCATTATTCCGAGCAGTGATGACAGAAGGTCAGGCCCTGTGAGGAGGTAATCGTTAAGGCATTTACCATGTACCTTATAAGCTGCATCGAACACTAGTCGAAGCTTCTCCTTGTTGGGGTTGTCCACACCGAAGTGAGGCAGGTACCACGTCCTCGATGCGTCTTCTTTACTCGTCAGCTCCATCGCGTAATCGTTATCCAATAAATGGTTAACGCGTTCTTGATACCTATCAGAAAAACCTTTGTCTTTACTCATCTTCTTCTCGATGGTTTTCATCCTGTGCAGTGCGCTAGGGTAGGCGTCCGGCATGAGCGCGTGCTCGTCGCGCCAGGGCAGGCCGACGTGCCAGCGGCCCGCGGAGAGCGTCGCGGACCGCTCCAGCTGCGCGGCGGCGCGCGCCTCATCCGCGTTCTGACGCGGAGGCCCCGACACGCCCAAGCAATCGATTCCAAACGATTTACGTACTTCCTCGTGTATTTCTCGCAGGGAGCTCTCGTCCATCGAGGTGCCATCCCCTTGCGAGTCATCTGAAATGAATAGGTTAGTGTGGACGTCGGTGGGCGGACGCCGCCAGGGCGGGCGGCCGCCCCGCGGCACGCACGCGGTGCCATGCGCGCACCAGCCCAAGGGAGTGAGTGTGGCAGACGGTTCATTCAAATTACCCAGCCTAATATTTAAAGGTAACAATAAATGTTGATTATCTTGCCCTAGTAGCAACTCAGGTTTCACATCATCAGTACATAAATAATCTTGGATATCAGTCAAATACGGATAAGAAACATACTTCAGAATAGATAAACATTGTAGCGGTAAACTTAACTCATTGACACAGCGCATTCTTATATTATGAACCTTATTGTCTATACCACTTAAGTCCACATTCATAACGGTAGCTTCACACACTAATTCATTATCACCGAAAGCGCCGCGCACGCGCATCGTCTCGAAGCGGCCGCGCAGGCCCGCGCGGCGTGCTAGGTCAGCACTTATGAGGGACACCGACGACCCATCGTCGAGCAGCGCCGTACTGTTTATAACACCATTAGGTCCGTGCACGCGTACCGGCACCACTTTTAATAAAACTTTACGGTCATTAAAATTTACGTGTGTCACTGTTTCAATAGCAGGGCTCGAATCAGCTGATCGCGGTTCATCTTGTTTTGGTTGTGTTGCTTCACTGTTGAGATCGCGATTTTGCACGTAATGTAGTAAACGATGATGGGGCTCGCTGCATCCGTCCTTGTCGCAAGCAGGCGCAGGGCAGTCGTCTCGGTTGTGACGCGACACTAGGCATTTATAGCACAATCCGTAACGCTTAATGTGCCGCCACCTATCTTTTCGCAATGCCCGTTTAAACTGTTTGCACTCAGTTAAAATGTGCGCGGCGGTACGGCAAAATAAACATTTGTTTTCACTGCGCGCTGAATGAAGTAACACTGCATGACGACGGCCGGTATTGTTGTTGTCCATTTTGCTTTTATAGTGATTATCATAATTATTGACACTACGAGTTGCCGTGGCGTGTATATTTGCTGTGGTCGAAATCTTTAGGGCTTCTTCGTTTAAAAAATCGCTTAAAATTTCCAGACGCGATTTTTTTCCTTCTTTTATTATAGCGAAACTATAATCCGACCACTTTGATATAAGTACCATAGGCAGCTTAGATAAAATAATGCTTACTATGTTCATTCCTTGCATGTACTCTTCTCGGCCGACGGCGTGCACTGCTGCAATAAAATTTTGCACTTTAACTGAGAACGACACAATATCTTTGTTATATTCGTTCGACATAGGTTGTAGTTTCTTTAGGTCCTGAATAACTTTGCTTAGAATGGTGTCGGCGCTCCCGAATAGTAATTCTAAAGTTTTGATTACTATATCCGGCGACGTGGCGCTAATCATGAGAGCGGAGACTGCTTCTTTTGCTGGCCCGTGAAGGCACTTCCTTAAACGCCATAAGTTCTCCTTTGGGCTGAACCCGCACACTTCGGTAGACTCCTCGAAGGCCTGCTTGAACTGGAGCCACTCCAATGGGTCCCCTGAGTAATTAGGCAAGTCTCGGGGGGTGCACATACGGCTAAGCAGGTTGTTATTTGTTGCGTTATTAGCGGAGAAGGTGGTTAGATTTTGTAGTGCACTCGCAAGCATGTGAACCGTTCCGTGAGATGGGCCGGGACCGTCTGTCGCCGGCGGGTGCTGCTTGCCCTGCTGGTTTCCATAATCGGGAGCGTGCAGTTCCGGTTCCACTTCGAGCTGGCTTTGTTCTAACCATTTTTCCACTTTTTCCGTTTTATTTTCATCATGGGGGTTACCATTTGGACTGTATATTTCCTCCTCTCTTTCATCCATAAGGCTTGCTAAGTCCGCCTGGAACTTTTTATCGATGAGCTCCATTTGAATTCGAGCTTTTTCTTTAGCCATTTCTAGTTCCAGTTTTTTTCTCCTGGCCAGCAGAGATGACGAAGTAGACGTTGACTTAGGCCCGGTGCGTGCGACAGGCTGCTGTTGCAAGCGGCACTCAAACTTGACGTTGCTGCTTGCGGCATCATATTGGCTAGCGGGCGGTGTCGGATCGTCTTTCTGCGATTTACCATCGGTTGGCTGTGGAGGCAGTTGTAACTGGGTTTGACGCTTATCTTGGTTTTCGCGCTCCTTACGTGTCGTGCTGCGAGTATTCACCATTTTTGCAGGCGGAGTGTGGAACATGAGATCCGGTTCGAAGACCACTTTGTAGGATGTGCGCAGATCAAAAACAGTGAATGAACCAAAAATAAGTTTAATACGATAAAAGGTTACAATTAAGAGCCGTGTGGACGGGCTCACGTATAGCAGCGGACTGCAAGATGGCGTCGACACAAAAAAATCAGAGGGTACGCCTTTGACAGTTCTTAAATCCACCCTCTTATAATTAAAACAAACAATAACTAAAAATAAATATGAACGCGTCGCCAACACCATCACTATTTTGATTCCACTTTCCACCTCTACGCCCTCAGTGTCTTGCTAAACGCGGCCTGCAGGTCTTGTTACCTTAGGCTCTGTTTACCCCGTAAGGGATAAAGACGTGATTTGTGTATGTGTGTGTATGTAACAGAGCCCGGATTTTTCATGGCAAAACAAAACACTATCGTAATCTGGTTAGCACATAAAAAGAAACACATGAAAAAGATGTATACAGGACGACTCGAATGTACAAATGCGAAATTACCTCTAAAAGGGATTTCTTCCAGTTAACATTTGAATGATTGATAGTACGTAGGTATTAAGCAAGAGTACACACAGAAAAATGTGATTTGAACAAAATGTAATTTTTATCAAACTGTAATTTTTAACGAAATGTAATTTTTAACAAACTGTAATTTTTAACGAAATGTAATTTTTATCAAACTGTAATTTTTAACGAAATGTAATTTTCAACAAACGAATTTTTAACGAAATGTAATTTTTAACAAACTGTAATTTTTAACAAACTGTAATTTTTAGTGAAATGTAATATTTAACAATGTTTTCTTTTCAGCCTCGCCATCAGTACGTGAACACCATCACCAGAGAGCTAACTCGACGGGACCTACCATAAGTCTCAACATCAGTGAGTTAACCTACTTATATTGCTTTCCATCAGGTTACCCGCTTGCTCGTTTGCGCCCTATTATATAATACTAGCTTCTGCCCGCGACTTCGTCTGCGTAGAGTTATACATAAAAACCTTCCTCTTGAATCACTATCTATAAAAAAAAACCGCATCAAAATCCGTTGTGTAGTTTTGAAGATATAAGCATACGTAGGGACATACATTCAACAAAAGAATAGATTTATCTAAATTTTCGAGTAATCATTATGTAAATTAAAAAAGTAACAATTTTATGTCAAAAACGCCTTACATCATGGAAAATACCTGATATTCTTCAAACCTTTACTTTTCGGATTTTTCTATGTTCTACACCCTTCAGGAATTCTTTGATGACAAGCAGACATGTTTTAGAAATTAAGAAAACTTGTTTAAATTTATAATTTATAATGTAATGTTCTACTATTTGTACATTAAAAATGTAATATTTGCAGTGCCCCTACAGGGTTTGATCTTGTATATTGTATCTTGTATCAAAGCAAATAAAAGTTTGAGTTTGAGTTTGTATCGTTTAGATTTTTTCTTTGTATGTATGTAGGTTGTTCATAATTTATGTTTTTATGCAATGCCAAATTTAGAAGTCTGGAGGCCTCGGGCCAACAAAGGAGTGGAGGCCCCCTGGCACTAAATTATTTTCCTTTTACTAGTGTTTACTATTTTATTGAATCAGGCGTTACTTTGCGGAGGTCCATTTCAATGAACAAAAAATTTTACCTTGCTACTCCGCTACTCACGTGCAAAATAACCAAGCCTGTGTGAAATATATATGTTTTTCATGCAATCCCTCCCTCCACTGCTGCCAATAAAACACATATAAATCCCACAAACTTAATTATCCCTTACACCACACAAACACTGACGCGTTTCAATCCCTCTACGGGATCATTATCAAAGCTTACACACAACCGTTACACATGCAAACCAACGTCGTACTGAATCTAAACTGTATATATAAGCCTAATGTACCTACGTTCATATGTTTTCCCAAAGTACCCTATTATTTATGATTTTTATTATCCATTAACAACTACCTTCAAAAAAAAATTTCTACTACAGTAAAAATAAATAGGGTTATGTATTTTACAACAACAATTTTTATTCACCAAAATGAACACGCAATAACGGCGATGAAAGCAAGTTCACTTGTTCATTAATTATGGAACCACTATTGCTGTACCTAATTATCTCCAACTGCTCTAAAATATCCAACTGTAAACCCTTCTCACAAAAGTGTAAGATGTCGAAAGACGCTGAATCCGGCAACGAATGATTTTCCTCTATTAAATGTTTTGCAAAATTAGATTTCTCCGGGTGATTGAGCCTATACGAGGCAGTATGTTCCTTATATCTGGTAACGAAACTGCGACCCGTTTGCCCCACATACACACTATTGCATTCACTACAAGTTAACTTATACACCCCCGATCTACTTCCTTTTTCCACCCTTTCCTTGTTATTACACAGTTTCGCACGCACAGAATTATTTGTCTTAAAAGCGACATTAATATTTTTTGATTTTAACAATTTATGGATTTTATCAGACAAATGACCTACATAAGTAATACTAGACCTATATTTATCAGCAATCTGAGTGGGTACTGCGGCGTAAAGCATGCTATTCACTATCCGCCTCTGCTTCTTTCTAACTAGACCGTTAACCATTGCTACAGTATAACCATTTGAAACCGCAATTTGATAAATAGTACTTAACTCGGAATCATAATGTTCTACAGAAAGAGGAACGGTTAATAATCTATGTATATAGCAATGGAAAGCAGCCAGTTTATGCTGCCAAGGGTGAGTGGACGCAGCCGGGATAACAGCATCGGTCTACGTAGGCTTACGATAAATTTGAAAAATATGCTTATTATTTACTCTAGATATCGTCAAATCTAACACTTCTTTCGACATCTTACACTTTTGTGAGAAGGGTTTACAGTTGGATATTTTAGAGCAGTTGGAGATAATTAGGTACAGCAATAGTGGTTCCATAATTAATGAACAAGTGAACTTGCTTTCATCGCCGTTATTTCGTGTTCATTTTGGTGAATAAAAATTGTTGTTGTAAAATACATAACCCTATTTATTTTTACTGTAGTAGAAAATTTTTTTTGAAGGTAGTTGTTAATGGATAATAAAAATCATAAATAATAGGGTACTTTGGGAAAACATATGAACGTAGGTACATTAGGCTTATATATACAGTTTAGATTCAGTACGACGTTGGTTTGCATGTGTAACGGTTGTGTGTAAACTTTGATAATGATCCCGTAGAGGGATTGAAACGCGTCAGTGTTTGTGTGGTGTAAGGGATAATTAAGTTTGTGGGATTTATATGTGTTTTATTGGCAGCAGTGGAGGGAGGGATTGCATGAAAAATATATATATTTCACACAGGCTTGGTTATTTTGCACGTGAGTAGCGGAGTAGCAAGGTAAAATTTTTTGTTCATTTTAGTGTTTACTAGTCTGAATTTGCTTTTTTTTCGAAGTCTCTATTTTGGGGGCCCCTCTTTTGTGGAGGCCCTGGGGCTGTAGCCTATAGCCTCCCTTGAGTCCGGCCCTGTTTTTATGCGTGTCTCTGTGTCGGTTGCAGGCGGGGAGCCCGGGGAAGCTGTCATCATCATCAACGAGGGCCCCCTGCTCAGTTCCAACGTGCCGGTCCGGCCCCACAGCCCCTCGCAGTCGCATAGAGGTAAATACTCATACACGCATGTATGGATACTCATACGTAAAACCCACAATCATGCTAAACGTGGCCTTTGGGTTTTGTTACCTTAAGCTCTGTCTACACCGTAAAGGATAAAGACTTATGTATGTATGTATGCATACTCATACTCATACTCATACAAGTAAGTTCACAATCATGCTAAACGTGGCCTAAAGTCTTGTTACCTTAGGTTCTGTCTACCCCGTAAGGGATAAAGACTTATGTATGTGTGTATGCATACTCATACTCATATTCATACATATACGCCCATAATAATGCTAAACGTGGCCTTTGGGTTTTGTTACCTTAGGCTCTGTCTACCCCGTGAGGGATAAAGACGTATGTATGTATGTATTCATACTCATACTCATACTCATACATATATGCCCAGAATCATGCTAAACGTAATAGGGAGTAAAGAAAAAACATAGAATGTACCAGTTGCTTTTCTTCCCGCGCAGATGATAAAAACCCATCATGGGAATGGGCGAAAGTCTTAGGAATCATGTTATAAGCGATGCTAGCAACCCATCACTATTTTGATTCCACTTTCCACCTATACGCCCTCAGTGTCTTGCTAAACGTGGCCTGTCTTGTTACCTTAGGCTCTGTCTACCCCGTAAGGGATAAAGACGTGATTTGTGTATGTGTATGTATGTACGACTGTCTGTGTGCAGTGCGCGAGCGCTCGTCTCTGCCGGGCCCGCCGACTGCGCAGGCGCCGACGCCGCCATCTTTGTTCCCCAACCTCGGCACCATCACAGGTGAGAGACAAACAACCTTACAGAAATTATTTATTTTTATGTGTGTAAACAAATGTTTCTCTCACTCTCTTTCTCTCTCTCTCTCTCTCTCTCTCTCTCTCTCTCTCTCTCTCTCTCTCTCTCTCTCTCTCAGAGTGGAAACTTATAGTTTACACTAATATTGTAGAGGCGAAAGTATGTGTGTTTGTTACTTCTTCACGCGCAAACGGTTGAACGGATTTGGATAACATTTGGAAGGGAGATAGCAGGTGGGTAGTCTTCGAATTTACCTGTTACTAGATATCACGTGTCAGCGCTTTCTCTCGTCCCTGGTGAGCAGAGACACATCATTCAAACAGATGACGCTTAGCGACAAATCGCATAGTAACAAAGGTCACGTGACAGCTAAGTAACAGGTTGAAAAATTCGCAGACTACCCACCTGCTATGGGTGGTGTAGGGGTAGCACGCGTCACGGAATGACGAGGATCCGGGCTCGATTCCCGGCCATAGCTTTACTTTTCGGATTTTTCTGTGTTCTAATTTTCATTTACATTTAGAAATTTCAGTTCCGTAGCTACCTAGGGACTAGGCGGGGCGGTGCCCCGGGGACCTCAAGCTCAGAGGGCCCTCGAATCCTTACCAGAAAATCTCGATCGAACTATTATTATTAAAACGTAACCAGTTTAGATAGTAGTGGGGCCCCTTTTTTTTATTTGCACCAGGGCCCTTGGTTACCTAGCTACGTTACTGAGAAATTTACTATGTAGTGATGTAATACGGGCATATGCAACCCGTCCCCGTCTTTGTTTAGATGATGAGTCAGTTAGTGTTTTTTTTTTTTTTTTTATATGAATAGGAAGGTAAACGAGCAAGTGGATCACCTGATGGTAAGTGATCACCACTGCCCATAGACAGTCGCAACCCCGGAGGGATTGCAGATGCGTTGCCAACCTAGAGGACTAAGATGAAATGCCTCTTGTGCCCGTAATTTCTCCGGCTGTCTTACTCTCCACACCGGAACACAGCAGTGCAAGCACTGCTACTTAGCGGCAGGATTAGCGAGTAAGATGGTGGTAGCGATCCGGACGGACCTTGCACCAGGGCCCTTGGTTACCTAGCTACGCCACTGAAATTTACTATGTAGTGATGTAATACGGGCATATGAAACCCGTCTTCGTTTTGATGATGAGTCAGTTAGTGTTTACTAAGGTGAACAGATTACACGGTTGCAGGCGTGCCGGGCGGCAGCGGCGCGGCGGCGCCGTGGCGCGCGCGCCTCGCCACCATCAAGAACTCCTTCCTGGGCTCGCCGAGGTTCCATCGCAGGAAAATGCAGAGTGAGTACATACAATACAATAACACCCTTATTCATAAACGCTCTATAGGCCTCTGCTAACTTAGCAATCGTTTGTCCTTATCTGTCACTTTGACATTTACCTTTCACAGACAAGGACAAACGATTGCTAAGTTAGCAGAAGCCTATAGAGCGTTTATGAATAAGGGGGTAACTCTTTATTGAACACCACATATAACAACCAAAACAGAAAAAAGGTGTACAGAATATTACAAGGTAACAATAGGCGGCCTTATCGCTACAGAGCGATCTACCAGGCAACCATAATGGACTGGAGAACAGAACAGATCTGAGCAGGTGGTGCAATTTAGAATATATATTAATATACTAAGTACTGAAATACATAATATATTATACATGAAACACACATTTATAATAAATGGAGATATCACATATATATGGTACATATCAGGGATGTTGTGGATCCACTTTTTTCCACATCCGTGGATGCGGATGCGGATTTTAAGAGGCTCACATCCGCGGATCTGTATAAAAAACTTAAGTGTTGGGTTGGTAGAGTTAAAAAAACACAGTAGCGCGAGTCAGATCTTGTCAGTTGTCACAACAAAGCAGTAGCGAGCCGCGCCACCGTCACCGATTCACCGAAGTCCGAAACAAAATTACCGCTTTCCTATTGGTCAATCACACGCGCGGTCGACACTACCACTCGCCGGGCCCTCCCCTTTCTTTCATGTCGCGACCTGCTACACATCCGCATCCGCTTCAGCTCTGCATCAATTTATGCGGATGCGGATGTAGAAATTGATGCGGATGTTCCGCATGTGCGGATGCGGATGCGAATATTCGCAACATCCCTGGTACATATCACAGGACAAGGAGACGTGTGACAGTACCCCACCGAATGGCGTTAGCGGGAAAAAACCCGCGTGTTGTTGGCCCCAAATACTATGAACTACCCTCCGATCTTAAAAATGAACCAAACATTTGAGCATCGACTGAAAGTAGTTTTGTTAAAAAAATCCATTTTATTCTGTAAACGAGTTTCTGGATATGACATTTTGATTTATATATTTATAATTGCATGGTTTTTTCGATTAATTTTGATATTATATTAATTGTACCTTATTGTTTTATTATTATTGTTTTTGATTTTGACATTTTTGTAATAGTCAATTGCTTTGTATTATTTAATTTAATTTAATTTACTCCTGACGATTTCAATCTAAATTCTTCTAACTTGACAATGTACAATATGATGTAACTTGTTTGTGTATGTATATATTTTTATATTATGTAGTATATTTTATTTACTGTATATTAGTTTATCGTATTTATCTATTACGTGTAGTTTATTATTATATCTCATATTATTTAAAATGTAGATATTTAGGATTATTTTAGCTTTCGATCGGTTCTTTTACTTTTTCTGTGTGTCTACTCTTGCTTAATACTTATGTCCTGTCAATCGTTCAAAGGACTGGAATCCCTTTTAGGGATAAGTTCGCCTTTGTACTATTGTATTTATTTTTATTTGGTTATGTGCTATAAAGAGATACTATGCTATATACCAGTATATAGCATAGTATCTCTTATCAGTATGCTATGTACCAGTTGCTTCTCCACCCGCGCAGATGGTTAAAGTCCATCGAGGGAATGGGCATAGGAATCATATAGGCGATGCGGCTAGCTACCCATTACTATTTTGATTCCCCTTTCCACCTATACGCCCACAATCATGCTGAGCGTGGCCTTTGGGTCTTGTCACCTTAGGTTCTGTCTACCCCGTAAGGGAGAAAGGCGTGATTTATGTATGTATGTATGCTATATTAAATTAGTATTATTTTTATCAACAGCGTCGTCAGAAGAAGTCCATCTGACGCCTGAGTCTTCGCCGGAGCTGACAAAACGGTCGTGGTTCGGTTCCCTGCTGCTATCAGCTGACAAAGAGGAAACATTCACTGCTCTGGTGAAGGGCAAGCCGTTGGCAACCGTCAAAGCGGACCTTATACACGCCTTTCTTAGTGTAAGTAACAATCTGACACAACGGTCGTGAAAGTAACTAAATAAATCTGACATCAGTCTTTACCCGATCGGACCAGTTATCGGAAAGTCACTTGCCAGATCACAGTTATATTTCTGACTTAAAGGATTTGCTAGTAATTTCCTAGCTTACTTATTATCCACGTCAAAAAACAAGCACTGCCGTTGGTAGAATTTGACTGGTAGATTCTTTATCGAGAGATGAGAATCTTACAAGTCGACTTTGTCGTACTCCTAGTGGTCAGATTGACTTAAAATTTGGTATGCATATGTAGGATATATGATAGATGCAAGCACACTGAACAAAAAGTAGTTTGCAAAGAGCTTGTATTAAAAATGTTTGTTAAGGACAAATCTTACAAGTCAAATTTAACTCACTCCCAATTGTCAGATTGACTTTAAATTTGGTACACGAGTAGGACGGATGACTGCAAATACCATCATCAAAAAAGCTTGAATTTTATAATGTGTTTTTCTTATTGCAGATAGCAGAGCTATCTCATAGCGTGTTGAGTCCTATGTCATTCCGTGTGGAGTATAAACGGGGTTCCAACGCGCCGGCCATGTTCCAACGGCACGTCAGGTTTCAGGCAAGTGACACAACCATCATCAATACATACTATATCTTACTAGCGACCCGCCGACATCGCTCGGGTCCAATGTATCAAACAAAAAAACTATTTTCTGTATTATATTCTGTTTTGTTTTATTATTTGTGTTATGTATTTTTTGAATTGAATAAGAGTACACACATTCAATATTTAAGGAGATGGTGGTCGAAGGAGAAGAGTTGAAAGTTGTATTTATGCAGCCGCATTGAGAAACTTCGTAAGCGGCATGTAGAACGATGTGACAGCTGTCATTAGAACTGGCGCTAGCTACTCGCGCGTCGTAGTAGTTATGTAGAGGCCAACTAGGTGGCGCTAGAGTCGCTACAACGTTGTCTTGTTCAGGCTGGACCAGGCCCCTATTTGGAACCGACTTAGATTCTTGTCGTGTCTGCAATGTAAACAGAATGGGGACTATCGTTTCTTTGCTCACCAGTTGGCGCCACTGTTGACTAAGGTCCAGAGGTATAGCTGTCAAAGGCGACTTTATAAGATCAGAGCCGAAACAAAGTTTTAAATCATGAGTCTCATTAAGTTTATTGATTATAAATAACTATCATCATATCGAGTAGCTATGCCGAGCTATGTGCAGTTCCGTTTTGTTCGGGAAAAAAAATCCGCTTTCACATTCATCGCGAAATAATCCATATTTGCGATAATTTCACGAAGGAGACCATTTTTCAACAGGTAAATGAAATAAATTATAATTTATGTCACGAAGCCCGCCAAAACCAGTGCAAAGTGGATGTTATTGGACCTCACGCGACACTAGCGCCTCTAGTGGCAAATTCACACGCGATAGCCCCCATTGTCACTTGTCAATGACAATTGTCGAATTGATAAAATAGGTGGCTGGTCACTAATTGTTTTACAAGTTTTATGTATGTTTGTCCGGGTGGAATCTTGCGACTCAATTTTGAAGCAGATATCTTCAAACGATTGAGCTGAAATTTTGCAGACTTGAGTAGGTCGGGTGACAATACAATAATCTGGTAGTGGAGTTCTGGTGGCCCAGCCAGGACCGTCTCCGCAGAGAACTCTTCAACGGTTGGTCCGATTGACTTGAAATTTGGTACATATGTGTATGACGGATGACAATGCAAGTACAGTCAGCAAAAAAGCTTGTATAAAAAAAAATATTGACAGAATCTTTTTGTTATGTTTTCAGGTTGATATTTCGACAATAACGAAAGCGCCAGGAGAGAACGGGAAGGAATATCTATACGCTATCACCTTCACTCTACTGTCTGGTAAATATTATCTGGCTAGCTTCTGTCCGCGACTTTGTCCGCATAGAATTAGCAATAACATGTTTATCGTTATCCCGCGGGAACTATGCTGTTTTCTGGGATAAAAACTATCATATGTCCGTCCCTGGGACTGAAACTAACTGTATACCAAATTTCAACTAATTATGTATGTATGTTTAATGTAACCGCGGCATATAAGGTGTCAGCACGCCAATTTTACTTAACTAGATGCTTAAGTTGTTGTGAACTAAGCTGCATAAGTTATTATAGTTTTTTAACTATCCCACGGGAATTCTTTAATTTTTTTGGATTAAAAGTATCTAAAATGTTGACCAGGGATATAAGGTACCACCACGCAAAATTTCATTTAAATCGGTCCAACAGTTTTGGAGATTAGCGAACACAGACATAGGTAAATGAACACATCCATACATACAAACAGGCAAAAATTATAAAATCTACTTTTTTGTGTTTTATTATTCTTCCCTAAACGTTAGCACTATATTTTTGATGAATATATTTAACTAGCGACCCGCCCCGGCTTCGCATGGTATATTGTGCATGTACTATACATATAAACCTTCCTCTTGAATCACTCTATCCATTAAAAAAAACCGCATCAAAATCCGTTGTTTAGTTTTGAAGATATAAGCATACATCGGGACATGAGGACAGAAAAAGTGACTTTGTTTTATAATATGTAGTGATGATGATAGTGATGATAGTGATAGTGATGTACAGACACGAACTTTCTACTGATTTATTATGTGTATAGATTATGGAAAAAATCTAGCAAGCCATCACTATTTTGATTTCCCTTTCCACCTGTACGCCCTTAATTATGCTAAACGTGGCCTTAAGCTTTTGTTACCTTAGGCACGGTCTACCCCGTAAGGGATAAAGACGTGACTTGTTTATGTATGTATGGAAAAAATGTTTCTTTTTTTGGATAACACTCAGTCTTGTCAACCTTTTTAGGTTAAATTTTTGTATAGTCTCCGAAAATTACGATCAAGGTGTCATTCGATTCGGAATATTATGTAGAAAGTTTAAGAAAAAGTTCCAAAAGGGGCCGATAAAAATTGCAAAAGTTAAACAATAAAAAAAAATAGGGGTTTGGTTTTTTTTTAATATTTCAAAACTATCAAGGATATTCAAAATTTGAAAAAAGATCTGAAAAGAGAAGAAAATTTCCTAAAAAAAAAATTTACTTTTTGGAACTGTATCTTTAATATTTATAATTTTTACGGAGCCCTGAAAATAGCGCTAAAAGGCTTCCGCTCGTGATTTGTCACCCGGACACGGTAACAATAAAAATCATTTTAACACATTAAATATGAATATTAAAGAATAAAAAAATTGAGTACTATTGGGATAAATAAATAAACAATAATCCGTCGGCGAAAAATTTTTATCCCCATTTTTCCATTAGTTATGCATTAGTTAATGAAAAACTTTTTCTGAATAGAATGTTAACAGAAAAAACCTGATTATTATTAAACTACAACCCTAGAATTTTTTTCACTTCGTGGAGTTATTCTTAAAAGGCATAACAATAGATCCCCGTTGGAAAAATTCAAAAATGTTAATTTTCCACTTTCCAACCATTTCTTTTTCCTTATCTACTTGTCGATATAAATCATGATTTTTAAGAAAAAAATCATTCCTTAAAAAATATATTTCTTGCTATAAAATGCAACAATCGTTTTTTACCACAAAATATAAATATTAAGGAACCATTTTTTCTCTAAAAATCATAAATTATATTGTTCTTAAAGATTCTGGATTTTTTTTTTTTTTCATTTTTTATTTGTTTATTTAATAAATAATTTGTTATAAACAAATGGATTTTCTTAGTTTATTTTTTTATTAATTCTTAATTTTATTCTTAAAACAGCTATACTAATACTATAACAGTAAAAAATTAAAAAAATATATTTTCATGTAGCTTTTAACCGTTAGAAATCATAAAATTTTAAATATTTGAAAAAAAAAAATTTAATTACTTTTATGCAGTTTTTAATTTTTTTATGTTTTCTATTGTTCATAAAAAAGTGGAAAATTAACATTTTTGAATTTTTCCAACGGGGATCTATTGTTATGCCTTTTAAGAATAACTCCACAAAATGAAAAAAATTCTAGGGTTGTAGTTTAATAATAATCAGGTTTTTTCTGTTAACATTCTATTCAGAAAAAGTTTTTCATTAACTAATGCATAACTAATGGAAAAATGGGGATAAAAATTTTTCGCCGACGGATTATAGTTTATTTGTATATCCCAATAGTACTCAATTTTTTTTATTCTTTAATATTCATATTTAATGTGTTAAAATGATTTTTATTGTTACCGTGTCCGGGTGACAAATCACGAGCGGAAGCCTTTTAGCGCTATTTTCAGGGCTCCGTAAAAATTATAAATATTAAAGATACAGTTCCGGAAGGTAGGATTTTTTTTTAGTAAATGTCCTCTTATTTTCAGATCTTCTTTCAAATTTTGAATATCCTTGATAGTTTTTGAGATATAAAAAAAAACCAAAGCCCTATTTTTTTTTTAATTGTTTATAACTTTTGCAATTTTTATCGGCTTTTGGATCTTTTTCTTAAACTTTCTACATAATGTTCCGAATCGAATGACACCTTGATCGTAATTTTCGGAGACTATTGGCAGAGTGCAAAGCGGGTGGAGGGGGTAGCCTAAACGATCATAGCGCTGGCTACGGCTAAAATTGTCATTTTTGTCGCTGACTTGAGCTGTCAAACCCATATTGCAGTAAACATTTTCTAATCGTTTTTGAGATAAAAATATGGTCCTGGTAAGATGTGTTGTTGTGAATTGTAATAACACCAAGAAGAATAGCGACTGTAAATTTTACCAATTTCCAAGACCATGGTGGAAACGAGACCAAAGAAATAAGTGGATATTTGCCGTAAGAAAAAAAAAGTATGTTACCTAACCTCTAAAATTTCACTGAAAACAACAATTTTAATATTATTGGCAATAATGTTACTGACTAACATTGTCCAAAATTGTGTAATATAGTAAAATAACACAAGATTTCATTAATATTTTTCACAATATTTACTTACTTCTTGTTTGACAGCGGTGACAATATTGTCCATAATGGCCGCCTATCACGTGGCGCTGTCGTCGCGCACGGTCCCAATACAAAAATTTAACCTAAAAAGGTACATGTTGACAAGACTATCAGTTACTATGAGTGAAAGTGTGAGGTGACATAGCAGTGTTCCCGCAGGCAACATCCGGCGCTTCCGGCGCGTGTGCGAGGTGGTGCAGGCGGCCGTGTGCCGCGCGCCCGGCGCCTCGCGCGCGCCGCCGCCGCAGCCGCCCGAGCCGCGCGCCGCGCGCCGCCACATCCCGCCGCACCGTCAGTACCGCGTACCATGCCGTACCGTAGTGTCCCCCAGCAGCAGCCGGCGCTGTGCAGGTGGTGCAGGCGGCCGTGTGCCGCGCGCCCGGCGCCTCGCGCGCGCCGCCGCCGCAGCCGCCCGAGCCGCGCGCCGCGCGCCGCCACATCCCGCCGCACCGTCAGTACCGCGTACCATGCCGTACCGTAGTGTCCCCCAGCAGCAGCCGGCGCTGTGCAGGTGGTGCAGGCGGCCGTGTGCCGCGCGCCCGGCGCCTCGCGCGCGCCGCCGCCGCAGCCGCCCGAGCCGCGCGCCGCGCGCCGCCACATCCCGCCGCACCGTCAGTACCGCGTACCATACCGTACCAAACCGTACAATAACATACCGAACAGTACTGTACTATACCGAACCGTACCGTACCACACCGAACCGTACCATACTACACCGAATCGTACCGTGCTATACCGAACCGTACCATACTATACCGAACCGTAACATACCATACCAAAACCGTACCATACCATACCGAACC
This sequence comes from Pandemis cinnamomeana, assembly GCA_932294345.1. NCBI lineage: Eukaryota > Metazoa > Arthropoda > Insecta > Lepidoptera > Tortricidae > Pandemis > Pandemis cinnamomeana. The sequence goes on from OW028731.1 coordinate 4,447,328, forward strand.
GTACCATGTCATATCAAACCATACCATACCCTACCGTATAGTCCGCGAGCTCTTACAATGCCATTATCTCGCTGTCTGCCTCACTCGGCCGAGTTAAGTATCAGGCCCTTAAAAATGAATGAGACAGGAATACAAAGCCAAATTACATTCTAAGAGCTTACGGACTATACCAGTGCGAGTGCGAGAACCGCTGCCAAACCTTAGGGTGCGGCTCCACTGAGGCGGAGACGAGCGGAGCGGAGAGGAGACGTGTGGGGATCGACCAATCATATTACAGAGCGGAGATGTGCGCGAAGAGCGATGTGGATTTCATGTAATATGATTGGTCGATCCCCACACGTCTCCTCTCCGCTCCGCTCGTCTCCGCCTCAGTGGATCCGCACCCTTACTCGTAGTTCTTAATGTGTTAAGATATCAGTTTCTGTGAATTTGTTATGGCATTTAAAGTATTTTGGAAATAAATGATTAAAAAAATATATTTTCACGCCACTGCTCGGAAATGTGGCAATAGATGGTCAGTAATGGAACCCCAAAACAAAGTATAGTTGTAGGTTGAATGAACAGGCCAACTATGGATTCAAACAGGCCAACAATAACATTGTTGGACAGTTTCAAAGACCTCCAATCACATCGGCATGCTGATCCCTGATTCCACCAATCAGAACACAATTGGTGATGCTATTACACAAAATCGACCAATCAGAACACAATTTTTTTTTTTTAAGGTTTATCCCATCAGGGGGAGGCAAAGGAAACTAGGTCCATACAGCCACGTCTGGCGTAGTTTTTTATTTCCTCGCAGTAGTCGTGAAAAGCACTATGTAATGTCTCGGCCAAAAGTGCCAAAATTAAACCTGTATTAAAACCTGGAGGAAATGCTACAGATCCCAGCCAACATAGGCCTATCGCACTCCTTCCTGCCGTTTCAAAGCTGTTTGAGAAAGCTATGACAAACAGACTTTATGCATTTTTTGAAAAATATAACATTCTAGATAAAAATCAATTTGGTTTTAGAAAGGGACATTCTACGACACTTGCGGTCTATCACTATATCCAGGAAATCCTTAACCAGCTTAATTCTAGAAAATATGGCGTAGGGCTACTCCTGGATATGTCCAAAGCCTATGACAGGGTGTCCCATAATATCCTCCTTGATAAATTGTATGGCATGGGTGTCCGCGGCCACGCCCACAAATGGTTTAAATCATACCTCAAAAACCGTAAGCAGTATGTGCAAATTGATTGGCTTAACAAAACCACTGGTCAAATTGAAGAGATTACCTCGGAAATGCGATGTACTACGTGTTCGATCCCACAGGGAAGTGTAACGGGGTGTATCCTGTTTCTTGCATACATCAACGATTTACCGAAAATAACAGACGCAACTTGTGTGATGTTTGCGGATGACGTATCTGTACTTTTAAGTTGTAGTAGTAGCGCGGAATGCGATGCACGCTTAGAACAAGTATCCAAAGGTATCACAAACTGGCTCGCAGACCATAATTTAGAAATTAACCTTAAAAAAACTAAAATAATCCAGTTCAAACCTATACAAAAAAGGCCATTAGAAATGTCATTAAAAATAAATACAGATTATATTGAGGAAGTAAGTGAATTTAAACTGCTTGGAATAAAAATAGACTCGGCTTTAAACTGGAAATCACACGTGCAAAACATTAAGTCAAAACTATCAAGTTTTATATATGCTTTAAGTGTTCTTAAAATAAATACTAACTTAGAAACCGCTTTGTCGGCTTACTTTGCTTTTGCACACGCGTGGCTTCAGTATGGTGTGATACTTTGGGGGGCAAGTACGGACGCTCACCAGCTTTTTGTAATGCAAAAGAAATGTATCCGCATCCTAACAAATACAACAGTTCCAAATAGCTGCCGCCCACATTTTACAAGTCTCAAAATTCTCACGCTACCTTCAATGTACATTATAGAAGTAGCACTATTTGTCAGGAAAAATTCACACCTATTTACGAAAAGGGTGGTCAAATCGCAAAGACGACAACATGAGAATAAGTTAGAATTACGTGTGTCAAAATTAGCGATGTACAAAAATGGACCTTATTACCGATGTATAAGAATAGCGAACCAAATACCAGACCATATAAAAGAGGAAGGGAAAGATGACATATTTAAACAGAAGTTAAGACAATTATTAATTGAAAAATGTTATTACTCAATAGATGAATTCTTAAATGACATGTCTCTATAAAATTGAAAATGTATTTATTATTTATTTTGTTCCTTTTGACGTTGTATTTAAAATAATAATAATAATAATATAATTATCTAATGTTATCTCTTATATCATAGGTAGTTATTTAAGTTAGACATAGAAAATTGCTGTGCCCTTCCAGGGTTCATGTCTGAAATTGATAAGTATTTGTATTTGTAAGACCTAAATGTACGACATGATTATAATGCAATAAATAAATAAAATAAAAAAATAAATAAATAGATGGACTCGTCTCTCTTCGAGGGCCTCACCTGCGGCTCGGCCCTCGAACTCACTCGTCCATCTATTGCTCACTTTCCAGCCTCTACAACAATGTACTATTGTGTGTCTTGCAAAAAGGAATGTCTTCCTTCTCTCTTTAATTGCATTGTCTTGTGCAGCGGCCAACGAGATCCCGGACAGCCCGGAGACACCACAGTTGGACGGCGACGAGGCGGCGTTCGAGGGCAAGAGCCCCACACCAACCAGTCACACCTCCATAGACCAGCTCGACCAGGTATGTTATGTCAACTCCTGAATGTCGTTACTACAAGCGCCGCACGCAGCTTTTTTTTTTTTTTTTTTTTTATATGAATCAAAACCTGACGTGTACACACAGCAAAGCTATTCGGTAAGCAGGATAGATACGGCGCGAGCGTGCGTAGGTGCTTACCTGATTATATATTGCCGTGTGTACTTCTAAGTCAATGGCATACGTGGCAGATCGTCACTCGTCAGTATAGGCAGCGCTTACAGATTGCGTCACCTTGCGATTGTGACTGTCTGTTTTTTTTCTGTAATGAATAGGAAGGCAAACAAGCAAGTGGGTCACCTGATGGTAAGTGATCACCACTGCCCATAGACACCCGCAACCTCGGAGGGATTGCAGATGCGTTGCCAACCTAGAGGACTAAGACGAAATGCCTCTTGTGCCCGTAATTTCCCCGGCTGTCTTACTCTCCACACCGGAACACAGCAGTGCAAGCACTGCTACTTAGCGGCAGGATTAGCGAGTAAGATGGTGGTAGCGATCCGGACGGACCTTGCACAAGGCCCTACCACCCGCAAAAGCTGGCTGCTGGACGAGTAGTGTTAGAAAGCCGAGCTTGTAAGGCCGTCTTATACACGAGTCCAGTAATTGCCGTTCCCGTTTTTTTTTGCAGCGCTTTTACCAATCGTTATAATTTTTATTCAAATATGTTTTCTTTTTATAAATAACTAGCTTCTGCTCGCGACTTCGTCTGCGTAGAATTATACATAAAAACCTTCCTCTTGAATCACTCTATCTATTAAAAAAACCGCATCAAAATCCGTTGTGTAGTTTTGAAGATATAAGCATACATAGGGACATAGGGACAGAGAAAGCTACTTTGTTTTATACTATGTAGTGATAGTGATAGTGATTATTACATTGCAAGCTTTATATTATTTTGCGGGTGGAATCTTGCGACTCAATTTTGAAGCAGATATCTTCATCCGATTGACTTGAAATTTGGTACACATGTGTAGGACGGATGACAATGCAAGTACAGTACAATAGGTACAGTTAGTAAAATAAAATATCTATTTGATTTTAATGAATTATTATGAGAAACGATAATTCGGTGAAATGAAAATTGGGGCAAACGATTTTCGACTAAAAATTGATTTTCTTTTTAGAATGGCACTCACACTTTGGGATCGAGCTCGTCGGTGACCAGTGGCTCGAGTGGATACAAAGTAAGTATTTATGCCATGTAACATAGTTTTCTCAATCATTGTCGTAAATGTCGTTATTGTATTCTAAGTAACAGAACACGAAGGGCCTTGTTGACGGCCGAATTACATTGCAGGCGCGATTTTCTGACCACAAATCGGACTGCTGGACTGCTTTTCATTTGTTTTTAACTTTTTTTTAACTCAAAGAGACTATGGAATCTACTATTATGGTGGAGACAGACCTCCTATCAGAATGTGACAGTTTGGGCTGTGGCGATGCAAAAAATTATCTTTGATAGTGATCCGATATTGGAGAATGAGCTAACAAACCTTTACTTTACATTTTCATTAATAAATAAATAGGTAGATATATACATCTATTTACTGTAAATAAAATTATTCCCAGAAATTTAATTGTCACTTGACCGAAATTACTTTCGGCTACTAACCTTATCCGGAATTTTCGTTTCATCGAATTTTTATACTGTCTTAAGTTTCTAATATATTAAAAAGGAATCGTTAAATGTGGTAATTATGGCTAAATAAATCTAGAGGACTAGTGATCCAATCCAATTGTCTTTGGTTGATGATGATCCATTATTGATTATTAGCCAATTTCTGAAGTATCAGGAAAAAATTGGGTGAATCGAAAATTCGACGAACCGTAAATTCGGTTAAGCGACAATTCGACGAAACGAAAAAAAATGCCGTAACGCTATCAATATGCACGTCATCAGTCCTCCGATTGTAGCAAAGCGTGCGGCGGCGGCGCGTCGACCGCGAGCCGGCATCGGCGTCGCTCGACCACGAGATCATGAGCTGCCCGAGGGAGCTGCCCGGTAAGTGGCGGGGGTCACACTACAATGGTTTACTTTTTAAAAGCCTTTGTTTCTTGCACCGTTCCTATGTAAGTTGTCGCCTTCAATTTGCAGCGGATTTTTTCAGTTTTTTGACTAAATTTCGGTTACATTTATTTAAAATTGGATTCATTTGTATCAGTTAAAAATGACACTCGGCAAAAATGTGTGTGTGTGTATCCTAATAAAGTTTTAATTAATTAATCCGTCCACATCCACGCTGGTCTGGGAGCAAAGAAAAAACATAGAATGCACCAGTTGCTTCTCTTCCCGGGCAGATGGTAAAAGCCCATCGGTGTAATGGGCGAAAATCATAGGAATCATGTTATAGGCGATGCGGCTAGCAACCCATTACTATTTTGATTCTCCTTTTCACTTAAACGCCCACAATCGTGCTAAATGTGGGCTTGTTATCCTAGGTCCTATTACATGATTCCTAAGATTTTCGCCCATTCTCTCGACGGACTTTTACCATCTGCGCGGGAAGAGAAGCTGGTACATTCCATGTTTTTTCTTTGCGCGACTTCGCTCAGTCAATTACGATGCCATGATTTTAACTCCCTTGTGTCCTGAATTTGTTGACGTTATTTGAACCAAATAATATGAGAAAACGTACGTAAATGTAAATTTCTCGACAACCCGAGAAGCCCCGAGAAATTAGCCTCGAGAATTCTCGAGACCCGAGAAATTGAAAAGCTCGAGAAATCATGAACCCTACTTGTATCCCCCAGGCACCCACACAAAGCGCTCGTCCTCCGAGCACCGAGAGTCCCTCGACTCCCGATCCCTAAAGGACGAGCTCCGGCGAAACAACAGCCTGAGGGATCGCCGGGAGGTCCAAAGGGATCCCCACGAGCACGCCGCGTGAGACATCGTGTGTGTTGGGAAGTACGGGGGCGAGTGGTTCGTTTGCATGCTGCCGGTGGAGTGAGGGATCGGCCGGAGGCGTTTGACCGAATTGTCGTTTCGTCGAATGTTTTTTTCGCAGAATTTTGGTCGTGTGCAAATTTGATGTTTGTGACAGTAGAATGTTTTTGTTTTGTTTAAGTTGTGAATTTTTTTTATACCGATAGAAATTTATTTTGACTGTAGAAAGATTCTGTGAACGATGGCGGTTATGCGAAATAAGCGTTTGATGAAATTATATGTAAGGACAAACGGTTTTATGCGTCCTAGGGTCCTGTTGTAATCTGGTTGTCAATAGTAATGTTTGTAAATTAGTTTTTTTTGTCGGATGGATTTTTGTCGGTTTTTGGATGGATGTATGGAGATAGTTACTTTTACCTTTTTTGGAGTCGATTAAAAAAACAAATTACTATGCCAACCAGACTTACAATGAAGTACTGAAAGCAAACGAACATAATTGAATTTTGTAAGCAATCGATTGAAAAATGCATAGTTATATTCGGGATTTGATTAGAAACATCTCGGATTTAATAAGCATTAGATTGTTTCAAACCTACTTTCCAACACGTAACACGTTAAATTACGACACCAAAGTATTAAAAAACGATACATTTAATAAGATAATTATTACTCGAATACGCAGTTATATTTTAAAGTATTGTATTGAAAATTATCTCGTGACATTCCATGGTTAAATATTAAAATGGCTTAAGCGACATACGATATACAAGGCGGTTACAACATTTTGAAATGCGTCCATTTAAACACTTACATCCGTAAATTCATGATATCCTCGTTCGTAATTAATAAAGCAAAATGCTTAATTTTATTAACTTTGCTATATCAACGTAAAGGCCACAGCACTTAGTTTTTTGTCGTTTACGACATTTTGTGCCTGTTTCTACATACATACATACATACATCACGTCTCTATCCCTTATGGGGTAGACAGAGCCTAAAGTAACAAAACCTTAAGGCCACGTTTAGCATCATTAAGGGCATATAGTTGGAAAGGGAAATCAAAATAGTGATGGGTTGCTAGCCGCATCGCCTATGACATGTTTCCTAAGACTTTCGCCTTTTATCATCTGCGCGGGAAGAGAAGCAACTGGTAAATTCTATGTTTCTACGCTCTCAGTTAAGACCCTGATTGGCAAATGCACACGCGATAGCCCCCATTGGTGGCAATTTTCATTTTCCATACTTAATTATAAAAGGGTGGTTAAGAAAAAAGTACATAATTAAGGGTTTTAATTGAAAGAAGAGTTAGTTGATTCCTTTGTTTAACGACATTTTCACTTTTCGCATTGGAATTAAGGTGAATGGTCGTTACACAAAGAAGACACAAAAATTTAACGATTTAAGTTTCCCAGATAATTGACGACTCTAAGTGTGGCATGCTATTAATATTGCTTTATTTATCAATACTTTAAAATATAACACTGTTTTAGTAATTTCTAATTATATAACATCATTGAATGGAATTGCTGTGCAAAATAGAGTAAGCGACAAAAAATGTCGCTTGCACCTTTTTTGCTGAAGCGCCTTTAATATGAATTTTTACAACAAATTATTACGTAAATAATACGCGTGTGGTATAGGAAATTGTTTTTTATTATTGTATAGTTTTTTTTATCGCTGTAATATAGTGTAAATCTCTGGTGTAAGCGACACAATAGTATTATTTATTTGGATAAATATGATCATTATAAGAAGATAGGCCGAAGACGGGCGTGGGTTCGAATCCCACTTCTGACAATATTTTTTTTTTTATAAAATATTTTTTTATCCTTATTATTTTTATTTGTAATTATATATTTATTTATTATCTTCATTTTATATTATATATATATATAAATCAAAAAAAAATCTTCATCTAAATTTATATATATTTTAAAAACATCTACATTATATATTTCTAAATTCTATGGCAAATATGGATCGATATTAAATTGCCTTAGATCACAGAAAATAAGGCACCACATTACATACATATGTACATATATCCCTTACTTGGTAGACAGAGCCTAAGGTAACAACAACTTAAGGTCACTTGTAGCATGAGTGTGGCCGAATTAGGTGGAAAGAGGTATCAAAATAGTTATGGGTCGCTAGCCGCATCGCCTATAACATGATTCCTACTATTCTCGCCCGTTCCCTCGATGGGCTTTTACCATTTGCGCGGGAAGAGGAACTGCTGGTGCATTCTATGCATTCTAATTTTTCTTACCAGACCAGCATGGAAGAATTATTTCTATCCCTTTCTAAATTGTATTTCCTTCTCTGTCACCAATATCCTATGTGAAAAATATTGTGTCGCTTACAACATTTCGTCAATATTTCGAAAAGGTCGTATCTTCATCGGCATGACGAAAATCTAGTCCAAAATTAGTTTTTTTTTAAATTAGTTTTGACATACATACATACACATACACAAATCACGTCTTTATCCCTTACGGGGTCGACAGAGCCTAAGTTAACAGGTACCTACAGGCCACATTTAGCATGATGGAAATGGACTTTTACCATCTGCGTGGGTAGAGAAGAAACTGGTATATTCTATGTTTTTTCTTTGTTCCCAGACCAGCATGGAAGAAATTAAATTAGTTTGACTTTTAAGTGGTCTTACATACATACATACATAAATAAATCCCGTTTTTATCCTTTACGGGGTAGAGAGAGCCTAAGGTAACAAGACCTAAAGACCATACTTAGCGTGATTATGGGCGTATAATTAAGTGGAATGGGGAATCAAAATTAATTGTTTCGTACAGGCACATCATTCAAACAGATGACGCTTGCCGACAAAAAATCGCATAGTAACAAGGTCACGCGACAGCTAGTAACAGATAGTAAAATACAAAGGCTTACCTACCTGCTATGGTTGTAGGGGTATAGCACGCGTCACGGAATGACGAGGATCCGGGCTCGATTCCCGGCCATAGCTTTACTTTTCCGATTTTTCTAATATTATCGACAACTAGCTTCTGTCCGCGACTTCGTCTGCGTAGAATTATACATAAAAACCTTCCTCTTGAATCACTCTATCTATTAAAAAAAACCGCATCAAAATCCGTTGTGTAGTTTTGAAGATATAAGCATACATAGGGACATAGGGATATAGGGACAGAGAAAGCGACTTTGTTTTATACTATACTAGCGACCCGCCCCGGCTTCGCACGGTATATTATGCATGTATTAAACATGTAAACCTTCCTCTTGAATCACTCTATCTATTAAAAAAAACCGCATCAAAATCCGTTGTGTAGTTTTGAAGATATAAGCATACATTGGGACATAGGGATATAGGGACAGAGAAAGCGACTTTGTTTTATACTATGTAGTGAAGATACGACCTTTTCAAAGACGACTTGTGATTTAATGCTCTAGTCAAATTTGTTTTTATTTAGAAGCCAAAAATATTGAAATAATTTTAGATTAGATAGATTGATGCTTTGGCTTGGCGTTGGCACAAATATGTAACGGGACGGACTTTAAAATGGCTTTTTAAATAATCGTGTCGACTTTGGCGTTTCTGTACGAAAAAAAAAATAGTTTATTCTTGACAATACAAATTGAAAAAAGAACAAAGGAATCGTCAAATGGTTCCAAATTACCGTTAGGTTGGCCTTGTGGCCAGAGCTGGTCTTCTGTTCACACCATCGGGTGATAAAACATTCATCATCATCATCTCAGCCATTACAAGTCCACTGCTGGACATAGGCCTCTCCTTTAGATCTCCAATAAGACCGGTTGGAAGCGGCTTGCATCCAGCGCGATCCTCCGATCTTAACGAGGTCATCGGTCCACCTTGTGGGTGGACGGCCCACGCTGCGCTTGCCGGTGCGTGGTCTCCACTCGAGGACCTTTCGACCCCATCGGTCATCCGTCCTCCGTGCTATGTGCCCTGCCCACTGCCATTTCAACTATGTCGGTAACCTTGGTTCTTCTACGGATCTCCTCAAAACATTACAAAGGATAAATAAGTAAAAATTAAGGAAGCAAACAATACGTAAAATATGTTTTATGGAATATGCCAAACTCAAGTAATGCTAAACATCATAAAGATATTTACTCGTCAAAAAAAAACTACATCTGAGCTAATAAAGTTTAAAAAAAAAATTGGCACTCCAGTCTCGGGGCCCGTTTCACCACTCCTGATAAGTTACAGTTATCTTAAGTGTCAGTTTTATTACTACGAAACGGACAGACTTCATAATAGAAACGCCACAGTCGGCCATAGAATTAAAAAAAAGAATCTCACAGACGCTTCCTAACACCACGTTTTTTCGAGAAAATTCGACTTCCACTTTTAACCGGCTCCCTGTAAATATTTGCGATGCGGTTAGAACCGGACCAAACCGGTTGGAAGCGGATCGAACCGGTTAGGAATTACGGAGTCGGTTTTTTTAAGTCTTTTTGAAGCCAAAATTCGAGTTTTCGAATCCCAACGGAGAGTAGAGATTTTTTTATTATATATAATAGCTGTACTTAGTAAGCTTTTTTGATGTATGTTAAAATTTATATGCTTTGAAGTTGAGACTTGGTTTGGTATTTTAAAAACACGGTTGAAGGTATTTATGACTAAAAGATAGTAAAATAATTGCCATTCAATTATTTTTAACTATCATTTAGTTGCAATATGACATATTATTATGATGTGTGACATCGGTGCAAACTCATCTCAAAAAGATATGAATCGGACGAGTGATAAGCACATTCGAGCATATTTTCGGACATTTTCGGACGCAAATCGGACGCTGGATGAGTGATATCCATTTTTTATGCACGCTGACCACGTTAGGTCGATCGAGTCACTAGTTATCGGTCCGATTTCATTCAACTACCACTTTTTCGGATTTGGAAGACAACAAACACGCAAATAGAAGCAGTATGTTCACTGTTACTTAACTAAAGTCCGATTATTGCACTTCGAATCGGACTTTGGAAAGAGACAATTGCGTCAAGTAGGTTAGAGCGAGACAACTCTCTACGAAGCCGAAATTGACAGACGGACAAAAATATTCTGTTTTTAGTATTTGTTGTGATACCTATACATCATCTATTTTATGTCTAGGTCTCATATTTAGGTAGCAGTTATTTGAACGCCTATGCTCTTTGACTTCGCCTTACGAATGCGGGCCTTGTCTTATACCATCCGATTCGGAATTCGTGTCGTTTCACTCGCACTAGTAGCGTTTAATATTAGAGCGAAAGAGGCTACGATGAGACTTTCGGATGTCCGATAAGACCCCCTGACATCCGACAGATCGCGTTCTAATCCAAACCACGTCCTAACTCCAACGCATATTATTATTGAAACCGCCCATGTATTTTAAAAGGTATCCATGTACTGAATTATAATAAAAAAAGTGTAGATTAAGGCCTGAAAATATTGTAAACTTTAATGCTGTATTTTTGCAAAGAATGTTTAAAGTATATAACCTAAACATCCTGTGTAGCTGTTAGAAGCGATACTTGGTGTTCTCTCTCTGACTGTTGTAAAAAGACGGGGATAGATGCTGCTACGCGATATACGCTGCTATACGTATAGTATAGGCTGATCATTTAGATCTATATATTGAGATTTTCTATTCAGAAGAATGATATGGGATTATTAGACCTAGTCGAAGGTTGGCAGAAGATAACACTATATATTCGAACCCAATACATGCCCAATAAATTTGAAATTGAATCTCGAATATATGTAATAATAATATAATGTTGACTCTTACTTAACTTTTTCGACGCCAACGACACATATCAGCACCGCAGGTTCAACGCCAACGACCTATATATACGTCCATTGCTTCAATGCAAAAGCAACCTTCGTTCAATTGAGTTTAGGTTCAACTTAAGGCATCGCAATAAAGTCTGGCGTACGGGTGACGTATCTTGTATTTGACGTGGCGGCGAAAAGGTTAAATTTGATAAAGTCGGCTGTATTATACGTATAGCAAACTTACCTATACAGAGGAGCAATGCGCAAACAATGTCGGACAAAATCGGATGATCTCGGACTTCGTAAAAGAACTTCGTAATCTGATTTTGTTACAAATTGGTGTACACACAGCAAAGCTATTCGGTAAGCAGGATAGATACGGCGCGAGCGTGCGTAGGTGCTTACCAGATTATATTGCCGTGTGTACCTAAAGATGTTTTGAATAATTGTGCTAATAGCTTTGCGCATTTGTCTCAATGATGGTCATAAGTTCTGCCATGACATAGGCACTTAGAAAATGGCAGAGATTTAATTATAAAATGCTAATCATTTGAAAAAGAGCTATACATTATACTAATATGTTGTCCGACATTTATGGGTACGTATGGACCTGTATTATATTTGGAAAATGTGTTTTTGTGTATATCAAATCTCTGCCGAGTGTTATATATACATATATACATATATATAATATAAATAGTGTGCACATAGTAGTCGAAATTTAAAATCCGGTGTCCACTTAACAAAATGTGTATAAATGCTTATAATGTCGGTTTGTATATTATATAATACAGTGCAGGGGCATGACTATAGTTATACTTCGTCATATTATATGTGTCAATTTTTTACCGAAATCCTAAAAAAAAAGTTTTTTTAAATTTCACAAAAGGCTACTAAATAATTGTTATATTCGGTTTTGTTACTTGAAATAAAGTTTAAACCTTTCCTTATTCATATCAGTGTTATTTGTCACCGTCTGTCATTTTGACATTTAGCTTGACAAGGCACAGACAAAACATATTCGAGCTAAAGAGGTTATATTCTTGTGAATAAGGAATCTTTGTTTATTATCGTATGATTTAAAGTTATTGAATATTTTTCCATCAAACACATCACACATCTAGACAGTAATTCACCGATCCAACCAGAAATGTACGCCATTTTAGACTTAGATAAATTCAAAGATAAATATAGAGGGAGATAGGGGGGGGGGGGGGAGAGAGAGAGAGAGAGAGAGAGAGAACGATATGATAAACATGGGCTGTTTCATGTTTCTGGTTGGATTATATTATTATATTAGTTTAACTTTATGTTGAGGTGCTAGTCATAAAATAATGATCTCTTATTTATAAGTTAATTAATAAGTTATGTTTTTTGGCAATTGACAGAAAAAAAATACTACTAAATGTAGCCTGCGCTAGTGAAAAAAGTTGTTTTATTCAAGACAAGCTTTTTTGCTGACTGTACTTGCATTGTCGTCCGTCCTACATATGTGAACCAAATTTCAAGTCAATCGGACCAACCGTTGAAGAGTTCCCTTCCGCGGAGACGATCCTGGCTGGACCACCAGGACTCTACTACCAGATTATGGTATTGTCACCTGACTTACACAAGTATGCAAAATTTCAGCTCAATCGGTTGAATATCTGCTTCAAAATTGAGTCGCAAGATTCCACCCGGACAAACATACATACATACATTGCAAGTTAATATGAAGCTTGTATAAAGGCATATCGTTTCTTGAATCTTTCTTCAATGGTGTTGGCTATTTTTTTAATTTGTCAAATTTTAAAGACGACCATTCCGTTGCCTTAAGGCCCAGAGCAAAATTTTGTACTACTGTAGTACTTTAATAGTTCTGAGTGGCTCCGTTAGCTAAAGTAGTTAATTTTCCTTTGACACGCTGTCAAATTATCTGGTCTCGTTTTAGATTGGTTAGTCTCGCCATCTCGACAATTGTCGGTGACATGTGACAATTCGAAATGCAACGCGTAGCTTGCAATGTTAACAGAATTGTCACTTGTCAGCGACTATTGTCATAACAATTTTTTTACTCCTGTCGGTAGATTATCGATAAATATTGAACACGTATTTTTTCTTTTTTAACATAATCGTAATATTACGGAAATATATTGAGTTGAAATGCCGCATGACGTCATGTCTTGCTACAAGCTTTGCTTAGAAGTGACGTCACTAGCCGCTCCAGAACTTTGACGCGCTCTATCTCTGTCATTTCATGTTGGATTGACGAAAGAAAAAATACGTGTACAATATTTTTAGATCATCTAACTGACGGACGTTTTGTTTTTATTCTTTTTTTTTTTGGAGTGACTAGGCAGAATAATAAAGTTGACTGGTACTACAGGTAGGACCTCAGGGCTTTAGGTAGCACGGAATAGACGAGAAATATACTACTATGTTTGATTTAGTGAAGCTTGTATGTAAATATGTTTATCATCCCATTGCCCCTGTCATAATATCAGTGAATTACCTGAAGTCACATATCATACAGCCTTGATTATATCTTTACCGCAACTTGAAATATACATAGACAACATAATTTGTATCAGCCTGAAATCTTGTCTACATTTCGTTTGAAAATGAATCCCTTTAATATTATAATTCGTCAGGGATAGTGCAATACCTGTGGTCTCACGGTAGTTTCATGTTGAAAACGAAACAACAAAGTTAGCTGAGATCTTTATGGCCGGGTACCGTAGGGTTAACTTTTACAGAAGTATTGTCTAGCTAACCCGATAACGGGCAGAAATATTCCATACATACATAAGTAAATAATAATACCTTGTAATATTCTGTATACCTTTTTTTCTGTTTTGGTTGTTATATGTAGTGTTCAATAAAGAGTTATTGTATTGTATTGTATTGTAAATCACGTCTTTATGCCTTACGGGGTAGAGAGAGCGGGTAACAAGATCTAAAGACAACGCTTAGCGTGATTGTGGGCGTACAGGTGGAAAGGGAAATCGAAATAGTGACGGGTTGCTAGCATCATCTATAACATGATTCTTAAGATTTTCGCCCTTTTACCATCTGCGCGCTATAGATTTTACGAGCCATACAAATTATGTTGTTCATTCAAATAATGACAAGTCGGTAAAGGTAGGTTGTCAGGCGTTCAGAGAGAATGGATTCGTATGAATGAGTGCATCATTCGTTCATTGATCGGTCATACGATTTATCATACAAATTGTATATTATTTAATTGTAATAAAAAAGCCTTTATGTCAGACCCCACGTGTATAAATATGATAATATATTTTTGTGTTCAATAATATGCGATAATTGTAATTTTGTACTCGATTGAATATCAAACTTATTCGAAATTCGTAATGTGTAATTGTTTCATTTAAAAAAAAGTTGCGAATTGTTGCAGCATTTGTTTTTGATATTTATAGAAAATGTGCAGTTCCAAATGTAATTAAAATATAAATCTGACATAATTCATTTGAATGCCTGTTTAGAATTAATTGTAATTAATAGAATTTGACGTGTTTCAAGTTTATTTATGAAGAATTCTTGTTCTGTTATTGTTGAAGTTCTGTTTTTAAACGAGAAACGTGAAATCAATGGATATTTTGCTAACGGTTTATTTTCACTATTTATGCAACTGTAGTGTAAGTTTTTTTGGTACACAACAACGTCTCAAAAAAGTCCGCGTTGTGTCAAATGTTTTGAGAGTAGGTTGCTGATTTGCGACACTAGAGGCGGCCGTCTGCTTATAGTAAAGGAACGACCACACCGCTGCGTATACGCAGTGACGTGTCGCATGCGTCACGTTCTCTCACCGTTTCTTCACGTCTTTTACGCACTGGTGTGGCCGGACCTTAATTCGGACGTTACTGCGACGTGTATGTGACATTATGTCACAAATTTACAAGTCAATTTACACTGTCTTAATAAATCGGAAATAATTATGTCACTAGGCGATTGAGATAGTTTGATAGGACGTCCGCCAAAACCAGTGAAAAGTGAATGTTATTGGACTTCGCGCGGCACTAGCGCCTCTAGTGGCAAATTAGCCATAATGGCCGCCATTGAGACGTTTCGTGGACGTGTTTGAGACGTTTGTGTGAAAAGTTACACTAAGTTTGCATAAGCGACGTTATAGTGACGTTATTCGACACTTAGCTTTCAATTTTTAACCTTTTCGCCGCCAACGACACCGCATCAGCACTGCAAGGTTCATTACTTCAATGCAAAAGCAACCTTCGTTCAATTGTGTTTAGGTTCAACTTAAGGCATCGCAATAAAGAAGTCTGGCGTACGGGTGACGTCTCTTTTATTTGACGTGGCGGCGAAAAGGTTTATGTCACTTATTTTGTGTCAAGTTGACATTGACACATGTGTCAATTGGGAATATTTTTTTAAATGTTATTTTGACATTTACATTAGTTAAGTGCAATTTTTACTTATTTAGCAAATGTTATGTTTTATTTTTTCATGTCCGTGTATAGGCGTACAAAATGGAGATTTTGGTCTAAAGATGCTTCCCCGTGGTACTTGGTGAAGGCACTTAAAAAAAAAATTAAAAATGTTATGTTAATGTGTTCGTAATTCTTACATGTAAGATGGGTCTTAACAATCTAGTTTTGCTTGCATTTGTATGAAGACCTTGCGCGGTGTGAAAAGGCGTATGTGCACTTAATCACAATGGCGCTTACGCCTTTTTGCGCGGCTAAAACTGCTGTACATTGAAACGTAAAATAAGCGCGTCGCTATTTATCTGTACTGTATCGCTTAAGGACTTATTGGTTAATGAGAAAAATTAATAAATAAAACAAATATTGTCTTTGGTTTTTATTCAGTACTAGCTTCTGCCCGCGACTTCGTCTGCGTGGAATTGGCATTGTTCATTTTTTTTAGTATGCTCCAATTCGAAAACCATTTCAAGGAAAACCATCAATTATCCGATTTCAAAAATACTTTATGATTGCAGATATTTTTGTAAAGTACTTTGAACCTTCGTTTGACCAAACGACCCGGTTTTTAGACAGAATCCAGAATCGAATGTTTGCCACAAAAATGAAAAAAAAAAGTTTACCTACGGCAACTGTTACGTCACTGTCAAATCTACAAAACCATAGACAAAGCCGTTTTTTTATAGCCAGCCGAACGAAGGCGATTGGGATTCTGCCTAAATTCACGAATTATCAAACAGCGAAAAAAATATTTATTATTAATTAACAAAGCTACGTAAAAACATAATATTCAAACTAGTTACTTGAAATAGTCCATTTTATCAAATAAAGGTGTTAAAAGCACAGCTTAAAAAAATGAACAATGCCAATTATACATAAAAACCTTCCTCTTGAATCACTCTATCTATTAAAAAAACATACAGACAAATCGAGAACCTCCTCCTTTTTTTGAAGTCAGTAAAAAAAAAACGCATCAAAATCCGTTGTGTAGTTTTGTAGATATAAGCATACGTAGGGACAGTGTGACATATCCGACCCGACCT
The DNA here is from genome assembly GCA_932294345.1 of Pandemis cinnamomeana. NCBI lineage: Eukaryota > Metazoa > Arthropoda > Insecta > Lepidoptera > Tortricidae > Pandemis > Pandemis cinnamomeana. The sequence continues at coordinate 4,464,220 of OW028731.1, forward strand.
GAGCCGGAGGCGGTAATGACCAGCACAATGGTAAATAAAACCAGCACAGTTATATGTATGTATGTAAACTCTTTATTGCACATAAAAATTAAAAAATACAAAAATACACAAAATAGTACAAAGGCGAACTTATCCCTAAGAAGGGATTTCTTCCAGTTAACCTGACACAGAAAGGAAATAGTTTACAAATAAAGGCAAGCAGTCATTTTTCTGCGCAAATAATAGTCTTAGTACTTAAATAGTAGTCTTATATGGATAAATGGGTTTATTTAATTAAAAAAAAAAAAAAATAACCTCGGCTAACAGAGTAGGTAGTTTTGAGCTGGGGAGGGTCATGGAGTCCATGCCACTGATAATACTGTTTGTTTGCTTATTGTTCTTCTTCTTCTTTTGATTGTGGCGTTACAAGTCGTTATAGCGACAACTTCGCCAATGTCGGTAAAAAAAAATAATTATAAAATCTTGTGACAAAATGTCGGCAACGTTGTACGGTAACACGGTCACAGACCCCCCTACCCCCTGTCGGGCTCTTAGCCAACGGTCAATGATATCCCTCAGATACTGCCAGGAAATCATTAGCCGTTGCCCAGGGTGCACCGGACCAAGCACTGCTCTTCCCCCAATAAATACTACTTAGTAAATATGACACGTCGTGTCAAGTTTCTGTTTTTGCCCGGCCGGCAGACCAGAAGTATGAATGGATGGACGGATATTTGTTACTCTTTCACGCCCGAACGGCTGTACAGACCTGGGTGAAATTTGGAACATAGATAGATTATAGTCTGGAATAATACATAGGCTACTTTTTATCCCGGAAAATTGCAGTTCCCGCGGGAGCGATAAACGAATTCTATGCAAACGAACAGCAACAGCTAGTGCGACAAATGGCTACCTAAATCTTTTGATTGGGTACACTTAATTTTTTTTTTCATAGCTCCAAGGGACAGTAGAACTCAGTATTTGGCATCTATTTAAATTTTATATCTACTCGAGGCTTAGGTACTGTAAAGACTCCTTCTTTATTCTTTGTCTAATTCGAATCTTAAATGTAAAAATTAAAAATAAACGAGAATTCGAAACAAGAGGAAAGTGAGAGTCTTTAATAAACTTTTTTTTACAACAAACTGACCAGCGATTGACCTCTATCTCACTTGGTGGAAGGTGCAGATGAGGCCAAAGGTGTAACTCACTGGTTCAGTAATAGCCTATTCACTCTAGCCTTGAAGAGCCCTAGGTTGTATCTGTCCGGAAATACAGACGATGGGAGCGAATTCCATTCCCTAGCAGTTCGCATTAACTAAAAAGAAAAATAAAAACTGAGCTTATATTCAAAGAGTTGCAGTTTAATTAAAACAATAAATAGTATACCTAGTGTGCCATCTGAGCTACATCATCCCCTCGTAGAGTAGGTGCCTCCTCAGGGCTCTACAGTAGGTACTATTGAAGCGTATTTTGTGAACGAACACTCACACTGTGCTATCAGAATGAGATAAGACAGAAACAGAAAATAACAACATTTTGTACTTAACATTTTATTTAACGACATGAGATCTATTTACAAAATAACTTTAAAATTGCAGACTTAAAAATAACACGCAATTTTTACCAGGGGTTCGATTTTTGAAAGCACATCACTCGAACGTGGTATAAATCTGTGTATATCTCCAAAACTACAGCTCTAATCAAAGTTTTGTCTAGTTCACAAGATTAATGAGAGCTGTGAGTATCTTCTAAGCTACTCGTATTTCAAATTCAGCACAATTTTTCACCACTTTCGAGTGGTATTTTCACACATGTGCTTTCAAAAATCGGGCCCCAGTAAAGTAATTTGACTAACAGCCTTGTACTAGACAAAATATGAAAATACACTTGAGGACCGTTTCACCATTGTCTGTTAAGTTCCCTAAGATTTTCGCCCATTATTTTGTATGTTATGTATGTAGACATAAATGTTTGTTGTTGTTTGTTTGGCAGAACGCGCCAAAATCAGGAGTTACTGGTCCATTTTTTTTTAATTCTTTCAGGCTTAGATAGCTTCTAGGCATCGAGACAGGCTATAAGCTATACCTAGCCATTAAGCTGGTGTTTTTGACGTCTTGGTAACGTACATATATTAGTGCTCTGGTCTGTACCTATAATAGAACAGATGTCTGAAGATTTCCGAAAGTGCAGGACCCGCTGGCGCTCAAGCATCGGACTTGGCAGCCTTCTCTTTCTTCTTCTCATCGTCCGCCATCTTCTTCGCCATCTTGACATAAGCCACCTCTCTGTATCTGTCGATTATTTCCAGGTCCTCCCTCTCCTTTCTCAGCGGAGAATATTGGATGAAGAACTTCACGTATTCCTCGTAGTCCTAGAACAATCATGAACAGTTGCCCGATTTTTGAAAGCCATCGCTCGAAAGTGGTATAAATCTGCTTATACCTTTAAAGCTACAGCTCCAATCCAATGTTTGACGAGTTCACAAGATTAACGAGAGCTGTGATAGATTTCTAAGCTGCTCGTATTTCAAATTCAGCACAATTTTTCACCACTTTCGAGTGGTATTTCCAAACATGTGTCCCAGCTCTGACCATTCTGGGGCCCGATTTTTGAAAGCACATAACGTGGAAATACCACTCGAAAGTGGTGAAAAATTGTGCTGAATTTGAAATACGAGCAGCTTAACAGATACTTACGGCTCTCATTAATCTTGTGAACTAGTCAAAAATTTGTTTAGAGCTGTAGTTTTGAAGTTTATACCACTCTCGAGTGGTATTTTCACACATGTGCTTTCAAAAATCGGGCCCTTGGTGACGAAAAATTTAAAATAGAAATCAAGCGTGATACTCTAAAATAGAACCGCCTTCAAATAGCCTATTTCCTCCTATATATTTTATAATAAACTAGCTGTTACCCGCGCCTCTGTCTACGCAGAATTCGCTTATTGCTATCTAGTGGGAACTATGAAATTTTTTGGGATAAGAACTATCCTATGTCCTTCCCCGAGACTGAAACAGTTCAATGGTATGTGCGAAGTTAACAATGAGCACTGGGCCCGCGTGGGAATTGGCATTGTTCATTTTTTTTAGTATGCTCCAATTCGAAAACCATTTCGAGGAAAACCATGAAATAAATAAATAAATAAATATCCGATTTATCTTGTCTGATTTCAAAAATACTTTATGATTGCAGATATTTTTGTAAAAGTACTTTGAACCTTTGTTTGACCGAACGACCCGGTTTTTAGACAGAATCCAGCATCGAATGTTTGCCACAAAAATGAAAAAAAAAGTTTAGCTACGGCAACTATCACGTGTCACTGTCAAATCGACAAAACCATAGACAAAGCCGTTTTTTTTTATAGCCAACCGAACGAAGGCGATTGGGACTCTGTCTTAATTCACGAATTATCAAACAGCGAAAAAATATTTATTATTAATTAACAAAGCTACGTAAAAGCATAATATTCAAATTAGTTGCTTGAAATAGTCCATTTTATCAAATAAAGGTGTTAAAAGCACAGCTTAAAAAAAATTAACAATGCCAATTATAGCCCGATCCCTCTCATTCTGAGGCCTGTGCTCAGCAGTGGACGTATCTATATACGTCCCACTGCTATGCTAGAGATTATGGTGAATGGTTACCTCCATAGTAACGTCTTCTATATCGTCTGCCATGAGTGCCTCCAGAAATTCACCCGCACAAAGCGGCTTGTAGTTCAACCTGCAAAGTTATAGCTATAGGTATTATGTGTACCAAATTTCAAGTCAATCGGACCAACGGTTGAAGAGTTCCTGCCTGCGGAGACGGCCCTAACACCAGAATTCTACTACCAGATTATTGTATTGTCATCCGACTTCCACAAGTATGCAAAGCTTCAGCGGGGTGGCAAAATTCCACGGGCCCCTAGCTCTACGGGGCCCCGGACTGGCTTGGTTTAGAGCACAGAAATGACGCTGATGCACTTCTTTATATTGTGGAAGGAGCCTAATCTGACGAATTTGTCACGGGCCCCAAACGTTATAGTTACGCCACTGTGTATTGTCATCCGTTCTACACATGTGTACCAAATGTCAAGTCAATCGGACCAACCGTTGAAGAGTTCCCTCCTGCGGAGACGATCCTGGCTAAGTCACAAGAACTCCACTACCAGATTATTGTATTGTCATCTGACTTACTCGAGTCTGCAAAATTTCGGTTCAACCGCTTAAAGATATCTGCTTCAAAATCGAGTGGCAAGATTCTAACCGGACAAACATACATACCTACATTGCAAGTTAAATAAAAAGTGAGAGTGAAAAAAGTGAACTGAGAGTGGAGTAAGGGAAAACAGAAGGAAAAAGAGGCAGAGGAAGGCCGAGAAGTGCATTTATGGACCAAGCAAAGTAGAAGGTTAATGTAATGTCGTATCAAGAGCTCCAAATGGCAGAAAGAAGAAGAGACTGGCGTATACTCCACCGCCAGGAGCTGGGCTTTTAGGTTTAAGAAGAAGACTGAAAGTCAGCATTGAGTTAAAAAACGAAGTAAAAACAGAAGAAGGAGGTGTGGGGAGTGCCACAATAGAGATTTCTCTCCAGGCAGATGTTATGCCTGGGAACCGAAGTCCGAAGGAAGAGTTGAAAGTTGTATTTATGCAGCATTGAGAAACTTCGTAAGCGGCATGTAGAACAATGTGACTGTCATTAGAACTGGCGCTAGCTAGTCGTGTGTCGTAGTAATGTAGAGGCCAACTAGGTGGCGCTAGGGTCGCTACAGAGGCATGGAAGATAATAAAGAAACCAAATTACTTGGCAATCCTTTCCGGTGTCATAACCTTGTTGTAAGCCTCGATGACGGTTCCAAACCCATAACCCTGAAGAACCTGAGCGATCGCTTGGACGCAGTAATCCCTCTCCATGCTCCTTATGCTGAAATTACAGTACAGGGATAATCAACATGCCTAAGCATTACACACGCAACACCCTTCCAAGCTTGTCTGGAAGCAAAATAGTCATTTGAGTCACAAGAGAGCAAAATGATTTATTTACGGCGAGGGCTGTACATTTTATCCAGAATGTAGCGAAGGATTCAACAATATAATCCTTAGCGTAGCGAGGAATTCTAAAGTAGAATCCTGAGCGAAATGAGGGAGTCAAGTGTTAATAATTTTGTGATGAAAATAATTTAGCTCCCGTGCGCTCATGCAACTTTTCACGCTGATCATAAATGGCGTGGTTTTATAATTACCAACTTCCAAAACGAAGCCAAGAGCCACCAAACACATTCTGTAAAAAACTAGCGAAGTCTCTAAGCTAGTTTTTTACAGAATGTTTTTGGTGGGATATATATTATACATGAAACACACATTTACAATTTTATAGAAAAGAAAACAAAAACACAAGTAGGACACAGTAGGATTATTTACCTTTGCAAATTATGATAGAAGAACAACTGCAAACTATTGTAGTCAGTTCGTGGTACAAGAATAGTTTCATCAAACATCGACACCATTGGGCCGGCGGGAAACCCGAAGGGATTGCTGCATGTTGCTGTAACAAGGACAAGTATTACATTACAATACGATACAATAACTCTTTATAACAACCAAAACAGAAAAAGGAACACAGAATATTCAAGGTAACAATAGGCGGCTTTATCGCTACAGAGCGATCTCTACCAGGCAACCATAATGCTATTATTAAATTATTACACGGCCAGCATGCTGGACGAGTATGCGTCAAAGGCCGAGTGTACGCGAGGTCTCATGAAATACAAAAAGACTTGGACAATCACCGTTCAAGCAGTTTTTTTTTTTTTTTTTATATGAATAGGAAGGCAAACAAGCAAGTGGGTCACCTGATGGTAAGTGATCACCACTGCCCATAGACACCCGCATCCCCGGAGGGATTGCAGATGCATTGCCAACCTAGAGGACTAAGACGAAATGCCTCTTGTGCCCGTAATTTCCCCGGCTGTCTTACTCTCCACACCGGAACACAGCAGTGCAAGCACTGCTACTTAGCGGCCGGATTAGCGAGTAAGATGGTGGTAGCGATCCGGACGGACCTTGCACAAGGCCCTACCACCCGCCAAACATATAACAACCAAAACAGAAAAAAGGTACACAGAATATTACAAGGTAACAATAGGCGGCCTTATCGCTACAGAGCGATCTCTACCAGACAACCATAATGTTATTATTAAATTATTACATGGCCAGCATGCCGCGTCCGGCCGAGTATGCGTCAAAGGCCGAGTGTACGCGAGGCCTCATAAAATACAAAAAGACTTGGACAATCACCGTTCAAGCAGAAATTTACAAGGCAAGCGTGCTCCACCCTAGATTACATCTCCGCTTATCATCAGCCGTAATACATACATATTATCACGTCTTTATCCCTTACGAGGTAGACAGGACCTAAAGGCCTCATTTAGCGTGTTTATGGGCGTAGGTACAAGTAGAAAGAGGAATAAAAAATACTGATGGGTTGCTAGCCGCATCGTCTATCACGATTAAGATTTACGCCCATTTCCTCGATGGACTTTTACCATCTGCGCGGGAAGATAAGCAACTGGCACATTCTATGTTTCTTCTTTGAACAAGGGCTTAGAACACCATAATGAACGACAACTCGCCACCTGCATCCACCGGTTTCCCACAACTTTCACGATGACGATCCACCTAGTGGACAGTGGCGTAACTATAGGGTGGCAGGGGTGGCAAAATGCCAGGGGTCCCTAGCTCTACGGGGCCCCGAACTGGCTTGGCTTAGAGCACAGAAGGGACGCTGATGCACTTCTTTATATTGTGGAAGAAGCCCCATCTGACGAATTTTGCGGGTGGTAGGGCCTTGTGCAAGGTCCGTCCGGATCGCTACCACCATCTTACTCGCTAATCCTGCCGCTAAGTAGCAGTGCTTGCACTGCTGTGTTCCGGTGTGGAGAGTAAGACAGCCGGGGAAATCACGGGCACAAGAGGCATTTCGTCTTAGGCCTCTAGGTTGGCAACGCATCTGCAATCCCTCCGGGGTTGCGGGTGTCTATGGGCAGTGGTGATCACTTACCATCAGGTGACCCACTTGCTCGATTTCCTTCCTATTCATATAAAAAATAAAAAAAAATTGCCACGGGCCCCAGACTTTATAGTTACGCCACTGCCAGTGGGAGGCCTGCCAACACTGTGTACCAACATTACAGATGTAGTGAAGACATTGTAAGCGCATCTCACTACATAGTATAAAATAAAGTCGCTTTCTCTGTCCCTATGTCCCTATGTATGCTTATATCTTCAAAACTACATAACGGATTTTGATGCGGTTTTTTTAATAGATAGAGTGATCCAAGAGGAAGGTTTTCATGTATAATTCTACGCAGACGAAGTCGCGGGCAGAAGCTAGTCTATAATATAAAAATGAATCGCAAAATGTGTTGCTAAGCACAAATCTCGAGAGCAGCTGAACCAATTTCGCCAATTTCTTTTTTAGAATATTCCTTCTAGTGCAAGGATGGTTCTTACGGAGAGAAGACTTAAAAAAAAAACAAAAGACTGTTAGGCCGTACGAAGTTCGCCGGGTCGGCTAGCGACCCGCCCCGGCTTCGTACGGTGTATTATGCATGTATTATACATATAAACCTTCCTCTTGAATCACTCTAGGTATTTATAAAAAAACCACATCAAAATCCGTTGACTGGTTTTGAAGATATAAGCATACATACGGACACGGGGACAGAAGAAGCGACTTTACTTTATACTATGTAGTGATAGTGAAGTACAAGGATGGTTCTTACGGAGAGAAGACTTAAAAAAACAAAAGACTGTTAGGCCGTACGAAGTCGCCGGGTCAGCTAGCTTTTCATAAAATGACCATCGTACCAATAAATATGATCTTGTCTTCAGCAGAAACTCCTTTCACACACTTCACCAGCGTTGCCTTCACAGCCTTGGCGTTCAAATGCTTCTGCTCTGGCGGCACCTTGGCCAGGAAGACTCTCTCCACATCCCTCATGTATATGACGCAGGGTTGGAAGACGCGGGCGGCGGCAAAGACCTGGGCGAGAGTCTTCTGCGGTCTTTCGACAACTGCACTGAACACTTCTGGTGATATGTCGATTTTAACTGCGTCTGAAAAATACCTTTTGGATTAGGACAAAATGCTTACCGAAAGTTCAGAAAAAGAAGGTGCGTGTGTGTGTGTGTGTGTGTGTGTGTGTGTGTGTTACTTCTTCACGCGCAAACGGCTGGACGGATTTGTATAAAATTTGGAATGGAGACAGCTGCAGGTACCTTAGAGTAATACATAGTCTACTTTTTATCCCGGAAAATTGCATAGTTTCCATAGTGATACAAGTAAACATGTAGCTGCTTAGAGTCGCAACGTATTGTATTGTAGTTGTATTTCTTCCTATTATATATCTACGTGTATCAAATGTGAGTAAACAAATGTTTCTCTCTCTCTCTCTCTCTCGCTCTCAACGTAAATAATTATTGCAGAATAATAACTATCAACATCAGTTCTTAAATCTAATTTTACGCGGACGAAGTCGCGGGCAGAAGCTAGTAGGAAATAAAGTGTGGAACAATTTGACAACCGGATAGCCTAGTGGTTAGTGACCCTGACTGTGAAGCTAGAGGTCCTGGGTTCGAATCCCGGTAGGGGCAGACAGTTGTATGATGAATACGAATGTTTGTGCCCGAGTCATGGATGTTGTATGTATTTAAGTATGTATTTATCTACATTATATAAGTATGTTTATCCATTGCCTGGTACCCATAGTACAAGCATTGCTTAGTTTGGGGCTGGGTCAATTGGTGTAATTTGTCCGAAGATATTAATTAATTAATTAATTAATTTATTTGTTTATTTATTTTCTTAAGTATTATGTTATGTGTATATGTATGTATTATTTTATTTTATTTATTTATGTATTATATTTATGTTGATATTGTTGTTTTTATTATCCCTGCGTTTATCCTGTCTATTTGTTTCCGCCACCTACTTAAACTGTCTCCAACTTATTTCTTGTATTGGTTGTCTGGAAGAGATCGCTATTAAGCGATAAAACCGCCTATTGTCTACTTTGTTCTTTGTTTCTGTATTGTTTTGTACTGATTTGTGGTGTTCAATAAAGAATATTTGTATTGTATTGTATTGTTAGTCTCTGCCTACCCCTACGGGAAATACTTGCGTGACAGTATGTATGTATGTATGTCTTCATACTCAGTTCTCCGGCGATACAGTCGACCATGAACGACTTCCCGTGTCTCACTGGCCCGAGCAGCAGCACGGCCTTGTTGCGAACCGCTTTGGGTTCGATTCCCGACGCAAACACGCACGAGAGAGTGAGCCGGCGACGGACATCGCCCAAACCGGGCGGAGGGAACCTTGGAGGGTAAAATGTTAAGTTAACGTCATGGACGATTCCAATTTTTTTCAGAAACTATCTTTACATATACATACATACACACAGACGCGTTCATCCCTTACAGGCATATAAGCAGTGCTTGTAAGCATACGTAAATGTGCCCGACACGCTTCGTACCAATACGGGTTTTGTTGTCAATATGCCTACCCTCTGTCGGAACCCACTGCACGCCCCTGCATACACATACACAAATCACGTCTTTATCCCTTACGGGGTAGACAGAGCCTAAGGCAACAGGTACTTACAGGCCACATTTAGCATGATTGTGGGCGTATAGGTGGAAAATGGAATCAAAATGGTGATCGCCTAAACATGATCCTATTATTTTCGCCCATTCCCTCGATGGGCTTTTACCATCTGCGCGGGTAGAGAAGCAACTGGTACATTCTATATTTTTCCTTTGCTCCCAGACCAGCATGGAAGAGCTATCTTTTCTCTCTTATTAAATCAGGCGTTACTTTGCGGAGGTCCATTTCAATGAACAGAAAATATTTACCTTGCTACTCCGCTACTCACGTGCAAGATAACCAAGCCTTGCATTATATCTTGCATATATGTATATCTTGCATATCTTTCATTATATCTTGCATATATGTTTTCCATGCAATCCCTCCCTCTACTACCACATAAAACACATATAAATCCCACAAATTTAATTATCTTAAGAATTACGTTATAGGCGAAACGGCTAGCAACCCATCACTATTTTGATTCCCCATTCCTTCCACCTATGCGCCCACAATCATGCTAAGCGTGGCCTTTGAGTCTTTTTACCCTAGGCTCTCTCTACCCCGTAACAGATAAAAACGTGAATTAGGTATGTATGTATGTATGTTTGACGGACGGTCGCCAGTGTTCGGAAATCGTCGTAAGCTGGCAATTATCTCTTTCTAAAGACCGATGTCTATTCTTTATCGCCGGATACCGTACCAACGTGGCCTCTTAGATTTTTTAATTTATTTTTCATACCACCTATTCGAAAATCGACGATTGGTTCGCATATAAGTGCGAGCAAAGTAGGTCTTTTCTCCATTACACTTTCACAGAGGGCAGAAATGAGATTTGAATTTGGAACATGAATTATTGGTGTTCCGCGAGTTCCGCGACACGACCAAAGAGGTCGAACGCTGATATTGTATGAATAAAGTTACTGGCAGGCAAAGGTTGGGTCGAATGACGCGTCGTTGTGCGCTATCTGAATTTAAAAAAAAAGTAAAAAGGCGCGAACGTCCACCAAAACGAAACGGAAACCACGTCCGATCTTTGATTTAGTATTATAAATTATTTGAAGCAAAAAATGAGTTATCAAGCAGTGAAAGTAGAAGTTGTACACCTGAATGTGTTAAAAATGATGCCCAAAATGTGACACACAATCTTCTACCGACTAAATCGCGGGAAAAATATTTTTTCTTATAGGGGGAGATAAAAAGTAGAGTGTATCACACAGAAGCAAAATATTTTTTCCTTGGGTGAATTACTCCGAATCCCTCGCTACGTTCACGATTCTACTTTAGAATCGCTCGCTGCGCTCGGGATTCTACTCTAGAATCGCTCGCTTCGCTCTGGATTCGAAATAGCACCCTCGTCGTAAAAATATCATTTTGTTCCCTTGTGATACAATCTACTATTTACATCTTACTTCGCATTTGGGTCCCGTATATTAAGGTCGTAAGCGGCATAGTTCGAGTCCCCGACGATATCCTTTATTTTTCCCGTCGGTTTCGTTACAATTTCCAGATCGAAGACTTCCTGAAAACATACGTACAGTCAAATGTAATAATATGTCTCCAGGGGCGCCGACTTTTAGAAAACCTCGTGGGTGCGCATGCTTATTTGATGACTCGAAAACGGGTCGTCAGGTAATGAAAAAACACCTATCCCTAAAAGGCGATTACTGATCTGTTTCGTGATGTCTATTCTCAGGGGTGCTCGGCACCCACTGTTTATTTCTCATGGGTGCTCGAGCCCCCGAGCACCCACGGAGTCGGCGCCCCTTCAAGTTCAAGTTTCAAAAATAAGTAGGTACCATACGCTCTTACATCAGCGTAATAAGGGGCCATATTTTTGAGAAGTTCCTATCGATACTTATTTTTGCACTTGACCGTACACACATAAATCGTAATCGTTTAGGTGTGCAAGCGTAATAGACAGAGACAGAGTTACTTATATTCCTTCCATGCTGGTCTGGGAGTAAAGAAAAAGCAGAATTTACCAGTTGCTTCTCTTCTCGCGCAGATGGTAAAAACTCGAGGGAATGGGCGAAAGTCTTAGGAATCATGTTTAGGCGATGAGGCTAGCAACCCATCACTATTTTGATTCCATTTTCCACCTATACGCCCAGAATCATGCTAAATATGGCCTGTAGGTACCTGTTGCCTTAGGCTCTGTCTACCCCATTAGGGATAAAGACGTGATTTGTGTATGTGTTCTGTATGCATGTAGTTTGAGGGATATTAATATTAAGTACAAACATTTCACAACACCCACAACGCCCACAATCATGCTAAACGTGGTCTTCAGGTCTTGTCACCTTAGGCTCTGTCTACCCCGTAAGGGATAAAGACGTGATTTATGTATGTATGTATGTAAAGTCACGAATAAATGTTTTTCTTCTTCTTCTATGTATTTATTGTGCTATGATGGCTTGTGTTCTCACTACTTCTCTCTTCCTCTCTATCTACCACTTCCTCCCTCCTTATCCCTCCCTCTCCCCTTCCTTTCTCTCTCACCCTGCCTCTTTCCCTCCCAGCACTTTACTCTCCCTCTCTCTCTCACGTCACCTTAGACCAATGTGATTTGCTTAAGATACCTCCAGACTCTTCATCATATTTTCATCCAAGACCAAATTCTTGGGCACTGGCGGCAACTTCGGCTTCTTACGGGGCTTGATCTTCGGATACTTCTGACCCATCATCTTGTACATGGCTTGGTGAGCAGCTATGAGGAGTTTCAGCTCCAACCTGAAGATTCAAAAGTCCAGAGATCAAGGACAAAATCGATCTAGCCCGTACATTATGTAGACTCTGATTCAGAAAAACTCAAAGTCTCCCAAGGTCCAAAAATCAGTTTTCAGATATCATAATTGATATCATAATAGGAGACGTTTTGGAAAAAGGTCAGGTCAGGAGTACCCGAAACCGACGAGCATGACGTATGAAGAGATTGATGAATGTGGATGAAGCGAAAGAAGTATGTCAGGATCGTAGCAAGTGGAACAACGTAGTCCCTGCCTACCCCTGTGGGAAAGAGGCGTGACGGTATGTATGTATAATTGATATGCGGAATTTACAGATTCTAGAAAAAAAAGTATCCTACCACCACCCACCACCACCACCTGCTCAGATCTGTTCTGTTCTCCAGTCCATTATAGTTGCCTGGTAGATCGCTCTGTAAAAGGCCGCCTATTGTTACCTTGTAATATTCTGTATACCTTTTTTCTGTTTTGGTTGTTATATGTGGTGTTCAATAAAGAGTTATTGTATTGTATTGTATTGTGTCCTATTACCGTCTCCTGGTATTAAGCTACCTCCCCACCAATTTTCAGTCAAATCGGTTCAGCCGTTCTTGAGTTACAAGAGATATAGATAAAGACTTATACATACATACTTCGATCCTCATAACATCTGGAGAGAGATCTATCCTGGCCTCTCCCCACAACGGTACCAACCTCATCAGCTCGTCCACGACCAGCCTGCAGTCCTGATGCATGTGGCACATCAGTTCCTCAGTCAACAGTGGCTTCATGAACCCATAGATCACCTCACCAGCTTGGTTCGGCGGAAACTTGTCATATATAGACCAGGATGCGCTATAAGTGCGTAAGGCCTAGAAGGAGAACACCATACAATATTATACTAGAAGTTGTCCGCGCAGGATTAAATGTAGCCCGAATAGTAATAAGTTAAGAAGCGTAACTAAGCCCGAATCATTCCACGCGAAGTGAACCGCAGGGGGCGGGGCTTAAAATATGTACCGCGCGGCGAATTAGTTCGGCCGGGACGCTCGAGCCGTTATCGTGACGTTATCATTGTATTTTTGCGCTAATACATTAGAAAAATATGCCATCGTGTTGTGTGAAGTGGTGTAGAAGCCATTCAGATATGAAAAATAGAGGAATCATCTTTCATATGTGTGTAAATAAATATTTTAGGACACCATACTTGACGACCATACATACGACATACTTGAAGCGAAAGAAATATGTCAGGATCGTAGCAAGTGGAATAAAGTAGTCTCTGCCTACCCCTGTGGGAAAGAGGCGTGACGGTATGTATGTATGTATGTATGTATACTTGACGACTCTGGATGCATGTGATTCACGCACCCTTCCCTTACCGCAAGTGGGCGGACACGATCACGATGCGCCGACTAATCGCGTGCAAGTATTGTCTATCGGAGTGAGAGTGTTACGTTTGCATTGCTGTTAGTTTGTGTGCGTAAGTGGAATGACCATCGAAGCGGCAACTGTTAGGGAATTACGCTTCTTGACTTATCTATTATTATTCGTAGACGAAGCCCAAGAATAATTTGGCTTCCTATTGTTTCTTTCATGCTGGTCTGGGAGTAAAGAAAAAACATAGAATTTATCAGTTGCTTCTCGCATCGAGGGAATGGGCGAAAGTCTTAGGAATCATGTCATAGGCGATGCAACCCATCACGATTTGATTTCCCTTTCCAGCTATACGCCCTTAATCATGCTAAACGTGGCTAAGGTTTTGTTTTCTCAGGCTCTGTCTACCCCGTATGTATGAATTCCTATTGGTTAAAGAATTTCCAAAATTGGGTGGTGTAGCGGTATAGCACGCGTCACGGATTGATGAGGATCCCGGTTAGATTCCCGGCCATAGCTTTACTATTCAGATTTTTCTGTTCTAATTTTCAGTGTCATACAGAAATTTGCTTACAATCTATCTGACAATCTTACCTCTGCTAAGCTGTCCATCTGCTCAGACTTCTTCACTCTATACCCCTCATCATTGAAAGGGTTACATTTCATCTTGAACTCTGCTTCTGCCTCCTTCTTTCTTGTTTCTTTATCTGCCTCTGCCTTTAATTTAGCATCAAGCTTCGCTTGTTTCTTCTCAGCTTTTATCTGAAAGTAATGTCAAAATGCCGAACCACTGCACTTTTTATTGCAAGTATGCATTGTCATCTGTCCTACATTCTGTATACCAGATTTCAAGTCAACCGGACCGGCCGTTAAAGAGTTCCCGCCTGCGGAGACGATCCTGACTGTCACAGGAATTTCACTTGTTACCAGCTGTTATTTTATATCTGACGCTACGCCACTGCTTCTAGGTACCTACTATCAAATGAATCAAGAATTTTACTTCTTGATTTTTGCATTTATTTTACGGGATTACCCGTTAGTTTGCGGGTGGTAGGGCCTTGTGCAAGGTCCATCCGGATCGCTACCATCATCTTATTCGCTAATCCTGCCGCTAAGTAGCAGTGCTTGTACTGCTGTGTTCCGGTGTGGAGAGTAAGACAGCCGGGGAAATTACGGGCACAAGAGGCATTTCATCTTAGTCCTCTAGGTTGGCAACGCATCTGCAATCCCTCCGGGGTTGCGGGTGTCTATGGGCAGTGGTGATCACTTACCATCAGGTGACCCACTTGCTCGTTTGCCTTCCTATTCATATATAAAAAAAAAACTAATTAAATTTGTAAACGACACAAAAAATTAGAACACAGAAAAATTCTAAAAGTAAAGCTATGGCCAGGAATCGAACTCGGATTCACATCATTCCGTGATGCATACCGTACCTGCTGTACATAGGGGCCCGGACATAGCTTTACTTTTTGGAATGTTCTGTTTTAATTTTCAGTGTCGTTTAGAAATTCACTGCTGTTGTTTCAGTACTCATGTACCATCTCTTTGGTCTTCCCTTTAGAAGTAGCAGCCTCTAACTCATCAGCTTCTATTTTCTCATCTATCGTGGGGTAGTCGCCCCTTATCACCATAATAGTACCGCCTTCGATGTCGTAAGGATATTCAGGGAAGAAACCGTATCCTCTATACCTGCAAAGAATGGTCTTCTTCAATTTCTACATCACACAGACAGAGCCTAGGGTTAGAAGACCGAAAGATCACGTTTAGCATGCGGGCGTTGAGGTGGAAAGTGGAATCAAAATAGTTATCAAACGATTCCGAAGATTTCCGCCTATTTGGGCTTATACCATCTGCGCGGGAAGAGAGCAGCAGGTACATTCTGTTTCTTCTTTGCTCCCAGCATGAAAGATAGAGAAGACGAATAAAATACTGTACAAATGTCTAACCATTCCATAAACCACGCCCTTATGTGTTGAGATATGTCTTCGATCTGGTCGTTTTGCTTCAGCATGATCAACTTCGTGTCCTCTCTTTCTAACTCCTTCATGTACGCTGCTCGCGTTCTCTCGTTGATGTGACGTCGCATTAGGTAGAACTGAAAAAAACTACTGCTGGGCATATAGGCCTTTCCTAAGGATCTCCACGATCGGTTATGTGCTACCGCTGCCAATAGCTTCTCGAGATCTTTACCTGGGCCTCTAATCGGCGCTGACACGCCTAATAGACTACAGGCCCACGTACAAAAAATGTGGGTCATATGAACCACCAGGTGACGTATATAGGACGATATAAGAGCATAAAATAATAAGATTCAACACTATGCCGTCACTTGTAAGCTGTCCAACTGGGTGCTGGTGAGAATTCAAAAGTGCAGGTAGAGTGAGTACATTTTGGTCATATGATTATGTACGGCATTTTTACCATCGATAGATCCATGAAAAATAATAAGAAAGCGCGCAGTGCCGTAAAAAAATGGTGAGCCACAAAGTCGATATTTTCTATTGATTTTCTGACAATTTCCAGGGTAAATTTAGTCATTTGATTCTGTACGGCATCAGTTTCATACTGTTTCAATACAGCTTCTAATCCATTATTCCGCAACGCCGTACAAAAATTGTGCGACAAGGGGACAAAATCGAGGGTTGCAACCCCCTCTCTTTCCGTGGTCCGGGGGGTGATTTGACACAACATAAAATTAATTTATTTTGGAAGTATTTTATGCATAGATAATAATATTTTTTTACATGCCGTACATTTTCGTTGGTCCAAAGGTTTGTAGGGAAAAAACACTCAAGGAACGAACCCATAGAACGAAATGTATGAAAAAAATGGTCTGCATTAAAATGTACGGCATAATTTTTTCCTAATTTATTTATCTTAATACTATATAAAACAAGGGAAAAATTTAGATAATTGCTATGTTCTATTTATCTATGAATATTTAAACTTTTGCAAATTCAGTTTTTGTATTTCTCTATATTTTTTTTTAGAACATGTTCTTTTGAACGGCACTACTATATAACAGTTGTATTTTATAATATCATGTTAAAAAAAAAGTTGCCGTACAGAGTCAAATGATTTTACAGCTTTATAAATCAAGTATACCATGAAATTAAGATAATCATTCAAATGAACAATAATTTTTTGACGGCATTATTTGTAATAGTACTTTTGAGTGCTAGATAATGTTTTGGAACCGAAGCCGTACTATTTCAAATCACCCCCCGGACCACGGAAAAAGAGGGGGTTGCAACCCTCGATTTTGTCCCCTTGTCGCACAATTTTTGTACGGCGTTGCGGAATAATGGATTAGAAACTGTATTTAAACAGTATGAAACTGATGCCGTACAGAATCAAATGACCAAATTTACCCTGGAAATTGTCAGAAAATTAATAGAAAATATCGACTTTGTGGCTCACCATTTTTTTACGGCACTGCGCGCTTTCTTATTATTTTTCATGGATCTATCGATGGTAAAAATGCCGTACATAATCATATGACCAAAATGTACTCACTCTACCTGCACTTTTGAATTCTCACCAGCACCCAGTTGGACAGCTTACAAGTGACGGCATAGTGTTGAATCTTATTATTTTATGCTCTTATATCGTCCTATATACGTCACCTGGTGGTTCATATGACCCACATTTTTTGTACGTGGGCCTGTAGTCTATAAGCTATTACCAACCATTTGCAGAGCCTAAAGATGGCGACTGACTTGTAACATTTCGGTGTAATGTAACATGATACAACCCGAGCATTACAGCAGTCAGTGCAGCGAGCCGAGCCGCTCGACGCGAGCACCGCGTGCTCCGCTCAGCTGTCGGTTTTTACGCGAATCCCTTTGAGTGTTACATTACAAGTACAGGTTCGCATTTTGAAACAGAATGGAGCACAAACGAACAGCGCTCAAGGCGAGCGTTCGTCGCGTAGCTGTAATGTAACTGTAATGTAAGACGATCGCCGTGAACGATACATTACAAGCAAAGGTTACTAGTCAGTCGCCACCTTAACGTTTAATTTGCTATTCGGCGTCGCCAAAATGACAGTTTGCCGAATACACTCCGATGAGAACGCACTGAGTTCTTAGCAAGCTATTCGGGGCGCTTCGTCATTTTTGTGTTATTTTTCAATGTTATTTTTTTTTGTGAATTGTATCTGTTTCTTTATATTTGTACAATACAGCATTGACTTACTTACTTCTATTGTCTCGTTGTTATGTGCCCGCTGCCACTAACCTTACGGTTTTCTTCCTCCAAGTCCAAACGGGGTCGCCACGGATCCGGCAAGAGTCCCAGTTTAATCTTCAATTGGTTTTCTCTTACGTGCTCTCTTTGTAGTTCCATAAACTTTCTGGAAGTAATTATTGATCGTCATAGTATAGTATTATTATCGGGGTCACCAGTGTAGATGCGCCTCCTGAGGTCAGTATAATGATAACACAGGATAGGGCTCACCAACGTATAATAATAATAATAATAATATCTTGGGACAATTGACACCAATTGACCTAGCCCCAAACTAAGCAAAGCTTGTAATATGGGCACTAGACAACGGATAAACATACTTATATAGATAAATACATACTTAAATACATATTAAACATCCAAGACTCGAGAACAAACATTCGTATTTTTGATACAAATATCTGCCCCGACCGGGGATCGAACCCGGGACCTCAAGCTTCATAGTCAGGTTCTCTAAGCACTGGGCCATCCGGTCGTCGGTATAATGATATAAAAAAAGGAATAGAATATTTACAATAAATCAATGTAAGAAACTGTAAAGGCAACTCTCATCACTCGACTTTTTATACGTGCGTTATCCGTTTATGTGTATTTACCTATATACTCTTTGGATGAGTGATACCGCCGCTTCTTTCGTCAGCTTCGATGCACTTTTAACTTTACAGACCACGTAGAGTCGCCTTTGGTTGTTCTTCGAACGACAATCTTCCGCGTAATATTGCCTGTTGATAAATTGACAATCATAGCTCGTACGCCATCTATATACAAATTCTATATCCCTTCCGAGGTAGAAAGAGCCTGAGGTAACAAGACCTAAAGGCCACGTTTGGCATGATTTTAGGCGTTGTAGGGAATCAAAATAGTGATGGGTTGCTAGCCACATCGCCTATAACACGATTGCTAATTGCACTAAGAAGAGCTGCACTGTTGGAGATATAAGTTGATTTATAGCACTTTCATGAGGTTCTTTCGAGTGATGTGCTTTCGAAAATCGGGCCCGTCTTATTTCGTCCATGATTTTATTTGGCAACTAGCTTCTGCCCGTGACTTCGTCTGCGTAGAATTATACATTAAAACCTTCCTCTTGAATCACTCTATCTATTAAAAAACTGCATCAAAATCCGTTGTGTAGTTTTGAAGATATAAGCATACATAGGGACATAGGGACAGAGAAAGCGACTTTGTTTTATACTATGTAGTGATGATGATGATAGTGAAGTGTTTCTAACCTGAAACGTTCCTGCCTTTGAATGATGACAGCCTGCAAGTATTCATCAGATTTGATGCTGGGTTCGCTTTCCTTCTTCTGCACTATAAAAGGCAGAGTTAAAAGATAGGTAGTTTAAGGCAAAAACTGAACAAAACAACAGTGTGTTCAGTTTGTATAGTACACAGTACGGTGCAGCTATGCGCCGACAGATGGCTCTGTACTAGTTTAAAACTTGGTATCGAAGTGTCGTTCTATAAAGCATATGTGCGACCAGTTTTAATATTGAGCAGTGAGAACTTAATGGCTTATCGAAAAAAAAGGAGAGTAACTGTTCTGGAAGTTTAATATAGAGTATGGTTTTAAATAAGACTTTCATTTAGATACCCTCAGTCCATCCTCAAACAATGTGGATGAAGCGAAGACGTAGCCAGGATCGCAGGAACAAACTATTCTGTCACCTTCGTAGTCAAATGAGCACACAGACCGCTTAGCCCGCTGAGTTGCCCACTTTGTTTCTTTTTAGACGACCCTACCTACACTATAACCACCGACAGGATTTCGATAAGAAATCTGGCATACAATACGCTTTAAGACTATTTTTCATCACTTAAGCTCTGAAAGTAGGTTGCATTTAACTTGAAATCCGAGTTGTAAATTCGATTTACATCCTTAGGGATGTAAGTAAATTTAAAAATCGAATGGTGCTCCTTTGTATTCACGAACTGGTAAACAAGGAGATTGTAATGCGTAATACTTACCTCCAAACCTCCATGCTGGCATAATGCTCCTGCCCAGTGTTGGCTGAATGTGCCAAAGTCAAAGAGCGCGAGGCCATTAAAAAAAAAACAAAAGACGATTTGGCGCGATAAATTTTCTTCCGCTCTAATACAAATTGCGTATTTTTAACAATAATGACGAGTTCAATTGACGATTTGGATTTTCCTCGCATTTGTGATGAAAAGTAGTGTTCAACTCGAGTGTAAATGATCAATTACAACCCTTGTTTATCAATCTACTATTGTTTAGGGTGTGGTAAGCCGCGGTCATGCATATTTGTTTTACCTTAGAGATGTCACCTAATATTAAGTGTATACTACTCAGCCCGCAACAATCGCTCTGTGAGCTCATCTTATAAGTGGGTCAAGTCACCCACAGAAAAACGAATACGGTCAACTCAGCCCGCGCGCTAAGCACTCTGTGTGTCTCTGTCTGTTTTTTTATTTCTTTTTTTATGGTAGAGAGGTCAGACAAACGAACTAGTGGGTCACCTGATGTTAAATGATCACCACTGTCCATAGACACCCGCAGCGCTTTACGCGATGCCAGTGCGATGTCGGCCCTGCAGAACATTGTACACTCGCCTCTTAAAGGCACCCAGGTCGTAACTCGATGGGAAGACCCCAGCGGGAAGCTCGTTCCAGATGCTCGTTGTATGGGAACGGGCCTTACACAAAGTCCTATCGCTCTCAACTCACCTATTACTTCTGAGGAACTCATAGCTGGCATGCGAGAGTCCTCAAAGCCGTCATCTTCGCTTTCCTCCTGTAATCATTTAAGCTATGTGGGTACAAATGGTTTCCCTGACTGAATCTTTCTGGTTATTTCAGGTGAGATTTGTTAGATTATTTTCCCATTGTAATTTTTAGGGTTCCGTACCTCAAAAGGAAAAAACGGAACCCTTATAGGATCACTTTGTTGTCCGTCTGTCTGTCCGTCCGTCCGTCTGTCAAGACCCTTTTTCTCAGGAACGCGTGGAGGTATGAAGCTGAAATTTATATCAATTACTCAGGTCTACTGTCCCTTGAAGCTGTGAAAAAATCAAACTTCTAAGCCAACGCAATCAAAAGATACAGCCGTTTATGCCGCAAATTTCCGCAAATTTTCAACTCTCAAGGGAATCAAAACCTACAAGGTAGTTCCCGTGAACGCAGAATCTTGAAATTTGGTATGAAGGTAGGTCTTATAGCACAGATTAAAGAATAATTGCGAAAACCGTAAATGTGTATGTATGTCTGTATATAGCAGTGACCAATATAAAGTAACCCCACACTGCGTACATTTTGCTTTGGAACAGGGCTCTGCTTACACTGGTTTTAGATATTTATAGATAATGATACGGAACCCTCGGTGCGCGAGTCCGACTCGCACTTGACCGGTTTTTTTAAAAGAGTAACAAAACTTCCATCCATACGTACAAACTTTCGCGTTTATAATATTAGTAGGACATAAATGTATGAGCTGCCTACCTTTGGTGGCGGCGCATTCTTCCTGGCAACTGCTTCTGCCCACATTGTTTGCAGGAGTTCTTCCACTGAGTCCTTGCGTGCTTCGAGCGCAAAGTGAAACGGGATCACTATCTGTTCGCAACACGTTTTGATTAATAATTTATGATAGCACCGAAGATATTACACGAGCACAGCGAGTGCTTAAAACGGCACGAGTTGGGAATTGTTCGTTTTTCGGACATATGTCGCATTACGTTTTACAATGCATTATGTGAGAAAAAAACCGAAGCTCAAACGTGTTCCTTAGTTAAACGTGCGTACATACATATGTCACATCTACGTCCCTTACGGGGTAGACCGAGCCTAAGGTAACAAAAGCTTAAGGCCATTTTTAGCATGATTAGCTGGAAACAGATGGTAAAATCCCTTCGAGGGAATGGGCCAAAATCTTAGGAATCATGTTATAGTCGATGTGGCTAGCAACACATCACTATTTTGATTCCCTTTTCCATCCATACGCCCACAATCATGCTAAACGTGCTCTTTGGGTCTTCTTACTTTGGGCTCTGTCTACCACGTAAGAGATAAAGACGTGATTTATGTATGCATGTATGGTATACAATATATTACAACACCAGCTGCTGCCCGCGACTTCATCTGCAAAAAAATAGTTTTTCGCTATCCCGCGGGTACTATGCAATTTTCCGGGATAAAAAATAGCCTATGTGTTAATCAAACATTATGCTTTCAAAAATCGGGCCCCTGGTGATGTGTGAAAATACCACTCGATAGTGGTGAAAAATTGCGTTGAATTTGAAATACGATTGGCATAGAAGACAATCACAGCTCTCATTAATCTAGTGCACTAGTCAAAACTTTGATTAGAGCTGTGGTTTTGGAGATATAAGCTGATTTATATCACTTTCGAGTGATGTGCTTTTAAAATCAGGCCCCTGTTGATCTAGTCCTTCCGTAGCTATGCCAATAGCCAATAGATCTTCTTCTATAATATGGCCTCATCGATCGATGCGATGATTCCGCCAATGTCAAAATAATAAATACAGTATTCAAAAGTCTTGTGACAAAAATGTCGGCAACGTTGTACGGTAGAACACGGTCAAAAGACCCTCCTGTCGGGCTCTTAGCCAACGGATAACGATATCCAGTCATCTGTCAGGATATCATTAACCGATGGCCAGGGTGCACCGGACCAAGTGCTCTTCCCCTCGGACGGAGCCAAAAACGAACCGCAGCTCTTGACCACGCGCGGAGGTAACCCGACTCGCACCCCTAGCCCAGGGGTCGGCAACCTTTTGAGTCGGAAGAGCCAAAAATTACTATTTACAAAATTTCAAGTTTTTAAAGAGCCACAAAAAATTTTTCGCCAGCAATAAA
Organism: Pandemis cinnamomeana; assembly: GCA_932294345.1. Taxonomy (NCBI): domain Eukaryota; kingdom Metazoa; phylum Arthropoda; class Insecta; order Lepidoptera; family Tortricidae; genus Pandemis; species Pandemis cinnamomeana. Next base: position 4,487,015 of record OW028731.1, read on the forward strand.
TAGCCTCAATCTATACATATAATAAAATCGTTGAGACCAAAAAATCTGTACATTGAAGATTTAAAAAAAAAAACCGACCAGGGTGACTTAAAATCGGTAACTGAACATAATAAAACCATTTTTAAAATTTTTGTTTGTTTGTTTGTTTGTTTGTTTGACTGAGCATCACGTAAAAACTGCTGAACGGATATTGTTGAAATGTTCACAAATCGATTTCTATAAATTCAGAATAGGATATAGGCTACAGAAATTTTGGAAAATTTTGGAAAAAGGGGGTGAAAGTTTGTATGAAAAAAGAAAATTAGATTGTTCTAGAATCATGAAACTCAGAATAAATACTTAGTAATAAAAATAAAGAAATAATTGTTTTAGCATTTTTTTTTAATCTCATCCAGAGACGCAAAAAAGAGGGTTTTGTGTTTAAAATTTATTAACTTCATACACCTATACAATAAAAACCAATGAAGTGTAACCTTTTAAAGTTGCTACATAATACTTCCAATTTAATACAGGTAAACATAATTTCTCAGTTTTCTTGAAATTTGATTTTTGAGGTGATTACGCACAAAATAGCCGAACTCAAGAAAATCAGCTTTCCTCGGTATAAGTAGTTGGTAATAGTTACAAACAAAGTAATACTACGAAGAAAATAGATAGATACAAATGTACATAAGACATTATAGCCGGAAAAGCGTGTCAATTGTGAAAAAACATTAATAATAGTATAATAATTACATGCTGTACAGGCATTTTTCCAACGAAGAGATTTTTGACAAACCTAAATCACCCTAAATTGGCGTCCTAAATTGTGTTCTTTACCTAACACCTAAACTAAAGTTCAATATGCAATACCGTTACTTTTGTTTTTATTTATTGCGCCATTATTCACAACGCGTTCGGTTTTTGAACGCACTCTTATTTGAAAACCTGATATTATTATGAGGGCGGCGTGAAACGCTTGGCTGACATGCTCTTAGTACCTTTGCCTATAAAAACCAAAATCAAAGGGCGCGTTTACGCCTGCGCTACGAACATGTCAGAATTTCATTGTGAAAAGTTGGTGCTTTTAGTATGAATCTGACAGCGAGCGAACCTAAACTGAATCGCATTAAGACATCATGGCAAGGCCTCTGTAGGTAATTAATTTGTAGAATGATAATGAGTGTTAATAATCTGTAATTACTACTTAAACCAAGAAAATAAATTAAAAAAGCTTCTGCTAGAAAAAATTGAGTCGCAAAATATTAATTAAAACGGATTAGTAAATGAATTGTAAGTCGTAAGGTAAAAACAGGTAAACATTTATGTATTACTAGCTGACCCGGCGAACTTTGTTCCGCCTTAAATTTGAAAAATTCCAGTGGTTTGGGCTGTGCTATCCCGCGGGAACTATGCAATTTTCCGGGATAAAAACTATCCTATGTGCTTTCCCGGGACTCAAACTATCTGTATACCAAATTTCAACTAAATCGGCCCAGCGGTTTAAGCGTGAAAAGGTAACAGACAGACAGACAGACAGACAGACAGAGTTACTTTCGCATTTATAATATTAGTAAGGATAGTAAGGATAAGGATTAGTAAGGATTTTGTTAGAATAGTTTTATTTTTTTAAATTAATCAGGGTACAAATATCGTTAAAGTGAGGGCGTATTCGCCAATAAGCGTCATAGTTTGGCGAAATTAATAGTGATGTAACTAAAACTGTACTTAGCTTTTTTTGAATAAAGAAACTATAAATAAAACTATTTGTAAAATAAGGTATATATCCAATAATAAATGTGATGAGTCATTAACCAGTTTACACCTGTTTTTTTTTCAAGATTCCGTGTCGCAAATTATTATTTTCTTGACGTAATTCTAAAAGTATAGTTTCCTACACACTTTCAGTGGTTCACGTGACGAAGTTAATAGTCATAATAATAATAATTTTGATATCGAGAAAAGCCGTAAGTATCACAAAAACACACGCGGACGAAGTCGCGGGCAACAGCTAGTACTTTCATAAAGTTTGTTGATAAAAAAAAGTAATCTATTTATTCATAAGAAAAATATCTATTTATTTTTTTATAAAATAAATAATATTTGGGAATGGAACTAAAGAGCAGCAGCCTAACATCCAAAGAGCCGCATGTGGCTCGCGAGCCGCAGGTTGCCGACCCCTGCCCTAGCCAATAGATGTCACCTCAATATCTTTGGGTGTCAAATGAAGCTGGATCAGAGCTGCATCCACATATATGTAGTCGTTTATTATCAGATGGACGATCTCGTTGCGAAGCTCGAACAATCTGAACAAAAGGAACAAATTAAAATCATTCTGTACTACTTTTGTTTTAATTAGCCTATTGCGATGTTCCGCTGCTGGGCAAAGGTCTCTCCTATAGCGTCCTCATGGGTAGTACGTCACGGTAGTCACTTTCTAGAACGAACAACAAGAAAAAGGCAACACACCACCTACTGTAACTTCAACTTCGCTTCATACAAAAAAAGTAAGCGAATTTAGGTGGGAGTTAGGTGGTTAGGTTAGGGGTTAGGTGGCAGGGGTGGCAAAATGCCACGGGCCCCTAGCTCTACGGGGCCCCGAACTGGCTTGGTTTAGAGCACAGAAGGGACGCTGATGCACTTCTTTATATTGACGAAGGAGCCCCATCTAACGAATTTGCCACGGGCCCCAGACGTTATACTTACGCCACTGGTATGCAAGCATGTATGTATGCTTAGAATCTAAACTTTAGATGTAAGTATGTTTGTCCGGGTAAGATCTTGCGTGTCAATTTTGAAGCAGATATCTTCATCCGATTGAGCTGAAATTTTGCATACAAGTAGATCGAATGTCAATACAATAATCTGGTAGTGGAGTTCTGGTAACACAGCCAGGTCTCTGCAGGGAACTCTTCAACGGTTGGTCCGATTGACTTGACATTTGGTACACCGTAGGACGGATGACAGTAACAATTGTTGCTTTACTTGTTTACCATCTAATCTCGATGGAGAAATTGTGTCTTACCGTCTCATAAACACGCTGACAACGTCTTTAATGTATGGTGCCCTTTGTAGATGCACGCTGTTCAAATATGACTCATACATCCTGTTGATCAAGGTGCAGTATTGCGTGTATATACAACCGAGTACTTCGGGCGGCATCGCTCTTTCCTTTATCCGGTAGCCTTTGGAAGCTTTGAACTAGAAAATTGAAACGGTTAATGATGATGCTAATGATTTGTAAATGATTTATGATAGTACCGAAGATATTACACGAGCACAGCGAGTGTATTAAAACGGCACGAGTTGGGAATTGTCCGTTTTTCCGACATAATAATATGTAGCATTACGTTATACAATGCATTATGTAAGAATTTATTTGTACAATTGATTATTTTAATAAATAATTTGATTTTGATTTGAAACCGAGGCTCAAGCGTTTTTCTTAGTTCAACGTACGTACATACATCACGTCTTTATCCCTTACAGGGTAGACAGAGCCTGAGGTAACAAGACCTAAAGGCCACGTTTAGCATGATTAGGCGTATACGTGGAGCCGGGAATCAAAATAGTGATAGGTTGCCAGCCGCATCGCCTATAACATTATTGCTAAGATTTTCGGCCACTCGATTTTCCCTCGATGGACTTTTACCATTTGCGCGGGAAGAGAAGCAACCGGTACATTCTCTGTTTTTCTTTACTCCCAGACGGCGATACGGCTAGCAACACAGTACTCACTTGTAGGTCGGCATCTTCTTCTATGAGCTGCTTGGCTTCTAGGAGTATGTCCATCCATTTGCGGTGTGCAGCGATAGATATATCTATGTTTGTTGGAACTGTGAACGGCATTGTTGCTGCCAAGTAGGTATATCTAAAAACCCAAATCATCATCACTACATAGTATAAAATAAAGTCGATTTCTCTGTCCCTATGTCCCTATGTATGCTTATATCTTCAAAACTACACAACGGATTTTGATGCGGTTTTTTTAAATAGATAGAGTGATTCAAGAGGAATTTTATGTATAATTCTAAGCAGACGAAGTCGCGGGCAGACGCTAGTAATAGGTATTATAAATGCGAAAGTCTGTGAGAGAGAGCGGATGAATCGATGGATGTGGCAATGTGTATGTTTGTTCGTTCTTCACGCTGAAACGAATCAACGGATTTGGATAAAATTTGGAAGGGAGACAGCCTGGTACGCTAGATTAACACATAGGCTTTTTATCCCGGAAAATTTCACAGTTCACGCCGGATAGCGATAAACATGTCAAAGGTACGAGTAAAATAGAAGACAATGATGATTAGAGCTGTAGTTTTGGAGATATAAGCTGGGGGGTGATTTTTGATAGCACATTGTGTGAAAATACCACTCGAAAGTGGTGAAAAATTGCGCAGAATTTGAAATACGAGTAGCTTAGAAGATACGGCTCCCATTAATCTTGTGAACTAGTCAAAAATTTTATTAGAGCTGTAGTTTTAGGGTGTACCTAGTGATTTTTAGTAACAAACTAGGTACCTTGCTATAATAGGCTTTAGTAAGTAGCTATGGTATATGAGACTTAGAATTTAGGTGGGTCTTTAAGTTTTATACAGTTTTTAAATGGCTCATAGCACACAGAATTTGGACAACACAATTTTGAATTTAAAAATACTTAAGAAAATTTAGGTAAATTATAATTTAGTTACGTGAATTTTGACATGTTTACCGAACAGAATAATAAAATTATTCTGTCACGTTTCTGTCATTATGGGCAGAGACAATTTTCAATTTAAAGATTTGAGAAAAAGGGTGCGAGTCGGGTTACCTTTGCGTGTGATCAAGAGCTGCGGTTCGTTTTTGGATTCGTCCGGGGGGAAGAGCACTGCTTCCGGTGCACCCTGGGCATCGGTTAATGATTTCCTGGCGGTCTCCAAGATATCATTGACCATTGGCTAAGAGCCCGACAGGTTTGGGGTATTTTGACCATGTTCTACCGTACAACGTTGCCGACATTTTTGTCACAAGATTTTTGGATACTGTATTTATTACTTTGACATTGGCGAAATCATCGACCTCGATCGATGGGGCCATATATAAGAAAAAGAAGATTTAAGAAAAAGCCAAAGCATCCTCTTTATCTTTTTTTAGAGGTTTATTAACTTGGAATGTATGTAGGTATGTATGCGACTCAATTTTTAAGCAGATATATTCAACCGATCCGTGGTTCAAAAATCCGTGGTAGCCTAGTGGTTTGACCTGTGGCCTCTCAAGCAGAGCGTCGTGGGTTCAAATCCCTCTGAGTTTTTCGGAATTTATAGGCGAAAATGACATTTCAAATTTGCCACGAGCTCTTCGGTGAAGGGAAAACATCGTGAGGAAACCTGCACACATCTGCGAAGAAATTCAATGGTGTGTGTTAAGTTCCCAATCCGCACTGGGCGCGCGTGGTAACTATAGCCCAAACCCTCCAATACACGGAGGAGGCCTATGAGGCACACCGAATTACGCGACAATTTAATAATAATAAAAAAAACAACAACATACTTACTGAAATTGTAGCGAATTCGGAACAAAAAAAGCCTATCACTACACAGTATAAAATAAAGTCGCTTTTTCTGTCCCTTTGTCCGTATGTATGCTTATATCTTCAAAACTACACAACAGATTTTAATGCGGTTTCTTTTAATAGATAGAGTGATTCAAGAGGAAGGTTTATATGTATAATACATGCATAATATACCGTGCGAAGCCGGGGCAGGTCGCTAGTATTATTATATTATTATCTTCAACCGATTGAGCTGAAATTTTGCATACTTGTGTATCTAGTCGGATGACGATACAACAGTCTGGTAATGAAATTCTGGTGACATGGTCAGGATCGTCTCCGCAGGAGGGAACTCTTCAACGGTTGGTCCTGGACTCGAAATTTGGTACACAAGAGAAGGCGCTTTTTTATAAATAAAAACAAAACAAAACGCTTTATAAATAAAAATGTTTTATTTTTTTAAGTTAAAGTTAGGGTCCTTGCTCTTTTAGCTTTAAGTGTCTATTCTCTATACTCTGGTTTCTGTTGTCCTGTCAATCGTTCGAAGGTTAGCTGGAAGAGATCCCTTTAAGGGATAAGTTCGCCTAAGTACATCTGTTTATCTCATTACCTATAAAATTAAGGTGTACATGCATACATACATAAATCACGTCTTTATCCCTTGCGAGGTAGACAGAGCCTAAGGTGACAAGACCTACAGGCCACATTTAGCTAGATTGTGGGCGTATAATTGGAAAATGGAATCAAAATAGTGATGGGTTGCTAGCCGCATCGCCTATAACATGATTCCTAAGATTTTCGCCCATTCCCGCGATGGGCTTTTACCATCTGCGCGGGAAGAGCAGCAACTGGTACATTCTATGTTTTTGCTTTGTTCCCAGACAGACCAGCATGGAAGTTAAGCTAAAATTAAGGTGTTTTATGTACAATAATGAGTCATACATACATACATACAAAACAACAATCAAGGAACAAGTAACCAAATTGACCACACATATAATATTCAGATCATAAGTTTGTCTTTAAAATTCCGTTAAAATTCTCAAAAAATCGTCCCATAGGCAATACCCGTTGTTGTCAACTTGGCAGCCTTCCAGCTCCAACAATTGAAACTGCGGTGGTTTACTCAAAGTTAGTTTCGCACCATCCCTCAATTGCTCAGTAGAAGCGTAGACAAAATAAATCCTCAAGTAACACAGCTCCAGAAATCTGTGGTACCACTTTTGAAACACAATTTTCCCACCTACAGGTGACTTTTCAAACTGTTCGGGCAAATTGTACGGTTTGAAACGCATGCCACTCAAAACAGTGAAGATATTAGCATCGTGCCCCATTATTAAAGTGAATTTCGTTGTATCGTTAACGAATAAATGTTTCATGTATTTTAGTAACGGAGATGCCATGTCCTTGGCTAACGTTGGAGTGTTAAAAATAATGTTGTGGTAGCCGTTGTTTATTTTCATAATTGTGTTCCATTTGCTGTCGTTAAGTTCACCCCATGCTACATCGGGTAAGTCGAATCCGTTATAATATTGCATGATAAATGCATCGATAGCACCTTTGCTAATTTTCAATGGACCCGTTACAAAAGGCTTTTCACCTACAACAACACCGTCTATCTCATTTCTATCCATAACCAAGTCACATTTAGAATTATTTTTACACATAAACGAATCCTTATAATCTAAAATTTGTTCTACAACTTCATAGGAACCAGTCACATTTAAAGAATTTAAACGATCTTGCATTTGTTTTAGCACCAGTTGTTTGAAAATGTTTGTATTGTTGTGTATCACTGGATCGAAAATGGGGTCAGTTTTGTCTTTAACATTAACAGGTATTCCACATCCAGGGAAAGCGTTATTGACAAACGCTTCAGCAGAAGCTCTTGTCCTCTGTTTAACATTGGCATAGATAAAAACATCTTTTGGATCCGGGCATACCGGTGTCAAAAGTCCTTGGTAATAAAGCCATTTAGAAAAAAAAGTTCCCATCAGACCTTCTAAGTATGCACCTCTGGCTGTCAAATCTCCTTTTTTTTCACTCCATTTGGGCCAAGGTTTTGGTGTTATTTCAGCCAAGTTTTCAGCCAGGGGCGAGCGCACGTTATGCCTGCTTAGGGTTATAACTCTTTGCAGTTTCATACCGCCTTGCACTGCCTCTGCCGTAACGATTAAAAAAGTAAATAAAAGAAATAACTTTGCACACATTTTTGAACTGATACTGAAAGCGACGTGATGGATTCGTGACTCGACTGAGAATGCTTCTTTGTTCGGTTTAAACTTATCTAATATACCTAGCTGAGAAATAGCTCTAAATAATTATTATGACTATAATACTAGAGCGATGACCTGCTCCCTGCAAAATAATCTAGCGAATATATAACTATTTTTAACCATGATACAATAAAATTACACGCTACTATATTTTGTTCCGATAAGCATACAACGTCACCATTATCATATTTATTATCGGAGTGTTTATTATTTCGAAAAATAATAAACGATATTTTTGCGAAATAAAACTTAACCATGACTGATTGACACACGAGTATGTGTGCTATGTTTACGTCAACGTCAAGTATGACATACGTAAGTGAAGTTTTTTTTGGTATGCCATATGAGATATGCAAAGGAATTTAAGCCCATACTGCCAAGTACATTTTAAAATATTTTCTTATTGATAAAAGTCATATTGCAGTCAGTCGTCTTGGTTTGTCTTAGTCACGTCTTCTCAGCTCTCTATGCCTTCCGAAAAGCGATGGTGAACTTTATAGACTACAGGCCCACGTACAAAAAATGTGGGTCATGTGAACCACCAGGTGACGTATATAGGACGACATAAAAGCATAAAATAATAAGATTCAGCACTATGCCGTCACTTGTAAGCTGTCCAACTGGGTGCTGGTGAGAATTCAAAAGTGCAGGTAGAGTGAGTACATTTTGGTCATATGTTTATGTACGGCATTTTTACCATCGATAGATCCATGAAAAATAATAAGAAAGCGCGCAGTGCCGTAAAAAAATGGTGCGCCACAAAGTCGGTATTTTTTTTGATTTTCTGACAATTTCCATGGTAAATTTGGTCATTTGAATCTGTACGGCATCAGTTTCATACTGTTTCAATACAGCTTCTAATCCATTATTTCGCAACGCCGTACAAAAATTGTGCGACAAGGGGACAAAATCGAGGGTTGCAACCCCCTCTCTTTCCGTGGTCCGGGGGGTGGATCCGTCCGAGGGGAAGAGCAGCGCTTGATCCGGTGCACCCTGGGCATCGCTTAATGATTTCCTGGCGCTCTCCGAGAGATATCATTGACCGTTGGCTAAGAGCCCGACAGGTTTGGGGTCTTTTGACGGTGTTCTACCGTACCTACAAAGTTGCCGACATTTTTGTCACAAGATTTTTGAATACTGTATTTATTGCTTAGACATTGGAGAAATGCCATGTAAGAAAAAGAAGATTTAAGAAAGAGCCAAACCACCCTCTTTATCTTTTTTTAGAGTTCTTGGTTTTAACAAGTTTTATTAACTTGGAATGTATGTATATGTTTGCAACTCAATTTTTAAGGAGATATCTTCAACCGATTGAGCTGAAATTTTGCATACTTGTGTATCTAAGTCGGATAACTATACAACAGTCTGGTAATGAAATTCTGGTGGGCTGGACAGGATCGTCTCTGCAGGAGGGAACTGTTGGTCATGGACTTGAAATTTGGTACACAAGAGAAGGCGCCTTTTCTTTACTAATATTATAAAGAGAAAAATTTGATTGTTTGTTTGTTTGTTTGCATTGAATAGGCTCCGAAACTACTGGACCTATTTCAAAAAATCTTTTGCCGTTAGAAAGCTACATTATCACTGAGTGACATAGGGAAATACCTTTTCCTACGGGAAAATTAATTTATCGCGGGCGAAGCTGCGGACGGAAGGCTAGTTATAAATAAAAACAAAACAAAACGCTTTATAAATAAAAATGCTTTATTTGTTTAAGTTAAAGTTAGGGTCATTGCTCATTTAGTTTTAAGTGTCTACTTTCTGTACTCTGGTTTCTGTTGTCCTGTCAATCGTTCGAAGGTTAGCTGGAAGAGACCCTTTAAGGGATAAGTTCGCCTAAGTACATCTGTTTATCTCATTACCTATAATATTAAGGTGTACATGCATACATACATAAATCACGTTATCCCTTGCCAGGTAGACAGAGCCTAAGGTGACAAGATCTACAGGCCACATTTAGCCAGATTGTTTTCGCATCGCCTATAACATGATTCCTATGATTTTCACCCATTGCCTCGATGGGCTTTTACCATCTGCGCGGGAAGAGAAGCAGCTGGTACATTCTATGTTTTTGCTATGTTCCCAGACCAGCATGGAAGTTAATCTAAAAGTAAATGAGTGATACATACAAAACAAAAATTACCACACAAAATATTCCAAATCATCAGTTTGTCATTAAAACACATACATACACATACACAAATCACGTCTTTATCCCTTACGGGGTAGACAGAGCCTAAGATAACAAAACCCATCATCATTGTCATTAAAACTCTGCTAATATTCTCAAAAAATCGTCCCATAGGCAATACCCGTTGTCGTTAACTTGGCAGCCTTCCAGCTCCAACAATTGGAACTGTGGTGGTTTACTCAAAGTTAGTTTCGCACCATCCCTCAATTGCTCAGTAGAAGCGTAGACAAAATAAATCCTCAAGTAACACAGCTCCAGCAATCTGTGGTACCACTTCTGAAACACAATTTTCCCACCTATAGGGGACTTATCAAACTGTTTCGGCAAATTATATGGTTTGAAACGCATGGCACTCAAAACAGTGAAGATATTTGCACCGTGCCCCATTATCAAAGTGAATTTTGTTGTATCGTTAACAAATAAATGTTTCATGTATTTTAGTAACGGATATGCTATGTCCTTGGCTAACATTGGAGTGTTAAAAATAATGTTGTGGTAGCCGTTGTTTATTTTCATAATTGTGTTCCATTTGCTGTCGTTAAGTTCACCCCATGCTACATCGGGTAAGTTGAATCCGTTATAATATTGCATGTTAAATACATCGATAGCAGCTCTGCTGATTTTCAATGGACCCATTACAAAAGGCTTTTCACCTACAACGACACCGTCTATCTCATTTCTATCCGTAACCAAGTCACATTTAGAATTATTTTTACACATAAACGAATTCTTAAAGTCTAAAATTTGTTCTACAACTTCGTAGGAACCAGTCACATTTAAAGAATTTAAACGATCTTGCATTTGTTTTAGCACTAGTTGTTTGAAAATGTTTGTAGTGTTGTGTATCACTGTATCGAAAATGAGGTCAGTTTTGTCGTTAACATTAACAGGTATTCCACATCCAGGGAAAGCGTTATTGACAAACGCTTCAGCAGAAGCTCTTGTCCTCTGTTTAACATTGGCATAGATAAAAACATCTTTTGTATCTGGGCATACCGATGTCAAAAGTCCTTGGTAATAAAGCCATTTAGAAAAAAAAGTTCCCATCAGACCTTCTAAGTATGCACCTCTGGCTGTCAAATCTCCTTTTTTTTCACTCCACTTGGGCCAAGCTTTTGGTGTTATTTCAGCCAATTCAGCCAGGGGCGAGCGCACGTTATGCCTACTTAAGGTAACAACTCTTTGCAGTGTCATACCGCCTTGCACTGCCTCTGCCGTAACAATTAAAAAAGTAAATAAAAGAAATAACTTTGCACACATTTTCGAACTGATGCTGAAAGCGACGCGATGGATTCGTGACTCAACTGAGAATGCTTCTTTGTTCGGTTTTAACTTATCTAATATACCTAGTTGAGAAGTAGCTCTAAATATTATTATGACTATAATACTGGAGCGATGACCTGCTCCCCTGCAAAATAATCTCGCGAATACATAACTATTTTTAACCATGATACGATACCTACAATAAAATTACACGCTACTATATTTTGTTCCGATAAGCATAAGACGTCACCATTATCATATTTACTATCGGAGTGTTTATTATTTCGAAAAATAATAAACGATATTTTTGCGAAATAAAACTTAACCATGACTGATTGACACACGAGTATGGGTGCTATGTTTACGTCAACGTCAAGTATGACATACGTAAGTGAAGCTTTTTTTTTGGTATGCCGTATGAGAAATGCAAAGGAATTTGAGCCCATACCACCAAATACATTTTAAAATATTTTCTTATTGATAAAAGTCATATCGCAGTCAGTCGTCTTGGTAGTCACGTCTTGTCAGCTCTCTATGCCTTCCGTAAGGCGATGGTGAACATTAAGGCATGCCATGGATTGCGAGAAGCAGCTGAAGTTTCTATTAGGATTATAGCGAAATTGGCATTGTTCATTTTTTTTAGTATGCTCCAATTCGAAAACCATTTCGAGGAAAACCATCATTTATCCGATTTATCTTGTCCGATTTCAAAAATACTTTATGATTGCAGATATTTTTGTAAAAGCACTCTGAACCTTTTGACCGAACGACCCGGTTTTTAGACAGAATCCTGGGTGCCTTTAAGAGGCGAGTGTATAATTTTCTGCAGGGCCGACAACGCACTGGCATCGCGTAAAGTGCTGCGGGTGTCTATGGACAGTGGTGATCATTTACCATCAGGTGACCCACTAGTTCGTTTGTCTGGCCTCTCTAACGTAAAAAAAAAAAAAAAAAAAAAAATCGAATGTTTGCCACAAAAATGAAAAAAAAAAAGTTTAGCTATGGCAACTATCACGTGTCACTGTCAAATCGACAAAACCATAGACAAAGCCGTTTTTTTATAGCCAGCCGAACGAAGGCGATTGGGATTCTGTCTAAATTCACGAATTATCAAACAGCGAAAAAATATTTATTATTAATTAACAAAGCTACGTAAAAGCATAATATTCAAATTAGTTGCTTGAAATAGTCCATTTTATCAAATAAAGGTGTTAAAATCACAGCTTAAAAAAATGAACAATGCCAATTGGTCCAGCAGGAATATAAAATCCAGTATTAGTAGAGCCCCACTTCTAAGCAAAATGTAGCCAGTGTGAGGTCATTTAAATTGGACAGTCACATAAACAGTGGGTGGTAGGGCCTTGTGCAAGGTCCGTCCGGATCGCTACCACCATCTTACTCGCTAATCCTGCCGCTAAGTAGCAGTGCTTGCACTGCTGTGTTCCGGTGTGGAGAGTAAGACAGCCGGGGAAATTACGGGCACAAGAGGCATTTCATCTTAGTCCTCTAGGTTGGCAACGCATCTGCAATCCCTCCAGGGTTGCGGGTGTCTATGGGCAGTGGTGATCACTTACCATCAGGTGACCCGTTTGCTCGTTTGCCTTCCTAAACATATTAAAAAAAAAAACAGAGTCACAATCGCAAGGTGACGCAATCTGTAAGCGCTGCCTATACTGACGAGTGACGATCTGCCACGTATGCCATTGACTTAGAAGTACACGTCAGGTTTTGATTCCCTTAGCGAATGTATGAAACACGACATGAATGGCCATACCAATATCTTTTGATTGCGTATATTCAGAGGGTTGACTTTTTCACAGATGCAAGGAATCGGAGACTGCAGTACCAGTGGCATTAATTTCAACTGTGTGCTACACGTTGCTGTGAAAAACGGTCTTGACGGACACCAAAGAGATCTTAAGTAACTAATAAGTGTTCCTTAAGATGTCCAGAACCCAAAATATGGGGTCACTTTTTATTGTTTCAACGTCCAATTTAAACTAGCCATAAAAAAAAAAACAGTTCAAAAAACATTTTATTCAACTCACAAACTTTTCAATACTTTCACAAAGTCTTGCCATAGACAAAAATCATCTACGTATACGTCACAATTTTCTATTTGCATCCGCGCCCACTGTGGGGGATTTTCCAAGCTCAATACACCCCCATCCCTCATTTGTTGGGTAGAACGATATACATAATTAACTCGCAGCAAATCTTGATCATTCACCTCATCATACCACTTTTGAAACACCAATTTCCCACCAATAGGTGTCTTTTCAATCTGATCATGCAAGTCGTAATCTTTAAAATTCATCGCCGCTGTCAACGCGTTGATGTTAGAATCATGGCCGACCAGCAAATAGAATTTCTTTTCGCCATTCAAAAATATGTCTGTCATGTATTCGAGGAGTGTACTAGCCAAATCCTTGCTTAGTGCTCTCGTTTTGAATCTCAAGTCGTGGTAAGCTTTCATTGCAGGCATTACAGTCTTCCATTGTTTCAGCGTAGGAAGCTCTCCCCATGCGACTTCGTCTGAAGTCTTCCCATCGTAATACGCCATTAGGAAAGCGTCAACGACACTATTTGCAATCATTAGGGCACCAGAAACATCCGGTTCTTTGTTTAACATATAAACAATATCATTATGAATCTTTGATAGATCACAAACATTATCGTCACGACAGAGCGGCGAATTATCAAGATCCAATATCCTCTCTAGCTCTTCATAAGCTTCTTTCACAGAAATGGCATCTATTTCCTTTTGCATTTCGCTGAAAACTAATTCTTTGAATTCTGCAGTGTCGTTTCTGATTATAGGATTAAACACGGGATCCATTTCTGTTATGTTTTTAAAGTATACCGGCACGCAGTCCCCAAACGCGCCAAGAGCGAAGGCTTTGGCTGTTTCTTTAGTCCTCTGCCTTGTGTTTGAATAAACGTAAGCTTCGTCAGTCGGACAGTTATTTTGCAAAAGCTTTTCATCGATCAACCAATCAGAAAAGTACTTGCCCATGCTTATTTCGAGTTGGCCGCCTCTTTCTGTCAGATGTCCGCTGTTGACGTCCCACGTCGGCCATTTTTTTTCTGTGAACGCTTCCAAATTGGTGACTAGAGGTGTTCTCACATTATGCCTACTCAATACTACAACTTGTTTTAATTTGAGGCTGTTCACACTGGCACAAAAGAGGATGATGAAACATTTTATAAACATTGTTTTAGATTACGTATTATAAGCGTGTCGGCCGAATGCCTTATCACTGCGTACTGGCTATTCGTAAGCATTTGATTCTACTTATAGAGTTTATGTCTCTATGTCTTTCTGTAGACCTGGTTTTATATATAGTTCGTTGCAAATAGCAGCACACTATTTTGAGGCATGCGTGGGTAAAGATGGCACCAGCAATGGGCAAGGATCCAAAAATGCATAATATCCTATTTATAACCTTAAATTTGAAACCTAAAACCTCCCACGCTTTGATCGAGTAATACGTAAAACAAAACAATTTTATGCCAAAAATGCCTTAATATCATTTTGGAAAAGAGCTAATTTACCAAACTGGATTTCCAATGAAAAATTTACGATGCCACAGACAGAGGGATTGACATTCATCACATCACCTTTGCGTAGTAGGTTAAAAAGAGAAGGGATTATAATTTACTAGCTGTTGCCCGCGACTTCGTCTGCGCAGAATTAGCTTATCGCTATCCCGCGGGAACTATGCATATTTCCGGGACAGAAACTATCCTATGTCCTTCCTGGGGACTCAAACTATCTATATACCAAATTTCAACTAAATCGGTCGAACGGTTTAAGCGTGAAAAGGTAACAGACAGACGGACAGAGTTACTTTCACATTTATGATATTAGTAGGGATTTCACAACAGTAATTTTGTGACAAAAGACATGGAGATTTTGTTATTTATGATGTTCGAAGTTTGAATCCAATTAGAGTGTCAATATTGATACTCTAATGTAAACATTATAATACAACCACAGATACAGGTTTCTTAATGTAGGCCATTTGCTAATCGATCCTGAACATAAGGACCTGGAATAATTGCAAAACACGTTGTATAAAATGTTAAAAGAAGTTGGAATTTTGGAAATAACCGTCTTTTTAATATCGCTGTCTCGTTTTATATCTCTTTTACTTCTCAATTTTGCTACTTGTATTGTCCTTGATTTGTCTTAAATACGGTCAATGCTGTCTAATCTTTTATGGAATAGAGTATAAGTGTCTATTTAACGGAATATTGTGCAATCGGACTCAACGACGGGCAAGTTCCTGGTTTTATACTACCAAATACGAATTGAATCTCGGACGTGCCGTCTCACTCACACTAATAGTGATTAGTAATAGAGTGAGCAGACGATAAGATTATGAACTTTGAATTTCGAATTTAGAAGCAGACTGGTCTTGTCTAAGCGAAACCGGTTCCGCCATTTTGAAAATTATGTGCATTAATTAGTTGTATTGATAGACAAATGGGTTTTTGTTTGAGTTTTAGCTATTTTAATTAGTTTTTTACTGTGTACCAGGAAAATGTACAATGAGATATTTGAGTCAAGAGCGAGTCGGATTCACGCACTGAGATTTCCGTACTTTGAAAATTGTGGCGATGCTTAGGTTAATTTTAACTAGCTTCTGCCCGCGACTTCGTCTGCGTAGAATTATACATAAAAACCTTCCTCTTGAATCACTCTATCTATTAAAAAAACAGCATCAAAATCCGTTGTGTAGTTTTGAAGATATAAGCATACATAGGAACATAGGGACAGAGAAAGCGACTTTGTTTTATACTATGTAGTGATAGTGATTACGCGACAAGGAAGGCAAACTAGCAAGCGGGTTACCTCGTCGTAAGCGACCACAACCACCATGGACACCCGCAACACTAGAGGATTGCAAACTACTTCTTGATCTGTATATGATAAGTCTGTATATTAACCACTGCATATTTTAGAAGCAGCCGAATCAGGCAAGATAAATAAATATAGGGGTCTCAGCACCGAATATAACTTTGTCCCTTTCGGTGTTGAGACCCTTGGTCCGTGGGGTCCTAGCGCTATTAGCCTCTTCAAAGATATTTCGAAGAGGCTAATAGACGCTACGGGTGACCGCAGAGCTGGCAGCTTCCTTGGACAGCGTATTAGTATCGCTGTCCAAAGGGGGAATGCTGCCAGCGTCTGCGGAACTATGCCACGGCCCCTCCTTTCTTAATTATTTTATTTTAAGATTAGTTTTAGCTTAGTTTTTAATTCGTTTTTGTGACAACAGACATGATAGTTTAATTTGTTTTAATTCCGTTTTGCATCCTACCTCTATTAATAATAAAATATTTTTATAACATTAAATTTAAAAAATAAAAACTCCGACGCCTAGTTATGAATGCATGGGCAACGGTGATTACTTTCCATCAAGTATCCGCATGCTCGTTTTCCCCTATCATATAAAAAAATAACTTAGAAATCATGTTATAGGCGATGCTAGCAACCCATCACCATTTTGATTCCCCTTTCCACCTATACGCCCACAAACATGCTTAACGTGGCCTGTAGATCTTGTTTCCTTAGGCCCTGTCTACCCCGTAAGGGATAAAGACGTGATTTATGTATGTAGAAATTGAAGAAGAACAACTCTTGGCTGGTATAGAGGATACGGTTTCTTCCCTGAATATCCTTACGACATCGAAGGTTACCCAAAGATAGATGGGAAAATAGAAGCTGATGAGACAGACGCTGCTACCTCCAAAGGGAAGACGAAAGAGATGGTACATCCTACTAATACTATAAACGCGAAAGTTTGTAAGTATGGAGGGATACAATACAATACAAATACTCTTTATTGAACACCACAAATCAGTACACAACAATACAGAAACAAAGAACAAAGTAGACAATAGGCGGTCTGATCGCTTAATAGCGATCTCTACCAGACAACCAGTAAGAAAAGTAAGTTGGAGACAGTTTAAGTAGGTGGCGGAAACAAATAGACAGGATAAACGCAAGGATAATAAAAACAACAATACCAACAAAAATATAATACATAGCTAAATAAATAAAATAATAATAATAGATGTTTGTTAGTCTTTCACGTAAAAACTACTGAATGGATTTGGATACAATTTGGAACGGAGACAGCTGATACCCTAGATTAACACATAGGCTATTTTTATCCCGGAAAATTGCATAGTTCCCGCGGGATA
This sequence comes from Pandemis cinnamomeana, assembly GCA_932294345.1. NCBI lineage: Eukaryota > Metazoa > Arthropoda > Insecta > Lepidoptera > Tortricidae > Pandemis > Pandemis cinnamomeana. The sequence goes on from OW028731.1 coordinate 4,504,461, forward strand.
GCGAAAAACTGTTTTGCAGACGATGTTGCGAGCAGCAGCTAGTAATTACTAAAGCAGCATAATATAGAAAAGTGCAAATTATAATTCTGCTCGGACAAAGCCGCGGGCAGCAACCAGTAACAATTATAGTTAGTAAGTACCTACAATGCAGAAGTATTCGTGATATAATCGACATGATATCAGAAAGATAAGATTTAAAGCGATACTTGTAAATAATTAATATCCTGACTATTATAGTACATTATGATACGAGTGTGCTATGTTGGTAATTACACACGAGGCGTATTGTACGCGCGAGCGCCAGCGAGCGCGGGTAAGAGAGCCGAGATGTGTAATTACCAAAGCACACGCGTCGCATACGATGTTTTTCAACACATTTGCGAGGAAAAATAAATAAAATTTAGTTAATAAAAAGACTTCAAGAACTTTAGTTTACCTTTGTTACCAGACATTGCTTACCTGGAGCTGCTTTAGAACTTTATTTTATCATTTTGGTAATTAACACCTTGGATTTCTTACTGATATAACTGTCCTAACATTGTCCGAACATATTTTAGTATTTCCAGCGACGGACACTACATTTCTTTACAATACAATACAATCCAATAACTCTTTATTGAACACCACATAATAATATAACAACCAAAACAGAAAAAAGGTATACAGAATATTACAAGGTAACAATAGGCGGCCTTATCGCTACAGAGCGATCTCATCCAGGCAACCATAATGGACTGGAGAACAGAACAGATCTGAGCAGGTGGTGCAATTTAGAATATAGGTATATATTAATATACTAGTTAAGTACTGAAACACATAATATATTATACATGAAACACATCACTATTACTACATAGTATCAAACAAGGTCGCTTTTTCTGTCCCCAAGTCCGTATGTATGCTTATATCTTCAAAACTGCACAACGGATTTTGATGCGGTTTTTTTTTATAGATAGAGTGATTCAAGAGGAAGGTTTGTATGTATAATACATGCATAATATACCGTGCGAAGCCGGGGCGGGTCGCTAGTTTATAATAAATGGAGATATAAATAGACACATACACACATACCTAAAAAAGCCAGCTACAAGATTCATGCACAAGATGACAGATAGTGCTCCTTTAACATAACTTGAACTAGTAATTTTTAAAGTAATGAAATAACAAAGTCTGGGCTACGTTCAGTAACTAAAGTGTCAGTGTGATTATCGTCGGATGAAAATCGTCCGGTCATGAACACACTTTCTGAACGAGTTGGGACGTTCTTCTGTCAAAAGTGTCAATACAAAATAAATATAAAATAAATGTTTGCTCCGAGACCTGAATAGAATATTTCTGTCCCTTTTCATCTTGAATCATTAACGTCTTCATTGAATCTCCCATTTTAAATTAAATTCACATTAAATTTTAATGTCGATGGTATGCGATTTCGTATTCGTAATAATAAGTTTATATCCCGTGAGGCAGTTCAATTCTACTAATATTATAAACGCGAAAGTTTGTAAGTACGGATGGATGGATGCTTGTTACTCTTTCACGCCAGAACAGCTGGACAGATCTAGATGAAATTTGGAACATAGATAGATTATAGTCTGGAATAACACATAGGCTACTTTTTATCCCGGAAAATTGCGTAATCCCTGCGGGATAGCGATAAACGTGCATTTTCACACATGTGCTTCCAAAAATCGGGCCCCTGGAGATCTTTTGACAATTCTACTAAAGCCATTTCTACATTTTGTATACCTTCGTACTTAGTGATTTTCCCGTTTTATTTTATTTGTTGTCGTTTTTGTTTTTTTTTAGTTTTAGTTTTAGTTTTTGTGCCAATTTGTCACCTCGTATTTACAAATTCATAAATGTTAATTTTAATTTTAATTTTTAATTCGCACCTGGCAGGACTGTAGGAGTATAATAAGCAGAGATCGGGCAGATTTGCGTCATCGTTCGCAATAAAGTGGACATGACTCAAAAATTTATCAAATAATTAATCATTTAATTTATTTCTCGAAATAAAATTTGAACTCCCGGAGATAAAAATTTACACATGCACAAAATTATTAGCAAAATGTTAATTAAAGTGGCAGTTGTCGTTCTCGTAAATATTTTTATATAATAAAGAAATCACGATCCTGCTATAGATATGATTATTATTTCTGACAAAAAAGTTTTCAAGTTCTATAGGAATAAAACCTCCGTGGATATACTTATTCTTAATATATGTATTTTGACATATTTGATTAATTTTGGAGTCATGTCCACATTATTGCGAGCAATGACGCAAATTTGTCCGATCTCTGAAATAAGTCAGGGTGTCGGCTGAAGACCAGCGCTGCGGGCGCCGCCCTCGGGACCGGCACCAGCAGCTTATGCTGACCCCGACACCTTTTGCCACAAACCGTCTGAATACTTTTCACTTTTTTTTTTTTAATTTTTTTTTTTTTTTTTTTTATATGAATAGGAAGGCAAACGAGCAAGTGGATCACCTGATGGTAAGTGATCACCACTGCTCCTAGACACCCGCAACCCCAGAGGGATTGCAGATGCGTTGCCAACCTAGAGGACTAAGATGCAATGCCTCTTGTGCCCGTAATTTCCCCGGCTGTCTTACTCTCCACACCGGAACACAGCAGTGCAAGCACTGCTACTTAGCGGCAGGATTAGCGAGTAAGATGGTGGTAACGATCCGGACGGACCTTGCACAAGGCCCTACCACCCGCAAAACCGCACCTAATTTGTAGTTGTTGTAAATCTGTTTTTGTGGCAATAAATTGTTCTTTCTTCTTTCTTTTCTTCTTCTTCTATTTGGTACCCATATGACCTGTCCCTATCTCTTCAAATTGGCCATACTACTTACGCGGCAGCTTGAATCATTGTTATTATAATAATATCTTTGAACAATTGTCGCTTGTGGCAGTTTCAACACGTATTCTGCATTCATTTCGTGCTAAACTCTCCGTCGCATAGCTGTGTTTTAAAAAGTGTTCGATACATGCCGAGTTTTCACACGATAAAGGTATTTAATGATTCACAATCTAACAAGGCTTGGTTCTTATTTAAATTATTTAACAGTAAACTTAATTTTTTTAAATCTAAATCCACAGGTGACCATAGAGCTGGCTCTTTCCTCGGGCAACGCGTAGGCATTGCTATCCAACGAGGAAACGTAGCCAGCATTATGGGCACCTTGCCCCATGGCAACGATCTGGGCGATATTTGTGAATATAGGTATTTAGGATTAGATTAAGATAGTTTAAGGTTTTTTCGTATCAACTTTTAACTTGTAAATATGTTTGTTTCGGTAGTTTTATCACATTTGACGTTTTGTATGAAATGAAAACGAAACCATTCATTTTAACAGTGGCTTAGATTTGTTGGTGGTTCAGTTGGATGGAATACTCCTGCGTATTTTCATCGTCCGACGACCCGATAGCCTAGTGGTTAGAGACCCTGACTATGAAGCTAGAGGTCCTGGGTTCGAATCCCGGTAGGGGCAGACAGTTGTATGATGAATACGAATGTTTGTGCCCGAGTCATGGATGTTGTATGTGTTTAAGCATGTATTTATCTACATTATATAAGTATGTTTATCCGTTGCCTGGTACCCATAGTACAAGCTTTGTAGTTTGCCGAAGCTCGCGTGGACAGTTTAATTCTGTACTGCGCAAATAAATAGCATCGCTTCTGATTTTAATTCATGCCAGCCTTCTGAAGTTATAAATAACTAGCGACCCGCCCCGGCTTCGCACGGTATATTATGCATGTATTATGCATATAAACCTTCCTCTTCAATCACTCTATCTATTAAAAAAAACCGCATCAAAATCCGTTGTGTAGCTTTGAAGATATAAGCATACATAGGGACACAGGGACAGAGAAAGCGACTTTATTTTATACTATGTAGTGATAGTGAAGTGATGGAGATAGAGTTCCAAGAGCTAGTAGTTTTTTATTGGAAATTTCCTCCTCTTTAAGACTCTATTTTTGAAATTTCTTAAATATTAATAGTCTATGAAATATTAGCGTAAAACGAAATGCCTTGTTTTTTCATTTTTAATTGTTTATAACTTTTGCAATTTTCTAGGCGTCGTTCCGCATCCAATGAGCTATCACACATAATTTTAAGAACAATTTCTCTATTTTAGACCATTTTGAACTTGTCGGTTAGACTAGATAGCCGCAAGAAATGAGTGCTCCATGACGCAACATTTAATTAAAAATACAACGTCTCTTGTCAAATATGAACAGTAACAGAGTAATAAGTAATTACTAACAGTAACTGGATCTTTGTTGTCTGTTATTGTCATAGTTAAGTTGGAGGGGCTTACATAATATCTTATGACATAAGAGATAAGACTTTCTGGAATATATTTTCACACAGCGGCCCGATTTTTGAAAGCACATCACTAGAAAGTGGTATAAATCAGCTTATATCCCCAAAAACTACAGCTCTAATCAAAGTTTTGACTAGTTCACAAGATTAATGAGAGCTGTAATTGTCATCTATGCTATTCGTATTTCAAATTCAGCACAATTTTTCACCACTTTCGTGTGGTATTTTCACACGTGTGCTTTCAAAAATCGGTCCCCAGAGCGCAATGAGGGATTCAAGTGAAAATAATTTTGCACCCGAGTGGCTCATACAACTTTTCACACCAATCATTAACAAACTTGAAAAAAGCATTCTACATGTAAATAAAGAGCTACCAGCATAGAAAATTGCGTGGTTTTACAATTATCAAATTCAAAAAATTGTATTTGCAAAAAAATACTTAAAAAAGGATTGAACAGAAAAGTTGCACTTTGATCCCTCTCGAGAGCAAAGCTTACTTTTCTGAATGCGAGGTGTGAAAAATATATTTTCGCACAGACTTGGCAGTCTTGCACGTTGACGGCGGAGTGACAAGTTAAAATGTCATGTAAACCTTACTCAAAGTATCTCGTTATAGCCCTTGGCTTTAGCCGGGTAGTAATATTGTACTAGATTTCATTATAACCCGTAGGTTAGTAATATTAATTATGATTCTCACTTTTCATAGTTCTTATTATTGCTGTAACTACTCTCAAAGTCCAATTTCGCAAAAATCGCACGGCTCGAAAAATCGAGATGGCCACGCCACGCCAAGTGGCGTTCGATTTTCGAACGAATGAAACAAATTTCAAATAAAACAAAAGCGACCAGTGTTTGCTGACCCTGTAATAATATACGCATAGAACTGCTAAGATTCTAAATAAAAAATCTAAATATTGCTGGAGGCAATACACAACTGGACTAATGTCGCAAACATAATTGTTGTTTTAATTAAATTTCTATTACCTTAGGCTCTGTCTACCCCGTAAGGGGTAAAGACGTGATTTGTGTATGTATGTATGTATGTATGTATTAAATTCTTTTTCTAGTTACCTTGGTTTTTATTGTCTCGCAAAAGGTGATAAAAGTAGAGTATACTCCTCGGAGATAAAACTGTTTACGTCTTGGGTGCGTTTAAATGCTTCGCTCCACTCAGGACTCAATCTTAATTCCCTCGCTACGCTCAGGAATTAACTAAAAACACCCTCGCTACGCTCGGGAGTTAAATCTAGAGCCTTCGCTGCGCTCAGTATTCAATATCGCGCCCGTGACATAATAGTGCTTTATCCCCTCGGTGTACAATCTACTATTTTACAAGCTTTATATTAACTTGTAATGTATGTATGTAAGTGTTTGTCGAGTTTGTCTGTCTACCTCGTAAGGGATAAAGACGTGATATATGTATGTAAAAATGTCGAATCCATAGCGACGTAAGATTGCGCAATTTAATTAAATCTGCCTTCAAATTTTATCGCCGCGACTAAATTTTGCAACAGAAAATGATTAAATTCTAGTATTTTTTAATCAGTAAGGAAAATCTTTTATGAAACGCTTTCGTGCTTTACGTTTTGTGTTGTTTCTATGATTTTGGAGGATATTTTTTAACTTCTCGAGTGACGTGTCATGCAATCTGATACACCATAGACTATGCAAAGCGGCCAGTGACTTTTTAAATTTGACCTTGTGTTTTATCAGTGTTTTGTTTTATTTTTACTTTTTAAATTTTCTGACATCTTAATAATTGCCAGTGAATGAATTGTTGCAGTTTAGTTCTATGTATTTGTTATATTTTTTTTAATTTGTGACATTAACATTTATTTTAGCCTATTCGAATCTGACGATTTCTTAATAAATTCCTTGACATTTAATCTAAGTAGGTACCTAAATGATAATGTAGGTAGGTAATATAACATAGAATGATGAAATTGAAAAAAAAAATGCATTTAGGTAAGTATAGCATATAGAAAAACTTATGTAAATGACCCGTTGTATACAGTAGTGTACACAGTGGCGTAACTATAGGGTGGCAGGGGTGGCAAAATGCCAGGGGCCCCTAGTTCTACAGGGCCACTGCCTTGGTTTAGAGCACAGAAGGGACGCTGATGCACTTCTTTATATTGAGGAAGGAGCCCCATCTGACGAATTTGCCGCGGGCCCCAGATGTTATAGTTACGCCACTGAGTGTACAGAACTGATATACGACTTAAATTGACTCCATTTTCCATGTATATCTAGCCCCATAATCTTGCTAAACGTTAGGTCTTGTCGCCTTAGGCTCTGTCTACCCCGTAAGGGATAAAGACGTGATTTGTGTATTGTATTGGATACATACATACATACATACATAAATCACGTCTTTATCCCTTACGGGGTAGACAGAGCCTAAGGTGACAAGACCTAAAGACCACGTTTAGCATGACCGTGGGCGTATGGATGGAAAGGGGAATCAAAACAGTGATGGGTTGCTAGCCACATCGCCTATATAATAACATGATCCCAAAGATTTTCACCCAATCCCTCGATGGGCTTTTACCATCTGCGCGGGAAGAGAAGCAACTGGTACATTCTATGTTTTTTCTTTGCTCCCAGACCAGCATGTATTGGATGTACTTATTATTTTTGGTTTTTCATTTCAACAGCCGAAGTAAATAAAGATGAAGACTGAACACGGAATAATAAATGAAGCATTTGAATTTAAAGAAGCCTATTACGTGGATGGTAGAAAACATAGCGAAGAACATAATCAAGGTGAAACTAAAGAAGATACTGCAAACGACGCCACTAACGATATTTCATTTGAAAATGATAAAAAACTAAGTAATGTTATGCTTAGTAATAAATATGAGAGCAAAATAGACTTTGGTAGTGGTTCTATGAGGTATAATGAATTGGAAGTAGATATAAAAGAATATGATAATCAACACAAACACACAGAAGCTACAACAGGCGGTGATACGGACAGTGGTATAAGCAACGGTAGTATCAAAATGGAGAATCCAAATAAAGCTAATGAAGGAGAATTTGAAGAAGTGAAGAAATTTAGTGGAGAGTTCAGAAGTTTCAGAGAGAAGACTAAGAAGAAAGTTTGGAGACGCAAGTCTTTTGGGGAATATCGGTTGGAGCAGAATGAGTTGTAAGTATTTACTGTTTTTGACCTTTAACCGACTGCTGAAAAGGAGGATTGGATTCTGGGCGTGTAGGTTGGTATGCTAGTGGCACATAATTCTTATGAGAGGCAACTGCGTGGCCCGACACGCTCTTGGCCGATTTTTTTCATTCGATAGGTCCAGCACTTTCAAGAGAGCTCTCTTTCAAAATGATGTAAGGCATTTGTGAAATAAAATTTAATTATTATTAACTAACTTCTGCCCGCGAATTCGTCTGCGTAGGATTATGCATAAAAACCTTCCTCTTGAATCACTCTATCTATTAAAAAAAACCGCATCAAAATCCGTTGTGTAGTTTTGAAGATATAAGCATACATAGGGACATAGGGACATGGGGACATAGTGACATAGGGACAGAGAAAGCGACTCTATTTTATACTAGCTTCTGCCCGCGACTTCGTCTGCGTAGGATTATACATAAAAACCTTCCTCTTGAATCACTCTATCTATTAAAAAAACCGCACCAAAATCCGTTGTGTAGTTTTGAAGATATAAGCATAGATAGGGACATAGCGACATAGGGGCATAGGGACATAGGGACAGAGAAAGCGACTTTATTTTATACTATGTAGTGATGTTCTTAATCCTACTAATATTATAAACGCGAAAGTTTGTAAGTATGGATGGATGGATGTTTGTTACTCTGTCACGCCAGAAAAGTTAGACAGATCTGGATGAAATTTGGAACATAGATAGTTTATAGTCTGGAATAAGACAGGCTACTTTTTATCCCGGAAAATTGCGTAATTCCTGCGGGACAGCGATAAACACTATGCAGACGAAGTTGCGGGCAACAGCTAGTCAAATCTTATTTTAAGTTTGTAGGAATCCGTAAAAACGCCTAAACAAACATGTTAGCAATCAAGTAAGTAAGTGATTTGTCTATTTTGTGATGGTAGGTAAGATCAACCATGGATCCCTGCAATAACAAAGGATTACAGATGCGTGCGATACTTCCATGCTGGTCTGGGAGCAAAGATAAAACATAGAATGTACCAGTTGCTTCTCTTCCCGCGCAAATGGTAAAAACCCATCGAGGGAATGGGCGAAAATCATAGGAATCATTATAGGCGATGTGGCTAGCAACTCATCACTATTTTGATTCCACTTTCCACCTCTACACCCTAAACGTGGCCTGTAGGTCTTGTTACCTTAGGCTCTGTCTACCCCGTAAGGGATAAAGACGTGATTTGTGTATGCGTATGTATGTATTGTATGTACAGATGCGTTGCCTAGAGGGCTGAGATGAACTCAAAGATACAAGATCAAACCCTGCAATTATTATTTTTATTTTATGTCCCTATGTCCCTATGTATGCTTATATCTTCAAAACTACACAACGGATTTTGATGCGGTTTTTATTAATAGATGGAGTGATTCAAGATAAAGGTTTTATGTATGCTACGCGGACGAAGTCGCGGGCAGAAGCTAGTTTCTTTATATTTGTACAATAAAGCATTTACTTACTTATTTAAACAGGCCGTGCCGTACTCGGCCATAAAGATTGCACTTCGGCTTTTAGAAAGAGACACTCAGCGTCAGTCACGTAAGAGCGAGACAACGCTTTACGAATCCGAAATTAGCTGAGAGACCGATGTGCAATCTTTATAGCCGGTTGTATATAATAATAAGTTGTATGGAATAAATAAGAACATAGTAGAACAGAAACTCCCGCTCCGGCCAGACTCAAGGTCACGATATTAGAGTACATGTTAAGCGGGTATTTCAGTCGGGCTGTCACGGCCGGCGACGCCGCACGCGCGTTCCGTGAGCCTATATGTATTTTATTTTATACTAGCTGTTGCCCGCAACTTCGTCTGCATATAATTCGTTTATCGCTATCCCGCGGGCGTTACGCAATTTTCCGGGATTAAAAGTAGCCTATGTGTTATTACCGACTATAATCTATCTATGTTCCAAATTTCATCCAGATCTGTTCAGCCTTTCTGACGTGAAAGAGTAACAAACATACTCACAAACTTTCACATTTATAATATTAGTAGGAAGGATTTGTAGGTAAGTAATACTTACTTAAATCACCTTAAATGGCTTAATTTGGTATGGCATTTGTAATAACTTCTTACTTAGATGTACCTACTTATCTATAATATGTAGGTACGTACCTAATGATTTATAAATCTCATATTTTTAATTTCAAAGTAAATAAAGACTTATATTTTAGCGATATTATCTTGAGACGTAAGTAATATTTAACAGTAAGCAACCCTAGCAACACGCCTGGACGACAGAGCGGTGTAACGATGTGAAGGGGGAAGTAGGTATATAAATGGCGGCGTTTTGGACGCGGTCAAAAGAGATTCCCTTCTACTCTGTTATTATTTATTCTATGGTTGTACATACAAATCGCATCTTCGATAACAGAGCTAGACATTACCAACATTCTCCGTTTTCGTTTACTGCATCACAGACGGGCGGATTTAGGGGGAGGGGGGGGGGGCACGGGGGCAGACGGTATTCTTGTGTATTTATTTCTGACAGATGTTGTTGTTTTGCCCGTTCACCTCTTGTGCCCCCATCCCCAGAAAAACATCTGGATCGCCCTTGACCACAGACTAACGCCACAGTAATTAAATAGAGCAGTAGTAAATATCTACGCTCCAATAGAGCGTTAGGGTTGTCGATTAAATTTTTGTAAAATTGAAACGTTTTTTGTTTAGTTAGCGCTATCTCAGCTACTAAGGCCCGTTTTAAAGTAACTAGCTACACTTAGTTAAGAGTATTAGGGTTACATACATACATACATACCGTCACGCCTCTTTCCCACAGGGGTAGGCAGATACTACTTTGTTCGACTTGCTACGATCCTGACATATTTCTTTCGCTTCATCCACATTCATCAATCTCTTCATACATGCTCGTCGGTTTCGGGTACTCCTGATCTGACCTTTTTCGTATTAAGGTTGGCACACTTAATTTATGTAAAAAAGAAACAAACGTTTATTTGGGTTCTATAATAATTAAATACTCAAATAAACTAACTCGTTTTTAAATAAAATAGGCTATTTAAAAAAAACTTCAACAGTTTAAGATTTTTTATTTGTTGGTAGGTAAGTAGTATAATCTTAAGGGCATGAAAGTAGTAACAAATAAAAATGGAAGACTAATAAGTTAATTAACTATGAAAAAATTGTCAAGTCAGTCTGTCAGTCGGAGTGTGGTAGGGCAGCACCATCATCGAAGCCAAACAGCTTCGCCGCTGGCTTCCATTTGTGACGGGTGCCTCGGATGCACATGCTAGTCGCTCTAAATATGGCAGTTATTATGGGTGTGTAATGATTGATATAAAAATATTTAATATATTTTCTATCGATATATCAACATTTGATATAATTTCAAAGGGTATAATCACTGATTGTGTATAATAAACGTTTGGTATAATTTTAAAATATATAAATTTATTTCGTATATTTATCGTTCGGTATAACGCTTATTTCTTATAACGATTATATGGTATAACGCTCATTTTATATACAAAAATATTTTTTATAGCAGTTCGTTTTTGTTGGGGGACGCAGTTTAAACCTAACCTAACCTACTTTTTGATAGCAGTTCGTTTTGTGATTATGTCTCTAATACATTATATCAATAATGGTTATGCCAATTGTTGTATTTTATATAAAAATAACGTTATACCATAAGTTCATTATAGGAAATAAGCATTATACTTAAAGAATGTTATATTAAATGATATTATATCAAATGATCATTATAAGAAATGATAATTATGTCATATGTAAATATATTAAGTGTTGTTATATGATTTAATAATTATATCAAATGAGCGTTATTGCTACTAATATTATACCAAAATTTTTTATATACATCGTTACGCACCCAGTTATTATACGAGCTCTCAGCCAGCCCAAGACGCAAGACAAAGATCCCAGCGAGATGAATCTGGAACGAGCTTCCCGCTGAGGTCTTCCCATCGAGTTACCTGGGTGCCTTTAAGAGGCGAGTGTACAATTTTCTGCAGGGCCGACAACGCACTGGCATCGCGTAAAGCGCTGCGGGTGTCTATGGACAGTGGTGATCATTTACCATCAGGTGACCCACTAGTTCGTTTGTCTGGCCTCTCTAACATAAAAAAAAAAATGAAAGTGCTTCCCCGAGGTGTTTCACAAAGGGGGCCATTTGTGGTGCAAATACTCCATCCATATTATATTACGAACTGAAAAATATTTTCGCCTGCTACGAAATGTATTATTAAATTTTATGGTATAAAAAATTCTCATCCAAATGAATAGCTTTCTTAAATCACTACATAGTATAAAACAAAGTCGCTTTCTCTGTCCCTTTGTCCCTATGTATGCTTATATCTTCAAAACTACACAACGGATTTTGAAGCGGTTTTTTTTTATAGATAGAGTGATTCAAGAGGAAGGTTTTTATGTATATGTCTACGCAGACAAAGTCGTGGGCAGAAGCTAGTATAAAATAAAGTCGCTTTCTCTGTCCCTGTGTCCCTATACCCCTATGTATGCTTATATCTTCAAAACCACACAACGGATTTTGATGCGGTTTTTTTTTTAATAGATAGAGTGATTCAAGAGGAAGATTTATATGTATAATACATGCATAAGAGACCGTGCGAAGCCGGGGCGGGTCGCTAGTAAACTGTATAGCGACTGACGACATCGCGAGATCGGCTTAGGGGCCTTGTAGAAGCGCGCGTCTGTGTGCGTTCGTTTCAACCGTTTTGTCCGTAGTTTCCTTACTGCTTTAGCTTATATATATACTGTGCTAACGCCGTCATACGGCGAAGTAACCATATAGTATGTTAAGTACCCATTTAATCTCAGCGTGATAAGAAAATACCGGTTCCGAGAACTAATTACATATTAAAATAAATGTTTATGTGGAAATGAGACATAAAAGGCATCTTAGAATTATTCTGAAAGATTTTCTACACACTTCAACTAAGGTTTTTTGTCGTAATTTTTAATCTTATTTTTAGGGTTCCGTACACAAAGGGTTAAAACGAGACCTTGCCTTGTCTAGGCTCTGTCTAACCCCGTAACGGATCAAGATGTGATTTATGTATGTATGTAGGTTTTCTTCCATGTTGCTCTAGGAGTAAAGAAAAAAACATAAAATTTACCAGTTGCTTCTCTTCCAGCGCAGATGGTAAAAGCCCATTGAGGGAATGGGCGAAAATCTTAGGAATCATGTTATAGGCGAAGCGGGTACCCCGTAAGGACGACATATGTAGGTATGTATGTATGTATCTAGGATTCCGTACCTCAAAGGAAAAAACCGGCCGACAGTTTTTGTTTATGGCATAAACGCTGTAGGTATACATGTTTCTGGCGTCTTACTAGCTGAGATAGCGCTAACTAAAATGCTTTTTAATTTTACAAAAATTAAATCGACTAGCTACCCTATTGGAGCGTAGGCATTTATTTCAAAAAAATAAGCGTAGTTTCCATACTGCTCTATTTATATAATGTGTCTTGGTAACGTTCGTATATTATGCCCTTGACTTTACCTAACTAATTTACCATTTAGTTTGGCATTCAAACATTATCATAATGCATAATTGCGGCCTTTTGTATAAATTCTGTATAAACAGTACACATAGCAGCCCACAGACTACGTATATTAGCTACGGATGATAACGTCACGTCATTGATAAAAATCATAATAAAAATAAAGCTGGCCAGTAACACTCCGCGCACGAACGCGGCCGCACGCGTTTTAAAAGTAAAAAAATTAAAAACAAAATCGGCTCTATGCTCGCACGTTAAACGTCAAAAAGCGCGCCAAAATCAGTGGTACGGTTTGTAGGTTATGTTTTTGGAAATGTCAACGGTTGCTTTGTGTTATAGTTTGAATACAAATAAGTTTAAGTAATAATGTGTTAATGACTTCTTATCTGTATGACCAACTGGCTTCCTGACCGGATAAGGGTATGGAAAGTGTTTAGAAAGAGTTTGTATTTTTAATATTTTTGTGTTATGTAGCATCTACTTTTAAAACGTAGCGCTCTACTATTCGTTAGTTACGCTCGTTACTTTAAAAATCGGAATGACTAAAAATAAATACTTTAACAAACATACAATAACATACAGAAGGTTGAATATGCTGTAGTGATGGAAATGGTCCCATCGGAAGACCAGCGCTGGCTGCAAGGCCAGCATTATGCTGAGATGGGACCATTTCGTGATGTATGTACTGATATTTTTTTGTTTTTTTTTCACTCTTTGTTTTTGTAACCCTACATTACATATATCGCGAATAAATGTTTTTCTTTCTTTCTTTCTTTCTTAAAATAAAAATAGTAAAAAAATTAAACCGAAACGAAATTTCTATGGTTATTTTCCACTTTGTAACGCAAAGGTTTTTGAAGGTGGTTTTTTTTATACATTTAGTTTTGAATTTGTTTCCAAATTTCAAATTTCAAAAGTTATGCGTAGTCATACATTAAAAAATACATAGGCGTCGAATTTGAGAGCCTCCTTCTTTCTTGTCTGTTAAAAATATTCCATGCTGGTCTGGGAGCAAAGGAAAAACATAGAATGTACCAGTTGCTTCTTTTCCCGCGCATAAAAGCGTATCGAGGGAATGCGCATAGGAATAATGTTATAGCCGATGCTAGCAACCCATCACTATTTTGATTCCCCTTTCCACCTGGCCCACGATCATGCTAAACGTGGCCTCTAGGTCTTGTTACCCTTAGGCTCTGTTTACCCCGTAAGGGACGAATACGTGATTTATGTATATAATATGTATATGTTAAAAATATGAAGTTACTATCTTTGAATACATCTTAAAATTGTTCCTGTATATTCCAGCTGCTGGAGTTGACTAAAAAGGCCTCTAAATGTTTTTCAAGATTTTGGAATCATATACACACACACACACACACACACACACACACACACACACACACACACACACACACACACACACACACACACACACACACACACACACACAGACACACACACACACACACTCACACTCACCCACACACACACACACACCCACACACATACACACCCACACACCCACCCACACACACCCACACCCACATACACACACACACACACACACACACACACACACACACACACACACACATACACCCACCCACACCCACCCACACACACACACACACACACACATGAAACACTTCCTTTTCCCTTACGGGGTAGACCGAGCCTAATGTAACAAGACCTAAAGGCCGCTTAGCATGGTTGTGGGCGTATAGGTGGAAAGGGGAATCAAAATAGTGATGAGTTGCTAGCATCGCCTATAACATTCCTATGCCCATTCCCTCGATGCGCTTTTAACTGCACGGGAGAAGAAGCAACTGGCACATTCTATGTTTTTTCTTTACTCCCACACCAGCAGGGAAGACATATTTTTTAAATTTTACATACAGGTTACAAGCGATTTAAATTGAAAAATAATCATAGTATTATCTTAACTTAGAGTCTTTCAATCATTTATTTTCTCGATGACAGTTGTAGTTTGATAGTTATAGTGTTGTGACCTAATAAGTGATCAGTAGATACGATATCGATCCAGTTTTATATATATACTAGCGACCCGCCCCGGCTTCGCACGGTATATTATGCATGTATTATACATATAAACCTTCCTCTTGAATCACTCTATCTATTAAAACCGCATCAAAATCCGTTGTGTAGTTTTGAAGATATAAGCATACATACGGACATGAGGACAGAAAAAGCGACTTTATTTTATACTATGTAGTGACGAGTAGTTGAGAAGTATTCAGCTATGGAGCAAATAAAACAACCGACTTGAATGCTAATTTATTACTAAGCGTGCAAAATGGCCGAATGACAGTATGTTTGTAATGAATAAACTAAAAACTACTGGACAAACAAAAAATATTTCACCATTAAAATGCTACATTATTCCTGAGTAACATAGGCTATTTTTTATCCCGGTAAAAAATTACAACGTGTACAAAGTCGCAGGAACACATGTCATCTAGTTCAATATATTATAAAATACCGATACAATATCGATATTTCAATCATGCTAAAAACATCACTATGTGCATTCCCATAGAATGTAACTTTATTAAAACGTTTATGGTTTATCGTACTTTAAAAAGATATTACTGCATATCTGGACTCAATTTGTTATATATGCATATTATATGGGATCAAGGAACAAAATTAGGCCGTCATATTTTTTATACCTCGCATTTTAAAGTTAATTTTTGCGTAAAAAGCGCAGTTACATTCTACGGGAGCTGTCATCGAGAAAAGAAATGATTGGAAAGACTATAATTGGCAGATAGCACAGATATAAGATTATGTATGATCGATACCGTGTCCAAACCCCGACCAAGGCGACCATAGAAATATTAATGGAGACCAAGCGTCATGATTTGTTCCATACATAAAATAAATAACGTATTTATCCCCTAGATACCTACTAAATTTTTCTTCCATGCTGCTCTGGGAGCAAAGAAAAACATAGAATATACCAGTTGCTTCTCTACCCGCGCAGCAAGAAGCCCATCGAGGGAATGGGCGAAAATCATAGGAATCATGTTATAGACGATGATGCTAGCAACCCATCACTATTTTGATTTCATTTTTCACCTATACGCCCACACACACACAGAGGTAGGGTAGACAGAGATTGAGGTAACAAGACCTAAGGGCTACATTTAGCATGATTGTAGGCGTATAGGCGGAAAGAGAAATCAAAATAGTGATGGGTTGCTAGCCGCATCGCCTATAACATGACTCCTAAGACGCCCACAATCTTACTAAATGTGGCCTGTAAGTATCTGTTACCTTAGGCTCTGTCTACCCCGTAAGGGATAAAGACGTGATTTGTGTATGTATGTAAATTTTGAAAAAAAAAATGGAAAATCTGTATAGAAATATTTAATCGAATTAATCGTGTTGAAATGTCACGGAATATTTCTAAGAGACTTTGTACCTATTTATATCAATATTGGTTGAGGTGTTGAGCCGTCCAAAGGGGACAGATAAACACAGTTTTATAATTATAATAATTAGCTGTTGCCTGCGTCTGCGCAGAATTCGCTTATCGCTGTCCCGGGGGAACTATGCTATTTTCCGGGATAAAAACAGTCCTACGTTCTTTCCCGGGGCTGAAACTGTCTCTATCAGTTCACTATGCCTTTACACGACATTTCGGGATATTCCAATACATACATACACACACTCATTCACAAATCACGTATTAATACATACACACACTCATACACAAATCACGTCTATATCTCTTACGGGGTAAGCAGAGCCTGAAGTAGGAATCAAAGTAGTGATGGGTTGCTAGCCGCATCGCCTATAACATGATTGCTATGAGCTTTTACCATCTGCGCGGTATGACAACATTAATCACGTCCCCATCTCTTACGGGGTAGACAGAGCGCAAGGTAACAAGACGTAAAGGCCACGTTTAGCATGATCCTGGGCGTATAGATGGAAAGGGGAATCAAAATAGTGATGGGTTGCTAGACGCATTGCCTATTAACATGATTTCTATGCCCATTCCCTCGATGGGCTTTTACCATGTGCGCGGGAAGAGAAGCAACTGGTACATTCTATGTTTTTTCTTTGCTCCCAGACCGGCTTGGAAGTTTGGGTAAAATGCTTTGACAATTCTCTTCCATCGATTAGTAGTAATTTTAGGAAATGAAATTAACAATTAAACAAATATTTGATTTGACTATCTATAATACACATTCATCAATATACAAGTCAAGACTCTGAAGTCGAAACTCTGGGGCCATGGGGGCCAAGCGCGCGCCGTGTCTATAAAGATATCTCGGCGCGCCTTATAGAGGCCTCCCGTGACCAGAGGGCTGGCCAATTTTTCGCTCAGCGAATAAGCATTGCCATACAACGTGGCAATGCTGCCAGCCTTCTGGGCACCCTCCCCATTGGCGGCGATTTGGGAGATTTTTTTATCTTTAACTAGCTTCTGCCCGCGACTTCGTCTGCGTAGAATTATACATAAAAACTTTCCTCTTGAATCACTCTATCTGTTAAAAAAAACCGCATCAAAATCTGTTGTGTATTTTTGAAGATATAAGCATACATAGGGACATAGGGACAGAGAAAGCGACTTTATTTTATACTAGTAGTGATTTAATAATAGTTTGAATGAATGAACAATTTATTAATATACAAACCATTAAAAACTAAATAATAATAAGGATCACTAAAACTACGAAAGTTGATTCGAAGTAAATTATGTTAAAAATTGTTAAAAATTAACCTAAAAAATGTCCCCCTGTTTCGTGCCTGGTTCAAAGGCTAGGTTTAGTTATTTTTAAGTTTTGACTGTTTTCTATTATGATCTGTTTTTCTTTTCCAATAAAATCAAGTCAAGAAGTATTTAGATATGAAATAATACAGGAAAATTGACATAATCTAGTTAGCTAGTTTATTGTCGTATCTAGACCGTGACCCTAGGCAGAACATTAAATTAAATCTTACGTATTCATGATATGTAACAATTATTCATGTTTATTTACAATTCCATTCTATGCTGGTCTGGGAGCAAAGGAAAAACATAGAATATACCAGTTGCTTCTCTTTCCGCGCATATGGTAAAAGCCCGTCGAGGGAATGGGCGAAAATCTTTGGCATAATGTTAAAGGCGATGTGGCTAGCAACCCAAGACGAACTCTATTCCCCTTTCCACGCCCACAATCATGCTAAACGTGGCCTTTAGGTCTTGTTGCCTTAGGCTCTGTCTACCCCGTAAGAGACAAAGGATTTATGTATTATTTTACTTACTCTTCCAAGCTGGTATTATTTCATTTTGAATACGAGTTTTGCTGACTGTACACACATTTTCGTCCGTCCTACATATGTGTACCAAATTTCAAGTCAATCGCACTAACCGTTGAAGAGTTCCCTGCGGAGACGGTCTTGGATATGTCACTAGAATTCCACTACTTTCGGTACCCTATAGCCTATCGCGTATCATATTGTCATCCGACTTACTCAAGTATGCAAACAGCTCAATCGGTTGAAGACATCTGCTTCAAAATTGATACGCAAGATTCCACCTGGACAAACATAAATACATTGCAAGTTACATAAAACTTTGTAAAAATAAAAACATAGAATGTACCTGCTTCTCTTCCCGCGATCGTAAAAGCCGAGGGAACGGGCGAAAATCTTAGGAAGCATGGTATCAGACGCCCACAATCTTGCTAAACGTGGCCTTTAGGTCTTGTTACCTTAGGAGACCTTAGGAGAAGTCAACCCCGTATTTCCCAAATCTGCATTGCACAGGTGCCATCCCGGGGTGGTCGTGGGGCGCGGTGACACCGAGTGCTCCCGTAACGCCTCACGACCGAATAGGGAATCAGGGTTTTTAGTGGGTATGCCTGCCGTCGCGGGAGCCCCCCATACCCGGTAACCCCGTGCCGGGCGGATGCATAAGGCGCATTTTCCACAGCATAAAAAAGGCTCTGTCTACCCCGTAAGGGATATAAATGTGGCTTGCGTGTGTTCTAACGTTTATTGCGGTAAACAACGAGCTCAGTACTTTGACCTTGCTACAGAAACAAATGCACTCTTATTCATTTGGTAAATAGGCAGATAAGTGAGGACTAATATTTAGCTAAGCAATTACAGATATACATACATACATAAATCACGTCTTTACAGACAGACAGTCTTTTTTCCGGTGGGAAAATGCTCCTGGGACGGCATGGGAGTTATGTGGGTCCCTCCGTCCCCACTGCCCCCTTTCTTAGCGAAAGGAAGGGGGAGGCATACCCACTAAAAACCCATCGGTATTCCCTCACCGCCATTGGAGGGCGCCACGGGAGCATGATGGTGGCACCGTGAATAGACAGACAGAGCCTAAGGTAACAAGACCTAAAGGCCACGTTGAGGCAGCATGGTTGAGGGCGTATAGGTGGAAAGGGGAATCAAAATAGTGATGGGTTCCTAGCATTGCCTATAACATGATTCCTAAGATTTACGCACGTTTTATTTTGGGAAGAGCAACTGGTACATTCTATATTTTTTCTTTGCTCCCAGACCAGCATGGAAGGATGCCCTTGCCTGTACATAAAATGTTTTTGGTGTTTTATTGAATCAGGCGTTACTTTGCGGAGGTCCATTTCAATGAACAAAAAATGTTTACCTTGCTACTCCGCTACTCACGTGCAAGATAACCAAGCCTGTGTGAAATATATATGTTTTTCATGCAATCCTTCTTTACACTACTGCCAATAAAACACATATAAATCCCACAAACTTAATTACCCCTTACACCACACAAACACTGACGCGTTTCGATCCCGCTACGGGATCATTATCTAAGTTTAATGAGCACAACTGTTACACATGCAAACCAAAAAAACGTATCGAAAAAGTTTTATATGGGCTTGGTTATCTTGCACGTGAGTAGCGGAGTAGCAAGTTAAAATATTTTTGTTCATGTTTTTGGTGGTTAAATTATAGCAAACGATGGGTTAACATTATAAGAGTCGACCATTGTTTTAGACAAAATTTAAGTATCTCTTTATCGTCTACAGTCTGTTCTATGTTTAGAATTCATGTTTCGCTTCATCGCTCGTAAAATGTCAATGAACCTTAGCCCGATCTGGTCTATATCTGTACAAATAATCATTACAAAGTATGTAAATTACTTTATCTACACTGTGAGAATATAAGAAAAAATACCGGTCAAGTGCGAGTCGGACTCGCGCACCGAGGGTTCCGTATCATTATCTATAAATATCTAAAACCAGTGTAAGCAGAGCCCTGTTCCAAAGCAAAATGTACGCAGTGTGGGGTTACTTTATATTGGTCACTGCTATATACAGACATACATACACATTTACGGTTTTCGCAATTATTCTTTAATCTGTGCTATAAGACCTACCTTCATACCAAATTTCAAGATTCTGCGTTCACGGGAACTACCTTGTAGGTTTTGATTCCCTTGAGAGTTGAAAATTTGCGGAAATTTGCGGCATAAACGGCTGTATCTTTTGATTGCGTTGGCTTAGAAGTTTGATTTTTTCACAGCTTCAAGGGACAGTAGACCTGAGTAATTGATATAAATTTCAGCTTCATACCTCCACGCGTTACTGAGAAAAAGGGTCGTGACAGACGGGCAGACGGACAACAAAGTGATCCTATAAGGGTTCCGTTTTTTCCTTTTGAGGTACGGAACCCTAAAAATGTGTCCCAGATTTTACTACGGACATTTTTCCTGTTCGTCACGTTCCGTACATGCCTATATTAAAAAGGGGCGAACTGGAATAGAAATTGAGGGACACATTTTTTCTTGTATAAGGATTTGCATGCGAACATTGACTTATTTAAAAGTGATTTTTGGTAGTTTGAATTAGGACATTTTACACACTTTTCATTTTTATTAAACAAAAATTAAAATATACATACATACATACACGTCATACACAAATCACGTCTTTACCCATTACGGGGTAGGCAAAGCCTGAGGTAACAAGACCTAAAAGCCACAGTTAGTGGTTAGCCGGATCCTATAACACGATTCCTAAGTTTTCCGCCCATTCCGTCGATGGGCTTTTAGCATCTGCCCGGGAAGAGAAGCAACCTGGTACATTCTATCTATACTAATATTATAAAGAGGAAAGATTTGTACCTATTTTTGTATGTTTGTCTGTTTGTAATGAATAGGCTCAAAAAGTACTGGGCCGATCTGGATGAAATTTGAAACATAGATAGATTATAGTCTGGAATAACACATAGGCTACTTTTTATCCCGGAAAATTGCGTGATTCCCACGTGATAGCGATAAACGAATTCTACGCAGACGAAGTTGCGGGCAACTGCTAGTCTACTATAGAGACAGACATATTAAAAATGCCTACCTTATGCGTTGTTTGATATTATTATCTCTACGATATAACGATAACATTATCATTACAATAGTTATCTCAGAAACAATGCAAATTAATTATATTACCTCTAGCTTCTGCCCGCGACTTCGTCTGCGTAGAATTATACATAAAAACCTAGCTTCCTCTTGAATCACTCTATCTATTTAAAAAAAGGACAGAGAAAGCGACTTTGTTTTATACTATGTAGTGATCTCTAATTACTAATTACAATTAGTTTACTTAAAATATATTTTCTATGAGAGTCCCTGCCAGTCGTAGATAATAAATACAGGGCCCGATTTCTGCAATCACTCCGGGGTTGCGGGTGTCTATGGGCATTGGTGATCACTTACAATCAGGTGACCCACTTGCTCGTTTTCCTTCCTATTCATATAAAAAAAAACATACACACACAAAACACGTCTTTATCCCTTACGGGGTAGACAAAGCCTAAGGTGACAAGACCTAAAGACCACGTTTAGCGTGAATGTGTGAAATAGGTGGATAAATGGAACCAAAATAGTGATGGGTTGCTAGCAGCATCGCCTATAACATGATTCCTATGATTTTCGCCCATTCAATCGATTGGCTTTTACCATATGCGCGGGTAAAGAAGCAACTGGTACATTCTATGTTTTTTCTTTGCTCCTTAAGATTAGAATTCGATAAAGAGTAAAGAAGGAGTCTTTACAGTACCTATGTATCTATTGTATATAACCTATGACCAGCAGTTGGTCGGATTTCTTCGGATTCATAGCTAGTCTAATGGTGAAATTTTACAGAGGGATCTCCGTCTAACAGTGTGCTATGCCTGGACCCAATTAACTGAGTAAAATCGGTTAGAACAGGGTGTGTGTTGTCCGCCACAAGTTATTATAGTTCAAGGTCACACGCGAAATATTTTATAATAATAGCTATCGCGTGTAGTCAGTGTCCCTTCCATTCTGGTCTGGGAGCAAAGAAAAAACAAATGTACCCAGGGCCGGACCGTAAGTTAGGGGGCCCTTTTCCTTTTTAACGTGTGGAAAATACGCAAAGTTGCGCATCGCCTAATCGGGCTTCGCATGAACGATGTTTCGCACAAATGGCATGTCGCAAAGTTGTGCATCGCCTAAACATATGTCGCACAAATGACACTTCGCACAAAAGGATGTCGCACTCCAGTTATACTCCCGGGCAGCAACGGGGGTATGACGGGCTCTCCAGCTCGCCGCTGCCTTCCCTATGGAAGGAGGGGAGAGGCCTGCCGTCTAAAAACACACACGTTCCCTCCTGGCCATGAACTGTGGGCGTTGCGGGAGCACTACGGTGTCACCTGTGCCCACTGGCCGCCCCGGGATGGGGCAGATGGCAACGGCACCGTCGAGTGCGGGTTCCGGATTCCCCGGATTTTTTAAAGAGGTTGACTCCTCGCAGCCCCTGCAGCGGCCCACGTTCCCAGCGCTAGTTAGGGGGCCCTGGGCTAATATTACTTAGGGGCCCACCTAGTTACTCAAAGTATAAGAAAAAAATTGACTTTAACTTGACTTAGCTGGGGGCCCCTTGAATCCACGGGGCCCTGGGATGAAGCCCAAAAAGCCAGGTAGATCCGGCCCTGAATGTACCCGCTTCTTCCCGCGGACGTAAAAAATAAACATGTGACAGACAGACAGACAAGACACTAGGTTCCGTGTCTGCTAATTTTATTACAAGTTATTACAAGCTTCCATGCTGGTCTGGGAGCAAAGAAAAAATAGAATATACCAGTTGCTTCTCTTCCCGCGCATGGTAAAAGCCCATCGAGGCAATGGGCGAAAATCATAGGAATCATGTTATAGGCGATGCTAGCAACCCATCACTATTTAGATTTCATTTTTCACCTATAGCTACGCCTCACATCTTGCTAAATGTGGTCTGTAGGTATCTGTTATCTTAGGCTCTGTCTACCCCGTAAGGGATAAAGACGTGATTAGTGTATGTATGTGTGTGTATGTGTGTGTGTGTGTGTGTATTACAAGCTTTTTACTAACTTGCAACGTATGTATGTGATGTTATTTATGTTTGTCCGGGTGGAATCTTGCAACTCAATTTTGAAGCTGATATCTTCAACCAATTGAGCTGAAACTTTGCATACTTGTGTAAGTCAGATGACAATACAATAATCTGGTAGTGGAATTCTGGTGGTCCGGCCAGGGTCGTCTCCGCAGGAGGGAACTCTTCAACGGTTGGTCCGATTGACTTGAAATTTGGTACACATATGTAGGACGGATGGTAATGCAAGTACAGTTAACAAAGATACAGTTAGCAAAAAGGTTGTATCAAATATGAAATTTTTAACGGATCCCTAAAACTGTCAAAGCAAATTACTAATTGCAATGCGTATCAAAAACTCGTTAAGTATTAAATAAAACATTTACAGTTGAGGATTGAATTTCACTGAAAGAAAGAATATTGAAGTTACACATTTGTTTTCGGGGTGTCCTAACCTCAATGTACAATTTTTTATCATCACTACATAGTATTAAATAAAGTCGCTTTCTCTGTCCCTATGTCCCTGTCTGCTTATATCTTCAAAACTACACAACGGATTTTGATGCGGTTTTTTTAATAGATAGAGTGATTCAAGAGGAAGGGTTTTATGTATAATTCTACGCAGACGAAGTCGCGGGCAGAAGCTAGTAAATAATATAAATGAGGCGTTTTGAGGTTAGAATTTTGTTTACAAAATAAGACAATTAGGTATGAAGACTTTACGTGTCTAGGTCGTGTCGTGGTCGTATGTAGTAAAGAAAACCAGTAGGCATGCGAGTCATTAAAATCATATTTTGGGGTTGATTCGCGCCTACTGTGTTATTATTTGGAAATAACAAGCTTTACCGTCTAATCTGATCTTAAGTTGAGTGAAGTTTGTTGTACCGAATGTACAGTCGCGCTCAAATGACAAGTGTTAACTTTTTTCATTTAAAAAAAATTGCGAAAATTTTTAGAAAATTAAAAAAATACAATAGCAATTTAAGTTTTCAGGTTCTTTACCTTACTTTTACCTTACCTTACTTTTGACGACCGGATGGCCCAGTGGTTAGAGAACCTGACTATGAAGCTTGAGGTCCCGGGTTCGGTCCCCGGTCGGGGCAAATATTTGTATGAAAAATGCGAATGTTTGTTCTCGAGTCTTGGATGCTTAATATGTATTTAAGTATGTATTTATCTATATAAGTATGTTTATCCGTTGTTTAGTGCCCATGTTACAAGTTTGCTTAGTTTGGGGCTAGGTCAATTGGTGTCGATTGTCCCAAGATATTTATTATTATTATTACCTTACCTTTGTTACCTTTGGGTTTGAAATAAATGTTGTGTTAACTACCTGTCTGTCTACCCTGTACCTTTTTCCAAAACGACCCCAATTTGGCCACAGAACGTTCGTCTAGGCTTTCCCCTTCCTCTCATTGCCTTCCTGCATTGCACGGTCTCATTGTCTAATGGAACAGCGTACGGGCTCTCCTTGGCGCCGTCCTCGCGGAAGCCGGGGCCACTGGGGGGGCGTTTGTGGTTGAAACCCTAGTGGCATCCCACTGCGTCCCCGTCACACCGGATTGAGGCAACGCCGGAGAGTTCATAGTTTAGGTATACCCCTTCAGGGGAGAGTCCCACATAACCCTAGGCATCCCCGTGCCTAGGGCCTAGCTAGGGCATCCATAAAGATTTCCTCTCCGTTAAAAAAAGCCTTCCCCTTCCAACGCAATGTCTTCTGTCACTTCCAAATCTGTTTAGTTAGTATCTTTGAACTAAATTTTGAATCAAAACTTAAAATTAAAACCTTTGTTTTTTTTTATATGAATAGGAAGGCAAACGAGCAAGTGGGGTCACCTGATGGTAAGTGATCACCACTGCCCATAGACACCCGCAACCCCGGAGGGATTGCAGATGCGTTGCCAACCTAGAGGACTAAGATGAAATGCCTCTTGTGCCCGTAATTTCCCCGGCTGTCTTACTCTCCACACCGGAACACAGCAGTGCAAGCACTGCTACTTAGCGACAGGATTAGCGAGTAAGATGGTGGTAGCGATCCGGACGGACCTTGCACAAGGCCCTACCACCCGCAAAAGTAAGGGTATTCAGAGGTATTTAGTCAATAAACCAACTACCTGCTAAAAATTTCAGAAAAAATCTTGTACAAGTTTCGCGCTTTTCTTTCTGATTGTACCGGAGTATTTCTCTTACGAAGTGAATTGACTATAGTTTCAGTATGTCCGCGGCTTTACATTCGGTTGTATTTGAAATATACATTAAACTGTGGTTTTATAAAAATAACGAATATAATTAAAGCATCAGAAGTTTCTTAGAGTTTTTGCGGTCCGAACCACTTTTGGAATTTCAAAAAGTCCATGAATCTGTCTAAGCTTAGGAAAAGAAAACAAAGCCTAACATTAGAAATGACTATAAGTGCCTACTACTAGTGGACTAAATAAAATAAAAAAACTAGAAAAAAGTTAAAAATTAAATTTTTCCAATTTTTTTTTTATAAAGTGAAGCTTTGAATTCTTGCATATTCAGCCAACAGATTCAAACTTGGAAACTATTTTACAACCATTAATCGTGTTTCACGAAATAAATCTTTATTTTTTAATATTCTTGCACAGTAGTCATTTTACGGTTATTTTCACGCCCTAATTTGTCTAAACTTACACAGTCACAAACATCGTGACTGGCTGTTTAGGGGTTTCCAAAGTAAATAAAAAAAAACTTTAATCCATAGAAATTAATAAGGAGCTTTAGTCCCGATATTCAGAAACTAAAGTAAAATTTTAAGAGCATAGAAGTGAAAACAGTTACTAGCTGATGTCCGCGACTTTTTCAGTGCAGAATTAAATGTATCAGCTTGGTTTTTCCCGACACTTCCAACAATCCTACTAATATTATAAACTAGCGACCCGCCCCGGCTTCGCACGGTATATCATGCATGTATTATATTATAAACCTTCCTCTTGAATCACTCTATCTATTAAAGAAAACCGCATCAAAATCCGTTGTGTAGTTTTGAAGATATAAGCATACATACGGATTTGGGGACAGAAAAAGCGACTTTGTTTTATACTATGTAGTGATGATGATGATGATAGTGATGCGAAAATTTGTGAGTATGGATGTTTGGATGTTTGTTACTCTTTCACGCCAGAACGGCTGGACAAATCTGGATGAAATTTGGAACATTAGATTATAGTCTGGAATAACACATAGGCTACTTTTTATCCCGGAAAATTGCATCCTGTGGGATAGCGATAAACGAATTACGAGGGCGACACTGAAAGTTTTTAGAATTGGCCATTTTTAAACAATATAATAAAAAAGTAAGTTTAAATTTTGAAAATGGAACTCTTTGCCAATATTATTGAGTATATATTTCATTCATTTGTCATTTGTTTTACGATTTGGCGGCAAATTGAAAATTGTCTGTGTCACGTCAACATGAATGTAACGCGAGAAAATTTTCGTGCAATGATTTTTTATGACTTTCGATGTCATTTAAGTCAACAAGAAAGCTATGATAGACTTCGATTGGCCTTTCGTGATGAAGCCCCATCTCGTGCGACTATTTACAACTGGTTTAGTGAGTTTAAACGTGGTCGCACTAATCTCACCGATGATCTGCGTGAGGGACGGCCTTCTACGGCGATGACTGAAAATAACATCAGTGTTGTGCGGCGTATGATAGAGACTGACAAAAGAGTGACGTACCAGCAGATTCGGACAAGCTTAGGCATCGGTATGAGTCAAGTGCATAAAATCCTCCATGAACATTTAGCGGTCAGGAAGCTTTGTGCCCGATGGATACCTCATAATTTGACCGACGCCCAAAAACTCCGTCGGGTCGATTGGTGCCGTGAAATGATTCAAAGATTTAACGGAGGTGACTCAAATGCTGTGTTCGACATACTTACGGGTGATGAAAGCTGGGTTTACTGTTATGATCCAGAAACCAAGAGACAGTCTGCTCAATGGGTGTTTCCTTTCGAGGAGTTGCCAACTAAAGTGAAGAGAGGTCGAAGCGTGGGAAAAAAGATGGTGGCCTCGTTCTTCGGAAGGACAGGTCACTATGCGACAATTGTTTTAGAGGATCAAAAAACAGTTACTGCCGAGTGGTACAGTAACAATTGTTTGCCACTTGTATTGGAAAAAGTTCGGGAGAAACGACCTCGAAGTAGGACCCTTCTTCACCACGACAACGCCTCGTCGCACACCGCCAGGCGAACGATCGACTATTTAGTGACGTCAGACGTGGAATTACTGGGTCACCCGCCGTATAGCCCCGACCTCGCACCTTGCGATTTTTATTTATTCCCGAAAATAAAAGAAAAACTTCGAGGAAAACTTTTTATGAACACCGAGGAAGCAGTGGGTGCGTTTCAAAAGGCCGTCGAAGAGACCCCTAAGGACGAGTGGGCTAAGTGCTTTTCTCAGTGGTTCCATCGGAAGCAGCGGTGTATTAATGTGAATGGACACTATTTTGAAAAGATATAATAAAACTAATAACTTGCTAGTTTGCTCAGTTTTTGATTTTCTAAGAACTTTCAGTTTGACCCTCGTATATGCAGACGAAGTTGCGGGCAACAGCTCTAGTAATGTTATATTTTAAGCAATTAACAGAATAACTTCACAAATTACCTATATGCCTAAACCTTCCTCGTGAATCACTCTCAATTAGTGAAAACCGAAAGAAAATTAATTAAAAATATATATACGCGTCAAATTGAGTACCTACCTCCTCCGTTTTTATCCATCCATGCTGTTCTGGGAGCAAAGAAAAAAAATGTACCAGTTGCTTCTCCCCACGCACGTAAAAGCTCATCGAGGGAATGGGCGAAAATCAGGGAATCATGTTATAGGCGATGCGGCTAGCAACCAACCACTATTTTGACTCCACTTTTTACCTATGCGCCCACAGTCTCGCTAAACGTTGCCTTAAGGTCTCTGTCTACCCCATAAGGGTAATAAGTGATTCATGTATGTACTTCTTCTCCCCCCATCGAACCATGCGATGATTTCGCCAATGTCAAAGTAATAAATACAGTATCCAAAAATCTTGTGACAAACGTCGGCAATGTTGTACGGTAGAACACGGTCAATAGACCTGTCGGGCTCTTAGCCAACGGTCAATGGTATGTAGTACTTAAAGAGCGTATTGTTTGTTAATGATACGTGTCATTTTCAATGTCAATGTAACTCTACACATTGCTATTTGATTCTGTAATGCATATGTAACGAAACGCCAACTGTCGTTTTGTAAACAGCGTTTAGTGTAAACAAGCTCCGCATACACAAACAGCTCAGGTGTGATTACACTATTTCGTAGTCCTTCTTCCTGGAGCGCTCGCCCCGGCGGCAAAGAGGATATAATCACTACGTTTTAAGAGACAGTGGAACAAAGTAGTCTCTGCCTACCCCTGTGGGAAAGAGGCGTGACGGTATGTATGTATGTATGTATTTAAGAGACGGCACTTCATAGAAAAAAATAGCAAATGTATTAACTTTATTATAAACGACCTTACCAACATTCAGACATCAGTCTTGCATTCCGTTATGTTGGTCACAATGCTACTTGACATGACCCTAGTGCTGCAAAGTATTCAGTAGGGTTACCGAAGTTATCGATAATAGTGATGTCATAAAAATATTTACATCGATACTTTTCCGTAAGGCCGCTTATACCGTTCAACATATACGTTTCTTTTCTCTATTCATCATCATCATCATCATCATCAGATAAAATATCATGCTGGCCTGGGAGCAAAGAAAAAACATAGAATGTTCCAGTTGCTTCTCTACCCGCGCAGATGGTAAAAGCCCGTCGAGGGAATGGGCGATTATTTATTAATTAATTATTTATCACTACATAGTCACTACATAGTATAAAATAAAGTCGCTTTCTCTGTCCCTATGTCCCTTTGACTGTATGCTTATATCTTCAAAACTACACAACGGATTTTGATGCGGTTTTTTTAATAGATAGAGTGATTCAAGAGGAAGGTTTTTATGTATAATTCTACGCAGACGAAGTCGCGGGCAGAAGCTAGTTTATTTATAAAAACACATGCAAGTTTTACAGTGCATCAGAACCAAAACACTCACACATTAATTAATACCTAGGTAGGTACCTGTCAAAACGGAAATATTACATAATATATTATACTATAGGAATCATGTTATAGGCGATGAGGCTAGCAACCCATCACTATTTTGATTCCATTTTCCACCTATACGTCCACAATCTTGCTAAATGTGGCCTGTAGGTTGTTACCTTAGGCTCTGTCTAAGTAAGGTATGAAGACGTGATTTGTGTGTGTGTGTGTGTGTGTGTGTGTGTAATATATCATGCGTAATTTTGCATAATTCGTTTGAAACTTTAATGTTGGTCGTATTGTGTTCTTGGCAATGACAAACGCCAGTAATAAAATATAACATTTATTTATAGATCTTCCTCAAAGAATCAGAGGCGACACTGAACGATTCTGCTTTTGTTATTATCTCTGCCTACACATATATTTACATACATACATACATAAATCACGTCTTTATCCCTTACGGTATAGACAGAGCCTACGGTAACAAAACCTTAAGGTCACGTTGAGCATGATTGTGGGCGTATGGATGGAAAGGGGAATCAAAACAGTGAGGTAGCTAGCCACATCGCCTATATAACATGATCCCTAAGATTTTCGACCAATCCCTCGATGGGCTTTTACCATCTGGGCATCTGGTACATTCTATGTTTTTTCTTTGCTCCCAGACCAGCGTGGAAGCATTTACATACATGCATACACAAATCACGACTTTGTCCCTTACGGGGTAGACAGAGCTTTTTTTTTTAACGGAGAGGAACTCTTTATGGATGCCCTAGGCACTGGGATGCCTAGGGTTATGTGGGACTCCCCCCCCGAAGGGGTATACCCGAATTAAAAACTCTCCGGCGTTGCCTCAATCCGGGGTGATGGGGACGCAGTGGGATGCCACTAGGGTTTCACCACAAACGCCCCCCCCGGTGGCCCCGGCGCCCGCCAGGACCGCGCCAAGAAGGGGAGGGCCCGTACGCTGGGCCCGTCTTCCCTTAGACAACGAGACCGTGCAATGCAGGGAGGTAGACGGGGTAGGCAGAGCCTAAGGTAGCAAAACCTTAAGGCCACGTTTAGCATGATTGTGGGAGTATGGATGGAAAGGGGAATCAAAACAGTGAGGTTGCTAGCCACATCGCCTATATAACATGATCCCTAAGATTTTCGACCAATCCCTCGATGGGCTTTTACCATCTGCGCGGTAAGAGAAGCAACTGGTAAATTCTATGTTTTTTTTTACTCCCAGACCAGTATGGAAAAAAAAAGCCGTGGTAGCCTAGTGGTTTGACCTGTGGCCTCTCAAGCAGAGCGTCGTGGGTTCAAATCCCGGGCGCGCACCTCTGAGTTTTTCGGAATTTATGTGCGCAAATTACATTTGCAATTTGCCATGAGCTTTTCGGTGAAGGAAAAACATCGTGAGGAAACCTGCACACATCAGCGAAGAAATTCAATGGTGTGTGTTAAGTTCCCAATCCGCACTGGGCGCGCGTGGGAACTATAGCCCAAACCCTCCAATACACGGAGGAGGCCTATGCCGTGAGGCACGCCGAATTACGCGACAATTAAATAATAATAATAATAATAAAATAAAAACAACAACAACATACTTACTGAAATTGTAGCGAATTCGGAATAAAAAAGGCTATAATAATAAAATAAAAAAAGTATGGAAGAAATGTGTAAATTGGTTGGAATATAAAAATAATTCTTAGAAGTGTTGGGAAAAGTTGGCGATGCGGCTAGCATCCCATCATTATTTTGATTTCCCTTTCCAGCTATACGCCCTTAATGTTGCTAAACGTGGCCGTAAGGTTTTGTTACCTTAGGCTCTGTGTACCCCGTAAGTATGTATGTTGGGAAAACTCAAGCTTAGGACGTAAATTTTAATTCTGCATTTAAATTAATTGTAACTGTAACACTTTGTTCATAATAAAACTAGCTGTTGCCCGCAACTTCGTCTGCATAGAATTCGTTTATCGCTATCCCCCAGGAATTACTTAATTTTCCGGGATAAAAGTAGCCTATTTAGTTATTCCAGACTATAAATTATCTATGTTCCAAATTTCATCGAGATCTGTCCAGCCGTTCTGGCGTGAAAGAGTAGCAAACATCCATCCATCCATACTTACAAACTTTCGCGTAAAAAAAAATAATAATAATGTAATTAGAAAATATCCATGGACTTAAAAATCTAGACAATTTCCTAGAAATTAACTTCCTTAATAATATTATTGAGTTAAGTCTTAATAAAATAGCAAATCGTTGTGTTAATGAAGCCACAGTTTATCAGTAACCAGTTATATCTGAATAAACGCGGATACGGCGAGTTAGAACTGGTTTAAACTGGTTCGAAGAGAAATGGCGGATTACATGGAATTAGATAGCATTTGCACATTATCTACGTATGTACTGTGATGTAATTATGATTAATTATAAAAATTAGAATATTTATGAACGTTTTTACAAATTATCTTTTTATTATTACACATAAACGGATAACTCACGTATAAAAAGTCGAGTGATGCTCGACATGTTTCGGACTATTTCGTAGTCCTTCTTCCTGGAGCGCTCGCCCCATACAAAAAAAAAGACAATGAAAACGAGGGTAGTTGTGCGCCGCTGCCAGTTGCGTCGAGCAGCCGCGCGAGCAGAGCGCTGGCGCGCAGTGTTCGTTTCGCTGCCGCCGGGGCTGAGAGCTGCGGTTCGTTATTGGATCCTTCCGAGAGGAAGAGCAATGCTTGGTCCGCACCCTGGGCATCGGTTAATGATTTCCTGGCAGATTCTGAGGGATATCGTTATCCGTCGGCTAAGAGCCCGACGGAGGTCTTTTGACCGTGTTCTACCGTACAACGATGCGGACGTTTTATCACACGATTTTTTTATCGCACGACACGATCGATCGATATGGCCACATTAGAAAAAGAAGAAAAATCTAGCAACTCGTTGACATTTTCTTGACAGACCGAAAAACTAACCGTCAAACCATTGATTGCTTATTTGTTATTGTCAATTTTTGAAAACTTTATTTGATAATTACTCGATTTAAAAACGCGGAGTGTTTGCTTACCAAACCGCAACTGATTTTTGTGCACGTTTTTTGTGTCTCTCGAAAAATTTTGAGTAACATAAAATATTAATGTGCGAGCATTGTTTAGAGCTACAAAGATGCTACAGAAATGCTACAATAAGAGTTAAAAGTGACAAATCCCGTGTAATTATTAAAATAATGTTAACATTAACAAACTGTTTAGACTAAAATACTGTTTCGAGTGCAAGTAAAAGCAACAAAAATGCTAACGCCACGTTAGACGCGCTTCAAAAACTTTAGAGTGGCATAAATTTAGAGTACGACAAAATTTAGAGTGCCACAAATGTCGTTTATAAAGAAGCTTAAGGGTTTGAGTGTTGCCAGGGAGAGACAGCCTGAGCTGACGAGGAGTCAGTATTCCCTCGTGTCTTGTGAGGACCTGACTGCAGGGGCTCTCCAGCTCTGGTTGGGGCTGCCAGAAGAAGTGAAGTACGATCCGGCGCTTGCGCCGTTCCGGCAGTTCTATGAGAAAGAGAATGGTGAGTTTTATACTAGAATAATCTAACCTACACACACACACACACACACACACACAAAAATCACGTCTTCATCCCTTACGGGGTAGACAGAGCCCAAGGTGACAAGAGTTACAGGCCACGTTTAGCATGATTGTGGGGCTAGGTATAGATATCAAAATAGTGATGGGTTGCTAGCCGCATCGCCTATAAGGAGCCGTCCATTAATCATGTGATGTTTTTTTAGCACTTTTAACTCCCCCCCTCACTTGGTGATACGTGGTGAGGTTAACTACCCCCCCCTTCCCATTCCAAAATCACGTGTACTTTTAGTACCTACAGAGTTTTAAAATTTTTAGAATATTATCTTTAAATACAGGTATAAAAGTATAATCTAAGTTTATGCTAGAAAATTAAGGAACATGATAAAAATGTCTAGACAGACAGTCAAGGTCACTACACGCCGCTTTTCGGTTTAAAAATCGCGCATTTGACGAATAAATACACGTGATATCTTACTATACCCCCCGCCCCTCTTGTGATATTTCGTGATGTTTGCCGAACCCCTCCCCCCTTTCGTAGCCTCACGTGATTAATGGACGGCCCCTAACATGATTCCTATGGGGGTGCGAGTCGGGTTACCTCCACGTGTGGTCAAGAGCTGCGGTTCCTTTTTGGATCCGTCCGGGGGGAAGAGCAGTGCTTGATCCGGTGCACCCTGGGCATCGGCTAATGATTTCCTGGCAGTTTCTGAGGGATATCATTGACCGTTGGCTAAGAGCCCGACGGGGGGGGAAGGGGGGTCTTTGACCATTACCGTGCAACGTTGCCGACATTTTGTCACAAGATTTTTTAATTATATTTTTGTTACTTTGACATTGGCGAAGTTGTCGTCGCTATAACGACTTGAAACGCCACAAATAAGAAGAAGAAGAAGATGATTCCTATGATTTTTGCCCATTCCCTCATTATCTCGTTAAGAGAATACTAAAATCCGCAATCTGCTTCGCATTGTAAATATTTACGATTCGAAATCTGGCGGTCGCGTCTGCAAAAAAACCCGAGTCCACCATAAATGACACAACTCGAAATAACCCACGCTCGAATTTCAACCCTCTACCGTCTACTGAAGGTTACAAATTGAGCGTGAAATGTGCGAACTTAGGTCGTTTGTCAAAGGTACCGTCTCTTGCGCATTTTTTGTCACCGTTCCAATACGAGCCCGTGCAACGCTATTTAAAACTGGTTAAATCCGGTTCGCGGTACACAAACAAGCATACATGCAGACAGACAGTGGCACAGTAACGATTATAACAGTAGGTTAACTTTGCGACTGAGACTAGAAGGACTTTGGCGGTACCTATAATCATTACATAGTATAAAACAAAGTCGCTTTCTCTGTCCCTATGTCCCTATGTCCCTATGTATGCTTATATCTTCAACACTACGCAACGGATTTTGATGCGGTTTTTTTAATAGATAGAGTGATTCAAGAGGAAGGTTTTTATGTATAATTCTACGCAGGCGAAGTCGCGGGCAGAAGCTAGTTATTAATAAGTATAAAAAATATAGCCCATCGCCCTCGATGGCGGGAGGGGCGAAAATCTTAGGAATCATGTTATAGGCGAAGCGGCTAGCAAGCCATCACTATTTGGATTACTCTTTCTACCTATACGCCCACAATCTCCTAAACGTGGCCTTTAGGTCTTGTTGCCTTGGGCTCTGTCTACCCCGTAAGGGATAAGGATGTGATTTATGTAGGTATGTATGTATAATGTATAACATGTAAATTAGATAAAGGTTAACAGGTAGAGATCCCTTATATAAGTTCGCCTTTATGCATATACTTAATGTATTTTTTGTGATTTGTGTCTGTTTCTTTATATTTGTACAATAAAGCATTTACTCACTTACTTAATACTTAGATACATACATAAATCACGTCTTTACCCCTTACGGGGTAGACAGAGCCTAAGGTAACAATACCTACAGGCCACGTTTAGCATGATTGTGGTTGTATGGATGGAAAGAGGAATCAAAATCGTGATGGGTTGCTAGCCACATCGCTTATAACATGATTCCTAAGACTTTCGCTCATTCCTACCATGGGCTTTTACCATGCGCGGGAAGAGAAGCAACTGGTACATTCTATGTTTTTTTCTTTGTTACTAGACCAGCATGGCAGTGGTAGCGTAGAATATGTATGTATGTATGTATAACTCTTTATTTGACATAAAACACAAGAAAAAGATGAATACAGGACTCATCCTTAAAAGGGATCTCTTCCAGTATACTGTCACTGTGCAATACTGTTGTTTATTGTCATACTGTGGTTGTAGTCGTAAAAGGTACCGGTCGGAGGACTTACTGCTATTTGGAATTGCGGCCAGCCAACGCGAGGGTATTGCCATTTGATTTCTAGAACATATCTCTGCTAGGACGGTATTAATATAACTTAGCTGGAATACCAAATGTTAGATGTTATTTTCTAACGAATCTCATGGTTTGTATGTATGTATGTGTGTGTATAAATAAATCACGTCTTTATCCCTTACGGGGTAGATAGAGCCTAAGGTAACAAGAGCTAAAGGCCACGTTTAGCATGATTTCGGGCGTATAGGAGAGGGGAATCAAAATAGTGATGGGTAGAGCATAGCGTATAACATGATTCCTAAGATTCTTCCATGCTGGTCTGGGAGCAAAGGAAAAACATAGAATGTGGCAGTTGCTTCTCGTCCCGCGCAGATGGTAAAAACCCATCACTATTCTGATTCCTCTTCCACCTAGTCGCCTCCAATCATGCTAAACGTGGTTTTAGGTTCATTCCGTCGAAATTTCAGTTTACCCTTTTACCAATACTCCTACAACTCAAAAGGACTTAGTGTCAAAATACCTAATTTCCAGAATGCCTAAAATTTTTCTTCATTACACAATATACCCAATATGACTGATTTTTAAAATGTCTAATTCTCATAAGACTCAAAATACACATCTTTATCAGTGGCGGACTAAGCCCGTCAGAGGCCCGGGGCGACAAAACTAAATTAACCCCAACTTAAAAAAATATATAGTTTTGTCCGTACACAGAGATGGGAATCCCCTCCCTCAGCATATTGGACGCGTTCAGCAAAGTTAAAAGAACATTAGTACTGCGTAAAAATTCTAGATCGCTAAAGTGTTTTGATCTTGATGACATTATTTAGGTACTAACTACTAAGCACATTTTTAAAGTCTTGTTTAGGATTTGATCAGGAGAACGCGGAGGCATTTGGGGCCCCCCAAAGACCGGGGGCCCGGGGCGGGCCGCGCCTTCCGCCCCCCTGTTAGTCCGCCACTGACCTTTATCGCAGTATACCGTATATTCAAAACAACCATGTGTCAGAATACCTAAATTTCTATTGATGATTAAAATCTATTTATTATCTTCTTTAGTGCTGGCCACTTTATCACATATCAGGTTCAAAAAGAGCTCATGATTCTTGGTACAAAAAATTAGGCATTTTGAACCTGTGACATTTTGACATTCTGGAGTTTTCAGTTTAAGTTATTTAGAAATTTTGTCGTATCTATGATTCGGTATTTTAAGGAAATGTACATTTCAAAATTTAGACATTTCGGACATGAGACGTTTTAGGTCGATGTCATTATGACATTTGTGTATCTTAGGAATGAGGCAGTTTAATTTTTAGGTATTATGAGCCCTTGGTAATTTGAAATTTGAATGGAATTAACCTAAAACCTAAACGTGGCCTTTAGGTCTTGTTACCTCTAGCTCTGTCTACCTCGTAAGTAATGTGAGTGTGTATGTAAGATTCCTATTTTAAATGCAGCATTATCAAACATGTTTTCCGGGTATCAGAGGTACCTTCACACAATGCTATATTAGTCATATTCCGCCCACGTCTGTTTGCTGTGGAGATATAACATAGCATTACAAATTAGATCGTTCCTTATGGGGCAATAATACGCGTAATACATTATTTACTTGTTCAATTTCTCGGTAAAACATAACCTTCTAATAAGGCAGTTTCAAGTTCGCGGCGTACAAGTGCTGGAATGATATATTCCTCCCATTGACGTACAATACACAACTAGACTCCCAATCACGCTCAAAAACTGTCCGAAGCAAAAGTCTGAACGACGCGTCTATTGTTCAGAGTTTTGGTTCAGTTGTTTCGACCGCGCTTTGATAACAATGTATATTAAGTCTCTTTCGCACCGTAATCTTAGTATTGAGAACAAAAGAGACAGGCAGGTTTCTAGCGCGTGGCGTCGTGTCATTACTTCTCACGATCCTACGCCATTGATATTAAACATTACTGCCACGAAATAAGGTGTCAATTTGAACGAATATGTTAATGTTATCTGTCTAAGTCGATGTGTTGACACACACAACACATAGACAAAGCAACTCGGACATTTCTTGAGGAACCTTTGTTAGCGACTGAGAGTCTAGTTGTTTGTTGTAAGTCAATGATTCCTCCCCCTATCCAAGGTGCGTCAAGGAGAGATGAGATCGTTTCCCCAAACTTGTTAATTCCGCGTAGCAATATTTCCATTCGCATTTTTCCCCACTCCAATTTCTATACATTCGACTTTTTTATCATTCACAAGTATTGCCAATAGTCATAATTATTCAATTGCATATTTACTCAATCAGTTTTTTTTATTATTCGCTAATTTTACCAGGGTCCTGATTAGGTATCTACCTAATAGTGAATCGACTATAATTTCAAAGCCGGTACATAGATACTTTCGAATATAGGTATCGGTATCGTGTCGGCAAAAAGACGTATCGATGCATCCCGACCATATCAAATTTTTAAATATGGGAACAATGTCGCGTAAGAAATTAGAATATTGCAAAAAATAACGACAGGGAAACTTTTGGTATAAAATTAAAATATTGTGCGAAATGTCGGTTAGGCATGTTAGAGAATAGGAATGCAAGCGAATGATAAAAAAGGTGAATGATTAGAAATTCGAGTGGGGAAAAATGCGAATGGAAATATTGCTACGCGGAATTAACAAGTTTGGGGAAACGATCTAATCTCTCGCGTCAAGTGGTTACCTTCAAGCGCAAGCTGAAGGATAACTTATTGACGCTCCAAAGACCCTTGCAATAGTCCCTCATCACTTTGCACTTTGATATGCCAGCCTATTGTTATTAAACAATTTAGTTTACCCTCCTTTTTATTTTTAGTTTAGTGTAAAATTATTAATTCATGTATTATTTTAGTAACACATAAGGTTTCTATCTATTTATTACTTTATTTACGTAAACGTTTATGGATTGTGTAATATATTTTATCTGTGTATCGTTTCGTGAGTCACAGACGGTTCTGGCTGAAAATCAGTGCTGCAGGTGTCTAACACAGCGTAATGCTGAGCCAGCGACCGTTTCACTTTTGCGAAGACACACACAACGCGAATGATCTATTTTTCATGTCTGTGTTTATTTTTCCGGTTTATTTTCTATAAATGTATGTATATTCTCTTATATTTGTACGTCTTGCAAAAAGGAATAAATGTCTTCTTTATTTCTTTCTAATATATTAACTACTTAGTATCATCCTTCCATGCTGGCCTGGGAGCAAAGAAAAAAACATAGAATTTACATTGGTAAATGAGCTGGTGGACTTTTATCATCTGCGCGGGAAGAGAATCAATTGTGCTTCTCTTCCCGCGCAGATGGTAAAGCCCATCGAGGGAATGGGCGAGTCTTAGGAATCATGTTATAGGCGATGCGGCTAGTAACCCATCACCAGTTTGATTCCATTTTCCATCTGTACCTAGCCCCACAATCTTGCTAAACGTGACCTGTAGGTCTGGTAACCTAAGGCTCTGTTTACCCCGTAAGGGATAACGTGATTTGTGTATGTGTGTGTATATATATGTAAAATTGTGGGACAAAATGGGACCCGGTAGAACACCCATGCTGTACCAAATTGGTCGTTATGTTGATGTAACTTATTAACCGGTTTCAAAAAAGGAAGTTCTCAATTCGTCTGTATTTTTAACAATGACAGAATAGTCCGTGTCCGAATATGGTGTTATGATTAAACAAAGGTAGCACATTTTCAATGTCAGTTCTTAAGGAAAACCTAAGATACGCGACAAACAAAGGCATGAAATGACACATACATACAGTCACGCCTCTTTCCCATAGGGGTAGGCAGAGACTTTGTTCCACTTGCTACGATCCTGACATAACTATTTCGCTTCATCCACATTCATCAATCGGTTAAAGATAACTGCTTCAAAATTGACTCACAAGATTCTACCCGGACAAACATAATTACATACACACAAAAACATCTAAACGACACTGAAAATTGGAACACAGGAAAATCCGAAAAGTAAAGCTATGGCCAGGAATCGAACCCGGATCCTCGCATTCCGTGATGCGTGCTAGACCGCTACACTACTCATAACAGGTAAAAGTAAAGCTATGTCATCTGTTTGAATGTGTCTGTACGACACAATTACAAACTCCCGTGGAACTACTGCTCACCAGGGACAAGAGAAGGCGCTGTTTTTCAAATGATCATCATCATCTCAGCCATTACAAGTCCACTGCTGGACATAGGCCTCTCCTTTAGATCTTCAATAAGACCGGTTGGAAGCGGCTTGCATCCAGCGCGATCCTCCGATCTTTCAAATGATAGGTACTGTCAAATGATTCGAGAATTTTTACTTCTTGATTTTGATTTTTTTTAATACTTATTTATGCACAAGCTGCCCGCGATTACGTTTCCGCAGAATTCGCTTATCGCTATCCCGCGGGAACTACGCTGTTTTCTGGGATAAAAACTATCCCATGTCCGTCCCTGGGACTGAAACTAACTGTATACCAAATTTCAGCTAATTATGTATGTATGTTCAATGTAACCGCGGCATATAAGGTCAGCACGCCGATTTAACTTAATTAGATGCTTAAGTTGTTGTGTACTAAGCTGCATAAGTTATTTAGCTTTTTAACTGTCCCACGGGAACTCTTAAAGTTTTCGGGATTAAAAGTATCTAAATTATTGACCAGAGATATAAGGTACCACCACGCAATATTTCATTTAAATCGGTCCAAAAGTTTTGGAGATTAGCGAACACAGACATAGGTAAATGAACACATTTCATACATACAGACAAAAATTATAAAATCATTTTTTTTCGTGTTTTATTAGTCTTACCTAATCGTTAGCACTCTATTTTTGATGAATTTATTAAATGTACAGACACGAACTTTCTACTGATTTATTATAATTACTAGCGACTCGCCCTGGCTTCGCACGGTATATTATGCATGTATTATACATATAAACCTTCCTCTTGAATCACTCTATCTATTAAAAAAACCTCATCAAAATCCGTTGTGTGGTTTTGAAGATATAAGCATACTTAGGGACATAGGGACACAGGGACAGCGAAGCGACTTTATTTTATACTATGTAGTGATGTACCTATAGATTTGACCTTAGGTACGTAACTTACATAATTATGTCAATTTGTGGCCGTACTCATTTATGTTCTTCGTTACTAAAAAAGTGATGGCTACGTAGGTACATAGTTTAGATGTTTTTTAATGAAAAAAAAGTGTACGACACCCTAATGATAATGATATTCTAATTCTCATTATTCCGTGATTTCGGTATCGTTCGCGTAATAATGTCAATTTCGCTCAATGATCGTCATTATGTGTCATTTTTTTATTATTTCCGCTTTCGGATGATTTAAAATTTCAACCAACCAAATAATGTATTCGTATATCGGGTTCTATCTATTTATTACTTTGTTTACGTTAAAGTTTATGGACTATGTAGTATATTTTATCTGTGTATCGTTTCGTGAGTCACTGACGGTTCTGGCTGAAAATCAGTGCTGCAGGTGTCTAACACCTTAGCGTAATGCTGAGCCAGTGACTTTTGCGAAGACACTTTGCATAGGTATTAGGTATTCTCTTATATTTGTGTGTCTTGCAAAAAGGAATAAATGTCTTCTTTCTTTCTTTCTTTCTAACATAGGTACATACATACATACATGCATAAATCACGTCTTTATCCCTTACGGGGTAAGGTAACAAAACCTTAAGGCCACGTTTAGCATGATTAAGGGCGTATAGCTGGAAAGGGGAATCAAAATAGTGATGGGTTGCTAGCCGCATCGCCTATAACATCATTCCTAAAACTTTCGCCCATTCCCTCGATGGGCTTTTACCATGCGCGGGAAGAGATGCTGGTAAATTCTATGTTTTTTCTTTACTCCCATACCAGCATGGAAGAATTATTTCTAATATACTTAGTATCTTAGTATCGCTCTGTATCGATAAGGCCGCCTATTGTTACCTTGTAATAATATTCTGTATACCTTTTTTCTGTTTTGGTTGTTATATGTGGTGTTCAATAAACAGTTATTGTATTGTATTGTATTGTATTGTATCATCCTTGCACGCTGTTCTGGGAGCAAAGACAAAACAGAATATACCAGCTGCTTCTCTTCCCGTGTTTGGTTAAAACCCATCGAAGGAATGGGTGAAAATTGTAGGTATTAGTTAGGTACATGAGCCGTGGGTTTTTAAATTTAAATTTTTGCTTTTTTTACAGCAAAACTAGAATCAGTGGCTCTCAAGCAACGCAAGAGTTCAGTACCGAAGAGCAAGCGCCTGCCTTCCGTCAACTCCGCGCCCCACCTCAACAACGCGGAGGCTCGACAAAATGGCGTCAGCGACGATCAAAATGGCGCCGCTGTCATGCATTTCGCAGGACCAATCGAGTGTAAGACTGAGTTGGAAAAAGACAATCAGTAAGTTCTGATAATATTACCTACTGTTTAGGCTTCCGTACCCAAAGGTTTAAACGGGCCTCTACAGGGCCG
Organism: Pandemis cinnamomeana; assembly: GCA_932294345.1. Classification (NCBI taxonomy): domain Eukaryota; kingdom Metazoa; phylum Arthropoda; class Insecta; order Lepidoptera; family Tortricidae; genus Pandemis; species Pandemis cinnamomeana. Next base: position 4,546,359 of record OW028731.1, read on the forward strand.
GATCTACCATATGGCTTTACCATATAAAAGTATAACAAAAAAAAATTTGACTTTGACATGACTTAGCTGGGGGCCCCTTGAATCCACGGGGCCCTGGGCTGAAGCTCAAAGTCAAAAGACTTTGAGTGGGCCCCTAAGTAGTTTGTTTTTTTTTTTTTTTTACTACGAACTGACCAGTGATTGACCTCTATCTCACTTGGTGGAAGGTGCAGATGAGGCCAAAGGTGTAACTCACTGGTTCAGTAATAGCCTATTCACTCTAGCCTTGAAGAGCCCTAGGTTGTATCTGTCCGGAAATACAGACGATGGGAGCGAATTCCATTCCCTAGCAGTTCGCATTAGGAAGGATGAAGCAAACCGCCTCGTGCGGGTCAATGGTAGTATTAGTCCAGGGCCCCCTAAACTCACGGTCCGGCCCTGGGCCTCTATTACTAAGACTCCACTGGCCGTCTGTCTCTCTATCTGTCTGTCTGTCACCAGGGGCCAGGCCACTACAGCTCTAATCAAAGTTTTCACTAGTTCAAAAGATTAACGAGAGCTGTGATTGTCTTATGCTACTAGTATTTCTAATTCAGCACAATTTTTCAACACTCCCCATATAGATCTGTTTAGTTAGTCTACTTTCATCCATCCGCTCTATGTGACCAAACCAACTAAGCATACTTTTTTAGGGTTCCGTACCTCAAAAGGAAAAAACGGAACCCTTATAGGATCACTTTGTTGTCCGTCTGTCCGTCTGTCACGACCCTTTTTCTCAGTAACGCGTGGAGGTATGAAGCTGAAATTTATATCAATTACTCAGGTCTACTGTCCCTTGAAGCTGTGAAAAAATCAAACTTCTAAGCCAGGGTTTCTTAAACTTTTTGCAGTCACGGACCACTTTCACAATTTAAACAACTTCACGGACCCCTCTCAAAAAATATTTTAGGGAAATAATAAAAAACCTTATTTAAATAAAAAAAAACTTTTATTGCTAGTTTCGCTTAAATGATGCGTCTTGTCAAGTTTACGACACAATTTCCTAATAAATATGATTACATTTAACTGACCTACTGCGGACCCCCGATAGACATGCCACGGACCCCTAAGGGGTCCGTGGACCACACTTTAAGAAACTTAGAATCTAAGCCAACGCAATCAAAAGATACAGCCGTTTATGCCGCAAATTTCCGCAAATTTTCAACTCTCAAGGGAATCAAAACCTACAAGGTAGTTCCCGTGAACGCAGAATCTTGAAATTTGGTATGAAGGTAGGTCTTATAGCACAGATTAAAGAATAATTGCGAAAACCGTAAATGTGTATGTATGTCTGTATATAGCAGTGACCAATATAAAGTAACCCCACACTGCGTACATTTTGCTTTGGAACAGGGCTCTGCTTACACTGGTTTTAAATATCCAGTAAACCCGCCTTTTTCTCAGTAACGCGTGGAGGTATGAAGCTGAAATTTATGTCAATTACTCAGGTCTACTGTCCCTTGAAGCTGTGAAAAAATCAAACTTCTAAGCCAACGCAATCAAAAGATACAGCCGTTTATGCCGCAAATTTCCGCATATTTTCAACTCTCAAGGGAATCAAAACCTACAAGGTAGTTCCCGTGAACGCAGAATCTTGAAATTTGGTATGAAGGTAGGTCTTATAGCACAGATTAAAGAATAATTGCGAAAACCGTAAATGTGTATGTATGTCTGTATATAGCAGTGACCAATATAAAGTAACCCCACACTGCGTACATTTTGCTTTGGAACAGGGCTCTGCTTACACTGGTTTTAGATATTTATAGATAATGATACGGAACCCTCGGTGCGCGAGTCCGACTCGCACTTGACCGGTTTTTCTATCCTAGTCACTATATCCTCTTTCACACCAGCACGTTCCCTTATCACACTATTCCATTCTATCTTTCAGTGATACACCTTCCATAATTCTTAACACTCATCGAATCATGAAGTTAATAGTTTTAATATCATAATAAAAATTCGAAAATCTTAGGAATCATATTATAGGCGATGCGGCTAGCAACTCGTCACTATTTTGATTTCCCTTTTCACCTATACGTCTACAATCATGCTAAACGTGGCCATTGGGTCTTGTTAGCTTAGGCTCTGTCAACCCTGTAAGGGATAAAGACGTAATTTATGTATGTACGTATGTATGTATACATATTGTAACAGTATTGTCTTGTTTTTTTGCAGTGACCAGTTGCATCATGTACATAGAAATCCGACAAAGGTATGTCAAAAAGAAATATTTAGGGCCTTCTTCACTATTCTCAGTTAAGACCCTGATATTATAAGTGTCGGTTGTCCATGAAGTCGTCTGTTTCACGGTAAGAAATAGAGAGGGAATCGTTGATAACTGACTCTTGAGATATCAGTAACTTTACAGAAAGTGGTGTGACAGGCCCTTTAAGATCTCATTTTACATCCAAGTTGATAATAGAATTCAAGCCCATGGAAAAAAAAACATGTGAAATGAACCAGCGTGAATAGAACTGTTACTATATCATAAAATAACTCTGAGCGCTATGCCGTCATTTCTGAGCGGTAGGTACATTTATGGAATTTCTCAGGTACAAGTGAGGATTTACGACTAATTCTTATTTTACGGCGTTCTTATAGCTTACAGATGATTAAAAATAAATGTCGAAAAACCTAGTGCCGCTTTAAAGTGGTGGTGCCGCAAGTTAGTGTAATTTGCAATTTTCAAAGTATGAAAAAAAATCTGTACCGCCCAGAAATGACGGCATAGCGCTCAGAGTTATTTTATGATATAGTAACAGCCTTCTAAGCTTCATTCACGCTGGTTCATTTCAAACGTTTTTTTTCCATGGGCTTGTAATCTATTTGTCCGGGTGGAATCTTGCGACTCAATTTTGTTAGGACACTTAATGTAAGTCAGATGACAATACTGTTAGTGGAGTTCTGGTGACCCAGCCAGGATCGTCTCCGCAGGAGGGAACTCTTCAACGGTTGGTCCAATTGACTTGAAATTTTGGTACACACGTAGGACGGATGACAATGCAGGTACAGTCAACAAAGAGTACAGTCCGCATAAAAGCTTGTATCTGAAATGTAATTTTTAGATTTGGTTATTAACTGCTGGTCTTCCATGATGGTCTGGGAGCAAAGAAAAAACATAGAATGTACCAGTTGCTTCTCTTCCCGCGAAGATGGTAAAATCCCATCGAGGGAATGGGCGAAAACCACAGGAATCATGTATGCCATAGGCGATGCGGCTAGCAATCCATCACTATTTTGATTCCCCTTTCCACCTATTTCTACAATTATGCTGAACGTGGCCTTTAGGTCTTGTTACCTCAGGCTCTGTCTAAGGGATAAAGACGTGATTTGTGTATGTGTATGTATGTATGTATGTTATTAACTGATCAACTATTGCTAACAGTGGGACCAAGCCAAAAACTACACGAAGATCACTCTGCTGGTGGGATGCTGGGTGTTCTTCACCGTCATCTTCTTCATGTTCAGCGAGAAAGAGACAGTCGTCAGGAACTCTGTGCTGGTGCCAGGGGTGACCAAAGGTGAGTCTCTCCTCTTAGCCAGGGATAGGGAACCAGTTTTTCAAAATAACCGTCTTGGGGTCAATGACCGCAACCGGAATGGATTGCTGTTTACGGTTTGGTTACTGCTTTTTTAACCGACTTCAAAAAAAGGAGGAGGTTCTCAATTCGTCTGTATGTTTTTTTTATCCGTCTCTTTCATACTGGTCTGGGAGAATGTACCAATTGCTTCTCTTCCCGCGCAGATGGTGGTTGAGGGAAAATCGAGTGAGCGAAAATCTTAGGAATCATGTTATAGGCGATGCTAGCAACCCATCACTATTTTGATTCCCCTTTCTACCTATACGCCCACAATCATGCTAAACGTGCGCTTTAGTTATTGTCGCCTTAGGCTTTGTCTACCCCGTAAGGGATAAAGTCGTGATTTATGTATGTTACATAAATCACGTGTTGTATTAAAGAAACTGGTTCTCGCACCAATTTCGATTTTTTGGGTGAAGTTAACAGCTTAACTTGGGTTAACGCACTATCTCTTGTCATCTCTCTTCAAACAGTCTGTAGCCAGCGCATGCAGGAAAGAGATAGAAAGAGCATCGCGGCGTGACATGAACATAACAGACGCACATTTCTAACTTTCGTAAGAAAGTACCAGCGCCGTTGCCAGCTCAGTAGGAACAAACGCGCTTAAAGTGGTGAGGGTAGAATGAAATGTGTAGGAACTGTCATAAAACGTGTTGGACTTGGTTGAATTATTATCTTGGGGTGCGAGTCGGGTTACCTCCGCGTGTGGTCACGAGTTGCAGTTCGTTTTTGGATCTTTCCGGGGCGAAGAGCAGTGCTAAGTCCGGCGCACCCTGGACATCGACTAATGATTCCCTGGGGGATGTCATTGACCGTTGACTAAGAGCCCGACAGGAGGGGGGGGGGGGGTGTCTTTGACCATTACCCAACGTTGCCGACATTTTGTCACAAGGTTTTTTAATTATGTTTTTGTTACTTTGACATTGGCGAAGTTGTCGCTATAACGACTTGATGCGCCACAAATAAGAAGGAGGAATCATTATTTTTGTGATGTTTCCAGTCATGGTGTGGTAAAGTGCAGGAAGTGAATACATTAATGCTAATTTAGAACTTTGTCTCTTTCAGACTATATCATGGACATCTCTAAAAACAAGCTGACATTACTAGTAGAACTCTCTGGACCTTTTCTGTCAGAACAGGAGGAAAAGAAACTGAACCATACGGAATTGGCGTCAAGGTCTAAAGTTGAAGTGTGGTTAGAGAGATGGGCTTTAAAGGGAGAAGGTGACAGTAATATCACAGAAACAGATGTGGTGGAAAGAGAGGTAAGCGTTTTACAAGCCAACTTCAGACCTGACTAAATAAAAAACTTACTACAAATTGACGTTTCTATCTCACGCTATACTAGCGCCTCTAGCGGTGAATTCATGCGCTTAGTTTGAGCAACTAAGCAGCGCCATCTATCGATCTGTGCCGCCTACTGGCGCGAAGGTTTGCTAAATGCTCAGATCAAGCTAAGATCACTCTGTTCGGGTCGTACTGTCAGGCGTTTTATACGAGTCAGTTGTGGTACAATTACACTAAACGGTCGCTTAACTCGTTACGAGTGCGATACAACAACGCGTTTCGTGCCATGCTGAAGCTACCCTGGCGTTGCAGTGCGTCTGGCAAGTTTGCCTCGAACAGAGTGGATGACTTTTGTGCTATAATGAGGAAACGCCACTGGGGCCCGATTTTTGAAAGCCCATGTGTGAAAATACCACTCGATAGTGGTGAAAAATTGTGCTGAATTTTAAATACAAGTAGCTAAAAGATACTTTCGGCTCTCGTTAATCTTGTGAACTAGTTAAAAATTTGATTAGAGCTGTAGTTTTGAAGATATAAAGAGATTTATACCACTTTCGAGTAATATTTTCACACATGTGCTTTCAAAAATCGGGTCCCTGGTCTTTTATGGAAAGAGTTAACAGATCCAGTATTGTACTGGTCAGGAACGTATGCGTATGTCTTGCCATGACGTCTTTTAAGGTGTGAGAAAAATAATGATTTTGTTTGATATTAATTTAAGTTATTTAATTAATTGTTTTAAGTTAATCTAATCCATTTTATTTAATTCACCCATTAACTAATTTTGATAATTGTAATTGTAATTAAATATTGTAATGGGATTAATGTCTAAATAAATAAATATATTATTATTATTATAGCTGGCGACGTCGTCCAACAGACCTTTAATCAAATACAAATACAAATACAAATACAAATACAAATACAAATACAAATACAAATACGTTTATAAATACGTTTATACGTTAAACGAAATTGTTTCAGAATTTTACGAATCCAAAGTCCTTCAAGCTTCTTAACCCCGACAACATAGACTTCAGCGTTGCGGAGAAACGGTCCGCCATTTTGGAACACGATTCGAATTTGAACGCAACGGCTGTTTACGTCATTCGTATGAGAAGCGACGCGCCAATAGCGGTGCCGCTATCGATTAGTTACACAGACGGGCCAATAGAAGAGTCGCTGGGCGTGACGTACGCTTGTCTTCTATTGGTGTTGCTTTATGCTTTGATTATTTTTGAGGTGAGTAGTAATGAATGAATGAAAAGTCCTCGCTCTTAGAATGAGCTCACGAACTTCACAAGAGAGCATTTGAATTTGTCTTGCTGTCTCACTTACTCATTTGAGGAGAGTACTAATGAATGGAATGGAATTTATGAAAAGCCCTCGCCATGCTTTCTTGTACGGCACTTAGAATGAACTCACGGACTTAACAAGAGAGCATTCGCTTCTGTCTTGCTCTCTCACTCGGTCTCATGGGTTAGATACTTGAATAGACCGAGTAAGGGAGACAACATGATAAAGCCGAATGGAATTCTAAAAGCTGACGGACTGTAATGTATTATTACATAGATTTTGGGAATTGATTGGACGATACAATAAGTTTGCTATGAAAGGGGTTCTTCCATGCTGGTCTGGGAGTAAATCAAAAACATAGAATTTACCAGTTGCTTCTCGTCCCGCAGACGGTAAAAGGCCATCGAGGGAATGGGCGAAAGTCTTGGATATCATGTTGTAGGCGATGTGGCTAACAACCCATCACTGTTTTGATTTCCCTTTCCATCCATACGCCCTAAATCATGCTAAACGTGGTCTTTAGGTCTTGTCACCTTAGGCTCTGTCTACCCCGTAAGGGATAAAGGCGTGATATTATGTATGTATGAAAGGGATTCTATAGAAAGGACAGAAAAGATGGAGATCAGGAGCTATTTCTCATAGGTGGCAACATTAGGATATTTCAACTTGAAAATCTGATCTTCCATGTTGATATGGGAGCAAAGAAAAAATACAATACAATACAATACAATACAATAACTCTAAAATATACAATGTACCAGCTGTTTCTCCTCCCGCGAAAGCCGATCGAGGGAATGGGCGATCTTAGGAATCATGTTATAGGTAATGCTAGCAACGCATCACTATTTTGATCCCCTTTTCCACGTGGCCTCTAGGTCAGAAATCAGATCAGTGTTTTAGGCGGGAAAGCGTAACAGATGGACAGAGTTACTTTCGCTTTTATAATATTACTAGCTTCTGCCCGCGACTTCGTCTGCATAGAATTATACATATAGACCTTCCTCTTGAATTACTTTATTTATTACTAGCCGTTGCCCGCAACTTCGTTTGCATAGAATTCGTTTATCGCTATCCCGCGGGAATCACGCAATTTTCCGGGATAAAAAGTAGCCTATGTGTTATTCCAGACTATAATCTATCTATGTTCCAAATTTCATCCAGATCAGCCCAGTACTTTTTGAGCCTATTCATTACAAACATACAAAAATAGGTACAAATCTTTCCTCTTTACAATAGTAGTATATAAAAAACCTTATCAAAATCCGTTGCGTAGTTTTAAAAATATAAACATACATAGGGACAGAAAGACAGCGGAAAGCGATTTAGTATTATACTATGTAGTGATAGACAGGGGGCGGGGTAGGCGACAAAGGGGAGCTGTCTCGGGGCGGGTGGGTAGTGCGCCTGCCGCCCGCACAGAGAGCCCCCCGCGGTCGTTTCACCCCGCGCCCCTGCACCGCGCGGCCGAGGACTCGATTAAGCGGTCGGTCTTTGTAGGAGTAGGAATATCTATCTATACTAATATTATAAATGCGAAAGTAACTCTGTCTGTCTGTCTGTCTGTCTGTTACCTTTTCACGCTTAAACCGCTGGGCCGATTTAGTTGAAATTTGGTATACAGATAGTTTGAGTCCCGGGAAAGGACATAGGATAGTTTTATCTCGGAAAATTGCATAGTTCCCGCGGGATAGCACAGCCCAAACCACTGGAATTTTTCAAATTTAAGGCGGAACAAAGTTCGCCGGGTCAGCTAGTTATCTATATAAAAGAAAGTCGTGTTAGTTACACTATTTATAACACGAGAACCGCTGAACAGCTTTGGTTGGAAATTGGTAGAAAGGTAGCTTAGGACCAGGAGACGGACATAGGATACTTTTTATACCGATTTTCCCACGGGATTGGAAAATTCCGAAATGTTGTACTAATAAAGCTAAACACATTATATTTAGCATGCCTACACATTATTCCTTGATTAGTATAAAGATGCTACAAAGGAATTTTTCAAATTTCCCACGGGATAAAAACACAAGGTAAATAATTGAGACTATAATTAGTAGATAATATTCCTAGAGGATCTGTAGGTGCTCTAAGAAGGGATTTTCCGAATTTCCCACGGGATAGGCAATAAAAGCCTTATACTTGGAGACATGAGTGGACGTATGGGGTGTGTCGTCACTCTGACGTTATGTGCGCGGACGAAGTCGCGGGGAAAAGCTAGTTAGTGATAATTCCTCTTTATCCACCAGATAATCAATCGCACCCTCGCCGCGATCGTGGTGTCAACGCTGGCGCTGTCCGTGCTGGCGCTGGTTGGCGAGAGACCATCGGTCCCCGAGCTGGTCTCCTGGCTGGACGTGGAGACCCTACTCCTTCTGCTCAGCATGATGCTGCTCGTCGCCATCATGGCCGAGACTGGCATGTTTGACTTCCTCGCCGTCTTTACTTTTGAGGTTAGTAATTCAAAAGAACTGAGTAAAGCTTTCGATAGTGTCGATAGGTGTAAGTAGTAGGCGACTCAGAAGCGAGCCCTGAGGAACTCCACACATTTTTATACAGATTATGCTCCGATACTTGTGCTGACTAAAATCTGTGTGTGTGTGTGTGTGTGTGCGTGTGTGTGTGTTGTTTGTGTGTCTGTATGTCCTTGCGGTACTTCTGAGCCAAGTAAAAATCGGTTCAGCCGTTTGAAGAGTACATCAGCTCTTTTCCAAAATGATGTAAGGCATTTCTGGCATAAAATTCCATAAATTTTTTTTTACTAGCTGTGACTGTCTGTGCAGAATTCGCTTAAAGCTATCCCGCGGGAACGACCTATGCAATTATCCGTTTTAAAAATATCCCGGGCTTGAAAGTATTTGTATGCATACCAATTATACCAAGCGTACTTAGGAAAACCATAGAATGTACCAGTTGCTTCTCGTCCCGCGCAGATGGCAAAAGCCCATCAAGGGAATGGGTGAAATTCTTAGGAACCATGTTATAGGCGATGCGGCTAGCAACCCATCACTGTTTTGATTCCTTTTTCCACCTATACGCCTACAATCACGCTAAACGTGGCTTTTAGGTTTTGTTACCTCGGGAACTGTCTACCCCGTAAGGGATAGACGTGATTTGTGTATGTGTATGTATGTTCATATATATATTGCTGCAATTTGCTGTTCGTGGGTTTGTTCTTTTCGCACGCCAATCAACCCGTTATATTCGGCACCCCAGCATGAGCCACAGGGGTAGGCTGGAAACCAGCGCTAGCAGCTTCTGCGTAAGCGCAGCATAAACTGAGCCTGCTCCTTTTGCCATGTGTAGATACAAGTTTTATGTTAACAAAACGTAATGTTGGTTCTTAAGTTAAGTCTGTATTTTTTTTTTTGCTACGAACTGACCAATGCTTTCTTTTTTTGATGCTGGTCTGGGAGCAAAGAAAAAACTTAGAATGTACCAGTTGCTTCTCTACCCGCGCTGATGGTAAAAGCCCATCGAGGGAATGGGCGAAAATATTAGGAATCATGTTATAGGCGATGAGGCTAGCAACCCATCACTATTTTGATTCCATTTTCCACCTATACGCCCACAATCTTGCTAAATGTGGCTTGTAGGTACCTGTTAGTTACCTTAGGCTCTGTCTACCCCGTAAGGGATAAAGACGTGATGTGTGTGTGTGTGTGTGTGTGTGTGTGACCAGTGATTGACCTCTATCTCACATGGTGGAAGGTGCAGATGAGGCCAAAGGTGTAACTCACTGGTTCAGTAATAGCCTATTCACTAGCCTTGAAGAGCCCTAGGTTGTATCTGTCCGGAAATACAGACGATGCACAGTGCGATGAAACCCCGATCTAGGTGGACAATATTATTTAAGCCTCAAAACCGACTCTGGTAGGTCATATTATGATGTCAAAATAGAAATGAAATGAAAGAAATTACAAAATCACATTAAAATTAAACCAATATAAGCTGACCTATTGGTACTAGGAATTACTACACGCGTGAAGGCCAATTTATATTGGTCATTGTTTTAGGCAGTATAAATGTAGTTTTTGACACACATTTTATATTCATATTATTTTTCACAGCACTATGAAGTAAATAAAACGACACTAATAATTTATGCGGTTTATTAGGTAAGTACCTTACTCTGAATCGCTAATTCTAATAATTTCCCAGAAATACGAGCTATATTTCTCTTGAAATTTCTTAGTGAATCTGGCGTGACTCTGCTGAAATCAAATTTAATTGAAAAATAATCGAAAAGACGGTTATTTTTATCCTTTTTAGCGTGTTTTAACCATTCTTCATAAAACTCCCTCCTAGGTACGGATAGTTCGATTTCTAAAAAAAAGTCAAAGACTCGCATCAGATCGCAGTTTCTAACATGCATCAAACGAAAGAACATTAAAAACTCTATCATTAAAAAAAAATCCAGCCCGGGGGCAAGGGGGGGCATCCTTTTCCTTGTCTATGAAACACGAAACTCATGCAAAAAAATTGGAATTTTTTACGTTGAAGTTGATTTTTATTGGCAAAGGAATATCCGTTTTTAACAATTAATATTTTAAAATGTAGTCCTTACCATTTACTTCACGATCCATGACTAGAAGTAGCACGATCTAATTGATAATTATTATAAAATACTAGCTGACCCGGCGAACTTTGTTCCGCCTTAAATTTGAAAAATTCCAGTGGTTTGGGCTGTGCTATCCCGCGGGAACTATGCAATTTTCCGGGATAAAAACTATCCTATGTCCTTTCCCGGGACTCAAACTATCTGTATACCAAATTTCAACTAAATCGGCCCAGCGGTTTAAGCGTGAAAAGGTAACAGACAGACAGACAGACAGAGTTACTTTCGCATTTATAATATTAGTAAGGATAGTAAGGATAGTAAGGATTAGTAAGGAAGTAAGGATAGTAAAGATAGTAAGAATAAGGATAGTAAGGATATAGTAAGGATTAGTTAACCGGTGGCTAATATCCGACTGGGGTTCGAGGGATGGGGCCCACCTGTCGCAAGTCGTGTGCCCGACTTGCGGCGGGTGCTTAGGCACCCTGAGTGCTGCTCCCAGTATCCCTCTGGCCTCTAGGGGCATAGCAGAGGGTACTTGGAATGTGGCGGCGCTTAGGCGGGGCCTTCGGGCATTTGAGGGTCAGCAGCTCTGCAGTTGCCCACTAAGTAACCCCTCCCACCGTGTGGGGACACGGCCTGGAGGTGGCGAAAAGTGCGGCAGTATTGCACCTATCCCGGATGCGCATCGCAAAAGAAATAATGAAATAAAATAAAGAATTAATTTAATATCATGTCAAAATTAATGAAATAAACAATGCAATTAATAAATAAATCAAAATTGGAAATTGCACTCTGATTGGCCAGCCAAAGGTCAGCAAATAAAGTTTAGCAATCAAAATAAAGTTATTTTCCTTTACCAAAAAATCTAGGGCCAATTGACGTAGTCTCAAACCAAGCCAAGTTGGTCTAGATTGTTTTCATTTATCGACGTTTCACGCAGGAACTTTTATTCTGTCTAATGAAATATTTTCACTCGATTGTATTTTCTGCGCGTCGCGACAGAAAGAGTTTTTGTATCCAGCGAGCCAACGTAATTGCGACGAGACAAAGCTTTGTTCCTTTGTAATAAACTGTGGATTTTTGCTGCAAATTAGGTCTTTATATTGCTGCTAACGAGCTGTTTAGTGACTTGTTAGGTATTGTAAAGTCGTTCGGTTTTGTTTTGTCTTCCTGTCTTTGATATAATAATATCTATTGACATAACATTAAATTATAGATTTGAAAAACCCCCACGCATTAATCGGATAACGTAAAAAAACAAAAAACTATTTTATACCAAAAATGCATAATATTCAGAAACCGAGCCACCGTCTTGTAATTTTTATAAAGTACTAGCTGACCCGGCGAACTTTGTTCCGCCTTAAATTTGAAAAAATCCAGTGGTGAGGGCTGTGCTATCCCGCGGGAACTATGCAATTTTCCGGGATAAAAACTATCGTATGTCCTTTCCCGGGACTCAAACTATCTGTATACCAAATTTCAACTAAATCGGCCCAGCGGTTTAAGCGTGAAAAGGTAACAGACAGACAGACAGACAGACAGACAGACAGAGTTACTTTCGCATTTATAATATTAGTAAGGATTGATAAGCGAAGAGCAGTAAAACGCACGATTTCACTATCGATGACAGTGTTTCGGTTCGCTTCGACATTATTTATTAATTTTATGAGGGTAGTAGGACAAAACTATTACTGGAATCATTCCTTCTAGGATGTTGGCTATCGCTATAGCCACCACAGATAATGAAATAGCGTGACCCTTTTTGTCCACCTAGATCGGGGTTTCATCGCACAGTGCGATGGGAGCGAATTCTATTCCCTAGCAGTTCGCATTAGGAAGGATGAAGCAAACCGCCTCGTTTCGCTTTTGTTTCTTATTTTTAATGGCAATAAACATTATCTTATGTACCTAAGCATACTTTATCTATCCTAGTCATCACTCCTAGAGACGGCATTTATCACGATAATTTACTTAGTTTCTAAGGAATCAAGTTAATTGTCACTTAAACGTGTTTTAAGTACGGTATTTACTGGATTATTTTAATTTACTTCACACACATTATACTTAAGACTTTTCAAGGGTATTCTGAGACAATGGAAATGGGGACTATTGTTTCTTTGCTCACCAGTTGGCGCCACTGTTGACTAAGGTCCAGAGGTATAGCTGTCAAAGGCGACTATATAAGATCGCCGCCGAAACAAAGTTTTAAATCTTGAATCACATTAAGTTTATTAATTTTAAATAACTATCAACATATCGAGTAGCTATGCCGCAATGGTGTGCAGTTCCGTTCGAAAAAAAATACGCTTTCAAAGCGTTCACATTCATCGCCAAATAATCCATGATGATGGCGATGATGATGGGGATGATGATGATGATAGTGCTGATGATGCTGATGATGATGGGGATGGTGGGGGTGGTGATGTTGGGGATGGTGATGATGATGATGATGGGGATAACGATGATGGGGATGACAATGATGATGATGGTGGTGCTGATGGCGATGATGATATTGGCAATGATGGTTATGATGATGATGGGGGTGATGATGGTGGTGGTGATGGTTATGATAATGGTGATGATAATCATTTCTTGTCGACAGGTCACCAAAGGCAAGATGTGGCCGCTGATCAACGTGCTGTGCGCCATAACAGCCTTGGTGTCAACATTTTTGGACAACGTCACTACTGTTCTACTGATCACACCCATCACTATCAAGTATGTATGTTAAGTAGTCTTCCCTGCTGGTCTGGGGGCAAAAAAACATAGAATGTACCAGCTGGCTCTTCCCACGCAGATAGTAAAAGTTCTTCAAGGGAAATGGCGATCTTAGGAATCATGTTACAGGCGATGCTAGCAACATACATACATACATACCGTCACGCCTCTTTCCCACAGGGGTAGGCAGAGACTACTTTGTTCCACTTGCTACGATCCTGACATATTTCTTTCGCTTCATCCACAGTCATCAATCTCTTCATACATGCTCGTCGGTTTCGGGTACTCCTGACCTGACCTTTTAAAAATACAATATGCTGGCAACCCATCACTATTTTCATTCCTTCCACCTGTACGCCCGCGATCATGCTAAACGTGGCCTTTAGGTCTTGTTACCCTAGGCTGCGTCTACTCCGTAAGGGATAAAGACATGATTTATGTATGTACTAGCTGTTGCCCGCAACTTCGTCTGCATAGAATTTGCTTATCGCTATCCCGGAGGAATTACGCAATTTTCCGGGATAAAAAGTGGCCTATGTGTTATTTCAGACTATAATCTATATATGTTTCAAATTTCATCCAGATCCGTCCAGCCGTTCGGGCGTGAAAGAGTAACAAACATCCAAACATACTCACAAACTTTCACATTTATAATATTAGCCAGGATCTATCGATAGGGAAACTTGATCTTGCAGCAACGCTAATCTTGACTGGTACCCCAATCCGTCCCAATCCATGCTGGTCTGGGAGCAAAGAAAAAGATAGAATGTACCAGTTGCTTCTCTTCCCGCGCAAATGGTAAAAACCCATCGAGGGAATGGGCGAAAATCATAGGAATCATGTTATAGGCTATGCGGCTAGCAACCCATCACTATTTTCATTCCACTTTCCACCTCTACGCCCTCAGTGTCTTGCTAAACGTGGCCTGTAACAGGGATGTTGCGAATATTCGCATCCGCATCCGCACATGCGGAACATCCGCATCAATTTCGACATCCGCACCTGCATCCGCATCCGCATAAATTGATGCGGAGCTGAAGCGGATGCGGATGTGTAGCAGGTCGCGACATGAAAGAAAGGGGAGGGCCCGGCGAGTGGCACGTGTCGGCCGCGCGTGCTGATTGACCAATAGGAAAGCGGTAATTTTGTTTCGGACTTCGGTGAATCGGTGACGGTGACGCGGCTCGCTACTGTTTTGTTGTGACAACAGAACTGACAAGATCTGTGTTTTTTAACTCTACCAACCCAACACTTAAGTTTTTTATACAGATCCGCATCCGCGGATGTGGAAAAAAGTGGATCCGCAACATCCCTGGCCTGTAAGGTCTTGTTACCTTAGGCTGCGTCCTCCCCGTAAGGGATAAAGACGTGATTTGTGTATGTGTATGCACCCCAATCCGCAGGCTGTGCGAGGTCATGGAGATGCATCCCATCCCGGTGCTGATAGCCATGGTGCTGTACAGCAACATTGGGGGCACGGCGACGCCCGTCGGTGACCCACCGAACGTCATCATAGCGTCCAACAAGATCGTTCGGCAATCTGTAAGTTAAAATACCACCGAAGACAATTTTCATTCAAAAATGTCGGCCATGGGGCCGTTGAAGTATTACGTAAGCAGATTTTTTACAATTATAGATTTTTTACAATTGTATTTACATTTTAAGTAACTGATTTTTCATACTTACATGAAATAAACAAAGTCAGAGTCTAAGTCAAAGTCAAAAGTTTATTTGTTCAAAAAGTAGGTTACATGGTTAACAGGTGTTATGTCAACATTCTGAAATTGTCCACTTTTTGCCGCTTATACGGCGTACAAATTTTATATCAGGAGCATTTACAAAGTTACTTTTGCAGTTCAAAAGTTCGTCGTGCAGAATAATGTTTAGTCACGGTTCTGGCTGAAAATCAGTGCTGCAGGTGTCTAACACCTCAGCGTGATGCTGAGCCAGCGACCGTTTCACTTTTGCGAAGACACACAACGCTCATGATCTATTTTTTCTTGTCTTGATTATTTTCTATAAAATTGTGTATATTCTCTTTTATTTGTGTCTTGCAAAAAGGAATAAATGTCTTCTTTCTTTCTTTCTTTCTTTCAGTTATACATAGACTAATAATTTTCCTTGTTTTCAGGGCATCAACTTTGCGAACTTCACTCTCCACATGACTCTGGGCATTCTGCTTGTGAGTCTACAAACATATTTGCAACTGCGTTTCATTTACCGCGACGTAAAGAAACTGAAGCAGAGCGAACCTTCGGAGATAAAAGGTAAAGAACAAACCAGTGGAGCCGATTTTAGAAAGCACATGTGTGAAAATACCACTGTTTAGGCTTCCGTACCCAAAGGTTAGAATAGAATAGAATAGAATATATTTATTTGCAAAGAATAAGTAGATATAACAATGTCATTGGGTGCCACAGAGACAATAGGTTCCTTATTCTGCTATTTGTACAATTTTATTATACTAGCATGCAAATTAATTTTATGCGTTGCTTACATTATACAAAGTTATCTTGCAAGAGGAAATCATTTACACTATAGTAGTTTTTTTCTATCAGTATCTGCATTAACCTATTTTTAAATATATTTTCAGGAGCTACCCGTATGTAATTTGGTAGCTTGTTAAAAATGTTTAGACACATAGCAGCACAATGTTTCCTATATAATGCGGTCCTAGGAATGCAGACATGAACTAGCCTTTCTGGGTTCCGTCTATTTCTTGTTGAGATATCTCCAGCTGTTTTAAATAAATACATATATATTTTTACAAAAATGCAGACTGCAGAAAAATGCAGGTTTAAACGGGACTCTTACTAAGACTCCACTGGCCGTCTGTCTGTCTCTCTGTCTGTCACCAGGGGCCGGGGAACTACAGCTCTAATCAAAGTTTTCACTAGTTCAAAAGATTAATGAGAGCTGTGATTGTCTTCTATGCTGCTCGTATTTCGTATTCAGCACGATTTTTCAACACTTTCGGCCCCTGGGGCCCGATTTTTGAAAGCACATGTGAAAATACCACTCGAAAGCGGTATTATGCTGAATTTGAAATACGAGTAGCATAGAAGATACTTAGGTACAGCTCTCATTAATCTTGTGAACTAGTCAAGACTGATTAGAGCTGTCGTTTTGAAGATATAAGCTGATTTATACCACTTTGCGGGTGGTAGGGCCTTGTGCAAGGTCCGTCCGGATCGCTACCACCATCTTACTCGCTAATCCTGCCGCTAAGTAGCAGTGCTTGCACTGCTGTGTTCCGGTGTGGAGAGTACGACAGCCGGGGAAATTACGGGCACAAGAGGCATTTCATCTTAGTCCTCTAGGTTGACAACGCATCTGCAATCCCTCCGGGGTTGCGGGTGTCTATGGGCAGTGGTGATCACTACCATCAGGTGATCCACTTGCTCGTTTGCCTTCCTATTCATATAAAAAAAAAAAAACCTTCGAGTGGTACTGTGTGAAATATATATGTTTTTCATGCAAAGAGTATAACGTTGGTTTGCATGTGTAACAGTTGTGCTCATTAAACTTTGATAATGATCCAATAGTGGTATAGTGGTATAGCACGCTTCACGTAATAATGAGAATCTGGGTTCGATTCCATGCTGGTCTGGGAGCAAAGAAAAAACATAGAATGTACCCGTTGCTTCTCTTCCCGCGCAGATGGTAAAAGCCCATCGAGGGAATGGACAAAAATCTTAAGAATCATGTTATAGGCGATGCGGCTAGCAACCCATCACTATTTTGATTCCTCCTTTCCACCTATACAAACACAACCATGCTATACGTGGCCTCTAGGTCTTGTTACCTTGGGCACTGTCTACCCCGTAAGGGATCAAGACGTGATTTATGCCGACAACGCAATGGCATCGCGTAAAGCGCTGCGGGTGTCTATGGACAGTGGTGATCATTTACCATCAGGTGACCCGTGACCCACTAGTTCGTTTGTCTGGCCTATCTAACATAAAAAAAAAAATGTACCTACGTATGTATGGGTTCGATTCCCGGCCATAGCTTTACTTTACGGATTTTTCTGTGTTCTAATTTTCAGTGGCGTTTAGAATGTTTTCGTCTCTTGTACGTGTATTCTAGCTTTGTGATTTCGGTGGTTATTAATTTCAGATTTAAGAAGACAACTGAATGTGTGGCGACGCGCAGCCGACTCCCTCCCTCATATGAGCAAAGACGAAATAGTTGTCAAGGTAACCTTCAACTCGAATTCGAACGTTTTTAAGCACAATAGTTGTAGCCAGCGACTACGTCTGCCGCAGAATTCTATGCAATTTTCCGGGATAAAAGGTATCCTATGTCCATCCCCGGGACTCAAACTACCTATATGTATCCCAAATCTATATATATAAAAGAAAGTCGTGTTAGTTACACTATTTATAACTCGAGAACGGCTGAACCGATTTAGCTGAAAATTGGTAGGGAGGTAGCTTAGAACCAGGAGACGGACATAGGATACTTTTTATCCCGATTTTCCCGCGGGATTGGAAAATTCCGAAATGTTGTACTAATAAAGCTATAGACATTAAATTTAGCATGCCTACACATTATTCCTTGATTAGTATAAAGATGCACTTACAAAGGAATTTTTCAAATTTCCCGCGGGATAAATACGCGAGGTAAATAATTAAGACTATAATTAGTAGATAATATTCCTAGAGGATCATGTAGGTGCTCTAAGAAGGGATTTTCCGAATTTCCCACGGGATAGTAATAAAAACCTTATACATGGAGACATGAGTGGATGTATGGGGTGTGTCGTCACTCTGACGTTATGTGCGCGGACGAAGTCGCGGGGAAAAGCTAGTTTCAACTAATGAGATTAAAAAAAAAAAAAGCTAGTTTCAACTAAAGCAGTGATAGGACTAGCTAGGTAATCATTAGTTTTTCAACATTCTCTGGGAGCAAACAGTTTCGTTTGTCACTATAAAGCCATTTATGTATACTAAATGTACGTTCAACTTCACTTGATGGTGAGGGAGTAAATTTACAAAATTCATTGTTCATTCATTCTTTGTTGCCGGAATATGGCAAAGCTGAAAGTCGATAAAATGATGTTTCTATCACTAGCCAAATTATATGTATATAAAAAGCCGTGGTAGCCTAGTGGTTTGACCTGTGGCCTCTCAAGCAGAGCGTCGTGGGTTCAAATCCCGGGCGCGCACCTCTGAGTTTTTCGGAATTTATGTGCGCAAATTACATTTGCAATTTGCCATGAGCTTTTCGGTGAAGGAAAACATCGTGAGGAAGCCTGCACACATCTGCGAAGAAATTCAATGGTGTGTGTTAAGTTCCCAATCCGCACTGGGCGCGCGTGGGAACTATAGACTATAGCCCAAACCCTCCAATACACGGAGGAGGCCTATGCCATGAGGCACGCCGAATTACGCGACAATTTAATAATAATAAAAAAAAACAATAACATACTTACTGAAATTGTAGCGAATTCGGAACTAGCCAGATTACGGTAGTGTTTTGTTTTGCCATGAAAAATCCGCGCTCTGTATGTCACACGAAAGATAACCGAAAAATTCCTATTTCTCCACTGACCCGTTTAATTGTGTTAATGCAGGAGCGGCTTGAACGTAAAGTCAAGAAGATCTCGACGCAACTCCACGTTATCGTGAAAGAGAGCAAGAAGAGGGCCTGCCCGAAGGACACCTTTCAGAGGACGCTGTCCGAACTGAAAGAGAAGGTAAGCTAATAGACTACAGGCCCATGTACAAAAAATGTGGGTCATATGAACCACCAGGTGACGTATATAGGACGATATAAGAGCATAAAATAATAAGATTCAGCACTATGCCGTCACTTGTAAGCTGTCCAACTGGGTGCTGGTGAGAATTCAAAAGTGCAACCCTCGATTTTTTCCCCTTGTCGCATGATTTTTGTACGGCGTTGCGGAATAATGGATTAGAAGCTGTATTGAAACAGTATGAAACTGATGCCGTACAAATGGTGCGCCACAAAGTTGGTAATTTTTTTTTATTTTTTGACCATTTCCAGGGTAAATTTGGTCATTTCATTCTGTACGGCGTCAGTTTCATACTGTTTCAATACAGCATCTATTATATTTTTTGAATTTTATAGCGCATTGGTTTCGACTGTAATGCTGTAATTTTTTATTGACTAAATAAATAAATAAATAAATAAATGAAAAACATTTATATTTCACACATATTTCATCATTGAAATGGACCTCCGCAAAGTAACGCCTGGTTCTATCAAATATGTACCTACGTGAATTTATTTGTTTTCTCTTTCAGTATAAAATTCGCGACAAGAAACTCCTGATCAAGTCCTGTATCGCGGTTGGCTTTGTTGTCGTCATATTCTTTCTTCACGCTTTCCCTGAATTCAGTAAGTGTTACTGTTATTGTTTTAATCGATATAATATCATCATCATCATCAATCGGATCGTTAAAGCCTGATCTAAAACTTCGATGACTGTCATGTTTAGCTTTTTCATAATTGCTAACGTTACTTTGCGGAGGTCCATTTCAATGAACAAACAATATTTACCTTGCTACTCCGCTACTCACGTGCAAGATAACCAAGCCTGTGTGAAATATATATGTTTTTCATGCAACACACAGGCTTGGTTATCTTGCACGTGAGTAGCGGAGTAGCAAGGTAAATATTGTTTGTTTATTTGTTCGGAGTAGCAAGGTAAATGTATTTTTGTTCATTGAAATGGACCTCCGCAAAGTAACGCCTGATGCAATAAATGCCTTGTGTGACCATGAGGAATCAATATTTTATGAACTTCACGTATGTTTCTGCCAGGCCGCGTGTCTCTGGGCTGGACGGCGCTACTAGGCGCCATTCTGCTGCTGATCCTGGCGGATCGCGAGGACCTGGAGTCCATCCTGCACCGCGTTGAGTGGTCCACGCTGCTGTTCTTTGCGGCACTCTTCGTACTGATGGAGGTACAGATATTATTTGTAGGCAGTTGGGCACAATTAGAGTAAAAAGCTGGTCAAATTCCCTGCGGCTTGCCTTGTGATGTACTTAGTGGCGTAACTATAGGGTGGCAGGGGTGGCAAAATGCTAGCCCCTAGCTCTACGGGGCCCCGAACTGGCTTGGTTTAGAGCACAGAAGGGACGCTGATGCACTTCTTTATATTGAGGAAGGACTCATCTGACGAATTTGCCGCGGGCCCCAGACGTTATAGTTACGCCACTGCTACGCAGTCCTGAAAATAGGATGTGGGTCTTTTGACTTTGACCATGACGCTTTCTCTAATCTATTTCCTATAATTTCAGGCTTTGACGAAGCTGGGGCTCATCAACTACATCGGTGGCCTGACGGAAGCACTCATCATGAGAGTAGACGAAGGTCAAAGACTGGCCGTGGCGTTGCTTCTTATTTTGTGGGTGAGTAAAGCAGGGGCGAAAGGCTGTGCAGAGGCGTTCTATGGGGCCATTTTACAAGCTTTCATTTAACTTGCAACGTATGTATGTATATGTATAGTGCATTGGGGTAAATTTTGAAATTGGGGGAATTTCGGAACTCGTCGATATCCACAAAACGGGGAAAAATTGCATGATCTAGCAACGCTTATCTAGAAGCTCCAATGTCTTTGGCTTCTAAAGAGTTGCCAGATTATGGAATTGTTCCCCGTTTAGTGGACATCCACAATTTTCGAAATTTCCCCAATGTCGAATTTACCATTTGCTTCTATGCTGGTCTGGGAGTAAAGAAAAAACAGAATGTACCAGCCTGCTCCTCCCGCGCAGATGGTAAAAGCCCATCGAGGGAACGGGCATAGGAATCATGTTATTGGCGATGCTAGCGACCCATCACTATTTTGATTCCTCTTTCCACCTATACGCCCACAATCATGCTAAACGTGGCCTTAAAGTCTTGTTACCTTAGGCTCTGTCTACCCCGTAAGATTTGATTCATGTATGTATGTAGATTCTTACGTAAGAACTTCTTGCACCCCTAAGGTCTTTGTTCCGCAGTGGAAGTCTTCCAATAGCTGATGATGATGTACTTACAGATATCAGGCATAACATCAGCCTTCGTTGACAACATCCCGCTGACGACGATGATGGTTCGCGTGGTGACCACCCTGGGCACGAACCCGGACCTCAGCCTGCCGCTGCACCCGCTCATCTGGGCGCTGTCGCTGGGCGCATGCTTGGGAGGTAAGTCGTTGAAGCCGTTGTTTATGTAAATTCCGGCTAGATGTCGCTTTAGCGGATTCAAACTTGGTATCGTTTGTTTCTCGTAGTAACTTTATAATGTACTAGCTTCTGCCCGCGACTTCGTCTGCGTAGAATTATACATAAAAACCTTCCTCTTGAATCACTCTATCTATTAAAAAAACCGCATAAAAATCCGTTGTGTAGTTTTGAAGATATAAGCATACATAGGGACATAGGGACACAGGGACAGAGAAAGCGACTTTATTTTATACTATGTAGTGATTGAATGATATCAAAGTTTAATTTGTTTCTCACTAGATGGCGCTGTACCGTGCTACAAACTAGCTAATGTTTGGTTCTGTAAAAATTTTAATAACTTTCGGATTCTTTCGAGTTTAATTGGGTTTTGGTAGAACAACAGTGTTTGATTAGTACAGCCATCATACAGGTCTGGTGCTACTCTGCGAAGGTCATGTACGAGTATACATATAATAAATCAAGAGAAAGTTCTTGTCTGTACATTAAATACTGCACATTATCTTATCTTAGTCTAGGGGTCCCTACGGATACACTTCGACCCATTCGTGGATCTTTTGTGTAAAAATACTGCACATTACTCGAAAGTGGTGTAAATCAGCTTATATCTCCAAAACTACAGCTCTAATCAAAGTTTTGACCAGTTCACAAGATTACTGAGAGCCGTGATTGTCTTCTATGCTACTCGTATTTCAAATTCAGCACAAATTTTCACCACTTTCGAGTGGTATTTTCACACGTGCTTTAAAAAATCAACCCCCAGCGTAGCTGGGTAACCAAGGGCCCTGGTGTGAATAAAAAAATGGAGCCCCACTACTATCTAAACTGGTTACGTTTTAATAATAATAGTTCGATCGAAATTTTCTGGTAAGGATTCGAGGGCCCTCTGAGCTTGAGGGCCCCGGGGCACTGCCCCGCCTAGTCCCTGGGTAGCTACGCCACTGCCCCCCAGTTAACAAAAACATGTTTTGTTGCAGGCAATGGCACTTTGATAGGTGCGAGCGCTAACGTGGTGTGCGCAGGCGTGGCGGAGCAACATGGTTACAAGATCACGTTCGTCGAGTTCTTTCGCGTCGGCTTTCCCATAATGCTTGGCCATCTGGTCGTCGCTTCCGGCTACCTCCTGCTGTGCCATTGCGTCTTCCAGTGGCATTGATGGCACATGAATGGGCCAAGTAGCATGGCTACCACGTTCTTCTCCTTCTTCTTCTTGTTTGTGGCGTTTCAAGTCGTTATAGCGACGACAACTTCGCCAATGTCAAAGTAACAAAAATATGACAAAAAAATCTTGTTACAAAATGTCGGCAACGTTGTACGGTAATGGTCAAAGACCCTCCCCCCCTGTCGGGCTCTTAGCCAACGTCAATGATATCCCTCAGAAACTGCCAGGAAATCATTAGCCGAAGCCCAGGGTGCACCGGATCAAGCACTGCTCTTCCCCCCGGACGGATCCGAAAATGAACCGCAGCTCTTGACCACATGTGGAGGTAACCCGACTCGCACCCCGGCTACCACGTTCGTGGAGTTCTTCCTCGTCTTCCCGTCATGCTCCGCCGTCTGCTCGTCGCCTCATCCTACCTGCTGCTGTGTCATTGCGTCTTCCAGTGGCATTGATGGCACCTGAAGTGGCCAAGCAGCATGGCTACTACGTTCGTGGAGTTCTTCCGCGTCTTCCCCGTCATGCTCCGCCGTCTGCTCGTCGCCTCATCCTACCTGCTGCTGTGCCATTGCGTCTTCCAATGGCATTGATGGCACATGAAGGGGCCACAGCATGGCTACCACGTTCGTGGAGTTCTTCCGCGTCTTCCCCGTCATGCTCCGCCATCTGCTCGTCGCCTCATCCTAGCTGATGCTGTGCCATTGCGTCTTCCAGTGGCATTGATGGCACCTGAAGTGGCCAAGTAGCATAGCTACAACGTTCGTGCAGTTCTTCCGCGTCTTCCCCGTCATGTTCCGCCATCTGCTCCTCGCCTCATCCTACCTGCTGCTGTGCCATTGCGTCTTCCAGTGGCATTGATGGCACATGAAGAGGCAGAGCATCATGGTTGCAGGATCACGTTCTGCTGTTGCTATGTCATTGCGTATTCCAATGGCATATTGGAATATGAAGGGAATTTGGAATACAATTTCTATAAGTCCCTAGAACTTTATCACTTAAATATAACTTTAAAATTACCATGTTTCAGCCCAAATTTAGTAGCTATAGTCACCAGTAGATTGCCGTGTAGTAGACGCGAGTATTTAGAACTACCCGCACTTTATCTCTATTTGTACAGTCTCCTGTATCAGTGGCCTGGGGCCTTACTATGTCTTAAAGCGATTCAATTCCGAATCAAAATTGGATCGCTCGATGTCAGTTCCATACTAGAGGTGTAAAAAATGACAGCTACATTAACCTAACCTAAAATTTCATTTTTGATACAAGTTTTTTTGCCTGACTGTACTTTTTGTTGACTGTACTTGCTTTGCTATCCGTCCTACATATGTGAACCAAATTTCAAGTCAATCGGACCAACCGTTGAAGAGTTCCCTCCTGCGGAGACGGTTCTGGCTGGACCACCAGAATTCTACTAGTACCAGATTATTCTATTGTCAAGATACCATGCGGACAAAAATACATATTTCGTTGCAAGTTAATGTAAAGCTTACAATTACAACAAGACCATAATAATCTGGTAGTGGAGCTCTGGTGACTTAGCCAGGACCGTCTCCGCAGAAGGGAACTCTTCAACGGTTGGTCCGATTGACTTGAAATTTGGTGCACGTATGTAGGACGGATGGCAATGCAAGTACAGCCAACATAAAGTACAGTCAACAAAAAGATTGTATTAAAATGTTTTTTTTTTTTAAATTACGGATTTTCCGTTTCGGATTACGGAATTACGGATTCTTTACTCGCACGTACGAATAAGTACGAATATATATTGCACATGACCAAAACGGTCGTTGCCTGTCGTTGAGTGTTTTTTGGGCAAACGACCGTTGAGTTGTAAAAAAAATATTATAATAATTACTCGTAAGTATGAATATGGCGTGATTCAATTGTGATAGTTTAAATTTAAATTATTGTTCATACATACACAAATCACGTGTATATCCCCTACGGGTTAGACAGAGCCTGAGGTAACAGGTGTATTGTTCAATTGTAAAGTTTTAAGTTTAAGGCTGTTCAGATTCCACTTACTTCCATGCTGGATTGGGAGCAAGGGAAAAACATAGAATGTACCAGTTGCTTCTCGTCCCGCGCAGATGGTAAAATCCCACTGAGGGAATGGGCGAAATTCTTAGGAATCATGTTATAGGCGATGCGGTCAGCTACCCATCACTATTTTGATTCCTGTTAACGCTGGACACTGCTGCATACGGTGCAGGGCTGTGGGACATAGGCTTAGAACTAAAAATAGGTACCTAGAAATAATATTAAAATATAAGACCTACTTATCTGTAACGCCATCTGCCGGCATTTATTGCAACTTTTGAATAAAGCTAAGTAATGTGGAGGAAAGAGGGTATGAGTTCAAGTGATCTTGACAGCTGTCAGTGTACCGTCGTAACAAAAAGAAACACACACGCCCTTTCCCTCATATTTCTTAAGGTTAAATTTCGTATTCTAATTTCCCGCACCATCCACCCGCTACAAAAGTGGTTCTTCGACCGGATCACGGGAACAAAACCTGTAAGCAGGAAGGTCGAGCGATAATGTTCACCACACCGCCGCGTACCGCAGTTAGAACGCGCAGCCAGGTGAAGAAAGAAGTGCTGGCCAAACTCATGGAGAATATCGGAGACCAACCTTCGGATGCGCAATCGGAAGAGGTGATGGTCAAAATGGATCCTGTGGTTTTACAACAGCGCCCGCATACAATGGGCAGTAAAAGGATGTCGGCAACGTCATCGGTATTTCTAGCTCGAAAGAAGCAGTTAGAACTGGAGGCGGCTGAAGCCAAGGCTAAGATCGACAAGGAGTTAATTGATATAAAGTTAGCTGCCGACTTAGCGGCCCTCGACCAACAGTCACACAAAAGTGATCGAACTTATGGATCGGAGTCTTCTGGTAAGCGGAAAGTGGAGAAGTGGCTCGAGTGCAGCCAGCGTGAGCTGGAGCTAGGTGACCAACAAGGCGCCTGCCGCGCTGATCGCCCGCCGCCGCCGCCGCCCGCGCCGGCGCCGCAGCCTACTTGGCCGGCGGCCGGCCAACCTGCCTACGGCGGCGGTGAACAAGGCGCCTGCCGCGCTGATCGCCCGCCGCCGCCGCCGCCCGCGCCGGCGCCGCAGCCTACTTGGCCGGCGGCCGGCCAACCTGCCTACGGCGGCGGTGAACAAGGCGCCTGCCGCGCTGATCGCCCGCCGCCGCCGCCGCCCGTGCCGGCGCCGCAGCCTACTTGGCCGGCGGCCGGCCAACCTGCCTACGGCGGCGGTGAACAAGGCGCCTGCCGCGCTGATCGCCCGCCGCCGCCGCCGCCCGTGCCGGCGCCGCAGCCTACTTGGCCGGCGGCCGGCCAACCTGCCTACGGCGGCGCTGAACAAGGCGCCTGCCGCGCTGACCACCCGTCGCCGCCGCTGCTACATTGGATACCGCCGCCTTCGCCATCAGCGCCAGCGCCACAACTACCCCAGCAAGCTACTGATATTGAAAAATTAGCCAACGCGCTTAATGAAGTCATCATGGCTTCGACGTCGAGGACTCATAATCCGGAACTGCTCACTAGACTGGCGACTTCCAGAGACCTACCGTTATATTTTGGTGATCCCCTGGAATGGTTGCAATTTAGAGAAGCATACGCGGAGTCTACTACATTGTGCAAGTTTAGTGACGTCGAAAACGTTCATCGATTACGTAAATGTTTACGCAGTGAAGCTAAAGAAGCCGTCGCTTCAATGCTCATCGGCAAAACTAGTCCAGATGTAATAATACAGACTCTCGAACTGCGTTTTGGACGACCCGAGCTGATAGTAAACAATATAGTAAAACAAATAAAAAAATTGCAGCCGCTACCTCAAGCTTATCACAACGAAATCGTCAATTTCGCTACAAAAATAAAGAACTTTGCTGTGGCTGCCCGTGCTATCGATCAAGCGGATTATTTAAGAAGTCCAGAGCTTATTACGAACGTAGTAGCCAAATTTCCAAGCGGGCTAATTAATCGGTGGACAGACTACGCTTTTGAGCATTTGAGTGACCGCGAGAAGTCGAAGTTTGAAGTGCTATCAGATTTTCTTATAACCGAAGCAACAAAAGCAGCATCTGCGGGCGTGTCGCACATCTATATTAGCCAAGCGGATAAAGGCAGGAAACAATTTGAAGAGCGGCGAGGCCCACCGTATTCTGTACTACTGAGCGTCAATGACGAGAAATGCAAGTTTTGTCGTACATCAAGCCACCGGCTACCACACTGCCCGCGATTCAGGCGCGCGATGCGCCGCGACCGCTGGCGTTACGTTCGTAGTAACAAACTGTGCTACAAATGTTTAGTGGCGAAGCATGATAAGCAAGTATGCTCAGCCAGTGTATGTGACGTTGATAACTGTGGCCAGGACCATCATAAATTACTGCATTGGCTACCCAAAAAAGACAGCAATTGTGCAAATGAAGATTGCATTAATAATGTAAACAACATCGATAACGCGCATTCATGTGATAATGCGACCGCGGACGCAAGCGTGAGTACATGCAACGAGGAGGACACTTGTGAATACGCTAATAACACTAATACACGGAATCCTAAAGTGCTGTTGAAAGTAGTGGCCGTTACGGTGCACGGACCCAACGGTAGTGTAAGTACGCACGCGTTGCTGGACGATGCGGCTACCGTGTCGCTGTTATCTGCTAACCTTGCAGACGCGGTAGGCCTCCGCGGCTATAGTGAAACGTTGCAAGTGCGCGGCGCGTGGAACAACACGGAGCTGTCGTGCAAAACTGAAATTGTGAACTTTACTGTTACTAACTCGACCGGTGACTCATTTAATGTGCGCGCGCGTAAGTTAAGCGACTTAAATTTGCCCGTACAGAGACTATCTAGTGTAAACTTCAAAATACATAAATATTTACAAGACTTTAAGGACGTTGTGTTACGTGACGATGTCAAACCGCAATTATTAATTGGTCAGGACCACTACCATTTACTCGTGCCTACTGTCACTGTGCACGGTAGCCATGATAAGCCTTATGTCACACGCACCCCGCTTGGGTGGTGCGCGCACGGCGTAGTGCGATGTGCGCTCGCCGCCGGCCGGCCGCAGAATGACGCAGCACTTTTGTCTGCGCGAGCGCCGCCGCCTGTTTACGCAGCGACGGCGCCTCCCGGCCCCCGCTCGCCCTCCACTGCCCCGCCGCTCCCGACGGCCGCCTTATCGCCTGCATCTGATCAGCTGTTATCACACAGTGCAATGACCCTGACACATACTGCGCTCGAAGACCTTAATACCATAGAAATGCAAACAGTAGCATGTTTTCACTACACTGCTAGCCAGCACCGTAATGAAGAGGAAACATTGTCGAATTTAAATTGGATGGTGCGACAGTCGTTTGCTTTGGAATCTATCGGCGTCACTACGAAGATGCGGCAAAATAAGGACGAGTTGCGAGCGATTTCGATTCTTGATAGTACAGCCAAGCTTGTTGACGGTCAATGGGAAGTTGGTCTGCCCTGGAAGTCTGAGACTAAAATGCCCGACTCATACCCTAATGCTTTTAAAAGATTGCTCTCAGTCGAGAAAAAGATGAAGCAAAACGACGACTACTCTTCACGTTATCGCGAGAGAATACATCATTTGTTTACTGAAGGATACGCGCGGGAGGTGAAGACTGAGGAACCAGCTACTCGCACTTGGTATTTGCCCCATTTTGGCATTGACAACCCCAACAAAAAGAAACTACGAGTAGTGTATGATTGCGCAGCCACCTCGAGCGGCAATTCCCTTAACGACTACCTTCTTCAAGGTCCCGACTTACTACAATCGCTCTTAGGAATAATGTTTCGCTTCCGAGAAGGTTCCATCGGAGTAGTTGGAGACATTAAGGACATGTTCCTTCGAATAAAAATAAGGAAGGAAGATCAAGACGCTCTGAGGTTCCTATGGCGTGAAAGAGCATCGGAATTGGTAAAAAAATACGCTATGACAGCACTAATATTTGGCGCGAACTGTTCACCGTTCGTCGCGCAATATGTAAAAAATAAAAACGCGCAGCGGTTCGAGTCTGTGATGCCTGAAGCTGTAAATGCCATAATCAAATCGCACTATATGGACGATTACATTGACAGCTATAATCACGAGCAGGATGCGGTTAAAATTATCACAGATGTCTTAAAAATTCATAAAGATGGCGGTTTAGAAATGAGAAATTTAATGTGCAATAAACCCGAAATTTTGAGTGATATGCCAAAAGAAATCCTAAGTCAAAATGCAATAAGGTTCAGAATCGAATGCGAAAATATGACGGAGAGAACACTGGGCTTGTTGTGGAGTCCCGCTTATGACATGCTTGGCTTCGATCTTTCGCTGAAGCGCATTCCTAATGATATTTTGACGTTTAAGCAAAAACCGTCAAAGCGAGAGCTATTGCGCATTGTTATGTCAATCTTTGATGTCTACGGCTTGCTGGCACCCTTTACAATAAAGGGTAGAATAATGATCCAAGATACATGGAAATTGAATATTAATTGGAATGACGTTATACCGGATCAGCTGTTCATTATGTTTCGCGAATGGATACTGCAATTGCAACAAATAAAAGATTTGAAAATACCCCGATGGTACTTCCGCACTACCGAGAGCAACCGACCGTTAGAGTTACATATGTTTTGCGACGCAGCTCCCAGCGCCTTCTCATGCGTTGCCTACTGGCGCGCTGTGAATAATGATAACAGCGTGCACGTATCATTCATCGCAAGCAAAAGTCGAGTTGCGCCGGTCAAACCGGTTTCCGTTCCACGGTTAGAATTGCAAGCCGCACTGCTCGGTTGCCGCCTAGCAACTGTGATAGAAGAAGAACACAGAATAAAACCCACCACGAGATACTTCTGGACGGATTCCACTACGGTTTTACATTGGATCAGAAACGAAAACAGGAATTATAAAGTTTTTATTGCCAACCGACTGGGAGAAATAGATACACTTAGTAAAATATCTGAGTGGCGTTACATTGCTACAAACATGAATATTGCAGATGTAGCAACAAAAAATAATTCCTACAAACTGGAAGCTGAAAGCGAGTGGTTTCGTGGACCTTCCTTCTTATACTCGAATCCTGAAGACTGGCCCGCCGCATCTGAAATAGAAAAAGAGATTAATGAAAGTGTATTGGAGAAAGTTCTTACCATCTGCGTCGCTTACCCTGTTGAGCTGCCAGTTCCGGACCCTCTGCGATTTTCATCATGGTTGCGATTACTGGGCGCTACAGCTGTAGTCCTGAAATTCATAAACAGATGTAGAAAATTACCTGAAAAATCGCGTTACGAAGTTATGAAGCAAGCAGAGCATTTAGTAATACGACAAGCGCAATTAGATTCATTTGGCAAAGAAATAAACGCCCTTAACAGTTGTAAAAATATAGAACGCAGCAGCAAATTACTAAAATTATCGCCAATATTGGATCAGCATGCCTTGTTGCGCGCTGGCGGGCGCATAGGCGCCGCCACCGAAGTTCCCTCCGACGTGAAGCAACCTATCATCCTAGATGGGCACCATCACGTGTCGAGACTGATTGCTAGACACTACCACGTCAAAGCAGCGCACGGTTTCGAAGAAACCGTAGTTAATGAAATCAAACAAAAATATTGGTTGATAAGACTGCGTCCGACAGTTAAATACATCACCGCTAAGTGCATGCTATGCAGGATGCGACGCGCCAAACCCCAAATCCCCAGAATGGGAGATCTACCTGCAGCTCGCCTAGCCCATCACCAGCGCCCGTTCACACACTGTGGCGTGGATCTGTTTGGACCTATGGAGGCCACGGTAGGGAGGCGCAGAGAGAAGAGATATGGGGTCCTATTCACTTGCCTTACAGTGAGGGCTGTCCATATCGAAATAGTTGGATCACTTACCACGGACTCACTCATCATGGCGCTCCGAAGAATGGCAGCAAGGCGAGGCTGGCCATCTTGCCTTTATTCTGATAACGGCACCAATCTGAGAGGCGCGGACGTAGAACTGAAGCGTGCGATCCATGAAATAGATGAAGAGACGCTGAATAGCGTGGGGGCCACATATGGGACAAACTGGACGTTTATACCACCTGTCAGCCCGCACTGGGGAGGGGCGTGGGAGCGGCTAATTCGCAGCGCCAAGACTGCTCTCAAGGTTATACTGAAAGAACGCGCGCCGCGCGACGAAACGCTCGCTACCCTGATGACGGAAGTTGAGGGCATGATGAACAGCCGACCTTTAACACACGTTACGGTGGAGCCAGGTAGCAACGAAGCCATCACGCCCAACCATTTTCTGCTCGGATCCTCTTCCTCCTTGCCAGTGCCTGGAGTGTTTAACAACTCGGACTTGTATTTGCGCAAACAGTGGCGTATATCGCAGCATTTAGCAGACATGTACTGGCGAAGATGGGTCAAAGAAGTTCTCCCTGAGATGATACCCAGAAAGAAGTGGCATCAGGACCATATACCGTTGAAAGTGGGAGACATGGTTTTGGTGGTTGATCCGGATGGACCTAGAAATGTGTGGCCGCGGGGCATCATTCAGGAGATATTCCCGGGCAACGACGGCCGGGTCAGGGTCGTGACTGTAAAAACCAAAACGGGTACCCTGAAACGCCCCGCAACACGTGTCGCGCTGATCCCCATGGCTAATGAGTGCTGCTAAGGCAGCACTAGGGGGGAGAATGTTAACGCTGGACACTGCTGCATACGGTGCAGGGCTGTGGGACATAGGCTTAGAACTAAAAATAGGTACCTAGAAATAATATTAAAATATAAGACCTACTTATCTGTAACGCCATCTGCCGGCATTTATTGCAACTTTTGAATAAAGCTAAGTAATGTGGAGGAAAGAGGGTATGAGTTCAAGTGATCTTGACAGCTGTCAGTGTACCGTCGTAACAAAAAGAAACACACACGCCCTTTCCCTCATATTTCTTAAGGTTAAATTTCGTATTCTAATTTCCCGCACCATCCACCCGCTACAATTCCTTTTCCCACTTATACCCCACAATCATGCTAAACGTGGCCTTTAGGTCCTGTTACCTCAGGCTCTGTCTACCCCGTAAGGGATATAAACGTTATATGTATGTATTCAGATTTTATGAGATTATTATCAAGAATAATCTCTGTTATTATAATAATAAATTTAATAGTTTGTCACAAAATTATCGCTGTTTTAAAATTGTACTTCGTGCGTTTGTTCCGTCCTTTAGTTACTTAATAATTATATTTAATAATAATGTATATAAATTATAATGTTAATAATTATCATAATTATGCTTATTTTATTACAAGTTTTAAATTAACTTGGTATTCAACTTGCAACTCAATTTTGAAGCAGATACCTTCAACCGATTGAGCTGAAATTTTGCATACTCGAGTACCTAAGTCGGATGACAATACAATAATCTGGTGGTGGAGTTTTGGTGGCACCAGGACCGTCTCCGCAGGAGGGAACTCTTCAACGGTTGGTCCGATTGACTTGAAATTTGGTACACATATGTAGGACGGATGACAATGCAAGTACAGTCAGCAAAAAAGCTTGTATAAAAATATGAAATTTTTGTCAAATTTATTGGCTTAGTAACCTCTAATAGTCATGCTTATACTGTTTGATGATTATAAAATACAGGTTATAATAGTGAACAAAAATATTTACCTCGCTACTCCGCTACTCACGTGCAAGATAACCAAGCTGTGTGAAATACGGGCTATGAAATAATGGGCTGACGGCTGGGGTTTTTCCAACTGGCTACGATATGGGTACCTTCAAGAGGCGAGTGTACCATTTCTTGCAAGGCCGGCAACGCGCTAGCAGTCCCATTGGTGCTGCAGTTGTCCATGGGCGGCGGTGATCACTTACCATCAGGTGCACCGCATGCCCGTTTGTCGGTTTTAATGTAAAAAAAAAAAAAAAAAAAACATGTTTTTCATAGTTTTGAGTACGACGTTGGTTTGCATGTGTAACAGTTGTGCTCACTAAACTTTCATGATCCCGTAGAGGGATCGAAACGTGTCAGTGTTTGTGTGGTGTAAGGGATAATTAAGTTTGTGGGATTTATGTGTTTTATTGGCAGCAGTGGAGGGAGGGTCTTGGTTATCTTGCACGTTAGTAGCGGAGTAGCAAGGTAAATATTTTTTGTTCATTGAAATGGACCTCCGCAAAGTAACGCCTGATTCTATCAAATTATAAAATGTCTCATTATAATTCAGAAATATCTCAGCTGTGTATGAGTTAGTAATATATTTATTATAGCTCTTATTCAAAATTAAGTTAAATTATCTGTTTGATGCCGTACATTTAGAACTGAAAATTAGAACAGAAAAATCCGAAAGTAAAGCTATGGCCGGGAATCGAACCCGGATCCTCGTCATTCCGTGACGCGTGCTGCCCCTGCACCACCCATAGCAGGTGGGTAAGCCTTCGAATTTTTCTATCTGTTACTAGCTGTCACGTGACTTTGTTACTATGCATTTTTGTCGATAAGCGTCATCTGTTTGAATGATGTGTCTGTACGACGCAATTACAAACTCCCACAGTAGATTATTAACTAAGTACGAAACACTTTGTCAATCACAAAAAAAGATTATGAAAATTTTCACACACACACAAATCACGTCTTTATCCCTTACGGGGTAGACAGAGCCTAAGGTAACCGGTACCTACAGGCCACATCTAGCAAGATTGTGGGCGTATAGGTGGAAAGTGGAATCAAAATTTTCATGTTCCTTACTATGACGTCTTAACCTTTTCGACGCCAACGACACATATCAGCACCGCAGGTTCAACGCCAACGACCTATATATACGTCCATTACTTCAGTGTAAAAGCAACCTTCGTCCAATTGGCTTTAGGTTCAACTTAAGGCATCGCAATGAAGGAGTCTGGCATACGGGTGACGTCTCTTGTATTTGACGTGGTGGCGAAAAGGTTAATGCTTAAAAGGTTAATTCCTTAGCTGTCATTTTTGACACTTTTAGTACGGATCTGATAGCAAGCGATTTTGGTTCGGAATTGACTCGCATTAAGACGTTATGGTATGGTTCCCAGGGTGTACAGTCTACCCCGTAAGTGATAAAGACATGATTTATGTGTGTGTGTGTGTGTGTGTTCAGTCAAACTAAGTCAACCCCCTGTTGAAATATTTCAGAGTTTTTTATTGGACAGTTTATTGATTTATTATTGTTACTATTTTTATTATTTTGATCAAAATAAGAGCGAAAGTTATTAATTTATTGCTGTGTAGTATTAGTATTTAGTATTAATAGTTATATGTATTCGTAGAGTTAAATGTATAGTTATTTAACATTTAATTTTCGTAGATCCTGTCTTTAATAAGGTGCATTGAGGTAAATTCGAAATTGGGGAATTTCGAATTTACCCCAATGCACTATAATGTAGGTACGAAATGTTTTTTTTAACATTCCATTTTTTAATGAAGACATTTTCTATTATTATTAATATACCTACCTAACGTTAATACTTTTTCGTGATTTCCATACATAAAATATAAAATTGTTTTTTTTTACTAAAGTTATCATTTCGTTTTAGTTGGAAAGTTTTGTGATTGTCACAATTTTTTATTGTTTTTTACATAGTGAGAGTTTGTAAATTAAAATGCAATTAATTAATGGATTGTTATATTTTTATTATTATTATTTAGTAACATTGTGATGCAAAGTATTACCTATATCGTAAAGCAATAATTTTAGGTTAAGGACGACGTAACATCACAAACTACGTAATTATTTAAGAATAATAAATTATTATTATGATTATTATGTTTTATTAACCTTTTTCCCGACACATCAGAAACAAGCAATCTTTTTTATAGCCTTGGGTTCGTGGCGCATTTATCCAAAACGTCTACCAACATGCCATTGACGTTACAAAAGTCTTGTTTGTTATGTTGGCAGCATTGACGTACAATAAACAACTAGACTCCCAATCACGCTCAAAAACTGTCCGAAGCAAAAGTCTGAACGACGCGTCAATTGTTTCGTCGACCGCGCTTTGATAACAATGTATATGTCTCTTTCGCACCATAATCTTACTATTGAGAACAAAAGAGACAGGCAGGTTTCCCGCGCGTGGCGTCGTGTCATTACTTCTCACGATCCTACGCCATTGATATTAAACATTACTGCCACGAAATAAGGTGTCAATTTGAACGAATATGTTAATGTTATCTGTCTAAGTCGATGTGTTGACACACACAACACATAAACAAAGCAACTCGGACGTTTCTTGAGGAACCTTTGTTAGCGACTGAGAGTCTAGTTGTTTATGGTAAGTCAATGGTTGGCAGCTATGCATTTAGTTCAGAAAGTTGTAGTTCTATAAAAAACCGTTGTGAATGAAATAATTTGTTAAGTTGGTAATCATTCATTTTCATCATAAATTTAATGTTGATCGTGTAAAAGTTTTAACTAGGTCTGGCAGTCTATGGCTGGCAAAGTAACGATAGAGCACTTTTAGAGCGACATAAGCCAACAAGTGCTTTTTAGAGAGAACAGATAATAGATTTATCCAAAGTCTTATTATGAGTGTTCTATAGTGATACTCGTGATTACAGGAGTAGAAAAAGAAATTACAACCTCAATCCACCATCCTCTGTGTCCTTCCTCTCCCATACGCAACGTGATACGCTTTCGCTCTCACGCACACTCTGACATGTATGTAAAGACGAGTTTACACAGACAAAGCTCACTCGCCATCGTGAATTGCAAGGTATAATTAAATATTGTCGCAGAAGGTAGAGGTAAAAATAAAAATACATTATACATACAACGTCGTGTATTTTGTTCTTTATTGTTATCGTCTAAGCCTTAAATTATCTACTAAGCTTTTTCTAAACAATTTCACAACTTATGGACCATTTCGAATAAGGCTAATGTTTATTTCCAAACGCCTTAAGCACATTCAATTGCGTGTTGAAAGTTGGAAATCTTCTAAGAAATTTCTAGAGAATTTTACAAGAATTTTTCATATTGGAAATGAAAATAACAATTCCCATCCAAAACTTTGTGAATTTCAAAATAATAGAAACCAGATATTTTCAGATTCCGATTGACATTAGCGCCCTCTTTTGGCTAGGTTAGGCAGAATATGCACTAAATCAGTATTAATTCAATTAGTTCACAAATGCTCACATAGATGGCGCTATTAACAAAATTATCTAAGTAATTTGAAATAACTGATTCGAGAATAGATAGAGAATCTTTTTTGGTAAAGCACGCACCTGATTCGAAGTTCGAAGCATGCCATCGCGCTCAAACTAATAGTTTTCGATACTAGAGTGAAGGGGACGGTGATATCGAATTTCGGAATAGACCCTTTATTCTGTCGTTGTATTTAAAAATATTTTAACAATTTAGACAATGGTGTTCTTAACCTTTTCACCGCCAAGCGGCAAGCTTTAGTTGTGCAACTCCCTACTTTCAACTTTATCCTCTCAAAATGAAGGTGCATTTTACACTGCATGTATTGACTTCATTATCAAGTCAATGGGGACTATCGTTTCTTTGCTCACCAGTTGGCGCCACTGTTGACTAAGGTCCTGAGGTATGGCTGTCAAAGGCGACTCATAAGATCAGCGCCGAAACAAAGTTTTAAATCTTCAATCTCATTAAGTTTATTAATTATAAATAACTATCTTTAATGTTAACTTTGAGGCCGCTTATTTTTGCGCCTCTTTTTCTTAATTCCGTTTTAAAAGCGTTCACATTCATCGCCAAATAATCCATATTTGCGATAATTTCACGAAGGAGATCACTTTTCAACAGGCAAATGAAAAAAAATATAATTTATGTCAGGAAGCCTGACAAAACCAGTACAAAGTGAATGTTATTGGACCTCACGCGACACTAGCGCCTCTAGTGGCAAATTCACACGCGATAGCCCCCATTATGGCGAAAAGGTTAAAATCTAAGAGCATGTCCACATACACATAATTATGCTTACAAACGTGCATATAGCATAGCAGTGTTTTTTAACCTTACTCATAGTGCGACCCTCTGAAAAATAAACCTCTTTCGGGGTCGAAGAACCTCTTGAGGGTCGTAACGTGACTCACAGGTTAAAAAGCACTGCCATAGCAAAACCCTTATTTTCTCGCGTGGTTGTGCAAGCAATTAGAATATTATGTAAAATTAAATTACTTCATTCGCTTTTGACAGCTTAATAAGATTTAGTTAAGAACAAAGTCAGAACAAACCTTTTTTTCTACGGTGAAACTACCCAAATATAGTCTAATACTAACTCTATGGTCCATAACTTGCGACTCAATTTTGAAGCAGATATCTTTAACCTAACAATCACGATAAACGTGGCCTTTAGTATTTGTTACCTTAGGCTCTGTCTACCGTGTGATAAAGACGTGATTTGTGTGTGCGTGTGTGTATCTTTAACCGATTGAGCAGAAATGTTGCATACTTGTTTAAGTCGGATGACAATACAATAATCTGGAAGTAGAATTCTGGTGACGCAGCCAGGACCGTCTCCGCAGGAGGGAACTCTTCAACGGTTGGTCCGATTGACTTGAAATTTGGTACACGTGTAAAACGGATAACGATAGAGGTCTCTTCGGATCGCTACCATCGTCTTACTCCCTAATCCTGCCGCCAAACAGCAGTGCTTGCGCCGTGTTCCGGCGTGGAGAGTAAGACAGCCGGTGAAATTACTGGCGCAAGAGGTATTCTATGCTAGCCCTCTAGGCTAGCAACGCTGCAATCCTCTAGTGTTGCGGTTCCATGGTGGTGCTCGCTTATCAGGTAACTTGCTATACGTCCCACTGCTGGGCTCAGGCCTCCTCTCAGAATGAGAGGGCTTGGGCTATAGTTCACGCGGGCCCAGCGCGGATTGGGAACTTCACACACACCATTGAATTGCTTCGCTTGTTTGCCTTCCTTGTATAAAAAACTGTGATTAAAACGGTCTGTCAAAAGCGTATGAAATATTTCAACCATATATTTTGATTTACC
This sequence comes from Pandemis cinnamomeana, assembly GCA_932294345.1. Taxonomy (NCBI): domain Eukaryota; kingdom Metazoa; phylum Arthropoda; class Insecta; order Lepidoptera; family Tortricidae; genus Pandemis; species Pandemis cinnamomeana. The sequence goes on from OW028731.1 coordinate 4,584,152, forward strand.
TTATAACTATTAATACTTTATTCACAAAAATAACTTTTGAACACTTTAATGAACCACACTAGAAGCTTAACCCATACATTGACACCTGTCACATGCGAGAAATCAAATGCCAAAAACACATATGCGTTAGAAGCGCTAAATGGGGACTATCTTTACTTTGCTCACCAGATGGCGCCACTGTCTACCCCTGAAATAGAATTATGTCTTTCTCCCTCTGTCCCTATACGTCTGACAAGTGACAAGACCATTTTTCCCCGAGAAGTAAGACAGCGAGTGAAATGAAATCTATCGTTTTTTTGCTCACCAGTTGCCGCCACTGTCGACTAAGGTCCAGAGGTAGCTGTCAAAGGAGACTTTATAAGATCGGCGCCGAAACAAAGTTTTAAATCTTGAATCTCATTAAGTTTATCACTACATAGTATAAAATAAAGTCGCTTTCTATGTCCCTATGTATGCTTATATCTTCAAAACCACACAACGGATTTTGATGCGTTTTTTTTTATTGATAGAGTGATTTAAGAGGAAGGTTCATATGTATAATACATGCATAATATACCGTGCGAAGCCGGGGCGGGTCGCTAGTTAATTATAAATAACTATCATCATATCGAGCTATGCCGCAATGTTGTGCAGTTCCGTTTTGTTCGAAAAACCGCTTTCAAAGCGTCCACATTCATCGGCAAATAATCCGTATTTGCAATAATTTCACGAATCACTTTTCAACAGGTAAATGAAAGAAATTATAATTTACTAGCTTCTTCCCGCGACTTCGTCTGCGTAGAAACATACATAAAAACCTTCCTCTTGAATCACTCTATCTATTAAAAAAAACCGCATCAAAATCCGTTGTGTAGTTTTGAAGATATAGCATACATAGGGACATATAGGGACAGAGAAAGCGACTTTGTTTTATACTATGTAGTGATGATAGTGATGTCACGAAGCCCGCCAAAATCGGTGGAAAGTGAATGTTACTGGAGCTCACGCGATACTAGCGCCTCTAGTGGCAAACACACGCGATAGCCCCCATTGTGATGGCACTGGACCAGCAGAGAAGATACATATTCTATAGAGCTATAATCATGGATTGTTGGTACATCTTGCGCTTTTGTTCTAAGTGCACGTGGTCGCGCTGTTGTATGGCGACTAGTGATGTGCCGGATCGTTAACCTTTTCAACGCCAACGACCTATATATACGTCCATTACTTCAATGCAAAAGCAACCTTCATTCAATTGGGTTTAGGTTCAACTTAAGGCATCGCAATAATGAAGTCTGGCGTAGGTGACGTCTCTTGTATTTGACGTGGCGGCGAAAAGGTTAAAAATGTATATCCGCGGATACGGATCTGATTACGGATATTTAGTGTCAAGATCCGCGGATACGGATACGGATCTTTATTTGATTGGTATCCGCGCCCGCGACCTTGAAGCGATAGTTAACGAAAGATTCTTTCAGTTATGTAGTATTGGTATAGTAACTTACTGCGATAAATGTTTGCATTATAAAAGTGCCAAATATTTGATTTAAAAGATCCGCGTGAAAAGTAACGGACACGGATACGGATACGGATTTTTCTTTTCCCTCGGATATCCGCGGATACGGATACGGATATCCGGAACATCACTAATGGCGACCGAGAGTCCTGCCTTATTTTGACCATGATATAATGCCATTTATATTGTGATAACAGGTTTTCATAGTTATATCTTAGCAACATAATTTTAGATTAAATCTCACTATCTTAATAATCGTATAAACCATACACCTCTCACATAAAGAAAAAAACTCAGAATAAAACTTTATATCTAACTAAAGACTTGTTACAATAAAATTCAACCTGGTGCACCTTGGGCAACAACGCTTACAAAAAAAAACTGGGCAATTTCATTAAAAGTTGTACGTACACTCAACTTTTTTCTGAGATTTTGTTTTAGTTTCGTTTTTCTACTCAGAATCACAAGCTCTGATCCTGATAGAAGAAAAAAAATTACCCGAAAATTCCATACAAATGTGAACTGAAATTTTCATTCCTCCGTTACCACCATACTAATCTGTATGAAAGTAAAGGAATGGAAAAGGCAATTTCATTTTTTAATACAAGCTTTTTTTGCTGACTGTACTTGCATTGTCATCCGTCCTACATGTGTACCAAATTTCAAGTCAATCGGACCAACCGTTGAAGAGTTCCCTGCGGAGACGGTCCTGGCAGGGTCGCCAGAACTCCACTACCAGATTATTGTATGATCGTGACTCGCAAGATTCCACCCGGACAAAAATACGTTGCAAGTTATTATAAAGCTTGTAAAAATAAACCAAAATCACAGAAAAAAAGTATACTTTCTATGAAATGGCCCAGCTGTTGCCCGCGACTTCGTCCGTGTAGATTTAAAATTAAAATCCCAGGCTTTTATTTTCCTTGACAAACCAAGAACAACCACCTGTAGGCTTATTACCTAACTCGCTCGCAATCGCCATCGTGTTCATTTTGACAGTTCTTGTACGAATGTGACAGCTAGCTCCGATGCCAATTGTCAGCCCATACATGAAGTGTCAAAATGAACACGATGGCGATTGCGAGCGAGTTAATAAGCCTACAGGACTGCACGACTTGACTTCACTATACCGCGGTTATAGCAAGGTAAACTTACTCAATTGCGGTTCATAAATCACTCAATAATTGCTGAAAAGCGCATGAATAAGTTCATTGGTTGAGCATCGCGGACAAACACACAGACGCGGAGGACTTTTGTTTTATAATAAGAAAACAGCACCAGTAATGGATAAGAAACGACACGAAGGGATAGCAATTTATTTTACAAGTCAATTTATAACCATACTAGCTTCTGCCCGCGACTTTGTCCGTAGAATTAGGCTATTAAAATTATTTTTGTAGCGAGTATAGTCACGGCTTTTGACATGTTCATCGCTATCCCACGGGAACTAACAATTCTCCGGGATAAAACTACCCTTTATTTCAATCTAGGGTACCAGCTATCTTTGTTCCAAATTTTATTCAAATCCGTCGTCGTTTCATCGTGAAGAAGGAACAAACACACTATAATATTTGTAGGATTATCTTCAAACTAGCTACTGCCCGCCACTTCGTCTGCATAGAATTCGTTAACGCTATCCCACAGGAATTACGACTATAATCTATCTACGTTCCAAATTTCATCCAGATCTGTCCAGCCGTTCTGGTGTGAAAGAGCATCCATCCATGCTTACAAACTTTCGCGTTTATAATATCAGTTAAGAATGCAGTCCAACACTGGTGCCTACCCTATCTGTGAAACAGTTCTTCGATTGTGCAATTTTATCTAAAAGACCGAATCTGCTTCAACGTAGTAGATTGGCCATCAAATTTAATCTCAACATCGCAGTCGCTCAGAGGATGTGAAATAACAGAGGACGCATCGTCTCTCCTCTCCGGACTGATCGGAGTCACAAAACCACTGTCACTCGACTTTGGCTCCAATTTCGGGCCAAAGTTCAGCGACATGCTTTTCCTACTCTGAAATATGCTGAGATCATCGTCTTTCGGCGTCAATTTGACGTCTAACCTCTTCAAATTCTCGTCAAAGTCATGCTTCAACTGCTGCTCGAACAATCTCTCCTGTCTTATTTGCTCGTGGGTATTAGCAAAGTAACCAGTGTTCTTCTTACCCAGTTCCTTCAAAGACTCGTTCAACGTGCTATTGTTCCTAAAGCTCTCCGTCCTTTTCATATCTTCAGCTCTCTCTTCCAAGACTTTGAGAGGGATCGGCTTGAGATTGTTGACGGACTGCGATTTCTTGGATAAGAAATGTTTTTTATCGGAATCCGGCGACTTCTTTTCCCTAGCATTATAGACATCATCCCTCGTTATTTTCGCGAATAAATTAGGAGTGCTGATACCAGTTTTGAAGTTCTTCTTCGGGTCGTCATCTTCGTCGTTTGAAGTGAATTTGGATGAGAATATTTTGGAGCCGAAAGATGTCTTCTTGTTGTGGTTCTGTACTATCTTCTTTATTTCCGCTGGCATGTCTTGGCGGTGGTGCGCTGATATGTGCCGGCTGAGGAGGGTCAGTTGTTGCTCCATGGACTTGTTTATTGATTCGAGACGGGCTTGGCTGTTCTGGTAGTTAGTGATGGCATCCATAGCAGACTGTGGACAAAAGATTTGGGTTAACCGTAAAAGTAAATACAAAAATCTTCTTCTTTTTCTAATATGGCCATAACGATCGATGCGATGTAATAAATACAGTATTCAAAAATCTTGTGACAATAATGTCGTCAACGTAGGGTACAACACGGTCAAAAGACGCTCCCCTGTCGGGCTCCTAGCCAACGGATAACGATATCCCTCAGAATCTGCCAGGAAATCATTAACCGATGCCCAGGGTGCACCGGACCAAGCACTGCTCTACCCCCGGACGGATCCAAAAACGAACCGCAGCTCTTGACCACACGCGGAGGTAACCCGACTCGCACCCCATAATGCAATTCAATTCCGATTCGGTTTCGGTTCACTCGCTGTCAGATCCATATTAAAAACCGGTCAAGTGCGAGTCGGACTCGCGCACCGAGGGTTCCGTATCATTATCTATAAATATCTAAAACCAGTGTAAGCAGAGCCCTGTTCCAAAGCAAAATGTACGCAGTGTGGGGTTACTTTATATTGGTCACTGCTATATACAGACATACATACACATTTACGGTTTTCGCAATTATTCTTTAATCTGTGCTATAAGACCTACCTTCATACCAAATTTCAAGATTCTGCGTTCACGGGAACTACCTTGTAGGTTTTGATTCCCTTGAGAGTTGAAAATTTGCGGAAATTTGCGGCATAAACGGCTGTATCTTTTGATTGCGTTGGCTTAGAAGTTTGATTTTTTCACAGCTTCAAGGGACAGTAGACCTGAGTAATTGATATAAATTTCAGCTTCATACCTCCACGCGTTCCTGAGAAAAAGGGTCTTGACAGACGGACGGACGGACGGACAACAAAGTGATCCTATAAGGGTTCCGTTTTTTCCTTTTGAGGTACGGAACCCTAAAAATGGCAGCTAAAACCTGAACTGAGTCTGAATTGAATCGCATTAAGTCGTCATGGACGCGGTCAAAAGAGACTCCGTTCTACTCTGCTATTATTTATTCTATGCTCATTGACTTACAATAAACAACTAGACTTTCAGTCGCTAACAAAGGTTCCTCAAGAAACGTCCGAGTTGCTTTGTCTATGTGTTGTGTGTGTCAACACATCGACTTAGACAGATAACATTAACATATTCGTTCAAATTGACACCTTATTTCGTGGCAGTAATGTTTAATATCAATGGCGTAGGATCGTGAGAAGTAATGACACGACGCCACGCGCTGGAAACCCGCCTGTCTCTTGTTCTCAATAGTAAGATTACGGTGCGAAAGAGACATATACATTGTTATCAAAGCGCCGAAACAACTGAACCAAAACTCTGAACAATAGACGCGTGTTTACTTTTGCTTCGGACAGTTTTTGAGCGTGATTGGGAGTCTAGTTGTTTATTGTACGTCAATGTCTATGCCTCAAGCTTCATAGTCAGGGTCCCTGACCACTAGGCCAGCTGGTCTTCAAATGATGGTACTCACGTCCAGCTCTGTGGACATCCGGGCTACGTCGGAGACCAGCCGCCTGTTGTCTTCCGTGAGGGTTGCTAGGCGAGGCATCTCTTCCCTCAGCACCGCGTATTCTACAGCATAGTCACATAGCTGCCGGCTGATATCTAGGGTGATAACCTGCAATAACATTATATATATATATAAATAGGAAGGCAAACGAGCAAGTGGGTCACCTGATGGTAAGTGATCACCACTGCCCATGACACCCGCAACCCCGGAGGGATTGCAGATGCGTTGCCAACCTAGAGGACTAAGATGAAATGCCTCTTGTGCCCGTAATTTCCCCGGCTGTCTTACTCTTCACACCGGAACACAGCAGTGCAAGCACTGCTATTTAGCGGCAGGATTAGCGAGTAAGATGGTGGTAGCGATCCGGACGGGCCTTGCACAAGGCCCTACCACCCGCAACATGGATTAATATAAATACAACACACACACACACACAAATCCCGTGTTTATCCCTTACGGTAGACAGAGGCTAAGGTAGCAACAGCTACGGGCCACGTTTAGCAAGATTGTGAGCGCATAGGTGGAAAATGGTACCAAAATAGCGATGGGTTGCTAGCCATTTTTTTATGTTAGAGAGGCCAGACAAACGAACTAGTGGGTCACCTGATGTTAAATGATCACAACGTTCCATAGACACCCGCAGCGCTTTACGCGATGCCAGTGCGTTGTCGGCCCTGGAGAAAATTGTACACTCGCCTCTTAAAGGCACCCAGCCTATATAGCATGATCCCTAAGATTTTCACCCAATCCCTCGATGGGCTTATACCATCTGCCCGGGAAGAGAAGCAACTGGTACATGCTATGGTTTTTCTTTGCTCCCAGACCAGCGTGGAAGAAATATAAATACAATACAATACAAATACTACTAAAATAATATTTTCCACTTATGCGCCCAGTGTCTTGTTAAACGTGGCCTGTAGGTCTTGTTACCTTAGGCTCTGTCTAGCCCTTAAGGGACAAAGACGTGATATATGTATGTTTCACTTTTGCGAAGACACACAACGCTGATGATCTATTTTTCATGTCTGTGTTTTTCACGTATCACGACGAGCATGTATGAAGAGATTGATGAATGTGGATGAAGCGAAAGAAATGTCAGGATCGTAGCGAGTGGAACAAAGCAGTCTCTGCCTACCCCCGTGGGAAAGAGGCATGATGGTATGTATGTAGGATTATGTCGTTGGCGTTGACCCTGCCGTCCTGATGTGTCGTTGGCTTCGAAAAGGTTAAACAATTTGTTACAAAACGCCTTATAGAATTAGTCGAATTAACCTTTTCAACGCCAACGACCTATATATACGTCCATTACGTCAATGCAAAAGCAACCTTCATTCAATTGGGTTTAGGTTCAACTTAAGGCATCACAATAATGAAGTCTGGCGTATGGGTGACGTCTCTTGTATTTGACATGGCGGCGAAAAGGTTAACCACTTACCTTCTTCAGAACCTTTTCGTAGAGCCCTTTGTTGATGTCCGGCAGTTTGTGCTTCAAGTATTCAGCGGCTTCTTCACAGCTCTCACAGAGCATCAGGCCGTCTCTATGCGCCGAGAGGAGAGCGAGCGAGACAGAGAACACTATGTCCAGGGACTCCAGGAAAATTAGATCTAGAATAGAAAGGGTACCAATTAATTTGTTGTGCTCTTTGTACACCAGCAAAGCTATTCGGTAAGCAGGATAGATACGGCGCGAGCGTGCGTAGGTGCTTACCTGATTATATTGCCGTACATAAATCCCTTAGGGTCACACAGTTAGGGGGGGGGGGGGTCCGGAAATTTGTGACACGCGAAATAAATAATTGTAGTCTTCATAGTAAACGAAATAAGTAAACGAGGGGGGGGGGGGCTCTATAAATGATGAAATTGGTGTGACGTTCTTTATGGATGGCCCCTTACAGAGTAGACAGAGACTAAGGTAACAAGTAAAGACCACGCCCAAGAAATTTGTGGGCGTATAGACGGAAAGGAGCATCAAAATAGTGATTGTTTGCCAGCCGCATCACCCACAACATTCCTAAGATCTTCGCCCATTTTCTCGATGGGCTTTTACCATCTGCGCGGGAAGAGAAGCAATTGGTAAATTCTAAGTTTTTTCTTCACTCCCATACCACCATGGCATCACTGTTTTGACTTCCCTTTACAGCTATACGCCCTTAATCATGCTAAGCGTGGCCTTAAGATTTTGTTAACTTAGACTCTGTCTACCTCGTAAGGGATAAATACACATACACACATACACAAATCACGTCTTTATCCCTTACGGGGTAGACAGGGCCTAAGGTAACAAGACCTACAGGCCACGTTTAGCAAGACACTGAGGGCGTAGAGGTGGAAAGTGGAATCAAAATAGTGATGGGTTGCTAGCCGCATCGCCTATAACATGATTCCTATGATTTTCGCCCATTCCCTCGATGGGTTTTTACCATTTGCGCGGGAAGAGAAGCAACTGGTACATTCTATGTTTTTTCTTTACTCCCAGACCAGCATGGAAGTAATAAGGGATAAAGACGTGATATATGTATGTATGTATGTGTCTGTCCAGCCGTTCTGGCGTGAGAGAGTAATAAACATCCATCCATCCATCCATCCATACTTACAAACTTTTTCACGTTTATAGAAAGGACATTTCATTCATTCATTCATTCATTCATTCATTCATTCATATAATATTAGTAGGATATCACTATGCCTTACCAAAAACTCTAACGACGAAGCCCAGGGGGAACTGGCTGGTGAACAGCGTCAGCATCCAAGGGGCAGCATACAATGCTGGCGAGATGTCCAGGGATTCCAGCTTCGCGTGCAGCTCCGGCTCGTGGTCACGGAGTAGACGAGACAGCTGGTACAGCTGCAAAAAGACGATGCCTCACACCAATGCTGCAATCAATCAGTGCTGCAGGTGTCTAACACCTCAGCGTAATGCTGAGCCAGCGACCGTTTCACTTTTGCGAAGACACAACGCTGATGATCTATTTTTCATGTCTATGTTTTCTTTTTTTGTTATACCTTGTTTATTTTCTATAAAACTGTGTGTATTATCTTATATTTGTGTGTCTTGCAAAAAGGAATAAATGTCTTCTTTCTTTCTTTCTTTCAATGTAGCAGACTATAACCGGCCCTAGAATAAGAGACAGTTACTAAAACAAATCAAAAGACTGGGCATTTTCAAAAAAACGTGTACCCTTTTTCCAACAAGATTAGTAATTTCCCATACAACTTTTTCTTGTCAGTTTTGTGACGCCCCATATAAATCGAATGAAAATAGTGTCACAAAACTGACAAAAAAACCAATGGACACATTTTTTCAAAAAAATAAATAGTGCGAATAATTCTGATTCAGAAAAACCCAAGTCATCATTTTGGAAAAAAAAGTCAAGGGTACATGTTTTTTTGAAAATGCCCATCTAGCTCTCGATCTGTGAATCATTTAAGTCTGTTATTAAAGCGAAAGATATAATTTTACAACTTTGATGTGCCACTCCCGCACGCCGCCAAAATGTGGAGCACAGAGACGTGTCTAAATAAGAATGGCTGATTGGCAGACAGTGCACTCAAGAACTTTAGTCGAGCGAACGCTGTCATAGTGAATATTATAATAATAATAATAATAATAAAAGCATCGCAGCGTAAAAACGTTGCTTAGAACTACCCGCCGCTGCTGCGCGAGTGACAGTGTTGAAATTCTCTCTTGTTAATATTACGCTAAAAAAATGTTTAGATTACTTACTAAGTGACGTGTTATATATCGTTTTGTAGCTGCTGAAGCGACCTTTCGTGTAGTGTTTGTATCGCGGAGAAAATCATCTCAGATCGGGAGATACAGTAAAAATAGTTTTAAAAATATTAATTAACCGCTGTGAAACTGACAACTTGCCGCGGTCGAGGCGCATGAGTCACGGTGCGCGCTGATAACGCTGCAGTGGACGCTTTGCATTGCTGCTTTAAGGTACATCGCGGTGTTTCGCTGTTAACACCAGAACATACAATTGCTTATACTGAGGGCTTATTTTGCAACTAGTTTAGTCATAAAATGGCACCTAAGCCGATGTGTGCTAGTTGTAATAAGAGAATTTGGGACAAGCATTTTTTGACGTGCTCACAATGTAAAAGTACTTACGATCTTAATTGCACCAACTCACAGAAACTATATGACCTAATGGACGGGGAACGGAAGAGATCGTGGTCCTGCATTAAATGTCGTCAATATAAAGCTCAACCTAGGAAAGCGAGCACGCCAAAAATAGCAACAAAAAGAAGTTTCGCTATTCCTTCGACTTCACACGTAGTGACAACAGCAGAGAAAATAAAAACTGGTGAAAAATACTGTGAACCCCTGTATCAGATCCAGCAACAACCTCAAGACCAGCAACCACACTCAATACAACAGGAAGAACAACAACAGTTTAACTGTTCCGTCGACAATGTTACTAGGAGAAAATATAATGTGGCTGTACGAAATTCTTTTGAATCACTGTCCGACGAAGAGTTTGATACTTCTTTAATAAGAAACGATACCCTAAACAGAAGCTGTCCAAACTTGACTATAAATTATATAGATGAATTAGAAGTACTGAAGAATAAAACAGCTGAACTGCAGAAAAAACTTGAATTTTCGGACAGTTATAGCACTAAACTCTTAATGGAAAATGATGACCTCAAAAAACAAGTAATTGAGTGCACCCGACAAATTCAACAGCTAAAGAACATTTGCAGGGATACAACTATAGCTGTGAAGATAACAACTAGGGAGTTTAAACATCAGTCATCACAAACAATTGTAGACAATGAAGACAAGGATCAAGATCATAATGAAATGAATGGTAATTCGGAACCAATGATCGACCAAAACTGTAACGATCAAGGGAGAAGTATACACATACTCGGAGGAAAGCAAAGCCGGGGATTGGCCAGCGCACTATTGAATTCAAGACAGAGGACACCTTACGGAAAATACGAGGTTACATCAACTGTCAAGCCCGACGCACGCTGTGAAGACATACTGAAATCGTCGCAAACTTCGAATGGCTGTAATGACGTCTTCATTTTAAATATTGGTGAAAGTGATAGTAATCCAACAAAATTACTTGCAGAACTAAGCGCATTTCTGAAAATGAACTTGAGTAGTTTCGTCATTGTAACTGGTGTAAAAAACAGTCTGCACCTAAATGAACATAAACTGAACTATACCTTAAAATTGTGTTGTAGTAATTTTGAAAATTGTAAATTTTTGGACTTAACAGACTTGAGTCACAATGATGTAAATTATTTAACCAAATTATGTTATAAAATTAATCTACTTATAGACTCCCGTTACTATGCCGACAAATACCTTAGCTATAACAAAGTGAAGCCAAAATTAAATAAGAGTCAACAGAAAGACTCTGGTAAGCTAGGAAAATCAACTGATATGAATAGGTGTAGGAAGGGCACCATACCCTATTACTTCAGCAAAGCAATGCATAATGTAAGCACTGAAAAACAGAAAAAAATTACGCAGAAATCAATTACGAATTATTTTCCGAAAAGTAAGTGTAAAGAGATACCTCAAATTAATAACTTTTTTCGTCCCCAAGAGTAATTCTTGTAACATACTACACCAAAATATTGCTGGGCTAATGAGCAAAAAGGAATCACTTATAATCTATTTGGACGAATTCCTTGAAAAAAAAATTAGTATTGATGTACTCTGTATCACGGAGCATAATATGACAGCAGCATGTAGGGATACATTAAATATCGAAAATTACCAAATGGCAGCCGCCTTTGTAAGGGACAAAAAGAGAGGAGGAGCGTGTATTTTAGTTAAAAATGGAAATGTCTTCAGAGAATTAACTGAAATAGCGGATGAATCAATATGTGGGTTGATCGAGTGTTGTGCTGTGGAACTGGTTAAACATAAACTTATAGTTATTTGTGTGTATAGAGTACCAAAAACGAAATACATGTACCTGAGTTTATTTTTCGAGAAACTTGAAAAAATTCTACATGCTATATGCAACAAGACTAAACATAATGTTGTTCTTTGCGGTGACTTTAATATAAATACTCTTCAGGCAAATAAAATCTCGAAGGAGTTCGTCAATTGTCTTAATGGTTATAATCTCAAATTACAAGTTGAGCAAGTCACAAGAATCATTAGTGGTACTTGCATAGACAATATAGCACATAACATGAAAACTACATGTGAAATAGATGTTATCGAAATGGGTCTTTCTGATCACACAGCGCAACTGCTAAAAATCCCGATAAAAAACAATTGTAAAATCGAGTTCTGGCGAGTAGAAAAACGAGATTATTGTGTTCATAATCTTAATAAATTTAGATATTGTATGGAAAATATGCCGATTAATGATATGATGTATACAAATAATCCGAATGAAGCTTTTAACATCTTCCATAACACTTTCAAACTATTTTACGACCTCTGCTTTCCCACAAACTTGGTTACAATAAGAGCAAACAGGAGACCAAATTGGATAACGAAGGGCATAAGGAAGTGTAGTAAAGTAAAAAGGAAGCTTTTATGGGAGTATAGATCTAAACCGACGTTGACAAACAAATTAAAATATAAGAATTATTCAATTAAAATGAAGGCAATCACTAAGACATCGCAACGTCTACAAAACAATAATGCGATAAAAACTGCAGACAATAGAACAAAAATGGCATGGAAAATAATAAATACAACAAGGCCAAACCGCCCCAGGGATCGAATCAAAACAGTAAAAACGAAGGACACAGTTATTACTGATCCACGGGATATAGCAAATGCATTTAACGATTATTACATCAATAGAACATCACAATCAACTAGCAGTACTAGCAAAAGCAATAATCCTTATAGAACCGATAACATGATAAGTACAATGGCGTCTATGTTCATGTCTCCAAGTTCTCCTATGGACATTTATAAAATTATAAAAAAATTAAATAACAAAAAAAGTGTGGGACATGACCAAGTGTCGACTAAGGTTGTCAAATATGTAGCAGAATATATAGCACCACACCTGAGCTATCTTTTTAATATCAGCATAAGTGAAGGTATTTTCCCTGATGTACTAAAGATCGCTATAATAAAACCAATTTTTAAGAAGGGTGATAAACAGGAAATGGATTCTCATAGACCTGTGGCCCTGTTATCAATATTTGCAAAAGTGTTTGAAAAATTTATTCATAGTAAAATGTACTCATATTTCGAAAAAAAATCTATACTAGCAAAAGAACAACACGGTTTTCGTAAAAATAGATCTACAACTATGGCAATCTTCAATTTACTTGATATTGTCACGAAAAATATGGATAGCAGAAAGCCAACGTGTTCTATATTTATGGACATGACGCAAGCTTTCGATTTTGTCGACCATGAAATTCTTTTAAAAAAACTTCATGCTTGTGGTATAAGGGGTAACATACTTAAGTTAATGGAATCTTACTTAAGGAAAAGACAACAATATGTAGAAATAACTACATTTGATTCAAAGACGAAAAAAGAAGTTTCAATTTTGTCCGATAGTCGCATTGCTGAGTATGGTGTTCCACAAGGTTCGGTATTGGGACCGTTGCTTTTTATTGTCTATATTAATGATTTACCAAGAGCAGTAGACAGTCCAATGACTTTGTTTGCGGATGACAGTACAGTGACAGTAGAATGCAAAGATATGGCGACATACGAAAGTCATATAAATTCTACACTTGGTGTTGTTGTCGCTTGGCTTAACTGTAATAATCTTAAGGTAAATTTAACAAAAACTAAGCTAATGCACTTTACGCAAAGGAAGACCACTATACCTACAAAAATTTCTTACCAAGAGTGCACAATAGATAGGGTAGAATCTATAAAATTCTTGGGAGTCACTATTGATCAATCTCTTACCTGGAAAAAACACGTGGAAGTGGTATGCCAAAAATTGTCAAAGTCGTCTTATGCCTTATACAGACTGAGTCAAATAGTTAACGTGGAAACAGTTTTAGCAGCATACCACGCATTGGTCGCGTCGGTCTTAAGATATGGAGTAATTTGCTGGGGGAATGGCACTGATAGGGAACAGGCTTTTAAAAGTCAAAAGAGGTGCATTAGGGCAATGTTCGGCCTGTCACCATTAGACAGTTGCAGGCCATGCTTTATAAAACATAATATCTTGTCATTTCCATGCATTTATATATATGAGATGGCTATGTTTGTTAAAGGTAACTCTGATATATTTGAACGTAATATAAATAACAATACAGCATTAAGACCACGAGATAATAATAGAATTAGAAACCAATTCACACACACTGCACTTCTAAAGAAAAGTGTATTTGGTATGGCACCTAAAATTTATAATAAAATACCGAAGGTAATTAGGGATATGAATATGAATAGGTTTAAACGAGAGTTGTTAAAATTTTTATACAAAAAATGCTATTATAATATTGATGAATTCTTAAATGACATGGATAATAAATTTGATAACATTTACTAATTTAATTATACTGTAATAATTTTAATAATATTTATTTCAATAATAATAATATTTTAGTAATAATTTTCATCGTTGTAATGTGTATGTGTATTGTGATTTGTACGCCGAAAGGTAAAACATGACGGACTCTTTTATGACTAGAACAACTTTGTAATGTGAATATTAACTCATGTTTATGCAAATAAATTATCTCTTATCTCTTATCTTATCTTAGAGTAAAACCGGTTTGGTGACGGTGAGCGCGAGCTCCCAATTTTCGTTCTTCGTATTAACCGTGCACCGGAATTATTTTAATACTGTCGATTTAGTTCCCTTTAACCGGTAATTTAACCGGTTTTCTGAACGATATTAACCGGTTCCGATCCCTGGTAAAAATAAGGTTTACCTGTACTTGCAGAGCACTCATGTCAGGAAGGTATTGTTTCCGCAGGCCGCGACGGAACATAAGATGGCGGAGAAGTATGAACGCGTCAGCTTCGTCCGTCTGAAAGTGATGACCAAAATGCTTTAAGGCAGGGTTTCCCAAACTATGGGTCGCGACCCACCGGTGGGGTGCGTGATAGCTGACAGACTTGACAGCCGGCTCATCTTGCACTGGACCGGGGTGCACGCAATTATGGCCTATACTTGAGTGCACTCTGGGTCAGTGACTAGCCCGCTTAGGTATTTATTAATGTTGACTAACACTAGTTTTGTAAGCACTGATACTAACATAATATGGATTTATAATCTGAAATAAAAACATTTTATTTTTATTAGGGTACCTTACTATCGCGCTGGATGCAAGCCGCTTCCAACCGGTCTTATTGGAGGTCTAAAGGAGAGGCCTATGTTCAGCAGTGGACTTGTAATGGCTGAGATGATGATGATGATGATGACCTTACTATCGACTTACGTGCAGCAACAGTACTCCAGCCACAAAGCTCAGACCCTGGCAGTAGCCCACGTCTGGGTCCAGCAAGGAGTACGCCTTCAGGATGTTGTACAGCGCGAGCTGGCCTGGACCCAAGGCTGATGCGAAGTAGGAATGCTGGGGGAAGGTCCTCCCTGGAATAACGCATACATACATACATAAATCACGTCTTTCTCCCTTACGGGGTAGACAGAGCCTAAGGTGGCAAGACCCAAATGCCACGCTTAGCATGATTGTGGGCGTATAGGTGGAAAGGGGAATCAAAATAGTGATGGGTAGCTAGCCGCATCGCCTATATGATTCCTATGCCCATTCCCTCGATGGACTTTTACCATCTGCGCGGGAAGAGAAGCAACTGGTACATTCTATATTTTTTCTTTACTCCCAGACCAGCATGGATGGTGCATTTATACATAGATGAACTAACGAATTAGAGTTGTAATGGGCTTTCCAAATGTGACAACTAGGGTTTGTTCCCGGGAATTCTCGTCCCGGGAATTCCCGGGAAATCGGTCGGTCTCGTACCCGGGAAATTCAGCTCGAGAAAAGTCGAGACATCGAGAAGTTTAAATAAACATGTTTTTTATTAAAGATTAGTGAGATTAGTTATAATAAGAAGAAGTATGATTGTTTTTAGTTAAGATGTTTGTTTTAAGCTGATTGTTAACAGAAATTTTGTTTTTTATTACAGATTAGTGAGATGAGAATTGAGATTAGTTATGATAAGGAGAAGAAGTATGATTGTTTTTAGTTAGCAATTTTGTTTTGAGCTGATTTTTTATTGAGAACTTGTTTTTTTTGTTAAAAATTATGTTGATTTTTTTCATGTAAAATAAACACAGTTAAATTAAAGACTCTTTTTATTAATTAAACAAAAATTTAGACGTATTTTATTTTTTCTCGACAACCCGAGAAGACCCGAGAAATCAGGATCGAGAAGTCTCGACACCCGAGAACTAAAAAACCTCGAGAAATCGGAAACCCTAGTGACAACACATCAGTATTTTTCGACTTGCACCATACTAACACAGTTTTTCCCGATTCTTTTTCCTTTGTCTTCTACATGGAACAAACCCATTTAAGTAACTAGGTTTTTTTTTATATATAAGAGGGGGCAAACGAGCAGACGGGTCACCTGATGGAAATCAATCACCGTCGCCCAAGGACACCTGCAAGACCTGGGGAATCACAAGTGCGTTGCCGGCCCTTTGAGGAACAGGAAGGCTCGCTTTTTAAAGATTCCTAAATTGTACCGCTCAGGGAATGCTGCAGCAGGAAGTTGGTTCCAGATTACATAACGCAGAGACGAGCGGAGACACTACTGACTCACCCAAATCAATGAGTATAGCGTGCTGGTGCTTCGTCAGGCCGGCCAGCAGCGCCTTGTACGACATCTGGTAGTTGGGGTACAGCTTGGAGTCGGGCGGAGGCGAGCGGAGGCACGCCTGCTCCGCCAGGAAGTACCACACGCCTCCGCGCGTCATGCGGGGAACGCCTGGAGTCAAACATTGGAATTGAAAAAGTACAGTTGTATAAAATACAGTGTTAGCACAGCCCTGCTCCTAAGCAGATAGGCAATGTTAGGTAATTTTATATTGGTTATTTTTATTTACACAGACAAACATAAAAAAAAGATTTTTAGGCTTATTCTGTTAGTTGTGCCATAAGAGCCCAATTACAAATTTCTAGGACTAGTGGAAGTAGCCTCTAATTTCCTTGAGAGCACGGCAATTTGTATGGAAACATCTATTCCAATGGCTATATCTTTTGATCGGATTGACTCAGAAAGTTCATTTTTTCACAGCTCTAAGAGACCGCAGATCTCAAAATTAATAAAATAAATAAATAAATAATAAATATCTTCGGACAAATTACACCAATCCAAATTACACCCAGCCCCAAATTTGCTATTAATTTCAACTTTATACCTCTACGCGTTCCTGAGACAACAGGGTATTGACAGACTGACGGCAACAAAGTGATCCTGTAAGGATCCCATTTTTCCTACATACAAGCCTCAGTCTATATATATAAGCTAAAGGAAACTACGAACAAAACGGTCGAAACGCACGCACACATAGACGCGCGCTTCTACACGGCCCCTAAGCGGGTCTCGCGGTGCCTTACCTACCAACGAATAAAAAATCTTTAACTATTTTATTTATAAACTAGTTAAATTATTATAGAACCCAAATAAACGTTTGTTTCTTTTTTACGGAAATTGATACTCTTAACTAAGTGTAGCAGGTTACTTTAAAACAGGCCTTACTAGCTGAGATAACGCTAACTAAACAAAAAGCTTTTCAATTTTACAAAAAATAAATCGACAACCCTAACGCTCTAGGGCGTAGGTATTTATTTCAAAAAGTAAGCCTAGTTTCCGCTCTATTTATTTACTGTGACGGAACTCTTCACACACTTTCTATTATGTCTCACCCTGTATAACAGCTTGCGTCAGCATATGCCTGTCAACCTTAGCTACAGGGTGCAGCCTGTCCCTCGAAGCGAGCAGAGAGTCCCACATGAGCATAACGCCAGCGTCGCAAGCCCCGAGCTCAGTGTACTCCAGCTTTATTCTGCGGACAGCCGAAGACTCTTCGCTTTCTAGAAAAAGAAACATTACATACATAAATCACGTCTTAATCCCTTACGGGGTAGACAGAGCCTAAGGTGACAAGACCTAAAGACCACGTTTAGCATGATTGTAAGCGTATGGATGGAAAGGGGAATCAGAACAGTGATGGGTTGCTAGCCACATCGCCTATGACATGATCCCTAAGATTTTCGCCCAATCCCTCGATGGGCTTTTACCATCTGCGCGGGTAGAGAAGCAACTGGTACATTCTATGTTTTTTCTTTGCTCCCAGACCAGCATGGAAGAACAGCATGAAAGAAACATTAACCCTCTTAAATTTCTAAATGTCACTGAAAATTAGAACATAGAAAAATCCAAAAAGTAAATCGAACCCGGATCCTCGTCATTCCGTGACGCGTGCTATAGCCCTACACCCATAACAGGTAGGTAGTCTTCGAATTTTTCTAACTGTTACTAGCTGTCACGTGACCTTGTTACTATGCGATTTTTTGTCGCTAAGCGTCATCTGTTCGACACAATTGGCATTGTTCATTTTTTTTAGTATGCTCCAATTCGAAAACCATTTCTAGGAAAACCATCATTTATCCGATTTATCTTGTCCGATTTCAAAAATACTTTATGATTGCAGATATTTTTGTAAAAGTACTTTGAACCTTTGTTTGACCGAACGACCTGGTTTTTAGACAGAATCCAGCATCGAATGTTTGCCACAAAAATGAAAAAAAAAGTTTAGCTAAGGTAACTGTCACGTGTCACTGTCAAATCGACAAAACCATAGACAAAGCCGTTTTCTTTATAGCCAGCCGAACGAAGGCGATTGGGATTCTGTCTAAATTCAAGAATTATCAAACAGCGAAAAAATATTTATTATTAATTAACAAAGCTACGTAAAAGCATAATATTCAAATTAGTTGCTTGAAATAGTCCATTTTATCAAATAAAGGTGTTAAAAGCACAGCTTAAAAAAAGTGAACAATGCCAATTAGGACGTAGTGCAGTAGACATAGCCAGCACCCTAAACCAATTCTCACCAAGAGTTTGTGGTAGATTTGGCAACGGATCGGAAACAATGGGCAGCAACATGGTACCTAACCCAAACCAAAATAACCTTACTCAAAAATAGCATGCGAATTTTACAGAAACTTATCTTATACATAACAACGAAAAACAAAGAGAGAAAAAAAAAACATTAAAAACTAATAACCCACGAATAATTTTACTTAACTTATAATTTTGTATATCGTTGTTAAAAAAATATTTTTAATATTTAAAAATTTAAAATAAAAATTAAATCAGATCAAGATAAAGATTATAGTTAAGAATATAATGGATTACAATAAATTTGACTTAAAAAAAATCATTAACCCTCTTAAATTTCTAAATGTCACTGAAAATTAGAACACATAGAAAAATCCAAAAAGTAAATCGAACCCGGATCCTCGTCATTCCGTGACGCGAGCTATACCTACACCACCATAGCAGGTGGGTAGTCTTCGAATTTTTCTATCTGTTACTAGCTGTCACGTGACCTTGTTACTATGCGAATTTTTGTCGCTAAGCGTCATCTGTTCGACACAATTACAAACTCCCGCGGAACATCTACTGGTCACCAGGGACGAGAGAAGGCGCTGTTTTTCAAATGATAGGTACTATCAAATGAATCAAGAATTTTCATTTCTTGATTTTTTATTAACCCCCTTATTCATAAACGCTCTATAGGCTTCTGCTAACTTAGCAATCGTGTCCTTATCTGTGAAAGGTAAATGTCAAAGTGACAGATAAGGACGAACGATTGCTAAGTTAGCAGAAGCCTACAGAGCGTTTATGAATAAAGGGGTAACTCTACAGCGCTTGTAGTCGTTAGGCACTTTCAAATTGGCAAAAGTTGCATGAAGAGTTATGCTATCAATGTACACACGGCAATATAATCAGGTAAGCACCTACGCACGCTCGCGCCGTATCTATCCTGCTTGCCGAATAGCTTTGCTGTGTGTACATGTATGTGATCATGTACTCACATTGACTTACAATAAACAACTAGACTCTCAGTCGCTAACAAAGGTTCCTCAAGAAACGTCCGAGTTGCTTTGTCTATGTGTTGTGCGTGTCAACACATCGACTTAGACAGATAACATTAACATATTCGTTCAAATTGACACCTTATTTCGTGGCGGTAATGTTTAATATCAATGGCGTAGGATCGTGAGAAGTAATGACACCACGCGCTGGAAACCTGCCTCTCTTTTGTTCTCAATAGTAAGATTACGGTGCGAAAGAGACATATACATTGTTATCAAAGCGCGGTCGAAACACAACTGAACCAAAACTCTGAACAATAGACGCGTCGTTCAGACTTTTGCTTCGGACAGTTTTTGAGCGTGATTGGGAGTCTAGTTGTTTATTGTACGTCAATGTGTACTCACGTTTCAGCTTAGCGTTCTCCCTCTCCATGCGCACCAGCAGCAGCGTCTGTTCTATGGCCATCTTCCAGAGCTGGCGGAGCTCGTCTCGGCTCCGCTTCCCGGGGCGGGGGGTGGGGAGGTTCAGCAGACTTTGGGGTGTGAGGTCACCTGCTACAGAAAGATTTTGTTAGTACATTTTTAAATTTCTGAACAAAGTAAAGCTATGGCCGGCGAATTTCGAATTCGAATTTCGTTCGGAGTTTTCTGTGTTCTAATTTTCAGTATCGTTTAGAAACTTTCAACATGAAACTACCGTGAGACTTAATCATTATTACACATAAACGCAGCAGAGCGCTGGCGCGCAGTGTTCGTGTCGCTGCCGCCGGGGCGAGCGCTCTTGGAAAAAGGACAACGAAATAGTCCGAAACATGTCGAGCATCACTCGACTTTTTATACGTGAGTTATCCGTTTATGTGTAATGATGATCGTTTAGAAATTTAATTTCTAAAGGTATAAAAGAAAATATCAACAAGTAAAATTCTTGATTCATTTGATAAAAATTCCACTTTGCATAAGCTTTTTTTGTTGACTGTACTTGCATTGTCATCTGTCCTACATGTGTACCAAATTTCAAGTCAATCGGACCAACCGTTGAAGAGTAGGTACGTATGTAGGTATGTTTGTCCGGGTGGAATCTTGCGACTCAATTTTGAAGCAGATATTCAACCGATTGAGCTGAAATTTTGCATACTTGTGTAAGTCGGATGACAATACAATAATCTGGTAGTGGAGTTCTGGTGACCAGCCAGGATCGTCTCCGCAGGAGGGAACTCCTCAACGGTTAGTCCGATTGACTTGAAATTTGGTACACATATGTAGGACGACAATGCAAGTACAGTCAGCAAAAAAGTAAATATTTTGTGTAATTTTTATAAGTTTGATATACCTTCACCCTGCACGTCGGTAGGTTGCAAAACCTTTTCGTAGATGGCCTGGCGCCAGGTGGCGTCAGGTTCGATTCCCGGCTCAGTAGGGGCAGGGCGATTGTCGCTCACTTTGAGGAAGCTAAAAGAAATGTATGGGTTGAATTCATATATGACTACTAGCTGTTTGTAAGTAGTCAATTTTCCGGGATAAAAGTAGCCTATTATGTTTTTTTTACATAAAATTGGCTTACATTTGACCTTAACCTCGCTTGATCTATATCTATGCCAAATTTCATCGAAATCTGTTCAGCCGTTCTGGCGTGAAAGAGTAACAAACATCCATACATGCATAATTGTTTTAAATTTATTATATTAAAAAAAAGCGTGTACACCTGTAAAGGTAGGATTAAGTGAAACTTTTTCATATTTAAGCAACTGTACCTGCAATCTGAAACCTTAATTCAATACGCAATAAATTTCAAAATTTCAAAAAATTTCAAATTTCATAGCGACAAACTCGCATTTATAATAAAGCTGTTCCCCGCGACTACGTCTCCAAAGCGGAAACTACGAAATTTTCCGGGATTAAAAGTATAATCTATCTCTGTTCCAAATTTCATCCAAAACTGTTCAAATGTTCAGGCGTGAAAGGGTAACAAACATCTATACAATGTCACAAACTTTTGCAATTATACCTACTATTAGTAGGATTAGTAAGAAGTAGGATAGAATTAAGTTCCAGTTAAATTAAGTGTCAGTTATCTGTGATGATGTCTCTGTCTGTTTCGTAGTAATAAATAGTAGTGTCCGACCGAAGTTTCGGTTTCGGTTTCAGCCAATTTCGGCCGAAGTTTCGGTTTCGGCCAGAATCCGGCCGAAACCTTCGGCCGGGCCGAAATTACTTCGCGGCCTCTCGCGGCTCTCGCATCGGGAGCATTCGGCTTAATTCGGGCGCGTAAAGTAAAAGTACAAATTGAAATATGTACTCTAAGCTCCAGGAAGAAGGACTACAAAATAGTCCGAAACATGTCGAGCATCACTCGACTTTTTATACGTGAGTTATCCGTTTGTGTAATTATGATTAAAGTCTCACGGTAGTTTCATGTACCTATATCTATTTTCATTAAAAATAAACGTTTTTTATTTTGTTTAACAAAAAAAGATACGTTCTCAAATAAGAAATCCTTGCAATAACCTTTTCCTTACGATTTGTACAGTAATTTTGAATATTTTGATACGTCTTCAAAAATTTCGGTTTCGGTTTCGGTTTCGGCCGAAATCAGAAAAAAACCGAATATTCGGTTTCGGCTAAAAATCGTGTTTCGGTCGGACACTAATAAATAGAGACGGTATCACAGATAGTTCTTCCATGCTGGTCTGGGAGAAAAGAAAAAACATAGAGTGTACCGGTTGCTTCTCTTCCCGCGCATGGTAAAAGCCCATCGAGGGAATGGGTGAAAATCTTAGGAATCATGTTATAGACGATGCTAGCAATCCATCACTATTTTGATTCCCCTTTCCACCTAACGCCTACAATCTTGCTAAATGTGGCCTGTACCTGTTACCATAGACTCTGTCTACCCCGTAAGGAATAAAGACGTGATTTGTGCATGTGCATGTATATGATGGATAACTGACACTTAAGATAACCAGAACTTAACAGAGAGTAGTGAAACAGGCCTAAAAGATAGATGAAGAATGTTACTTACATGTCCATAATAGGTGAATTGACCACTTCTTCCTTCAACTCTTCCTCTTCCTCTTCATCTGGTGGCGTCATGTTGGAAGGCTTCGGGGAGGGGGGAGGTTCTGCAAAAAAAAAACTCTTTTCACTTTATTTTCAGTTCAGCACTTGCTAAAGACATACATACACAAATTATGTCTTTATCCCTTACGGGGTAGACAGGGCCTAAGGTAACAAGATCTAACGCCTCAGCGTAATGCTGAGCCAGCGACCGTTTCACTTTTGCGAAGACACACACAACGGTGATGATCTATTTTACGTCTCTATGTTTTTTATTGTTATACCTTGTTTATTTTCTATAAAATTGTGTATATTGTCTTATATTTGTGTGTCTTGCAAAAAGGAATAAATGTCTTCTTTCTTTCTTTCTTTCTTTCTTTAAAGACCACATTAAGCATGATTGTGGGCGTATAGATGGAAAAGGGAATCAAAATAGTGATGGGTTGCTAGCATCGCCTATAACACGATACCTAAGATTTTCACCCATTCCCTCGATAGCCTTTTACCATCTGCGCGGGAAGAGAAGCAACTAGTACATTCTATGTTTTTTCTTTACTCCCAGACCAGCATGGAAGAACTATCTGTGATGCCGTCTCTATTTATTACTACAAAACAGACAGAGACATCATCATAGATAACTGATACTTAATATAACTGAACGTGGCCTTAGGTCTTGTTACCTTAGGCCCTGTCTACCCGTAAGGGATAAAGACGCGCTTTAAATTTAATAAATAAATAATAATAAATATCTTGGGACAAATTACACCAATTGACCCAGCCCCAAACTAAGCAAAGCTTGTACTATGGGTACCAGACAACGGATAAACATACTTATATAATGTAGATAAATACATACTTAAATACATCCAACATCCATGACTCGGGCACAAACATTCGTATTCATCATACAACTGTCTGCCCCTACCGGGATTCGAACCCAGGACCTCTAGCTTCATAGTCAGGGTCACTAACCACTAGGCTATCCGGTCGTTTTGGCTTGTTACCTTAGGCCCTGTCTACCCGTAAGAAAGAAAGAAAGAAAGAAAGAAAGAAGAAAATTATTCCTTTTTGCAAGACACAAATATAAGAGAATATACACAATTGAAAATAGAAAATAATCAAGATATATAAAAATAGATCATCAGCGTTGTGTGTGTCTTCGCAAGAGTTTAACTATGTATGTATGATCTTTGACGACCGGATAGCCTAGTGGTTAGTGACCCTGACTATGAAGCTAGAGGTCCTGGCTTCGAATCCCGGTAGGGGCAGACAGTTGTATGATGAATACGAATGCTTCTGCCCGAGTCATGGATGTTGTATGTATTTAAGTATGTATTTATCTACATTATATAAGTATGTTTATCCGTTGCCTAGTACCCGTAGTACAAGCTTTGCTTAGTTTGGGGCTGGGCCAATTGGTGTAATTTGTTCCAAGATATTTTATGATCTAAAATACCAACCGCTACTACCGTTCCCGTATACAGCTGGTGAAAGCGACTTGCATCTACTGGGGTCTGGAGACAGCATCTCTGGTGCTGAGCAGTCTGACGCCATGTCAAGTACTGGAGTAGGCAGAGGGGATGCCTCCTGGAAAGAGGTGGAGGTGGGTTAGGCTTCATTCTTCTTCTTCTTCTATGGCCCCATCGAATGTCAAAGTAAGTACATAAATGCTTTATTGTACAAATATAAAGAAACAGATACAATTCACAAAAAAAAAAATAGTGCGTTGACAACTTTTTTTATTTAGATAAATTATTGTTATTGAAGTAAGCTTATAGTAAGCGTAATAATAAATGTATACAGAATGTCACGTCGGGTCAAACCGTCACACCGACATTCATCATTCATTAAAACCCCAACTAATTTATCTAGATAAAAATGAAACTGATCTAGATAAATTCAAAATAACAAATGACGGATTTAGTTACTTCAAATAAAAGATGATTTAGTTATTCCGGTTTTTCCCCAACTTAAAGGTAAAGGTCTTCGCACATTAAAACAACTCAATGGCGAGTCGACTCTATGCTAGACATTGAAATTTAAGCCTTGTGTCATATGTTCTGGGTTTAATTTCAAAAAATGATTATAAAGTAGTGTACAACGAGTGGCCTACGCATCGTACACTAAAGGTCAACCCCGACACGTTTGTCATGCAATGACCACACGTCGTCCACGCAACGACCACACGTTGTCCACGCAACGACTATGCGTTCGTTGTCTGCGTTGACTGTTCGTTGACTGCGTTCGTCCACTCGTTGACAACGCATTGCCCACTAGTGACCATTGGGTGGATCAACTAGTTGACTACTCATCGAGAGTGTGAGTTGAGTTGGTGTCGGATTGGCGTGGAGTTGGTCTAATGTGCGAAGACCTTAAGGCTCCTGGTCTTCTCACCTTCTTCACGTGTACTCCATCATCACGGCTGGCCTTCCTCTTCAGGAGGTGGTCAAAGCCGCTGGTGAGGGAGCGGCGAGCTTTCATGAATATAGTGCTGCCACCTAAGTACTGGTTCAGGAATTCCGACCTGGAAATATAATATTTCTGGTTATAATAAAGAGGACGATTGAAATATAACTAACTTGCCAATGAGCGTTTTCCAAAAACGTCCACATGAATATTTATTCCAGGATTTAAATATTTTGGGTTTTTCTTAACTACTCAGAATCGTTCTTCCATGGTGGTCTGGGAGTAAAGAAAAAACATAGAATTTACCAGTTGCTTCTCTTCCCGCGCACGTACACAGATGATAAAAGCCCATCGAGGGAATGGGCGAAAATCATAGGAATCATGTTATAGGCGATGAGGCTAGCAACCCATCACTATTTTGATTCCATCTTCCACTTATACGCCCACAATCTTGCTAAATGTGGCCTTTAGGTCTTGTTACCTTAGGCTCTGTCTACCCCGTAAGGGATAAAGACGTGATTTATGTATGTATGTATAATAAAGAGGACTATTGAAATATAATTGACTTGCCAATGAGCGTTTTCCAAAAACGTCCACATGAATATTTATTCCAGAATTTAAATATTTTGGGTTTTTCTTACTCAGAATCGTTTAGCCTGTCGATTCTCACAAGAATAAGTGTGTCCCAGATTGTACTATGGAATTTGTTTTCCTGTTCGTCACGTTCCATACATACCTATATTTAAAAAAGTGACGAACTGGAATGGACATTTTGGGACACATTGCGAAACGTTGATGAAAACGAGGGTAGTTGTGCGCCACTGTCAGTTGCGTCGAACAGCCGCGCGAGCAGAGCGCTGGCGCGCAGTGTTCGTTTCGCTGCCGCCGGGGCCAACGCTCCAGGAAAGACTACGAAATAGTCCGAAACATGTGCAACTTCGTCTGCGTAGAATTATACATATAAACCTTCCTCTTGAATCACTCTATCTATTAAAAAAACCGCATCAAAATCCGTTGTGTGGTTTTGAAGATATAAGCATACATACGGACTTGGGGACAGAAAAAGCGACTTTATTTTATACTATGTAGTGATGATGGTCACCGACCTGTTCTCCGCCGTGTCGTGCACGTGGCGCGCCTGCTTGGCCTCGCAGTGCGCGCGCAGCAACATCATCAGGAAGGCGTTGTGCTCGCTCACCTACATTCAACAACAATAGTACATTACTGCCGAGGCCTGGGAAGTAGCCAATTGGCATTGTTCATTTTTTTCAAGCTGTGCTTTTAACACCTTTATTTGATAAAATGGACTATTTCAAGCAACTAATTTGAATATTATGCTTGTACGTAGCTTTGTTAATTAATAATAAATATTTTTTCGCTGTTTGATAATTCGTGAATTCAGACAGAATCCCAATCGCCTTCGTTCGGCTGGCTATAAAAAAAACGGCTTTGTCTATGGTTTTGTCGTTTTGACAGTGACACGTGACAGTTGCCTTAGCTAAACTTTTTTTTTTCATTTTTGTGGCAAACATTCGATGCTGGATTCTGTCTAAAAACCAACAAAGGTTCAAAGTACTTTTACAAAAATATCTGCAATCATAAAGTATTTTAGAAATCGGACAAGATAAATCGGATAAATGATGGTTTTCCTCGAAATGGTTTTCGAATTGGAGCATAATAAAAAAAAAAAAAAATGCCAATTGGTGGATGAGTACACACAATACACAAATCACGTCTTTATTCCTTACGGGGTAGACAGAGCCTAAGGTGACAAGACCTACAGGCCACGTTTAGCAAGATTGTGGGGCCAGGTATAGATGAAAAATGGAATCAAAATAGTGATGGGTTGCTAGCCGCATCGCATATAACATGATTCCTATGATTTTCGCCCATTCCCTCGATGGACTCGTACCATCTGCCCGGGAAGAGAAGCAACTGGTACATTCCATGTTTTTTCTTTGCTCCCAGACCAGCATGGAAGAAATGCACGAACCGCAGGTGAGTGTTTTTTAAAGTTACGAATCCAGCAATTGCATTCCAGCTGAGGCAGATATGTTTTTATCAAACATTCAGAGGAAATGAAAATAAATTTTGCACTAAACTTCCTCGCAACTTAGGTAGAAGTCATCTGTCACCGTAAGCCATTTGAGACTGATACAAACGTTAGGCTCGAACAAAACGCGCAATCCTTGGCCATCGACTTGGCTGTATGACATTGTTGTTCATTATTCCAGTATCTTTGACTTAAAAAAACAAATGAAAAACAGTCCAGTGGTTCAAAAGAAGAATTCTAAGCGTCACGAGGATTTCAAGGCACGAGTCACTAAACAACTTCGCAAACAATTTTTCACCTCACTATAGCGAGAAAAATGGCGGATGGAAGATTTTTTTTTATTTAGCAACGACACCTTGATAACATCTTGAAAACGACTTAGGAATTAACGATATCAAATTAAATTAATAATGGATAGCGGATCGCGTTTCTGAACGTCACATTACGTTTTTTTTAATCACATGAAAAAGATGATGAGGGAATGGGCGAAAATTATAGGAACCATGTTATAGGCGATGCGGCTAGCAGTCCATCACTATTTTGATTCCACTTTCCACCTCTACGCCCTCAGTGTCTTGCTAATCGTGGCCTGTATGTCTTGTTATCTTAGGGTCTGTCTACCCCGTAAGGGATAAAGACGTGATTTGTGTATGTATGTGTGTGTATGAAAAAGTTAGGGGGTTTGATAACAAGTTCTACATGTGAAGTTTGTATTTTCCGTCCCATTCATACCTCGTACATGTGGTTGGTGCCTCCCTGATATTTGGTGATGATGAGGTCCTGTTCATCTTCTGGGAGCTGTTCTGTGCGCCGAAGGATGAACGCGTGGGTTTTCTTTTCATTCATGCCTTAAAAAAGAGAAGTCACTTTTAACATAGTAAATATTTCAACATGAAACTACCGTGAGACTTAATCATCATTACACTTAAACGGATAACTCACTTATAAAAAGTCGAGTGATGCTCGACATGTTTCGGACTATTTCGTAGTCCTTTTTCCAAGAGCGGCCGCCCCGGCGGCAGCAACACGAACACTGCGCGCCAGCGCTCTGCTCGCGCGGCTGTTCGACGCAACAGACAGCGGCGCACAACTACCCTCGTTTTCATCGTCATTTTTATTATTGTCCAATGTCGGGCAGCACACAAGCAGAGCGCTGGCGCGCAGTGTTCGTGTCGCTGCCGCCGGGGCGAGCGCTCTTGGAAAAAGGACTACGAAATAGTCCGAAACATGTCGAGCATCACTCGACTTTTTATACGTGAGTTATCCGTTTATGTGTAATGATAGTAAATATTCTTTGTAAACGCTCTGTCGTCCCGGTTGATGGACGTCGATCAGACCCAAGAGCTGGCGTGTATTTATCCCAGCGGATCGCACTTGCGCACCAAAGGGGTAATGCCGCAGCGACATGGGGACCCTGCCACTGCCAGTTAGACGGGGTTATCATTTTATGACTTTTCTTATTTGTAAATATAGGTTTTTAGTTATTTTCAGCATAAATATTTAGGTTTTTAGGATTAGTGTTTGTATATTTTGTTTCGATACTAAACGTAACGTATACTACGTAAAAAAAAATAGTGAAGTAATTTTCAGAATTGTACGTCTAGTCCAACATTGTTTATAATTTTGCTATTTTAAAATATTTTGGAAATCTTTCATCAAAAAGACTAATGATTGTATGGCCTAATGATCGTTTGGTCAAATCTAAACTGAATTCTAAGCGCGTTGACTATTCATTTTTTTGGTCCGATTGACTTGAAATTTGGTACACACATGTAGAACGGATGACAATGCAAATACACGCTAAAAAGCTTGAATTAAAAATGAAATTTTTGACAGTTTTTTTTTTAAAACGCTCAGCTGTTCTGACTTACCCTCAACATCGTGGCAGAGTCTGTGGTACCACAGCATCGGACAATGCTCGCAGGTCATGTTGGGTGACTTTTCTCTTGACTTCTTCAGGAGTTCGGCGTGAGCAACGAAAGCTTGTTTTATCGCTGTAACAAGATAGAAAATACATACATAAATCACGTCTCTATCCCTCATAGACTACATGCCCATGGAAAAAAAACATGTGAAATGAACCAGCGTGAATAACGCTTAGAAGGCTGTTACTATATCATAAAACTAGCTGTTGCCCGCGACTTCGTCCGCGTGTGTTTCTGTGATACTTACGGCTTTTATCGATATCAAAATTATTATTATTATGACTATTAACTTCGTCACGTGAATCACTGAAAGTGTGTACGAAACTATACCTATAGAATTACGTCATGAAAATAATAATTTGTGACACGGAATCTTGAAAAAAAAACAGGTGTAAACTGGTTAATGCCTCATCACATTTATTTATACCTTATTTTACATAATTTTATTTATAGTTTTGTTTATAGTTTCTTTATTCAAAAAAGCTAAGTACAGTTTTAGTTACTTCGCCAAACTATGACGCTTATTGGCGAATACTGCGCTCACTTTAACGATCTTTGTACCCCGATTAATTTAAAAAATTAAATATATTCTAACCAAATAATACATAAATGTTTACCTGTTTTTACCTTACGACTAACAATTCATTTACTAATCCGTTTTAATTAATATTATGCGACAAAAAAAATTCTAGCAGAAGCTTTTTTAATTATTTTTTTTGGTTTAAGTAGGTAATTACAGATTATTAACACTTATTATCATTCTACAAATTAATTACCTACAGGGGCCTTGCCATGATGTCTTAATGCGATTCAGTTTAGGTTCGTTCGCTGTCAGATTCATACTAACTAAAAGCACCAACTTTTCACAATAAAATTCTGACAGGATCGTAGCGCAGGCGTAAACGCGCCTTTTGATTTTGCTTTTTTCTAGGCAAAGGTACGAAGAGCATACAGCCAAGCGCTTCACGCCGCCCTCATAATAATATCAGGTTTTCAAATAAGAGTGCATTCAAAAACCGAACGCGTTGTGAATAATGACGCAATAAATAAAAACAAAGTAACGGTATTGCATATTGAACTTTAGATGTTAGGTAAAGAACACAATTTAGGACGACAATTTAAGTTGATTTAGGTTTAATAAATATGTCTTCGTTAAAAAAATACCTGTACAGCATGTAATTATTTCATTAATGTTTTTTCACAATTGACACACTTTTGTATGTATGTATGTATGTATAACTCTTTATTGTACATAAAACACAAGAAAAAGATGAATACAGGATTTCCGGCTATTATGTCTTATGTACATTCGTATCTATCTATTTTCTTCGTAGTATTATTTTGTTTGTAATTATTACCAACTAGCTGTTGCCCGCGACTTCGTCCGCGTGTGTTTTTGTGATACTTACGGCTTTTCTCGATATCAAAATTATTATTATTATGACTATTAACTTCGTCACGTGAACCAATGAAAGTGTGTACGAAACTATACTTTTAGAATTACGTCATGAAAATAATAATTTGTGACACGGAATCTTGAAAAAAAAAACAGGTGTGAACTGGTTAATGACTCATCACATTTATTTATACCTTATTTTACAAAATAGTTTAATTTATAGTTTTGTTTATAGTTTCTTTATTCAAAAAAAGCTAAGTACAGTTTTAGTTACCTACAATCACTATTAATTTCGCCGAACTATGAGGCTTATTGGCGAATACTGCGCTCACTTTAACGATATTTGTACCCTGATTAATTTAAAAAAATAAATATTTTCTAATCAAATAATAGGTACATAAATGTTTACCTGTTTTTACCTTACGACTAACAATTCATTTACTAATCCGTTTTAATTAATATTTTGCGACTCAATTTTTTCTAGCAGAAGTTTTTTTATTTATTTTCTTGGTTTAAGTAGGTAGCTACAGATTATTAACACTTATTATCTTTATCTACAAATTAATTACCTACAGAGGCCTTATACCATGACGTCGTAATGCGATTCAGTTAAGGTTCGCTCGCTGTCAGATTCATACTAAAAGCACAACCTTTTTTCACAGTAAAATTCTGACATGTTCGTAGCGCAAACGTAAACGCGCCTTTTGATTTTGATTTTTTTAGGCAAAGATATTAAGATCATACAGCCAAGCGTTTCACGCCGCCCTCATAATATATCAGGTTTTCAAATAAGAGTGCGTTCAAAAACCGAACGCGTTGTGAATAATAGCACATAAATAAAAACAAAGTAATGGTATTGCATATTGAACTTTAGGTGTTAGGTAAAGAACACAATTTAGGACGCCAATTTAGGTTGATTTAGGTTTGACGAAAATGTCTGCGTTGAAAAATACCTGTACAGCATGTAATTATTTTATTAATGTTTTTTCACAATTGACACAGTTTTCCAGCTTTATGTCTTATGTACATTCGTATCTATCTATTTTCTCCGTAGTATTATTTTGTTTGTAACTATTACCAACTACTTATACCGAGGAAAGCTGATTTTCTTGAGTTCCGCTATTTTGTGCGTAATCACCTCAAAAATTAAATTTCAAGAAAACTGAGAAATTATATTGACCTGTATTAAATTGGAAGTATTATTTAGCAATTTTAAAAGGTTACACTTCATTGGTATTTATTGTATAGGTGTATGAAGTTAATTAATTTTAAACACAAAACCCTCTTTTTTGCGCCTCTGGGTGAGATTAAAAAAAATGCTAAAACAGGTATTTCTTTATTTTTATTACTTAGTATTTATTCGGAGTTTCATGATTCTAGAAACATCTAATTTTATTTTTTCATACAAACTTTAACCCCCCTTTTCACCCCCTTTTTCCAAAAAATTCCAAAATTTGTGTAGCCTATATCCTATTCTGAATTTATTGAAATAGATTTGTGAACATTTGAACAATATCCGTTCAGTAGTTTTTACGTGATGCTCAGTCAAACAAACAAACAAACAAACAAACAAAAATTTTAAAAATGGTTTTAATATGTTCAGTTACCGATTTTAAGTCACCCTGGTCGGTTTTTTTTTTAAATCTTCAATGTACAGATTTTTTGGTCTCAACGATTTTATTATATGTATAGATAACTCTGAGTGCTATGCCGTCATTTCTGAGCGGTACAGGTTTTTACTCGTACATGGAAAAAAAATTGCACTAACTTCCGGCACTAGCTTTTTCGACATTTATTTTTAATCATCTATAAGCTATAAAAAACGCCGTATATTAATAATTAGTCGTAATTCCTCACTTGTACATGAGAAATTCCATAGCTGTACCGCTCGCTCGCTCCTCGGTCTCCCCTACTATCAAATGAATCAAGAATTTATACTTCTTGATTCTTTATGTTTACTTTTACAGTAAAGAATAATAATAGTACCTATAAGAATAGACATAGAATCCCTTATACCTGTAGAGATACAGAACCCTAACTCACCATTCACGACCTCGTTGGCTACAGACGCACTCTCACACTTGAACACGTAGGCAGCGTAAGACTCGTTGGTCTCTCTGCAGACGAAACCGAAGTGG
This sequence comes from Pandemis cinnamomeana, assembly GCA_932294345.1. Classification (NCBI taxonomy): domain Eukaryota; kingdom Metazoa; phylum Arthropoda; class Insecta; order Lepidoptera; family Tortricidae; genus Pandemis; species Pandemis cinnamomeana. Next base: position 4,616,764 of record OW028731.1, read on the forward strand.
TCCATGTTGAATCGGCCGAGAACGCAGCTGGCGACGTCCTTGAAGGCTCGGTGGAGCAAGATCTGCTTCCTATCAGGACTTATGAGCCGGAGCTCTGAACGACCAACCTGGAAACATTCAATCAAACTACGAACGTCTGCCAGCCGATATTACAGACCTAAGTGACGAAGCATTTGGGTGCCGAGTGAAAAACCCTTTTGTTGGAAAACCCATTATACTCGGTTGATGAATATTCGCACATTTTTACTTGACATTCTACAGTATTTTTATGTAAAACTAGTTTTTATTAAATTTAGGTATATTTCTTGCTGTTGATGATCAGTAATTTTTCTAATTTATTTCAGTATCTTTATAACATTGACAACCTTAATTGTATTATTTTTTGCTTCTGACGACTCCCTCCTGGGGATGAAAATATTTGTCATTTTATTTCCTCTTTCTTTATTAATTAAATAGATTAAGTATTGTTTTGTATTCGACATTGACGATCTCAACATAAATCATTGTATCAAACTCGTTTATACAGTAATTTTGTGCTGAGAGAATAAATAAACTAAACTAAACTAAATCATTATCTCCAGCCTGTATCTCCCACTCCTGGACACAGGCTTCTCAGAATAAGAGGGCTTGGGCCATTGAATTACAATAAACCACTAGACTCTCAGTCGCTAACAAAGGTTCCTCAAGAAACGTCCGAGTTGCTTTGTCTATGTGTTGTGTGTGTCAACACATCGACTTAGGCAGATAACATTAACATATTCGTTCAAATTGACACCTTATTTCGTGGCAGTAATGTTTAATATCAATGGCGTAGGATCGTGAGAAGTAATGACACCACGCGCTGGAAACCTGCCTCTCTTTTGTTCTCAATAGTAAGATTACGGTGCGAAAGAGACATATACATTGTTATCAAAGCGCGGTCGAAACACAACTGAACCAAAACTCTGAACAATAGACACGTGTTCAGACTTTTGCTTCAGACAGTTTTTGAGCGTGGTTGGGAGTCTAGTTGTTTATTGTACGTCAATGGCTTGGGCCAGTTGTTATGGATACCCATATCCGTAACCGGAACTATCGGATATCCGAAATAAAAAAATATCCGCAACCGAATCCGATATAAAAGTTTTGGATAGTTTCGGATAGGGCGGAGTCTAACTAAATACTACTTAGTAAATATGACACGTCGTAGATGCACATGTAGAAGCCCATCGAGGGAACGGGCGAAAATCTTAGCAGTCTTGTTATGTGTAGGCGATGCTAGCAACCCGTCACTATTTTGATTCCCCTTTATTACTCCAAAATTCGATTTACCAAGTTCGTTCGTTCTCAAACTAATGAGTGCAAGTGTGGGCCAAGCGGCACAAACAGGGGCTATACCATGACGTCTTAATGCGGTTCAATTCCGACTCAGTTCAGGTTTTAGCTGTCATTTTTAGTATGCATCTGACAGCGGGCGAACCTAAGCTGTATCGGAATTGAATTGCTTATGGGGTGCGAGTCGGGTTACCTCCGCGTGTGGTCAAGAGCTGCGGTTTGTTTTTAGATCCGTTCGGGAAGAGCAGTGCTTGGTCCGGTGCACCCTGGCAGATTCTAAGCTAAGAGCTAAGGCTAAGAGCCCGACAGAGGGAAGGGGTCTTTTGACCGTGTTCTATCGTACAACGTTGCCGACATTTTTGTTACAAGATTTTTGAATACTGTATTTGTTAGACGACCGGATAGCCTAGTGGTTAGTGACCCTGACTATGAAGCTAGAGGTCCCGGGTTCGAATCCCGGTAGGGGCAGACAGTTGTATGATGAATACGAATGTTTGTGCCCGAGTCATGGATGTTGTATGTATTTAATTATGTATTTATCTACATTATATAAGTATGTTTATCCGTTGCCTGGTACCCATAGCACAAGCTTTGCTTAGTTTGGGGCTGGGTCAATTGGTGTAATTTGTCCCAAGATATTTGGAAATTATCGCATCGATGGGGCCATATTAAAAAGAAGAAGAATTGCATTATGACGTCATGGTAACCAATGAACTTCGAAATATCCTGGTTTTTAGGTTAGCCTGACTCACCTGAAACAGCATGGTCCTATTCTGTTCTCCAATCACTTGAGCTATAGGTGTTTTCAGATTAATAGTACCGATAGATGCCGACCTGTCTCTTAGGAAAGACTTGTTCTCTGGCATTGGAGGTCTCCTATTATCCACACCGTCTTTACCTTTCGCCGTTTTGCTTTCTTCAAAACTAACGTTATTCGAATTAGTTACTTTCTCATTCAAATTCAACTTCAAATCTAATTTGTTTCTTATATTCTCTTTAATCAACGGATCAGCCACTTCAGCGCTCTCCGTTTTTTTCTCATCAAACTCTTTGTTATTTAAAAAACTGGTTTGACAGAATTGCGTGATAGAAGAAGCGGTTTCTGATATAATCGATCTGATTTCTTCATTCTTCTCTTCGTCTTCGGCAACTGTACCTAGATTTGGTACATTGAGTACCACATCTGCTGTGTTTTTTCTGCCATTGACTCTTTCTTTGGTGAAATTTTCGAATTCCTGATCCACATCTGCGTTATCTGTCTTCACGATGTCTGGGAGATTTTCGCCGCTTTTCCAGGGGTTTTTGTCTGGCTCTAGAGAGGTGTTGGAGACGGAGACACTTGTCTTTTTGTCTGGAGATTCAGTCTTTTTGTCTAGGTTTTCAGTTGAGTCTGTGCTGTAGATTGAGGTCTGTAAAAAAAGTAAGTACTTATACATTTGGGCTAGCGACCCGCTAGAAGTGTTTCTCTACTATATTATGCATGTATACATTTAAACCTTCCTCTTGAATCACTATCTATTAAAAAAAAAACGAATTAAAATCCGTTGCGTAGTTTTAAAGATCTAAGCATACATAGGGACAGACAGTGTAGTGAAATACCTATTTATAAAAGTTGCTATTATGAAGCATTTCTTCCATGCCGGTCTGGGATTAAAGAAAAAACATAGAATGTACCAGTCGCTTCTCTTCCTGCGCAAATGGTAAAAGTCCATCGAGGGAATGGTCGAAAATCATAAGAATCATGTTATAGGCGATGCGGCTAGCAACCCATTATTTTGATTCCATTTTCCACCTACGCCCACAATTGCTAAAAGTGGTCTTTATGTCTCGTTACCTTAGGCTCTATCTACTCCGTAAGGGATAAAGACGTGATTTATGTATGTATTATGAAGCATGAAGAGGAAGGCGACGAATGCCACGATGATGGCGACAATGGTGAAAATAGTGATGCTGATGATGACAATGATGATTATAGCACTAATAAAGATGGCAATGATTGTGATAGTGATGATACTCACACCAGTGGAAGACAGCAAGCTGTGGCGACGCTGGTTCTTAGCTTTATCAGCCTCATGCTGCGCGAATTTGACCAGAGCATCGTCTATGAGCGATTCTGGAACCTTCCGCTGGGATATACGTACTTTGCCGATATACAGCACCTGGGAAAAGCAATGACTTAATATAATATGTATTTCGTTTCATTGGAAACATTAGGCTGGACATCTACGGGCAACGTTGAAGAGTAAATGCTATATTATAACATTAATAATAACACATAATTTTGCGGGTGGTAGGGCCTTGTGCAAGGTCCGTCCGGATCGCTACCACCATCTTACTCGCTAATCCTGCCGCTAAGTAGCAGTGCTTGCACTGCTGTGTTCCGGTGTGGAGAGTAAGACAGCCGGGGAAATTACGGGCACAAGAGGCATTTCATCTTAGTCCTCTAGGTTGGCAACGCATCTGCAATCCCTCCGGGGTTGCGGGTGTCTATGGGCAGTGGTGTTCACTTACCATCAGGTGACCCACTTGCTCGTTTGCCTTCCTATTTATATAAAAAATAATAATAATAACACTTTGGTGCGGTCACCGCCCTTCTTCATCGACATGTTGTTGTTTGGGTACATCTTTCATGTCTTCAGAGGAGAGAAGATTAAGTTGTCACTGTTAACCAACATACCTCAAAGAAGTGCGAATCTGACGGAGAGAGATTCCCGCAGAGGGATGTGAGAGCGGACGCGTTGCTGGTACTCCTCACTAGGGGGGACTGTTCGCTCGCTCTGAAAGAGACAGGTAGATGCAGTGAGTATACAGCGAAGAAAAAACATAATGTAGCAGCTGCGCAGATGGTAATAGCTAGCAACACAATGTTATTTCGATCCCTCTTTCCATCTGTGTGTACGCTCACAATCATGCTAAGCGTGGCCTATGGGTCTTGATACCCTAGGCTCTGTTGTCGCCAACTAGTTTGTCGAAGAGCAGAAAAAGAAAACAAGGCATGGGTGTAAAAATGTAATAAAAAATATTTACAAAGTTGTATCAGTCAGCACTGCTCTTGAAAAATAAACACTGGGCTGACACTTCGGTTATTATTATTATTTTTTTTTTATGTGAATAGGAAGGCAAACGAGCAAGTGGGTCACCTAATGGTAAATGATCACCACTGCCCATAGACACCCGCAACCCCGGAGGGATTGCAGATGCGTTGCCAACCTAGAGGAATAAGACGAAATCCTCTTGTGCCCGTAATTTCCCCGGCTGTCTTACTCTCCGCACCGGAACACAGCAGTGCAAGCACTGCTACTTAGCGGCAGGATTAGCGAGTAAGATGGTGGTAGCGATCCGGACGGACCTTGCACAAGGCCCTACGGGCGCACCCGCGGGTGTAAAAATATAATAAAAAATAAATATTTACAAAGTTGTATCAGTCAGCACTGCTCTTGAAAAATAAGCACTGGTTAAACCTCGGTTAAGCCTCGGTTAAGTGGAGGAATGTCGTACCTCATAATTACACATAAACGGATAACTCACGTATAAAAAGTCGAGTGTATAGAAAGTCGAGTTGGAAAACTGTTTTAAATATTGACCAAACGGTGAGTGTGAGCGAACCTTTATGGAGTGACGTGATCAGTGTTGTGTGCTGCCCGACATTTGTCAATAATAAAAATGACGATGAAAACGAGGGTAGTTGTGCGCCGCTGTCAGTTGCGTCGAGCAGCCACGCGAGCAGAGCGCTGGCGCGCAGTGTTCGTGTCGCTGCCGCCGGGGCGAGCGCTCTTGGAAAAAGGACTACGAAATAGTCCGAAACATGTCGAGCATCACTCGACTTTTTATACGTGAGTTATCCGTTTATGTGTAATTATGATTGAGTCTCACGGTAGTTTCATGTTGAAAATCCTCGTAGGGTGAGGGGAAGCTGATGGGAGGCATACCCCGTAGCCATTTTGATTTCCCTTTCCAGCTATACGCCCTTAATCATGCTACGTGGCGTAGGTTTTGTTACCTTAGGCTCTGTCTACCCCGTGATATATGTATGTATGTATTGTATGTATGTTTTTATTTGTAAGCGGCCAGTGCGCGCTTGGCGCGTCGCGGAGATTTACCATGTTACACTGTCTACTCCGTAAAAGGTAAAGACGTGATTTGTGTATGTCACTATCACTATCACTTCACTACATAGTATAAAATAAAGTCGCTTTCTCTGTCCCTATGTCCCTATGTATGCGTATATCGTCAAAACTACACAACGGATTTTGATGCGGTTTTTTTTAATAGATAGAGTGATTCAAGAGGAAGGTTTATAATGTATAATACATGCATGATATACCGTGCGAAGCCGGGGCGGGTCGCTAGTGTAACATAAAATATGTACTTCCATGCTGTTTTTTTATTGAATCAGGCGTTACTTTGCGGAGGTCCATTTCAATGAACAAAAAATTTTACCTTGCTACTCCGCTACTCACGTGCAAAATAACCAAGCCTGTGTGAAATATATATGTTTTTCATGCAATCCCTCCCTCCACTGCTGCCAATAAAACACATATAAATCCCACAAACTTAATTATCCCTTACACCACACAAACACTGACGCGTTTCAATCCCTCTACGGGATCATTATCAAAGTTTACACACAACCGTTACACATGCAAACCCAACACATGCAAAAATGTGGGTTTGCATGTGTAACGGTTGTGTTTAAACTTTGATAATGATCCCGTAGAGGGATTGAAACGCGTCAGTGTTTGTGTGGTGTAAGGGATAATTAAGTTTGTGGGATTTATATGTGTTTTATTGGCAGCAGTGGAGGGAGGGATTGCATGAAAAACATATATATTTCACACAGGCTTGGTTATTTTGCACGTGAGTAGCGGAGTAGCAAGGTAAAATTTTTTGTTCACTTCCATGCTGGTCTGGAAACAAAGAAAAAACATAGAATATACCAGTTGCTTCTCTTCCCGCGCAGGTAATGCATCGAGGGAATGGGCGAACAAGAATAATGTTATAGGCAATGCGGCTAGCAACCCATCACTGTTTTGATTCCATTTTTTTGCTATCTACACGCCCACAATCTTGCTAAACGTGGCCTTTAGGTCTTAGGCTCTGTCTACGCCGTAGGGGTAAAGACGTAATTTATGTATACGTCGTTTTTATTGTGGCTTCGGTTGCTTTATCGTCTATTTCATTTATAATCGTCTATAGAAACCATTTTACATTTTACATACATACATACATACCGTCACGCCTCTTTCCCACAGGGGTAGGCAGAGACTACTTTATTTTACTGACATACTTCTTTCGCTTCATCCACAGTCATCAATCTCTTCACACATGCTCGTCGGTTTCGGGTACTCCTGACCTGACCTTTTTCCAAAACGTCTCCTATTTGGTCTCGGAATGTCCGTCTAAGCCTTCCTCTTCCGCAACCATTCACACTCCCCATATATATCTGTTTAGTTAGTCTACTTTCATCCATCCGCTCTACGTGACCAAACCAACTAAGCTTTCTTTCTATCCTAGTCACTATATCCTCTTTCACACCAGCACCTTCCCTTATCACACTGTTCCTTATTCTATTCTTTACATTTTGTTTCCATTTTATATTTACATGTAAAATTGACTATTTAGTACGAATGTTCACATTCTATTAATAACACAAATTGGCATTGGATCGACGCCAGACTACGACGACTTTGGCCCGACGTCGAGCACTCAAACCGCGACATAATGGAGCAAAAGGGCTTTTGGAAAACCTTGAACATACATACATACATACATACATAAACCACGACTTTATACCTTACGGGCATTGACTTACAATAAACAACTAGACTCTCAGTCGCTAACAAAGGTTCCTCAAGAAACGTCCGAGTTGCTTTGTATGTGTTGTGTGTGTCAACACATGGACTTAGACAGATAACATTAACATATTCGTTCAAATTGACACCTAATTTCGTGGCAGTAATGTTTAATATCAATGGCGTAGGATCGTGAGAAGTAATGACACGACGCCACGCGCTGGAAACCTGCCTGTCTCTTTTGTTCTCAATAGTAAGATTACGGTGCGTAAGAGACATATACATTGTTATCAAAGCGCGGTCGAAACACAACTGAACAAAAACTCTGAACAATAGACGCGTGTTCAGACTTTTGCTTCGGACAGTTTTTGAGCGTGATTGGGAGTCTAGTTGTTTATTGTACGTCAATGCTTACGGGGTAGAAGCGCCTGAGATAACAAAACCTAAAGACCACGTATAGCATAATTGTGGGCGTATGGAAAGAAAGGGGAACCAATGGGGGATAGTGATGGGTTACTAGCCACATCGCCTATAACATGATTCCTAAGAGTTTGTAATTGTGTAACAGACACATCATTTAAACAGATGACGCTTAGCGACAAAAATTTGCATAGTAATAAACGCCACGTGACAGCTAGTAACAGGTAGAGAAATAAGACTACCCGCCTGCTATGGGTGGTGTAGGGGCACGCGTCACGGAATGACGAGGATCCGGGTTCGATTGCCGGCCATGCCATAGCTTTACTTTTCGGTTTTTTTTTATGATTCCTAAGGTTTTCGCCCATTTCCTTGACCCATGGGCGTAAGAGAAGCTACTGGTACGTTCTGTTTTTTCTTTGCTCCCAGACCAGCATGGTGTCAGCGGAGTTCAGTTGAGTCGTCAATGTAAACGTTCTTGCATTCAATTTCTTCCTTGTTTACGTGACTCACTACGCTGCGGTTAATAAGTAATGAATCAACGCTTTAATAACTTCACTAAATCGAGGAAACACGCTGAAACTATTAATATTCTTCAAAACGCCTAATAGTACATTACTGTCTAGGCCAGGAAGTAGGCAGTTGCTGGCTGAGTATTGGTTTGAACGGACGAGCTTGCGAGTCCGTTTAATAATACGAAGCCAGCAAAGCTATTTAATTCTGGCCGAGGCAAGTAGGGGAGACCGAGGCAAGTTGAGACAGAGGTGAGTTGATACAAAGCCTTTTTCTCTGCACCTATGACAGTTAGCGAGGTCACAATTTCAGACAAACTGTGGAGTGTAGAAAGAGCAACGAATTAGCGAAGCTACGAACCCGATAAACTGTCACAGTTTAGAGAAATCGGCTTTGTATCAACTCACCTCTGTCTCAACTCGCCTCTGTCTCAACTCGCCTCGGTCTCCCCTATAGTGCTTTTCTCAAAAATCGAAAAGAAAACAACAACAAAAATGAATGAAAATGTAATTGACATAAATTATTAATTATTTTTGCTTTGCCGCCTTTCTCTATCAATGGCATTTGAAGAGAGTATTTTTCTACCCAGAACTTCTAAAGCTGTTTCAGGCACAGATAAACACGTTGTCGTACTAGCTTTTTTTTTTTAAATTGGTGTTTTAAGTCTTGTGCCTTTATTTTTTATAATGGTGATTTGCATTTTAAAAAAGTTAATAACTAGACAGTAATGGAATTTGTATGCAACATTATTTAGTTTTTTTTTTTAATTTTGGACTGACCGGCTACAATTAACTTCCTGTTCTGATTATGTAGTTAACAATGACGACTTTAACGGACATTTTTGAGAAAAATAACATACATACTGTAGGAACTTAAGTTTATATGTTTACCAACCAACTCGCTGGCAGGCATTAGCAAATATTAACAATTTGGTTTTAGAATTTAAGATGAATCAGAAGAAACAAGTGTTTCTTCGTGACATTACCTGGACAGCTGCCTCCAAAGGCGTTGCTGCTGTAACTTAGAATATTAAAAGATAAAGAGTTCAAAATAAAATACGGTTAGGAATCTTTATGATAATTCATTAATTAGGTGAAAGATTGGCTCAGAGCGCCAAGATCCCGTACATCTATACTAATATTATAAAGAGGAAAGATTTGTACCTATTTTTGTATGTTTGTATGTTTGTAATGAATGGGCTCAAAAAGTACTGGGCCGATCTGGATGAAATTTGGAACATAGATAGATTATAGTCTAGAATAACACATAGGCTACTTTTTATCCCGGAAAATTGCGTGATTCCCGCGGGATAGCGATAAACGAATTCTACGCAGACGAAGTTGCGGGCAACTGCTAGTCTCGAATAAATCCAGGATGATCCAATTATTTTGCTGCAGAACTGGCTACAAAGCCTTACAATACATCACTACATAGTATAAAACAAAGTCGCTTTTTCTGTCCCCAAATCCGTATGTATGCTTATATCTTCAAAACTACACAACGGATTTTGATGCGGTTTTTTTTAATAGATAGAGTGATTCAAAAGGAAGGTTTATAATGTATAATACATGCATGATATACCGTGCGAAGCCGGGGCGGGTCGCTAGTATATTATATAAAATAGCTCACGTCTTTATCCCCAACTAAGAGGTATATCCAAACTAAAAACTCTCCGGCGTTGCCTCAACCCAGCGTGATGGGGACGGGATGCCACTAGGGTTTCACCACAAACGCCCCCCCGGTGGCCCCGGCGCCCGCCAGGACCGCGCCAAAAAGGGGAGGGCCCGTACGCTGAGCCCGTCTTCCGTTAGACAATGAGACCGTGCAATGCAGGTAATGGCGAGGAACACAGAGCCTAGGGTAACAAAACCTTAAGGCCACGTTTAGCATGATTGTGCGCATATGTGGAAATGGAGGAAAAATTGGGGGTGGTAGGGCCTTGTGCAAGGTCCGTCCGGATCGCTACCACCATCTTACTCGCTAATCCGGCCGCTAAGTAGCAGTGCTTGCACTGCTGTGTTCCGGTGTGGAGAGTAAGACAGCCGGGGAAATTACGGGCACAAGGGGCATTTCATCTTAGTCCTCTAGGTTGGCAACGCATCTGCAATCCCTCCGGGGTTGCGGGTGTCTATGGGCAGTGGTGATCACTTACCATCAGGTGACCCACTTGCTCGTTTGCCTTCCTATTCATACAAAAAAAAAAAAAAAAACTTACAAGTTACTATTGCAGTTCCCAGGCAATGATATGGCAGGTGTTTGCCAGGGCAGCTCCTGAGTCTGCTGCTGGAAGCTGGAATTCCTGGTGACGTGGAGCGAGCTGGTGGAAGACCTGGGGCTCGGCGCCCCGGGGGACGGCTCCCGCATCTGGGTGAAGAGGTCGGTCACCTGGAACAAGGTAGAAGTAGAAGGCGCTGTGTGTGAGAAGAGGGTCACCGATTTTTATAATTCCAAGCTTTTTATTAACTTGCAACGTATGTTTTGTCCGGGTGGAATCTTGCGACTAAATTTTGAAGCAGATATCTTCAACCGATTGAGCTGGAATTTTGCATACTTGTGTAAGTCACGACAATACAATAATCTGGTAGTGGATTTCTGGTGACCTAGCCAGGATCGTCTCCGCAGGGAACTCTTCAACGGTTGTTCCGATTGACTTGGAATTTGGTACACATTATGTAGGACGGATGACAATGCAAGTACAGTCAGCAAACAAAGCTCGTATCTAAAATGAAAATTTTAGGTTAGGTACAAATCCAAAGGGAAAAATGGGACTCTATTACTAAGACGCGACTGTTCGTCTGTCTGTCTATCACCAGGCTGTAGGTTATAAACCGTAATAGTCAGACAGTTGAAGTTTTCACAGACGTATTTCTGTTGCCGCTATAAGCATGAATAAAAGGGTACACACAAATACACACACAAATCACGTCTTTATCCCTTACGGGGTAGACAGAACCTAAGGTAACAGGTACCTACAGGCCACATTTAGCAAGATCGTGGGCGTATAGGTGGAAAGGGGAATCAAAATAGCGATGGGTTGCTAGCCTCATCGCCTATAATACGATTCCTATGATTTTCGCCCATTCCCTCGATGGGCTTTCACCATCTGCGCGGGTAGAGAAGCAATTGGTACATTCTATGCTTTTTCTTTGGACCAGCATGGAAGAAATAGGAGAAGATGAAAGGGTAGTTTGGGATTATATATGAATGTGGGTACACTATGTTTATTTATAAGTTTTCAAATCAGTACGACGTTGGTTTGCATGTGTAACAGTTGTGCTCACTAAACTTTGATAATGATCCCGTAGAAGGATCAGCGTCAGTGTTTGTGTGGTGTAAGGGATAATAGTGGAGGGCATTGCATGAAAAGGTGTTCAACCAGTGTGTTCTACCAGTAATGACTTACACGGTAGAGACGTGGACACTGACAGGAGGACTAGTCCATAAGTTCGGAGTCGCCCAGCGTGCTATGGAGAGGGCTATGCTCGGTATCTCGTTGAGAGATAGGGTCCGCAACGAGCATATCAGACAAAACACGAAAGTCGTCGACATAGCCCGAAGGATTAGTATGTTGAAATGGCAATGGGCTGGTCACGTTCGCCGTAGAACTGACAACCGTTGGAGCAAAAGTATCCTAGAGTGGAGACCACGTTTGGGAAAGCGTAGTGTGGGACGCCCTGCGACGCGTTGGACGGATGACCTTAGGAGGACAGCTGGCAGTGGCTGGATGAGGGAAGCCCAGGATCGCGAAAGTTGGCACAATATGAAGGAGGCCTACGTCCAGCAGTGGACGGACGATGGCTGTAGATAGATAGATAGATTGCATGAAAAACATATATATTTCGCACAGGCTTTATCTTGCACGTGAGTAGCGGAGTAGCAAGGTAATTGTTCATTGAAATGGACCTCCGCAAAGTAACGCCTGCGCCTGATTCAATAAAACAGACGAGCTCCACTAACCAATGTCAACATTCAATTGTTTATAATGGCCGACCCAGCCTTGACTCCGCGCGTCACCAATAGATGGCACTTAAACGGGTTGACGCACGATCGATAATTGATTTTGTTTACCGATCTTCCATAAAGGATAATTTGAGAAACCATTAGTATGGTATACTTTATGACAGCAAATTGTAAGCATTCGATCGAGAATAATCGAGGGGTGCGAGTCGGGTTACCTCCGCGTGTGGTCAAGAGCTGCGGTTCGTTTTTGGATCCGTCCTGGGGGAAGAGCAGTGCTTGATCCGGTGCACCCTGGGCAACGGCTAATGATTTCCTGGCAGTTTCTGAGGGATATCATTGACCGTTGACAGGGGGGAAGGGGGGTCTTTGACCATTACCGTACAACGTTGCCGACATTTTGTCACAAGATTTTTAAATCATATTTTTGTTACTTTGACATTGGCGAAGTTGTCGTCGCTATAACGACTTTAAACGCCAGAAATAAGAAGAAGAAGAAGAAGAAGAGAATAATCGACTTTTTTTAATTTTTCACACACACACACATAAATCACGTCTTTATCTTACGGGGTAGAGAGAGCCTGAAGTAACAAGACCTAAAGGCCACGTTTAGCATGATCGTGGGCGTATAGGTGGAAAGGGGAATCAAAATAGTGATGGGTTGCTAGCATCGCCTATAACATGATTCTGCGCGGGAAGAGAAGCAACTGGTGCATTCTATGTTCCTTTACTCCCAGACCAGCATGAAACTGATTGAGCTAAAATTGTACTCGCATTGTCATCCGTTCTACAGTATGCGTACCAAATTTCAAGTCACTCGCACCAACCGTTGAAGAGTTCCCTCCTGCGGAGACGGTCCTGGCCACCAGAATTCTACTACCAGATTATTGTATTGTTTGACTTAGACAAGTATGCAAAATTTCAGCTCAATCGGATGAAGATATCGGCCTCAAAATTGAGTCGCAAGATTCTACCCGGACAAATGGACATACGTTGCAAGTTATCTTGTAAATAACTTGTAATAATAAAAACGCCCACAGCCAGTCATAGCGCTGATAGAAAACATGCAAACGACGGAAAGTAAACAAACAAGTTCTATATAAGGACCAAAGGCGACCTCGCGCTGGATTCGCGGGCGACTAAGTTAGTAGATGTCGCTAAACTATTAGTTTTAGTCGCTTAATGCCGAGGCCTGGGAAGTGGCCAATTTTTTTTTTTTTTTATATGAATAGGAAGGCAAACGAGCAAGTGGGTCACCTGATGGTAAGTCATCACCACTGCCCATAGACACCCGCAACCCCGGAGGGATTGCAGACGCGTTGCCAACCTAGAGGACTAAGATGAAATGCCTCTTGTGCCCGTAATTTCCCCGGCTGTCTTACTCTCCACACCGGAACACAGCATTGCAAGCACGGCTAGTTAGCGGCAGGATTAGCGAGTAAGATGGTGGTAGCGATCCGGACGGACCTTGCACAAGGCCCTACCACCCGCTTAATTGCTGGACAAGTAACTTGTTTAACCTTTTCACCGCCACGTCAAATACAAGAGACGTCACCCGTACGCCAGACTTCTTTATTGCGATGCCTTAAGTTGAACCTAAACCCAATTAGACGATTGCTTTTGCATTGAAGTAATGGACGTATATATAGGTCGTTGGCGTTGAACCTGCGGTGCTGTTTATGTGTCGTTGGCGTCGAAAAGGTTAAAGGGGTGCGAGGTTACTTCCACGTGTGGTCAAGAGCTGCGGTTCATTTTTGGATCCGTCCGGGAAGAGCAGTGCTTGGTCCGTGGACCCTGGGCATCGGCTAATGATTTCCTGGCAGTTTCTGAGGGATGAGGGGTCTTTGACCATTACCGTACAACGTTGCCGTCATTTTGTCACAAGATATTTTAATTATATTTTTGTTACTTTGACATTGGCGAAGTTGTCGTCGCTATAACGACTTGATACGCCACAAATAAAAAGAAAAAGAAGAAGAACTTGTTTAAAAACACGAACTGCAGGCGAGTGTTTTTAAAGTTACGAAACCAGCAGCTCTTCCAGCTGAGGCACAAATAATATTTTTCTCAAACATTGAGAGGAAATGAAAATAATTTTTGCACTAAACTTCCTCGCAACTTAGGTGGTTTTCACGTTGCCGCCTTTTTTAAAGTTTTTTATGTCATCTGTCACCGTAAGCTATTTGAGACATTGATTAAAACGTTAGACTAGAACAAAACGCGCACTCCTCGGCTGTATGACATTGCTGTTCATTATTCCATAGTCTCTTTGACTTTTTAAAAAGTTATAAATAAAAAAAACAGTCCAGCAATCCGATTAGAAATGCACTAAGATGTAGATCGAAATATTTAACAGTCTATTTTAACTGTAATTACATACTTTTCTGGTCTGGAAGCAAGAAAAAACTTAGAATGTACCAGTTGCTTCTCTTCCCGCGCAGATGGTAAAAGTGCATCGATCAATGGGCGAAAACCTTAGCGATCAAGTTATAGGCGATGCTAGCAACCCATCACTTTTTTTAATTCCACCAAAACGCCCACAATCATGCTAAACGTGGCTAAGGCCACGTTTAGCAGGTTTTCTTACCTTTGGCTGTGTCCACCCCGTAAGGCATAAGGACGTGATTCATGTAAATTCAGTGTCAGATTGAAACGTGACGTGATTGTGCAGAATTACAAACGTTTCGTTTAATAGTTACGTAGCGACAGACAGACCTTCAGCCACAATGCTTATTGTGAGTTCACCACGTGTTTAGAAATAATACGATTCGATGAACAATTCAATGCTAGGGTTGTACAAATGGGTGCGTAACGATGGCTATAAAATTTTTTGGTATAATATTAGTAGCAATAACGCTCATTTGATATAATTATTAAATCATATAACAACACTTAATATATTTACATATGACATAATTATCATTTCTTATAATGATCATTTGATATAATATCATTTAATATAACATTCTTTAAGTATAAAATACAATTGGCATAACCATTATTGATATAATGTATTAGAGACATAATCACAAAACGAACTGCTATCAAAAAGTAGGTTAGGTTAGGTTTTATATAATATGATTTGTATATAAAATGAGCGTTATACCATATAATCGTTATAAGAAATAAGTGTTATACCGAACGATAAATATACGAAATAAATGTATATATTTTAAAATTATACCAAACGTTTATTATACACAATGAGTGATTATACCCTTTGTAATTATATCAAATGTTGATATATCGATAGAAAATATATTAAATATTTTTATATCGATCATTACACACCCTGTACAAATGATGTATCCCACACTATTAATTTTGGGCTTTAATTTAACTTGCAATGCATGTATATGTATGTATATATATGTTTGCCGGGTGGAATCTTGCGACTCAATTTTGAAGCAGATATCTTCCACCGATTGAGCTGAAATTTTGCATACTTGTGTAAGTCGGATGACAATACAATAATCTGGTAGTGGAGTTCTGGTGACCCAGCCAGGACCGTCTCCGCAGGGAACTCTTCCACGGTTGGTCCGATTGACTTGAAATTTGGTTCACATATGAAGGACGGATGGCAATGCAAATACAGTCAGGAAAAAGTATTGCGCAAAAAAATATTTGGAAAAAAAAAACTTTCTTTGAATTGGCTGAATAGCAGAAGCTATTGCCTTAGGAAATATGAAAGCTAAGAAAAACGCCTTTCATTTGTCACACATTTTCACTGTCAAACTTAGAACTTACTTTTCTGTGACGTATTTTTTTTCGCAACTATTAAAAAACGTCGTTCGAGAAACGCGCGGAAATGTCATTTCTTCACTCGTCCCGAGTATTGCCACTTGCCTTCGGCTCGTGGCAAGATATCTCGGGACTAATTAAGTAATGACATACTTTCCGCACTAGCATCGAAATGTACTATTAAAAATGTAGAGGTGTAGCGACCCTAACAGCTCGTTAAGCGATGTCTACACAGCGTAATGAATACGCTGATAAACAACCAGTTGTGTATCCTTATCATAGCATACGTAACTCGTGAACGAGGGAGCAAATTAATCGAAAGCAGATACAACTCTGTATAGAATACATAAGATTGAGAGGCTCAAGGAAGCACATTTACTTGGCTGCGAGGACGGAGCTGGGACTCTGTAAAGAGTACAATACAATACAATACAATAACTCTCTAATGCAGCAGCGGCGTTAGGGCCACTGACACCCCGGGCAGTAATATTTAGGCGCCCACTTAAGGACAGTATTGAGGGTACACAGCCGGTGAGCCAGGAGGCCGAGGCCCCAGACCTCAGCGCCCCCCAAATTTGGCGCCCCGGGCCGTCGGCCCATCGCGCCCCCCCCTAACGCCGGCACTGCTTTATTGATCACCAAATATAACAACCAAAACAAAAAAAGGTATACAGAATATTACAAGGTATGATATTATTATCTATACTATAATATTATAAAGAGGAAAAATTTGATTGTTTGTTTGCATTGAATAGGCTCCGAAACTACTGGACAGATTTCAAAAATTCTTTTGCCGTTAGAAAGCTACATTATCACTGAGTGACATAGGCTACTTTTTAACGCGGGAAAATACCTTTTCCTACGGGAAAATTATTTACCGCGGGCGAAGCTGCGGACTGAAGGCTAGTATATTATATTTATAACAATAGGCGGCTTTATACAGTACTTAGTACATGCTACGCACACGTCTTTATCCCTTACAGGGTAGACAGAGCCTAAGGTAAAACCTGGCCACGTTTAGCAAGATTGTGGGGGTGATGGAAAGTGGAATCAAAGTAGTGACGGGTTGCCGCATCGCCTATAACATGACTCCTAAGTTCGTTCCATTCCCTCGATAGGCTTCATATTAGATTTTGTCTTGCAAGATGTGACCCTATCAGTAAAAACTACATACGTATGTATACATACATACAGTCACGCCTCTTTCCCACAGGGGTAGGCAGAGACTATGTTCCACTTGCTACGATCCTGACATTCTTTCTCTTCATCCACACTCATCTCATACATGCTCGTCGGTTTCGAGTACTCCTGACCTGACCTTTTTCCAAAACGTCAAAAAAAAATTAAAAAGAAACTAGGTTGTCAAAGAAATTTTTTTTTTGTAACTTACAAGCTTTTAACTTGCAACGTATTTGGGGTCAAATCTTGCAAGCCAACCTGCTTGTAGTGTTTAGATTGACCTGAAATTGATTGACTGAATTGGTTAATTTAAACCCTTTATTATATTTCATTTTACCTGTAAGCAGTGACGATCCCTAGTGGGGAATTAATTTAATTTAATTGTACCTAATTGTTTTATTATTATTGTTTTTGATTTTGACATTTTTGTAATATTCAATTGATTTGTATCTTATAGAGTAAGATCCCAGAGCGATCAGACATAACTTATTTTCTGACGAATGAAACCTTAAGTTTTCAGTAGCGTCTCGTGTGCCTTGAATACCTACGCGCTTGTGAAAACTTGCCGAGTGACACCTGGGTAGGTACACACAGCAAAGCTATTCGGTAAGCAGGATAGATACGGCGCGAGCGTGCGTAGGTGCTTACCTGATTATTTTGCCGTGTGTACATGTCTGATTTTTGAATATGTTATTGAAATATTTATTTAAAACTTATATTCAATCAGTCAGACAAATCAGAGTGACCAAACATCCCCTAAGACAAAAAATATTCAGTCAGAAGTATGAGGGCGAGAGCACTATGTATACTTCTGGCTGAATAATTTTTGTCTTAGGGGATGTTTGGTCACTATGATTTGTCTCACTGATTGAATATAAGTTTTAAATAAATATTTCAATAACATATTCAAAAATCAGACTTGTACACACGGCAAAATAATCAGGTAAGCACCTACGCACGCTCGCGCCGTATATATCCTGCTTACTGAATAGCTTTGCTGTGTGTACCTGCCCAGGTGTCACTCGGCAAGTTTTCACAAGCGCGTAGGTATTCAAGGCACACGAGACGCTACTGAAAACTTAAGGTTTCATTCGTCAGAAAATAAGTTATGTCTGATCGCTCTGGGATCTTGGACTATTATTTACTCTTGACGACTTCAATCTAAATTCTTCTAATTTGACAATGTACAATTTATGATGAATTTTTTATTGAATGAATAAAATAGTCTAAATCTAATCTAAATCTAAATCTAAATTTGGTAACACATTTATAAAAAAAATGTGTGTTTTCAGCAAAAACTTGTTTTACTTTAATTGTATTTTTTTGGGATATTAATAAAGGTGATAAGTGTTCAGAAAAAAAACAAGACAAACGAGTTATCTTTGTGATGAATATAACAACGTCATAAAAATGAATAACTTGATGTGGGCGTCATAAAAATCGAAAAAAAACTTGTAAAAGACGTAGATAAGAATAATAATTCACTAATTTGAATATTAAGCATATACAGGGTCCAATTCGTTATCTTAGATCATCATCACTACATAGTATAAAACAAAGTCGCTTTATCTGTCCCTATGTCCCTATGTATGCTTATATCTTCAAAACTACGGAACGGATTTTTATGCGGTTTTTTTAATAGATAGAGTGATTCAAGAGCAAGGTTTTTATGTATAATTCTACGCAGACGAAGTCGCGGGCAGAAGCTAGTCACTACATAGTATAAAATAAAGTCGCTTTCTCTGTCCCTATGTCCCTATGTATGCTTATATCTTCAAAACTACACAACGGATTTTGATGCGGTTTTTTTTAATAGATAGAGTGATTCAAGAGGAAGGTTTTCATGTATAATTCTACGCAGACGAAGTCGCGGGCAGAAGCTAGTGTATGATAAAGACATGACATCTCCAGCCTTTGAACGTCCCACATCTGGGCACAGGCCTCCTCTCAGTATGAGAGAGCTTGGGCTACTGTCCCTACGCGGGCCCAGTGCGTATAGGAAAATTCACTCACACCATTGATTTGCTTCACAGGCTTCTGCAGGTTTCTTCACGTTTTCCTTCACCGAAAAGCTCATGGTATATTTCAAACGTAATTTTGCACATGAATTCCGAAAAACTTCAGAGGTGCGAACCCGGGATTCGAACCTACGACGGTCTGCTTGAGAGGCCATAGGTCAAACCGGCTTTTTATTTCGTATGATATCCTACTAATATTATAAACGCGAAAGTTTGTAAGTATGGATGGATGGATGTTTGTTACTCTTTCACGCCAGAACGGCTAGACAGATCTGTAGGCTTATTACCTAACTCGCTCGCAATCGCCATCGTGTTCATTTTGACAGTTCATGTATGGGCTGACAATTGGCATCGGAATCAGCTAGCTGTCACATTCATACAAGAACTGTCAAAATGAACACGATGGCGATCGCGAGCGAGTTAGACAATAAGCCTACTGGATGAAATTTGGAACATAGATAGATTATAGTCTGGAATAACACATAGGCTACTCTTTATCCCGGAAAATTGCGTAGTTCCAGCGGGATAGCGATAAACGAATTCTATGCAGACGAAGTTGCGGGCAACAGCTAGTGTATGTATATTGCAGTGGCGTGGCGTTAAGTATATCAGAAGGCAAGCCGAAGGGCATTTGACTAGCCTTTTCCTCTAATCCTGCACAATAAAGTGCCCAACTGCCTAAAAATAGGCAAGCCGGTGGGAATCGATTTCTATGGCGCCACGCCACTGGCATAATGTACATATTTTTCTCATAACGGATTTCATGCACCACTGCTAACTTGTAAGTTATGTTATTATGTTAACATCTAAAACACTCATAAACTTATGCACAAAGAAATAACACGCCAACGTTAATAGATGTTAATTAAAAAGTTATACTGACAATCAAAATAGCGGACGGTATGGAAATGCTTGAGAACGCCAAACAAACCACGGTCCAAACCAAAACATTAACCCCCTTATTCATAAACGCTCTATAGGCCTCTGCTAACTTAGCAATCGTTTGTCCTTATCTGTGACAAGTAAATGTCAAAGTGACAGACAAGGACAAACGATTGCTAAGTTAGCAGAAGCCTACAGAGCTTTTATGAATAACGGGGTAAGAATATTAGAGACGGTTAAAAACAGGGACCATGACGTCTTAATGCGATTCACTTGCGACTCAATTCTGTAGGCTTATCACCTAACTTGCTCGCATCGCCATCGTGTTCATTTTGACAGTTCTTGTATGAATGTGACAGCTGATTCCGATGCCAATTGTCAGCCCATACGTGAACTGTCAAAATTAACACGATGGCGATTGCGTAGGTAAAGAGCCTAGTATGTTTAGTGTAAGTTTTTGGTCACAAATACACGTTCGCGTTTGCGTTGAACTGTCAAATACTATGAGAACAGTTTGTTGCCGTTTCGATCCGCAAGTGGCGCTGCCAATTATTCCGTAGTAATTCAGACGTTTACGTGAACGCGTTCGAGACGCGTTATATGCGAAAACTTACACTAGAGGCGCAGGTTTTAGCTGTCATTTTTAGTATGGATCTGACAGCGAGCGAACCTAAACTGAATCGGAATTGGATGTCACGGTAAGTAGTAACCCCCCAGTAGACTATAGCCCATGGAAAAAAAAACCATGTGAAATGAACCAGCGTGAATGAAGCTTAGAAGGCTGTTACTATATTATAAAATAACTCTGAGCGCTATGCCGTCATTTCTGAGCGGTACAGATTTTTCTCATACATTGAAAAAAAAATCACTAACTTCCGGCACCACTAAAGCGGCACTAGGTTTTTCGACATTTATTTTTAATCATCTATAAGCTATAAAAACGCCGTAAATTTATAATTAGCGTTATTCCTCATTTGTACCTGAGAAATTCCATAAATGTACCTACCGCTCAGAAATGACGGCATAGCGCTCAGAGTTATTTTATGATATAGTAACAGCCTTCTAAGCTTCATTCACGCTAGTTTATTTCACATGTTTTTTTTCCATGGGTTTGTAGTCTACAGGGCTCGTACTTTGAAATTAAATTTTCGAGATGCGTTCCCTGTCCTTCCGCTCATGAGCATTTTCAAAAAGAAGACCATATGAACATTTTTTCACGAAGGAGATCACTTTTCAACAGGTAAATGAAAGAAATTATTATTTATGTCACGACGCCCGCCGAAACCAGTAAGTGAATGTTATTGGACCTCACGCGACACTAGCGCCTCTAGTGGCAAATTCACACGCGATAGAATTGATGTTACTCATCTCACGCGACACTAGCGCCTCTAGCGGCAAACACATGCGATAGCCCCCATTGAGGTTGTATTAGTTCAACAATGCCACACAATACACTACCATGTGTTTGATGTTGATCGCCGAGGTGTCAGAGTGAGAGCCGAATAGCGGCCTC